>CM022301.1:447082537-448282537 GCA_011799875.1 Thinopyrum elongatum | reverse complement strand
CACCAAGTCCAACACTTGCCAAAACTTTGTCCCTTGTTTTCTCTGTTTTTCACACACTCGACATTGTGTGGGCATTTTGAAAATAGCATATCTTTTTGACTGTGCATCATATGAAGATGTGCTATGCATGAATGTTGATCAGCATGATGTTAACTGGCTGGTAGTTCCATTTTCGACCATGAATAAAACTTCCAACATGATGTTATCCCTGTTTGAAAAGGACGTGTTAATATAAATGCTCTACCTCTGAAACTTGCAGTTTCTTATCTGAAACTGAAACTTGCAGTTTCTTCTCTGAGAATCACATTGTCTGCACTTTTCTATGAAACTACATTTTTTTAAGTGCTAAAAATAGATCTCTAGAATTCATAAAATACTTCATATGCTCAATACTGCAAATCTGAAATTCAAAAGACATTCATATCTGAAAGTACTCTAAAAAACACAACACAAAACACAACTCACAACCTGAAATACTGACAACCCTAAGCTCCTCCTGACAATTCACAACCTGCCCGACTATTGGGTTGGGGGGGCAGTCCCCTCCTATTCCTCGGCGGCAGACAGCCGCCCCGTGAGATGATGTGAACGGCGAGGGAGAGGATGGCGGGGAAGCGTCGTCGCGCTAACTGCTTCTCTCCTCTTGCAGTTGGGTTCAGTCGATGAAGATTCCACTGGCTCGCTCTGGCACGGCACCCTCACAAACGGTACCTTGTAGATGCTCGATCCTTCAATCTCTGGTGGATGCTCCATCTGGGATCGATACTCCCACCACCGCTGCCTCACGATCGGATTTGGTGAATCCGTTTGCTCCATGGCCCAGAGGAGCAGCTCTATGTACTCCCGCGTGACTCCCTTCGGGAGTATCGCCGCCTTTTTGCTCTGTTGCAGATATTTGGCCATGGATGTCATCGTCGCCGCTAGTTGGTCCTTGCTGTCAAACCAAGACTGTATCTCCAACATCCTAGCTTGCTTCACAGGGTCGCCATCTGCGATCCTCACGTATCAGTTGTACTCCTCCATCGATCTACTTCTCCACAGCACCTTCACTCGCCGGCGGTGGTTTTTTAATGGAAGAGGAGAGGAGCGGAGCTGTTTTTGGATTAGAACGGGACAGGAGCGGCGCTGGTTTTGGATTGGAACGGGAGAGGAGGGGCGGTAATTTTGAAATGGAAGAGGAGAGGAGCGGCGCTGGATTTAGATTGGAACAGGAGAGGAGCGGCAGTGGTTTAAGAGGAGAGGAGCGGCGCTGGTCTTGGAAGTATTTTTTTGTTTTGCGTATTTTGGGTCAAAGTTTGACCACGTACTATATTTGACAAGAAAAATGTGAATGCATGTCACCAAAAATTGTATCATTTGGTTCGTATCTAAATGTCCTTTGAAATTATATTATTTTTGCAATGTATAACATATATTTTATTTGTGAAAATCATGGTCAATTATGACCCAGAAAAGAGTACTCCCTAGAAAACTGCCGATATAAGCTACTAGTATTTGGTTAGAGGATTTGCTGCCGAGAAAGATCCGTCCACAGAGAGTGCCACACATCCCACTGGTGGTGGTGGATGCCAATGCTTGCATGGAACATGGTTTGTGTCGGTAATTTTTACTTGGCACACCTCGCACTCTGCATATATGCCGGTTCCATCCATACATTTGTGCAGTTCCACCAAAATGCAGCTGAATAACCCTGTTTGCACAGATAATGAAAAAGCTTGATTACATTATAGTGGCACTAGTTGATGAAACATACACAAATAAATAGAAGAAAATATTGCAATAGTATCATAGTATGCTCATTTGTGCAGTTCACCTAAAATGAAGCAATGTCCCATGAGCTAGCAGCTTCTTCTTCATTAGTGGCATTAAAATTGAGCAACATCAAGGTTGGTCGTGAAGCTCGTGGAATGTTCAACTATAATTTTGATATCATTTGTGCAGTTCAACTAAGATCAAGCGTAAAATGTATATCTCTGTTTGCACAAAAGGGTGGAAAGGAGGGTGACTAACAAGTGATGAAACATACATCAAATGAAAAGAAGCATGTTCCTTATCTGAATGGCGATCCTACAAGGACAGTAGCAATTTCTAAAGCAGCAGCATTGCTAGATATTAGTGTGGGCATTAGGATTAACTATGACAACAGTTAAATGCGACATTACTTTAATGGTGGCATTGCTTCATTTTACCAGCAACAATACATTAACAACAGCTAAAGAGTTGGTATTTGGGCACGGGAGAGTAGGCGGACCAGGACAGTTGCATTTCTAATGAAAAGAAACAACTTATCTTAATGGGAAATTTAGCAGGACATGAAAAACAGTGCCATTGATTCATATTACTGGCGGCATTACATTGAAAACAACATTGTTTTAACGTGTCCTTACTTTTAACAGTGCGACTGCTACATTTTACCAGTGGCATTACATAAGAGGGGCTCGGGGCAACAAACATCAGAACAGGACATCTGGGTTGGTCCCATTTTTGTTCGGTATAGCCACCTTATACTGTGTGAGACTAGCAAATCTAGTGCTGGACATACTCTGTTGACTTGTCCCCCAGTCCCCACTTTCTTTCCTTTTTCAACCAATAGATCGGTTTATATTGACTATGTACTGCGTTTCCCTTTATTTCCCTATTAGACCAAGAGACCAGTTGGATAGCCAGTCTCTACTACTTTTCGCCCCCATTATTTCCTCTTTCGACCAAGTCCTAGATTCAGGTAACAAATCTTCCCCCACCCCCACCCCCTTTCTTCCCTGTTGAAACCAAGTAGTACTAGATTCGACTGCATGAACTAGTTTTACCTCTTAACAGTAAAAATTTAGGTGGCTTTCGAACAGCCGATCGATCCTATCTATGAGGGGGCCTGAGAAATAGTAAAAGATACAAATGCAGCGACATCAGGAGCTGGGGAAGTAGAGCAAGGCCGGTTTCGAAGGAAGTTATACATGAGGGTCGCCGGGATGTCGCTAGGTGGGCGGCGGGAGGCCGGATCTGCCCACACTACGGCAGCGAGGAAGAAGGGGTTAGAGGCCCTCCCTAGCCGGCGCTGCGTGGGAGAGAACGATAAGGCACGCTGATCGGGACGCGTCGGTAGTGGGTAAGAGCCGTCGCCGAGGACGACCGCGTGAACATTGCACCTTCTCACCTTCCCCAGCGGAGAGGATCCGGCTGGATCTGTGACCAGTGGTGAGCAGAGAGAGAGTGTGGCCACCGCTGTTGTGTTTAGATCTGGAGAGGAAGAAACAGTGTGAAGAGAGCAACACTAGCAAGCAAGCGCGGAGGCTCCTGCCTATATAGTGGAGTAGTTTTCTTTTATCTACCGGAGCTAGCTTGACCTCGTCAATGACTGTCGAGAAGTCTTCATGCACGTGCCCCAGAGGCGCAGTTGTCATCATTTTGATCTGAAGCACCGGATTAACATATAACACGAAAAAATGCCACACGACAAGAAACCATAACCTCACTGCCCCAAGGAGACAACATGAATCTCGACGGACAAACTAGACGAGGATCAAAGCTCAAAGTAAAGATAAACTCGTAGAAAAGTTGTCCATCGATAGATGTCCTGATTAACATAGCCGGCTTGACCTAGATGGCAGCCGAGTAGTCTTCGTGCATGTGCCCCCAATGACCAGCGCCTTGGAGGAACTCAGTTGTCGCTGTTTAACCCTCACAGTGATCCGAAGCACATGACACCTAATATTGCGAGATGACAAGAAAACTTTTTTTAGATTTCTCATCATAACTACAGCCCTGTACAACACAGCCTGCATGATATGTAGACGATAGCCAATCCAGCCGTCTGCTGGAGTCTGGTCACATTCATGGACGAACTGATCTTCCGTGTCATGCAGGGATCGTCCAGGCACCGACGTCTGTACAACACTGCTCCAATGCTATCGCTCGTCTCTCTCTTCTATTAACTCGGCCGACTTGCGGGGCCGGGGAGTGTGCCTATGGTCAGTTCTCAATTTTGGTCACGTTCCATTCAGAGAGCGGCGTGCCAGACCGACCGACCGTCTGGGGTGCGACGCGAACGCGATGGGCGTGCTGTATACATGTGTACCGTCGTTTTCTTGAGGCTTTGCTCCATGGCGCAATCCATGGATACAAAATTATATTTAAAAGTCGAGGGCGGGGCTTTTCCCGCGTGGTAGGCGGGGCAGTTCCGCCTAGTCGGTTCGACAGAGAGGCGAGAAGATGAGGGAGTATGCTGCTGCAAACGTAGGGCTATGTGATTTGACGGCTAGTTACTGCTGGACAGGTGGGGCCCTGTGATTTGACTTGCCATTATCATTTTAACTGCGACGCTACGACCGGCGTGAGGCTCCTGATTCCTGACCACCTCCATGGTATACAGGTGCCAAGTACGTTACTCCTTGCTCCTTTCGGCAATTGCAATAAATACTACTCCCTCTCTATCAGTTTACAAGGCGTGCGCGTACCCCTAGGTCGTCAATTTGACCAACCTAATACTAGAAGTCATATAACACAAAAAACATACATTATAAACTTCAGATGTTCTATTTTCAAACGGTATAATTTTTGTGTTATATAGTTTATATTACGGTGATAAAATTGATGACCTAGGTATACGCGCAGGACTTGTAAACTGAAACAGAGGGAGTACGAAGAAAGAGATGGAGAGAAGTAAAAAAAAATTACTCTTATAGCCAACCTTACAGCTAACCTTGTTGTATGAGTGACTAAGTGATGACTATGTATGACATGCCAACATCAGATAGCCTAACGCACATGGACGGAGGAAGTAGTTTCATGCATGCGAAGTAGGCAAAAAAATGCTCATTTATAGCCGTCTGAAATCTCCAAGGGCTCGACCGCGCGAGCGAGGCGACGGTCGTGGTAGGCACGACCATGATACGGGCTGCTGACAGCCCTTGGAGCTGAGATCAAACGGTCCCATGCTAGGTTGCTGAAAATTTGCAGAATAACCCTCCAGGATAGGATATTCACTCATAGGTCTAGAATGACGCCATGCAACCGTTCGATCTCAGATCCAAGGGCTCTCGGAAGCCGTATCATGGGAGCATGGAAAGCTTCGTATCACCTGTAATTTTCCCGACGCTTGACGTGCGAACACGCAGATGCATGACGCCATTTAATTGGGCGTCTAGTAGACATGACATCTAATTGGGCCCCCATAGTACTGTGCATGAATCCATTTATCCACCGGGTAAGCCACTACCCTGCCGTTCGCACGCCCCACTCAGCATTTTTACAATCGGAAAACCGCTAGCAGTTCGCTCCTACTCGTCCTCGACCGTCCTTTAACATTACGGCAGTTCGCTCCTAGTCGTCCTGTCCTTTCACATTACAGCAGTTCCACTAATCCTAACCCTCCTCCCAAATCCATGGCATCCCAAATCTCCATGATCGGCGGTGAGTACAAGGTTAGAACCATCACCGGCGATGAGTTCGACGTCATCTACACCCGTTCTTCCGCAACGGTGAAAGGATGCCTTGCTCGCTTCAGACGCATGTTCGAAAAGTCAAAGGGTGATGAGTGGGTCGCTGGGCTAGATGTTGAGTACACCACAATCCTGGGAAAAGAGAAGAATCTAAAGGAGGAAGAGAAGAAGAAGCCCGCCATGATCCAGGTTTGCGTGCATAACTTGTGCTTGGTCTACCACATATGCCATGCCGACATTGAGTGCGAGGATTTTAAGAACTTCCTCGGGGGCGGCAAAGTCAAATTTGTTTCTGTAGACTTTACGAACGACAAAGAAGTCCTGGGTCGGATAGGCCTCATTGTAGGCCAGCCCTTCGACCTCCAGAGGAATGTGCTGGTGTCCTCCCATCAGCCTTCAATGCTGACCCTGGCAGCAGCCATGGTTGATCCTTCGTACGGTAAACTGACGAAACCTCTGCCCAAGTTTCATCGTGCATGGCAGTGGGATGTACTAGATAGAGACCACATCAATTACGCTGCAATGGATGCCTACCTTTGTTTCAATATCTACAAGGGTTGGATGAAGAGCGCCAAGTCTGCGGTTCAAGCAAAGAAGTATCAGCCAAGAGGAAGAGGGACAAGGACGAAGTCAAGTACGTGGACGTGGAGTCCAAGTAAGGTGGCAGTGTCGTTGCTCATGGTGGTTGTAATGCAGTGTCTACCGGATTAGCTGCTTAGTTTAATTTCAGGGTGCTTAGTTTTATTTGAGGGGTGTGTTGTGCTGAGCCCCAGCAGAACTATGTTACGTTCCTTCTCGTTACTTTAACTCTTCAGTACGTACATACTAGTATTTCTTATAGTTCATCTTGTAGTTGGTAGTACTACCACTTGTTTCTTCACATTATATACGTACAACATATATGGCCAACATCATATAGCCATCAGTTTAGTTGTCAAAGAATTTTAGGGTGCTTAGTTTTATTTGAGGGGTGTGTTGTGCTGGACACCATTATTGTTTTTTTTAAATGGATTGGACACCATTATTGTGACTCAAATCTCTTTTGCCATGTTATAATGACATAAATACCTATGGACCAACATGCCAGCTCTCCCTCTATCTCACTACAGTGCAATAAAGTGTGGGGCCTCCTTGATCCCAACAGTGTTCTTATTTTCCTGTAAAATTATTTGCTTGGTTACTCCTGACAAGCAGGACCACACTTATCATTGTGAGATAGAGATAATCGACATGTGGGTCTAGGCTTATTTTTGTCATATAACATGCTCAACGGGTTTGACGTGAAAATAACAATGTCTAATGGCATTTTTGAGCAAACATCTAACGGAACGATGGCATTTTTTAGATATCTAATTGCATTTTTGAGCAAGCATCTCATGGATCGATGGCATTTTTTAGTAGTTGTAACTTCTAATGGCAAAACTGAGTAGTGAGACACAACTAGTGGCATAAATAATAAAAACCCAAGAATTAAACAGGTATGCTAATTTCTTTAATAGAATTTAGCACCCCATCTAAGCACGTACTAGCTTTTTTAATAGTACTATATGCATAATTTGGCGACGAGTGCTCTCTATATGTACCACCTTTTTTCTTTAATTTCATCTTGTTAGTTTTGCTCCATGGCGCAATCCATCGATACTAGTACTACTGTACAAAAGTATATATTTAAAAGGCTAGAGGGCGGGGCAGTCTCGCTTGGTCGGTTTCAGGAGAGGCAAGGGCCTTTGTGATTTGACGGCTCATTACTGCTGGAAGGCGGGGCCTTGTGATTTGACTGCTCATATAAATGTTGCCGACGACCTAAGGAGGAGCAAAGAACCGTGCGGTATACTCAAGTTTTCCACTGGAGTACTAGTACGACGAAGGAGCACGAAACACGGCAGCCCAGTGCGATATGGCGATAAAAAATGATCTAATTTGCTAGTCATCGATCCCACGGTGCCGCTCATCATTAGCATTGTTCTATTCATGCCTCGCAGAGAACATGACACGTGCCGCGAAACACCCGAAGCAAAAGAAGAAATACAGGAGCAAAAGAAGAAGGAAGATTATCACCCCAAAAAAACAAGGAAGATGTACACACAAGTCTGGGGCGCTGCTCTCAACTACATGAAGGGTTGCTGGCCGCAGAGTCGTAAATGCTTCTTCATCGCCTCCCCGACCTCCATCTCCTGTCGCATCTCCTCCGCCATCTTCTTCATTCTGTCCATGACGCGGGATTTCTCGACGCGAGCCTTCATCATCTGTTCCACGGCCGCATTACGTACCTTGACAGCAGCCGGGTGCTCGATGCGGAGCTTCGCCAACTCCTCCTTCTATTCCATGACGAGGGCCTGCAGCATCTTCATCGAGGAACTACTCTTCTCATGCAGCTTCTTCCAGCCGGCGTTCTCCTCCTTCAGCAGGTAGAGCTCGTGGCGGAGCTTCGCCTTGTCCTCCTAAAGTTGCAGGATTTCGCCGGTCGCCTTCTTATCCGAGGCAATGCTCTTCTTCAGCAGCATCACCAAGCCGGCGGTCAACTCCCCCTGCTCATTGAGCTTAGCGGGCATGACGTTGAGGCTCTCCTTCAGCAGCTCTCCCAAGCCGTCGATGAACTCCTCCTGCTTATTGAGCTGATCGGGCATGTCTTCGAGGGATAACGACTCCAGCGCCGCCAGCTTGACATGTTCGCCTCCGCGGCTAGGGCACTCCTGGGAGCACTCGCCTCCGCGGCTAGGGCGCTCCTGGGAGCACTCGCCTCCGCAGCTAGGGTGCTCCTGGGAGCCCTCGCCAGCCCGTGAGAGATCTTTCGAAGTCTCTGCTAGGCGGTGAGCCCTCTCTTTTTTTCCGTGGCCTTGGTTGCCACTCCCTTGTTACGAGTAGTTCTCAACCAAGAGCTCTGCACACCGGCCATGGCAAGGACGGACGAACAAGAAAGACTAATGAGGAGGAAGAGGTAGAGTGATTTTCGGCTAGGTACTAGTTCCCCTTTGTATAACCTAGTACTAGCACTAGTACTAAAACCTGCATAGTGGGAACACGTTCAGGTTTGATACGTACTACTAGGTGTGAGCAGGTTTGCACTTAATTATACTATACACTTTGGAATGTGATGGGAACAAGCTAAAGATTAATTGATGGTTTTGGTTTCGAGGCCCGAGACGGCTCCTGATGAGTTTCCTGGAACACAAATTTCAAGTACTACTGCTCCAATGCGGTCGCACAAGTCAGTGATGTAACTGGTCGTACATGTCAGACCAAGCCGATGCGTGTCGCGGGTCCGACCGACCATCTATTGGTGCGACCGACCATAAGTATTACGTGATGGAGACTTCTGGTTGTGGCTTCGGGTGATTGTCACGACCAAGCATTCAAAAACTAGTGATAAATCAATTACCATCTTTTTCCAAACGACCAAGTATTTTCACAGGAATACAATACATATAGATGGAGTGATTGTCACGGTTGCCAACCGCCATGGCGCCGCAAGTTCACTGCAGCAGCAACCGAGTAGGTCACTGCATCGCCGGCGGGGAAGGAGGGCAGCTCAACTCGCCTACGATGCATGCCCAGCGGCGCCGCCGCAGCTGGTCCCGCGATTCGGCTTCTCCTACCGCCCATTTGAACAGTTGCACTGGCTGCTCATGCCATTCCACAGGCATGCACGTTCTTTCCTCCGTAGTTCACTTCGTGAATATGATCTCTGCCATTAGCCCTAGCTCAAAATCAATGCGACGATGCCAGATGCTGACATCCCTCAGCATCTCTCCCCTGAGATCGACTTGCACCTCCGCCTTGTGCTGTGCCAGGCGCAGCTCCTTCGAACTTCTCTCCAATCGATGCGATGCTTCCTCGATCCGATTTGCCCTTGCTACCCACCACCTGAAACGCAACCCTGGCATGTCCTCCGGCGCCACCGATCTGTGATTCCAGAGCAATGGATCCCATCTAAAACACATGTGGGTTTCGCTCAAAGGCGGGAGTGCTGCGGGGCGCAGCGAGAGGGCAGCCCACGGGATCCTGGGATCTAAGGGATTATCCATGGCGGGATCCGATGGGCGAGGCGGGGAGGCGAGCCTAGACGCTGGGAGAGCCCTATGAGGCTAAGATAAAGATAGTACTACTCCACTCCATCCATATTTAAATACAAAGGCCACCAACAGTAGCCCAAGCAAAAATTGATCATGCTGCCTGCGTCCTGGTTTATTGGCCCCTTTTTTTGTGCCACTTTTTATGACATGCATAAATATTTTGTTACATAAAAATATGGTAAAAAATTGGCACAAAATACGAAGGAGACCAATGGAAGTAGCAACCCATGATTTAACTACTCGCATGCACGCAGTGGAGTAGTAATGTCTTTCTCAACTACTTCCTCCCTCACGTCCACTCAATTTGCATGCGCTGTATTAATTGACCATCAATGAAGTGAAGGACTTTACACGCGTCAAATTATCACATGGGGTGGATCTTCCTACAAAAATGCGTCCCACCGTGTACCCGCGTGTGCGTGCGAGGGAATGAGTGCTTGCGTGCACATCTTCGCTTCGTGCATGTACTGCCAGTGTGTGTGAGAGAGGACGAGTCCATTCTTCTGGAACCAGCAGCACGTCACTGTGATCAATCCACACAAGGAGGTCGCGACAACGCCTCCACATTTGCCACGTGGCTTCACGAACTGAAAAAGGGAGAGACACTGTGTAGCGTGCCATTGGAATTTTAATTTACGTGTTTTGCACATACTGGGAATACTAGTAAGGTACACGTGCATTGCACGCATCAGATTTGGCAACCAAATTATGAGTAAATACCACACTATAGCATGTAAGCTTTGAGTCATATATGCATGATGTAGTCATTCGTTTAATTCTTATAGTTCATCTCATTCAAAATCAATTAGTTTTTATAAAAAAGTTAATCTATTTTATGATTCATGGAATTGTGCATTGTAAAGCATAAAGTAAAAACAAATAATGGCAATTCAACTAGAAAAAAAGTTTGGGCAGTTATGATACGGAAGATTCTAGAACAAAGGAGAAGCACTTGTGTTTTGAGGTTTGTACATTATGCTTAAGTTCAACCATGGAGTCTTCTAGATTGTACATGTGGCAGAATCTGGTGGGTGGGTGGAAGATGGTGCGAGGGGCCAAGTGGAGGGAGACTATGAAGGAGTGCACAAGTGCGAGATCGATATTTAAAGAGAGGGGGCAAGAACGTGTGCGGTTGCGCGCAGTGGCGGAGCCATGAAAAATAAATGAGCTAGGGGGCCAAGCATTGCTAATCCTTTACGAGGAGGGCCAATTCATCAACTTAAACCATTTTACCAGCAATTGATCTACTGATCACATTCATATTCGCCTCAATATATAGTGATGTTAGGGGGGCCAGGGCCCTTGCTGCTGCCCCCTGTCTTCGCCACTATGCGCGCGTCTGAGAGATGAAGCAGAAGGCATGGATGATGAGAGGGGGATGTTGGATATATAATTAATGTGGGTGTATTA
The DNA here is from genome assembly GCA_011799875.1 of Thinopyrum elongatum. Taxonomy (NCBI): domain Eukaryota; kingdom Viridiplantae; phylum Streptophyta; class Magnoliopsida; order Poales; family Poaceae; genus Thinopyrum; species Thinopyrum elongatum. The sequence continues at coordinate 448,271,619 of CM022301.1, read as the reverse complement.
GCTATGTAATCCTATATAGAGAGGTATAGATTGATCGATGTGTACGTGGGAAAGAGGGTGAGACCTCACTAGATATATAGATCGATCGGTTTGTGTGGAAAACTGGGAAAGACCTAGCTATATATATACACACATAGAGGAACATCGATCGTTGCGCATGCATGTGAGAGATAAAGAATGCCCGAAATGATGAAGAGGGGGAGGTGTGTGTGTGTGCATGCATGGGAGACCGACCTGAAGAAAAAGATTGCATGTGTGCAATGGATAATGCCGAGTGGTAGTGTGTGTGCATGCATGCCCGAGAGAAAGTTAGTGGTACAATTATAAAGAGAAGACGACTGTGTGGGTGTAAAAGACTAGGTGAGGTCATAATCAATGTAAAGTTGAATTAAAATATTTGAATAAGAGATCATGATGTTTGAAAACCATGCATGCATGAATATAACTGAGATATGCGCGGTGTGGTTTGGAAATGAGCATGCTATACTGTATACACATTGAACAAGGTCAGACTGATTTGAATTTGAGATACCGATGGCAGACATCGTTTGGCAACATCGCATCCGTGCATGGACACACTATTCTAATTGGAGATGATGGGTGGCTTTCGCATCACATATCTATATCTATATCCATATCTATACCCCTATATAGTTTGCAAATAACTTTGAAAGATGGTCATTGGATGAAGCCAATCCGACGGTGTAGAGATGGCAAATCTGAGCACTACTGGCCGTTGGATATCATCTACATTACACCAGATTTTGCCACATGTACAATCTAGAAGACTCCATGGTTGAACTTAAGCATAATGCACAAATCTCAAAACACAAAGCACTTCTCCTTTGTTCTAGAATCTTCCGTATCATAATTGCCAAAAAAAAAATTCTACATGAATTACCATTATTTGTTTTTACTTTATGCTTTACAACGCACAATTCCATGAATCTTAAAATAGATTAACTTTTTTATTAAAACTAAATGATTTTGAATGAGATGAACTATAAGAATTAAACGAAGATCTACATCATGCATATATGACTCAAAACTTACATGATATATATAATGTGGTATTTGTTCATAATTTGGTTGCCAAATCTCATGCGTGCAATGCACGTGTACCTTACTAGTCTAAATGGTGTTTGTGTGTGTGTTGTGTGTGTTAAACACATTGTACGTAGTATCATACATGGTTTAGATTCCGAACATCTAGCTATAGCATACATGTACTATGATTTGAATTCAACATAAAATGGATAGATATATTTTAATTTGAGATCGTATGTACATGTAGTTCGTATTTATATAGGAATTTACTACTCCTATATTCATGTCATGTATTGTGAAGATAATATTTAGATGGTTGTATAATTAACCCGAGTAAAATCCCACTCAAACAGGGAAAATGTACTCAAATTTAGTCCATATGCTAGACAACACGAATTGTTTTTTTATTGTTGTGGGAAGTACAAATTGATTTGGTACTGTACACGTTAAGATTGTTGTCCTGATTTTTTTAGTTTTTTTGTAGTTGTATTTGAATGCATTTCTAGTAATATAGTAAAACGGGACATGGCTCTCTCTAGTGATGAGGTGCGAATTGTCTTTTTTTTTGTACACGTTAAGCTTATTCTCCCAAAATTTCAAGCCGCGCCTTGTTATGCCGAAATTTCAAGCTAGCATCTCTGTCTATCGTGCTGCGAAAATTCCGCCTCTTCAACCCACGCCTTGTTACCCCGAAATATTTAAGATATATCTTTGTCTCGTTGTGCTCCGAAAACTCCCTCCATCTCAACCCGCGCCTTGCTATCCCAAAATTAAAACGCGCGCGAAAACTCCCACCTCCTGCGAAATCCCGACACGCGAAATGCCCGTGATACCCCTGAACCGAAAGAAACGCCTAGCTCAAGTCGGTGGGGGTACTTTCGTAACTTACCCCACATTTCGGACAAGCACGTCCCTAAGCCATGGTTCCCCCCTCCCATCCCATCTGCCCACCCATTCGTACACCGAGGCCGCGAAAACCCGTGAAGCCCCACACCCTCCTCCGTCCGCCACCTAGCCGGAGCCTCTTCCCCAACGACGTCGTCCACAGCAACTCCTCGACGTCCCTCATCCACCGCACCGGATGAGGATCCATCATCGATCTCGTTGTCCCGCCGGTTCAGCCACCCCGTCCTCCACCTCCAAGGAGCTTCCCCGACGTTCCCCTCATCTTTCGCGCCACCTCCATTCCCACACCGCCGTCTTCACATGCACCACCGGAAGAGCTGCATCATCACCGATTCCTCGGATGAAGCTGAGGCCTAATCGGTGCCACCAAAGAGGTTCTACACTAATCGCCGCATTTTCTTCTTTTTTTGATCTCACGGTGCTGCCGGCGCTCGGTCCCGAGCCGACATGGCGCGGCTCCATCCACGGCGGAGTCGCCGGCCACTTTCTCCATGGCGTCGCTCCCTCGGCAGCGACGTCCACATCAGTAGGAGCTGCTGCTGCTTTGGCTCTCGCTCGCGCTGCTGCTCTGCTCTTGCTCTCGGTGCCCTGCCTGGTCTGCTCTTCCGGTTACTCTTGCTCGCGCTGTTGCTTTCGCTCTTGCTCTTTCTTGCGCTGCTGCTCTCGCTCTTGCTCTTGCGCGCGCTGCTGCTCTACTCTTGCGCACGCTGCTGCTGCACGAGCAGCAGATCCTGCTCTCCCTCGAGCCCTTGCAGCTGCTACCCGAGATGCTGCTACACGACCAGCTGCCCCGGCTCTCGCATGCACTGCTGCTGCTACTGCTTTTCTGCTACTAGTGCGTTCTGTTTCGACAGTAAAATTCAGTTTCGACAGCAAAATTCAGATTCGACAGTTAAATTCAGTTTCGACAGTTAAATTCAGTTTCAACAGTTAAGTTCAGAGATGAGCGGCTGATGCATTTTACATGTAGCACTTTGTGGTTATGTATTTTACGTCATCTATTGGAGATGCTATTAGAATTCCACTCAGGTTAACGTTGTCTCTCTTGTCCTACTTCAGCCTCGCCGTCGTACAACTCACTGGAGCTGCTCCAACGACGAAACCCTCCATCATAGCGGAGCAGTACCCCAGGCTCCATCTCCAGATGCCTAAGATCTTCTTCCCCTCCTCTGACAGCCAAATCAGCCAGAGCATCCTCACCGACCAACCCAATCATGCTGAGATCGACATGGCTTCGCCAAAGAGGTTGTACACTTGTGGCATCTCTTTTTTACTCTATAAGTTATATATATTGTCCACTGAGCACACGTAGTAACATGAAATACGATTAGTTTCTCCTACTATATGACAAGCAGTGAGGTACCAGGCAACTTAGCTATCCGTGATGGACTCTCTTGAACTCCATCATTATTTATCTCTGCGCGTTTGAGCTGTGCATTTGTAGATGGGCCTGAGAGTTGAGCTAGTAGGGCAGTGGCCTGGGTCCAAAGTAGTAGAAGTAGCACAAAAACATTTTTTGAGTATAGGCTTTTCCCTGCTCAAGCCTGCCTACTAGAATTGCCAGTGCTTGAAAGGAAAAGTGGAGGAAAAATATAGGAATTGGAAAGTTTCCTATGGTACTACTATTCATGCATTTCGTTCAAAGGAATGGAGCAAAGGAAAACTGTAGGATTTGTTCCTTTAGTGTCTCCTTGAAAGAAAAACCGTAGGAATTTTAATATCCACTTGTCCTCCTTTTCAAATTCCTATTCATGAAGCACAAGACTAAGATATAGTAGCATAATAGCATTATAACCGTACATTTTCTTGTGGTTTGACTTAATCTCACCATGCTTCTTTGCATCCTGTGATCTTCCAATTCTTGTGAACCAAACACCCAGATTGGTAGAAATCCTGTGTTTTGAAATTCTCTGTTTTGCACGTGCATTCCTATCCTATTCCTGTATATCTCCTATCCCTGCATTGTTAGAATCCTCAAATTCAAACAAGCCCTTACACAATTACTTCTATTACAGATATGTGTCAAAGAAAACCTTGTGTGGTTTGTCCCGCTCCTGCTGCGCTGTGTTCCACCCCAGCTCAGCTGCTCCAATGACGGAAGGGTTCACCACAGCAGGGATCCGCCCTCCAGACTATCTTTCGCCACCTCAGATCTTCTTCCCCGCCACCGGCAGCCACGACAACTGCATTACCATCATCAACTGAGCAGATGACCTTGAGGACTACACGGGGCCGCAAGAGAGGTCGCACTCTTTCGTGTCTGCTTACGTTATGCATCGCTTAATATGATGACATGCTACTTTATTGTCCTGTTCACCTATTAGACTCCGAGTCAGGTCCAAACTACTGCTCAAACTTGAGTTTTTAAATGGTTGTGGGGTACATATTGGGTCAGCAATCAATACTATATGTCTACTATCTGGTTAATCTCGGGTGTCTACTATGAGTTTCATGTTGGGTGGAAACAAACATTAAAGGAGCCATTATCTGTATTTTTTAACTAAAGCTATTATCTGCCTGCTATCATTGGTTGTGGGTCTACCCACAGTTACCTACCATCACTCTGGATTTGTGCATGCACTCCTTACAAAATCTCACTATGTTTTATTCCTATGCATGTGAGTTATTGTACACAATGGAACTGAACATGTAGAGCAAAAGAGACGAGCCTTGTGTGGCAATAAAATTTCATGCAGACATCGCTCCATGGTGGGTGCAAAAGCAGCCCTCCCTCCACCCATTTCGGATTGTAATCAAGCGGAAGATAACTGTTCTGAGGGGGATTCAGAAGGAGAAGACCACTCCTATTTAACCCCTGAGGTCTTCGCTCTAACTTGGCATGCTGATGTTGGTAATATGATGCATATGGTGCCTTGCATTGCTTACTTTATACATCAAATATGTCATTTTCTTAGTTTATACACGCTTTGTGTGAGTGCCATCTGTTTAGTTTCTTTATCGTATATGTGAATCATGCAATGCCATCTTGTTTAGCCAGGCATCATATATGTGAATTTTGCAATGCCACCCTGGTTAGCCAGTCATCTTATATGTGAATTATATCATGCCATCATTTTTTTATTACGTATTAAATTTGTCAACAATTTTAGTACATTCAATTACTCTTCCTGTGCATCAGCCATTCGACACGGTCATGGAAAAATCTGGAGTGGAAACAAGGTCTTCAGAGAGGACAATGCTAATCTGACGAAGCGCATGTCTTGCTGGTTACGGATAGCTCCTCAGAGGAGGATTTAGAGACAGATGACCAGTCCTATTCCCCCCCCCCCCCCGAGGTGCATGCTCTTACTTGGTAGGGTTTATTGCTCATATCGTGCATATGGTGTCTTGCATTGGCATGTCATTTGCTTTAGACATGCTTTGTGTGAATGCCACTTGTTTAGTGTCTAATTACCATGTATCTGAATTTTGCAATGCCATCTTGTTGAAAGACATTATATATGTGAATTATGCAATGCTATCTTGTTATAAGGCATGATGTATGTGAATTATGCAATGCCATGCTGTTTAGCCAAGCGTCATATATGTGAATTATATCATGCCGTCCTTTTTTTGTATTACTCATTGCATTTGTCGACAATGTTTGTATATTCAACTGCTCTTCCTGTGCATCAACCATTGGAATTGGTGATGGAGAAATCTGGAGTGAAAACAAGGTCTTCAGAGAAGACAATGCTACCTCCTGAAGCAGATATCTTGCTGGTTACAGATAGCTCCTCAGAGGAGGATTCAGAGGCAGATGACCAGTCCTATTATCCCCCTGAGGTGTATGCTCGAACTTGGCAGGGTTATATTACTCATATCATGCATATGTTGTCTTGCAATGCTTAGTTTTTACATCATATACACAATATTGAATGCCATCTCCTTAGTTGACACATCATATATGTGATTGCCCTCTGCTCACTTGCTTAGTATATAAATCATATATTTGAATTATATCATGCCATGATGTTTACATAGACAGCATGTATCTGAATTATGGCATGCCAACCCATTTTCTAAAGACATAATATAGTTATATCATCTCATCCTGTTTACATAGTCATCATATTTTGAAGTATGTCATTCTATCCTATTTAGTTAGCCATCATACATGTGAAATTGTGTCATGCAATCATGTTTAATTAGCCATCATCTATGTGAAATTATGTCATGCTATTCTGTTTGGTTAGACAACATAAATGTGAATTATTTCATGCCCTATTTTCTTCCCTACTTTCCATTGCACCTGTCTATCTTACAATGTCTGTACATTCAATTACCTTTCTTGTTTATCAGCCATTTGAATTGGAGGGGGTGATGGCAGTATCTGTGGGAGTAAAAACACGGTCTTCAAAAAAGATCGTGCTACCTGTCGATGCAGATAGAACCACGGTTGTACTTGCCCAGGAACCAGCCCCACCACACATAACCCAGACTCACGCAGATTGTACCCCTACCCAGTTGGACAGAGAACCAGCTACACCCCTTCTAACCCCAACCCCAACAGATAGTAACCCAGTTCCAGTTGACACAGTATAGTCTCCACCACAGAGCACCCAAACACGAGCAGTTAGTAAGGCAACTGCAGTGCCCAAAGCACGAGGACCACCACTCCGAACCCCAAGTCAACACTTAAAGCAGAAGAAGAATTGTTCTCAGGTCAGGTTCCGTAGCTACGGTTCATACTCCTTTGCTCTTGCATCACTGTATTTACTCATACCAACTAATTTCAAATTTGAAGGATGCAATTGAAACTTCAATGGCGCAACAGGTATGTTTTAAACCTGTTTCTTTAACGTGTTTGCTATTGTAACTTGCTCTATGTTGATTTCAGTTTCAATTGAATAAACAGTTATGTTCTCATGCGATGCACATTACAAGTGTTGTTATTGATGTGTAGTTTCCCACACTTATATTCTGTCTATGCTGCTTTGTCTTAAATAGATATGATTTGAACTATCTCTATCTTGATTTGGCAACATAAACTAGAATGATATAGACCATACAGTGACCATACTACATAGATATATGTTTGTTTCATGTTGTTATCCTGTCCACCTTACTACTGAACTGGTTTACCAAAATGAGTTTTCATATACAACATGGTAAACATGTGATGTGTCTGTTTGTTTCTCTTTTAGAATGCGGATAAAATATTGGAGAAGAGTACCCCGTTATGCAATGGTAAAGGAAGTAATGCACATAAGGTTCAAGATAGTGAGACATCCCTGTTGGTCTCCAAGAAAGCTGATAAAAACTATATTAAAGACATTGAGACAACCCCAAAGTCCTGTCTTGATGTAGTGTTCGAGTTACTGGCCACTACTGCTGGCACCAGCTCTTCAAACTCACTGCCTGAATCAGTTTGGCTTCTTCAGTCTCAACTTCAAGTTGAAAGACATCGATCAGTTGTTCTGCGACAGGAAGCCGAAGGACTGAGGAAGTCCCTACAGAATTCAGATGCATACTTTCTGGTGCAATACCAAGCGCTGGAGGATTTAAGCGCCAAACAAGAGAAAGTTAATAAGCTTGCTAAGCATCTTGCCAGCATTATGGGTACCCAGGATATTGTTTCTTGAGCTCTTCTGAAGTGGTTTCAGTTCTGGACTTGTTTTGCTGCGGCGTTTATTTGCACTTGTCGCCAACTTTGACAAACAGTGTATGTGATATGCAGCTTTGTTCCCTATATTTGCACTGGTAGCGAACTTTGATGCCCAGTGGATGTAATATGTGTAATAGCCATGATAGCGTAGCATAAGTTGCTTGCTTATTTATTTCCTTGTTGTCTTGTTTATTTGTTTGCTTGTAGTCAGTGCAGTTCTTTTTCCGCGGTTTGCTAGTGGCTGCAATAACCTATTTTTTAAAACTAGGCCACAATAACCATGGGCTACATATTTACTGTAGTGAGCCTGGGCCTCCTACGGGCCGTAGAAACAATGGGCCTTCTATGGGTCGTATAATCGATTGGCCAAACATTGGCCAATAACGGACCGCATTATGGGCCGTAAATGGGCTAGAGTTGGAATCGTACATTCATGGGCCGACCATAACGGGTCGTCGTTAATAGGCTGTATTTGATGACGCTATGAAAACGGCCCAACGGATTAACGGGCCACAAACAGGCCGACTGTAACCACGGGCTGAATTTGGCCCACAAGCAGAAAAGGCCAGTAATGGGCCATAAGTAACCGAATGCTGGAAATGAGCCCAAGAATAAATGGGCCCTGAGAAGGCCGAAAGATAACATGGGCTGGAAACGGCCCAATGGAATAATGGGCCGTTAATGGGTATAAAGCGATACAATGTTCATTACGGGCCAGTTTCACCACGGGCCGTTAATGGGCCAAGAGTTACAAAGGGCCTCATATGGGCCGAAAGACGTCATGGGCCATACATGGGCCGGAAGTTACAACGGGCTGGAATCATATTGGACGGCCCGGATGACGCTACTAGGCCTAATTCGGATAGGCCGTAACGGGGCCTGAGTTAGCAGGCTGTAAATGGGCTATATGCGAACATGCCATTAACAGGCTTTCTGTGGGCCGGCCCGCTACCTTTTGACCAAGTCAAACGGGCCGGCCTTTTCACAAGTATGTGCCTCTGTTGGGCCGTGCCATGTGTCGACATATCATAGGCGCCTTCGGTCCAATGAGTGGATGACATCTGTCCCAACGGTGAGCCGACACGTGTTTCCTCCAGCCAATGATGATTTTACACATGGAAAATCCCCATTGGTCGGGGCTGTTAACGGGTTATCGGATCCAAATCGGAACCCGATAGCTTAACGGCGACCCGTTACATTGATGCCATGTGTTGGTCACCCTGGACGAAAGCACTTCCATGACGCGCCATTTATCGTCATGGAAGTGGACACTTCCGTGATGATAATTTTGGTATTGTCATGGAACACTTCTACGACAGCATAGGTATGATATCTTGATTCTGTCATAAAATCGTCATGGATGTACATGCATGACAGAAAATGTCGTGGACTTGACACGGCAGATGTCCTAGCGGAAGGACTTAGTCGTGGAGCCATCGCAACTAGGTTAACTTGAAGGGGTTAAACGGGACAAAGGACACAGAGAGTTTACCCAGGTTCGGCCCCTCTCAATGAGGTAGAAGCCTACTCTTGCTTTGTGTTGTATTGCTAGGGTTTCGATTACCAAGGAGCGAATACGCTTGACCTAGTTCCCGATTGTTTATTACCTGTCCTTAAACCGCCGCCGGGTCGTCCCTTTATATCCACAGGTTGACGCCCGGCGGTTCACAGAATCCCGGCCGGCTCATAAACGTGTCCGGCTCGGTATCCACTCTTTCCTATCTTACAATACAAGTCATATACTTATGGCGGTTTACATCTATGGGCCCTAACTCGCCTTTGGGCTTTGGGCCTTCTTACTAAGTCTCCTTCGTAAGTCGCCATCATCTATGTCTTCATGGGCTTCAATACAGGTAAACCACTATGAGCATAACCCGGCCCCTCCTGGGCGGTTTATACTCAATAGTTATATCCCCAACATTAGGCCCCAGGTTGATGTGAACTTGTTCATATCAATCTTCAATACTTGACTTAGAAAACATCCTTCATCATCAGTCCTTATGAAAATTTATAACCCGCCACGACGTCTGCTCACAGCATTGTGCTAACCCGCCATGACGTCATCTTGCATTAATATCGCACGAGGCCCAAATATCAGCCTCCTTGATTCCCGCGCATGCCATCTATCCATTCACCTCATAAATAGGGCCAGGGGTCCTTTTCACTTTCCCCCCTTGCCTCCTCGTCTCTGTCTTCCACCTCGCATCGCCTCAGCGCCCGAGCTCCACCGCCGTCGTCGACCTTTGCCACTGCCTCAACAATGGCCGCTGCATCAACCTGAATCGACCAGTGTTCGTCCGCGCGCCTCCGCTACTCAACAGCCCTGGTAGGTCCTCTTCCTTCCTTTTCGCCTAGATCCCATTAGGGTTTCCAAGAGTTCATCGGAGTTCATCTCGATTCATCTTTGTTCCTCCATAGACCATGTAGTTTTTGATCTAAATATAGTACCAATCTTGTGCGATAGCAGTTTAGCACTCATTTTTAATATCTGAACGCCTCCCCTCCATAGGAGATCTCATCTGAGCACGTGAACTGTCCTGCTGCCACTACTTTAGGTTAGAATTTTTCTTCACTATCTGAACTGCTGTAGATCCAAAATTATAACACCAATCTGTGAGTGAAACCTGTTTTTCACCACTTAGCCATTTTCCAACTTCAGATCTATACTTTCAATATCCGTGTAGGCGGTTTAACCTCAGAAAGTAATAACCTGCCAGGTACCATTAGTCCCCTCTTAAACCGCCAAGTGCTCGTCTTTGTAATTTAATAACGTCACTGTCCGGTTTAACATTTATGCATGCTTCAACACTTTCTGCTTATTGACCATGAACCTTAAACCGGCACAAATCTTTTCCAGGTTATCGTATAAATGGCCAAATCCTTTTATTCCTGTAACTGGGTTCAATCCCGGGTTACAGAAGAAGAACTGAATGGGTGTGTTGCAACCGGCGCTTTAGCGAAAAAGGAAGACATCCACTGGAGAGCCCCGGTTCAGAAAATCCTCCTGAGCCCAAGGATGGGGAAGTGATCGTTTTTATTGATCATCTGAGTCGAGGGTTCAGCCCTCCCGGATCAAAAAAATTCCGTGACGTGCTTCACTTCTTTCAACTTCACCCTCAAGATATTGGGCCTAACTCCGTGTCCAATATTTGCAATTTTCAAGTGTTTTGTGAAGCCTACCTGCAAGAAGAGCCCACCGTCGACCTGTTCAGAGATTTCTTCTATTTAAACCGCCGTACTGAATTTACGGATGGGCCCAATACTGAACTTGGCGGGGTTTCAATTTAGAAGAGAAAAGACGTCAGCTTCCCTCACGCTAGGCATCGTAGCCATCCCAAAGATTGGAATCAAACTTGGTTCTATTGCCAAGATACATCTCCAGCTGGCGAGAATCCTCTGCCGGGTTACCGTGCTCACCGGCTTACCGATGCACATCCATTCCCCCAAAGACTCAATGCAAAGGAACGGTCCAAATATGCACCACAACTCTCAAAGCTCAGAGCCTTTATGGCAAACGGTTTGACAGGCATTGATTTTGTCCGTTGCCGGGTATCTTGGAGCATTTTGCCTTTAAGCCGTCGCCCCGGTTTAATGTGTGAGTACACAGGGGATGTGAAAGACCCTCAACGCCACACTGATATTCAGCTGACTGATACTGAAATTACTGAATCTGTCAAGAAGATGTTGGATGAACCGGTGACCGACTGTAGCAAAACTGGACATAGTCCTTTCTGTGCTTCAATTAAACCGCCAGCTGTAAGAACTGCCCCACTCCTGCTTTAATCCATATTGTTAACACTCCTTTATGATCTTTTCAATCTTTAAACAGGGTGATGATTCGTTCTGGAAGAAGAAACCGCAGGATAAACCGGCCAAAACACCTCGTGTCAAGACCAAGGTCAACAAGAAGCCCGCTAAGAAGAAAAACACCGAGCCTACCGAGTTAAACGTTGACGACAATAATCCGGAGTCAGAGGTAGAACTTGATTCACTTGGCTCTTTTTTCATACATCTCATTGACGATGATTTCTATCAGGACGACGCAGAAGCTAGCCGCGCAAATGACGTAGAGGTAACTATTCTCTCATCCGGTTCAGAACCTCTGCCCACACAGAAAACCCGACAAGCAAGCCGGAAAGTAAGATTTTCTCACCCCCTAGCTTTCTTGGATCCAAACTTTGTTTTGAAGAAGCAGCAACACGAAGCTCGCCGCACGACCCGGCATAGCGGCCATGTGGTCACTTCTTCCGGTTTACCGAACTCGCCAGTTCGTAAACGATGCCCAGAGGTCTCTTCTATTTCTGACACGTCTTATCCCAAGGCGGGTTATTTCCGACAACCTCTTAATCCATCTGATTCAAACTACCAGGGAACTTCCCTTTCATCCTTTGGTGAGTCCACAGGGACACAAATTCCAACCCTCAAAACTGTTCCTGGGTGAGCATTTTTAACTAACCCCTTGTACCTTATGCTTGATCATTATACTAACCTGTTATTTGCGTCTCTGTCAGAGCCAAGGCCAGGCCCAGTAAAAAGGCCAAATTGAACAAATCGGCTGATGACATCGTGCCAACTGATCCGGAAAAGAACCCGGAATAGTTTGAAACAAATACTGAAGCTATTCTTGATGATCCGCCACCGCAAGATCATGACACCTTTGTTGAGCAGATGGAAATTGATCCGATGGGTCATGCTGATAAACCGCCAAGCCCAACTAAGGCTGCTGATGATAAAGCTGACGATGTTGTAGTTACCGGTGTCGAGTATACAGCCCCAGACAACCCCACTGCTCTGTCAAAACATAGTGCCAACGAAGAATTTTCTGCTGTTGACAAGGGCAAGTGGAAGGCGGACTTGGAAAGCTATGCCCACCTCAGCGCCCAAGATATTCATTCTGGGTTTTTAAACCGTCTGTACACAGGCTGTGATTATGAAGCCGGTTTACTGAACATGATGAAGGAGCGATATGAGGTAAATGCTGTTAACTCTGCATACATATTCTTCCCTTAGCCGCCAAGTTTACTGGACATAAAAGAATAGAATGTTCTGCAAACTTTCAAGAGCCATATAGATCAACTCCACTAGCCCGCAAGGGCCGGTTTATAATGTCAATATGAACCAGGACTTTAGAATAATATATCTTCAATTTCGTCTGCGTAGCCCCCAAGGGTCGACTTAACAAATATGTTAAGTTGAGACTAATTATGCTGTAAGGCTCAAAATTCTTACTTAGGACCTTTATAATCCGGTTGACCATCAAGCTGATAGTTGTTATGTGCTTGGGACTTGTAAAATATTTTTTTGATAAGACGCAATAGACATTAGCCCCCAAGTGCCAAGTATATTACTTGTTATGTGCTTGGGACTTTGAATATGCACTGCTATGTAATTAATTACATGTCTCTTGCAGGCTGATCTTAACAAGAAGGAATCTCAAATCGCCGACCTTCAAGAAAATATCAAGTCGCAACAAACCGAGACCTCCAAAGCCATGGAGGAACTGACCAGTGCCTTAACAGCAATGGAGAAATTGAAGGAGAGATTTAAGAATGAGCGGGCAGGTTGGGATACAGAAAAGTCAACTCTGCTGAAGAGGGCTGAGGATGCTGAGGCTGCCCTTAAACCGGTAGCTGAAGAGCTGACTGGCTTGAAACAGCAAATAAATGCCATGACCGCTGCCGTATTTGGTAAATAACTTCTTCATAAGCTTTGAACATGTATTATGTAAGAGACTGCCGGTTTACCGATGTTTTTGATGATGCAGGAACTCGCATTGCTCATCTTGGCTCAGATATGCGGCAAAAACTGAAGGCCGCCTATACACTTATAGAGCAATTATATACCGGTGTACAACGGGTTATCTGCACAGCTTCCCATAATAAACCGCCCCCAACCTTGATCAAGGAGATGTTGGAAAGGCTGGCGATGATGCCTGCATGGTTTGAAGAGCTAAAGAAGTCAGCCGCCAGGGCGGGTGCTCTTACTGCACTGACTCGGGCCAAAGCTTGGATAACTGATCTTGATCCGGCCGATGTGAGAAACGGCTACCCGAGCATAAAGGAGGATGGGTCAGAGTTTAATAACGACGACCTCAGAGCCTTGACGAGGGAAATGCGCCCATTGGCCAGCAAATTGGCTGAAGAAACCGATCTTTCACATTATCAGTCGATTTATGATGCCAACAACAAGAGAGTTAACGCGCCAACTTATGATGCTCCAAATCTTATTCCTCCAATCCGTAAGCATACCTATGCCCCTGATGTTGACCCCTCCACACTTATAAGTGATGAAGCTATATTCAAGGCCTTAACTGGGATCGATTGGACCACCATTGACTTCCAGCCACTGGGTAGAGAGGAGGAAGATGAACCGGCGCTGGACGATCCGCAACCTTCAAGTCAGCCAGGCCAGGACTCGTAAACCGGGGGCCGATTTAGCAGCTGCTTCCTTTAAGACTTGTTAAAACAATTATTCTTTTGGGCACCAAACGCCTTGTAATAGGCTAGCTTAAACTCTTGTTCTGCTATGCCATCGTGCATATTTACTTTGCATGACACTGCTAATCCACCATGTTAAGATATGCCACTTATGCTTATAATATTAACAATGTGGAATCTGCTCCTGCATGCAAAGGATTAAAGGTGTCCTGGCGGTTTACCGCTGGACGGGTCATAACGCCCAATATAAAACCATGGAAACTAACATAGCTTATACCCAAGGCTGGACTTTAAGAATAACCAAATTTGAAATATATCATACCTGTGATATTAGATCACACTGTTAGTTTACCAAACCGGTGTAGTAAGGGGAGAACCCAAACTTTGAGCACTGGTAATTATCATAGATTTGCTTGGCTTATGAACAAAACCAGGCCGGGTTAATAAACACCGGATATTATCTTATCTCATACTGGCGACTTATAGTCAAAAGCCAGGCCGGGTTAATAAACACGGAATGTTATCTTATCTCATACTGGCGACTTATAGTCAAAAGCCAGGCCGGGTTAATAAACACCGAATGTTATCTTATCTCATACTGGCGACTTATAGTCAAAAACCAGGCTGGGTTAATAAACACCGGATGAATTATGATCATAAAACATTATAATCCTTATCAAATAAACCTCAAAAAGATTGTGAAATAAAACAAACGAAAAAAACGAGGCTTTTCATGGACTGCCAGGCCAAAAATCGAGTGCTTTCACGGGCCGCACAGCCACTGAGTTAAACCTATATACAAACCTTATAAGATGGACCTCACATAACCAATCGTCGTTTTAACTTTGACAAGTTCAGGGTTTGTATAAGATTGACTTGTCAAACATTCGGTGGGTCATTCCAGGAATACCTGGGCGGAGTGGCTTGCTTAAAAAGGCAGGATAACCCGGAGTTTTAGGTGAATACACCTGGCTTCCAAGCCTGGCTTTTGAGCCTATTACAAGGGTTACACAAACTCTTTGTTCTTTAGAATCAAGGAGCCCCCAAGTAATATTTTTGAGCTGTGCTCAACGGGCACCTATGTTTGAGTTGTGATTTTGCAACAGACTCTCTTTGGTAACTTTTAACCTGGGTAGCAAGCCCCCATGTTTTTTTTCAATTGGCTTATAAGCCGGTTCAAAGGGTAATCATAACTTCGCTCATAAGCCGGAAGCCCCCAAGTAACCAAAGACTCATTATGAAAAAACGACAGAGGCCCTGCTTTAGCAGGGGTGCCGGTTTATTATATTGATCACAATATATACATTGTCAAAAATATGTACATCAGAAGAGCCAATGGCTCAGGTGTAGTACGGCCGAAGATGAGCGATATTCCACGGCCGGCGAGTCTCTTCCTCCGACGTGCATGAGTCCTTGTGGTCTCGAACATCAATAAGGTAGTATGACCCGTTGTTCAGATTCTTGCTGACCACAAAGGGTCCTTCCCAAGGTGGGGATAACTTGTGCATATCAGTCTGATCCTGGATAAGCCGGAGTACTAAGTCGCCTTCTTGAAAGGTTCTGGTCTTGACCCGACGGCCGTGATAACGACGTAGATCTTGCTGGTAAATCGCCGAATGAGCCGCTGCGAGATCACGCGCCTCGTCTAACAGGTCAAGTGCATCCTGACGTGCCTTTTCGTTATCAGCTTCAACGTAAGCCGCCACACGGTGTGAGTCGTGACGGATGTCACTGGGGAGAACCGCCTCTACTCCATAAACCATGAAAAAAGGCGTGTAACCTGTAGATCTGTTGGGCATTGTGTTGATGCTCCATAGCACCGAGGGTAACTCTTCTACCCAACAACCCAGCGTCATCTGTAAGGGAACCATAAGCCGGGGCTTGATGCCTCTCAGGATCTCTTGATTGGCTGTCTCAGCTTGACCATTAGATTGGGGGTGAGCCACCGACGATACATCAAGCCGGATATGCTCACGTTGACAAAATTCTTTCATAGCACCCTTGGAGAGATTAGTGCCATTGTGTGTTACAATGCTGTGTGGAAAGCCAAAATGGAAGATCACCTTCTTCATGAATTGAACCGCCGTTGCTGCATCACACTAACTGACTGGCTCTGCCTCTACCCACTTAGTGAATTTATCAACCGCCACCAAGAGGTGGGTCTTCTTATCCTTGGATCTCTTAAAAGGTCCAACCATATCAAGCCCCCAAACTGCTAATGGCCACGTGATTGGAATCATTCTCAACTCCTGAGCCGGAACATGAGCTCGACGTGAAAACTTCTGACAACCGTCACATTTTTTGACCAAGTCCTCAGCATCAGCATGAGCCGTCAGCCAATAAAAACTGTGACGAAAAGCCTTGGCTACAAGAGATTTAGAGCCGGCGTGATGACCACAATCTCCTTCATGGATCTCACGCAGAATCTCACAACCTTCTTCAGGAGAAACACAATGCTGAAACGCCCCGGTAACACTGCAATGGTGCACTCTTCATTGACAATTGTCATTGACTTGGACCGCCGGGTTATTTGCCTGGCCAAGGTTTCGTCCTCAGGTAACTCGCCCCGGGTCATATATACCAAATATGGAACTGTCCAATCAGGAATAACATGAAGTGCCGCCACCAACTGAGCTTCCGGGTCAGGAATAGCCAAATCCTCCTCTGTAGGTAACTTGACCGACGGGTTATGCAAAACGTCAAGAAAGACATTAGGTGGCACTGGTTTACGTTGAGAACCCAACCGGCTTAAGGCATCAGCCGCTTCATTTTTCCTCCAATCAACATGCTCAACTTGATAACCCTTGAAGTGACCAGCAATAATATCCACCTCTCGTCGATAAGCTGCCATGAGGGGATCCTTAGAATCCCAAGTACCAGAGACTTGTTGAGCCACCAAATCTGAGTCACCAAAGCACCTTACCCGGCTTAAATTCATCTCCTTAGCCATCCGAAGACCGTGGAGCAAGGCCTCATATTCAGCTACATTGTTAGTGCAAGGGAACATCAAACGGAGAACATAACAAAATTTATCACCTTGAGGGGAAGCTAGCACAACTCCAGCCCCCGAACCCTCCAATTGCCTGGACCCATCAAAGTGAATAGTCCAATACGTGTTATCTGGTTTTTCCTCAGGCATCTGTAGCTCTGTCCAGTCATTGATGAAATCCACCAGTGCTTGAGACTTGATGGCCGTGTGAGGCATATACTTCAAACCATGAGGCCCAAGTTCAATGGCCCATTTGGCAACCCAGCCTGTTGCCTCCCTGTTTTGGATGATATCTCCTAAAGGAGCAGAGCTAACCACAGTAATGGGGTGACCCTGAAAATATTGCTTAAGCTTCCGGCTTGCCATGAAAACCCCATATACAAGCTTCTGCCAATGTGGGTATCTCTGCTTGGACTCAATAAGCACTTCACTGATATAATAAACCGGCTGTTGAACCTGATATTCCTTGCCTGCCTCTTTCCTTTCAACCACAATAGCCACACTGACAGCCCGGCTATTAGCAGCCACATATAACAATAGTGGCTCCTTATCAACGGGCGCAGCTAGGACCGGCGGCTCAGCCAGCTGCTTCTTAAGCGCCTCAAATGCCTCATTAGCAGCGTCACTCCAGACGAAGTCATCTGTCTTTTTCATCATCTGATACAAAGGGATGGCCTTCTCACCGAGGCGGCTTATGAACCGGCTTAGCGCCGCAATACGACCCGCCAGACGTTGAACATCATTGATACACGCCAGTTTAGCCAGAGAAGTAATGGCTTTGATCTTCTCTGGATTAGCTTCAATGCCCCTGTTAGACACCAGAAAGCCCAAAAGCTTGCCCACCGACACACCAAAAACACACTTGGCCGGATTAAGCATCATCTTATAAACTCAGAGATTATCAAAGGTTTCCTTCAAGTCGTCTATCAATGTCTCCTTCTTTATGGATTTCACCACAATATCATCCACATAAGCATGAACATTGCGTCTAATCTGATTATGAAGACAATTCTGCACACATCGCTGGTAAGTCTCCTGGGCACTCTTGAGCCCAAAAGGCATAGACACATAGCAGAAGGCTCCAAAGGGAGTTATGAAAGATGTCTTCTCCTGGTCCTTAACTGCCATCTTGATCTGATGATAACCAGAATAAGCATCCAAAAAACTCAAACACTCACAACCCGCCGTAGCATCAATAATCTGATCAATACGAGGGAGAGCAAAAGGATCAGCCGGACAAGCCTTGTTTAAATCCGTGTAGTCCACACACATGCACCAAGTGCCGTTCTTCTTAAATACCAGCACCGGGTTAGCCAACCACTCAGGATGAAAAACCTCAACAATAAACCCAGCCGCCAAGAGCCGGGCTACCTCCTCACCAATGGCCTTACGCCTTTCTTCATTGAAACGACGAGGAAACTGCTTGACCGGTTTAAACTTGGGATCAATATTGAGAGTGTGCTCAGCGAGTTCCCTCGGTACACCTGGCATGTCAGAAGGTTTCCATGCAAAGATGTCCCGGTTCTCACGGATGAACTCGATCAGCGCGCTTTCCTATTTCGGATCCATATTAGCACTGATGCTGAACTGCTTGGATGAATCTCCAGGAACAAAATCAACCATCTTAGTGTCATCTGCCAATTTAAACGTCAAAACCGGATCATGCTCTGTAGTTGGCTTTTTCAAAGACGTTATATCCGTCGGATCAACATTGTCCTTGTAAAATTTTAACTCCTCCGTTGCACAAACCGACTCAGCATAAGCCACATCACCTTCTTCACATTCCAAGGCTATCTTCCGGCTCCCATGTACTGTGATGGTCCCCTTGTAACCTGGCATCTTGAGCTGCAGATAAACATAACAGGGCCGCGCCATGAACTTGGCATAAGCCGGCCGTCCAAACAGAGCGTGATACGGGCTGTGAATCTTGACTACTTCAAAGGTCAATGTCTCCGACCTAGAATCATGATCATCTCCAAAGGCAACTTCCAGAGCTATCTTACCAACAGGGTACGCCGACTTACCAGGCACCACACCATGGAAAACTGTATTCGACGGTTTAAGATTTTTATCTGTCAACCCCATGCGACGGAAAGTTTCGTAATAAAGGATATTGATGCTGCTCCCTCCATCCATGAGTACCTTGGTAAACTTATACCCTCCAACCTGGGGTGCAACCACCAATGCTAGGTGACCCGGATTATCAACCCGGGGTGGGTGATCTTCCCGACTCCACACGATGGGCTGCTCAGACCAGCGCAAGTAACGGGGAACCGCCGGTTCAACGACGTTCACTGCCCTTTTATGAAGCTTCTGATCCCGTTTGCATGAATTTGTGGTGAAGACGTGGTACTGCCCACTATTCAACTGCTTTGGGTTACTCAGATACCCAAATTGCTGCTGCTGATTCCCCTGACCTGACTGTTGATGGTAGCCACCCCGATTGCCCTGATTACCTTGGAATCCAGAACTAGAACCGCCACCGCCGTAACCCGGCCCATGAGAACCGGACCCTGAACCACCACCCTGTCCATGATTGTCTTGAAAAAGATTGGAATTTTTATACTCCTTCATGATGTAGCAATCCTTCCAGAGGTGGCCAGACAGTCTTTCTCGCGTCCCATGCCTTGGGCAGGGCTGATTTAGCATCTGCTCAAGATTAAAGCCTGACCCTCCGGCCCGTGGGGCGGTTTACCTTTACGACGCTGGCCGTTATTCTGTGCGTTGGTGTTAGCCACAAAGTCCAAACTATTATTAGCTTTGCGCTTACCATTGCCTCCCTGATTCGCCGGATTATGCTGCTATCCTCTGGTGCTGCTGCTCTTCTTTCCCTTTCCCGGCTTGTCATCGTCAGACTCAGGGTCCTTGGTACCATCAGAGTCAGTGTACTTAACCAGAGCCGTCATCAGCTCTCCCATGTCATTGCAGTGACGCTTGAGCCGACCTAACTTCTGCTTAAGAGGCGTAAACCGGCAATTCTTCTCCAACATTATGACCGCTGAACCGGCATTGATGCGATCTGATGAATGTAAGATGGTCGAAACCCGGCGCACCCAATGGGTTGTGGACTCACCTTCTTCTTGGACACAGGCATCCAGATCCACAATTGACATAGGCTGCTTGCACGTATCTTTGAAATTCTGGATAAACAAGGCCTTTAACTCGGCCCATGACCCAATGGAGTTGGCAGGGAGCCCCTTCAACCAAGTGCGAGCCGTTCCATCCAACATCAGGGGAAAATATTTGGCACATGCCGCATCGCTAACATCTAGCAATTCCATGGCCATCTCATAACTCTTGATCCATGCTTCAGGAGGTAAATCGGCTGTATAGTTAGGCACCTTGCGAGGACCCTTAAAATCCTTGGGCAGACGCTCATTACATATGGCTGGCACTAAACATGGTACGCCCAAATTCCTAAAGGTTACACCTGGCTCCACCGAAGTTGTCGGACGAACCGGAGAAGGTTGACGGGCTGCATATTGCGCCGCCAGCTCGGCCTCTCGACGCGCTCTACCTTGATCCGCCACGTTCTGAGCATCAGCACCACCGCCCGCCGGGTTATGCCCATGAGGCTGGTTATGGTTCCACCCACTGCTTGACACAGCTGGTTCATCAATATGCCTACTGTAACTCCGGCTTGGGCGAGGGGTGGAATGAATCCGGCTTCGACTGTAAGAATAAGCCTCCTGCTGAACCAATGCTGTCTGAAGGAGCTCTCTAGCCCTCCGCATCTCAACCGCCGTTGGAGACTCGCCTTCAACCGGGATAGCCGCCAATCGTGATGCCGCAGCGATCATGTTATCCAAAGGGTTAGAGTAATGACCCGGTGGTGTTGGCATGTGTTGCGGCGGGATATTGTTCTGACGAGGCAGATCTGTGGTGTGCGGCTGAACTGGCGCTCCCGTCCCAGGCGTTTCAACCCGGTCCGCCACTGGCGGGTTACTAGTTCCTGCTCCTGGCGTGTTAAAGAGGTTCCTCGCCTCGTAAACCGGTGGCAGGCGAGACTGATGCCTCCTCCTCATGACTTCGTTTGAAGCGTTCTGATCTAACATGAGCCGGTAAGACTCCGACTGAATCCGCTGCGCCTGTGCATCCAACGTAACCCGCTCCGCAGCCATCCTGGCATCTTCAGCTGCCAGGTCTTCCTTAGCTTGAGCTATTTGATCTCGCAATTTCACGACTTCCGCGTTATGCTGATCTTGATTACCCGGGTTAACCTCCATCGTCAGCAGTGTTGCCAAGGCGTCTAATAACCCGGACAAGACTTGAGCAGGCGGGCACGCAGGGCCTCCTGCCCCGGCTGCCGTCACCGCTGCTAACCCGGAAATCAATGCCGCTGCAGTTGAAGAGTGCTGCACTGGCTGTGTACCGGCCATGAAGATTGCAACCCGGTTCGGCGGCTCGTAGGGGTCCAGAATACTATCACCATCGGAACAGCCCCCAAGCCGACCGTCTTGCAGTTGGTACAATGACTCGGTTTCATCGGTGGATGACTCGCCATCAGAATAGACAACTGTCTCACCGTCAAATACCGATTTATCCTGCACCATTGATGAATCCCACGAAGACACGACTCATGGCGGGCTGAACTCGGGCGGGTTTTGCACGCTGAGCCGTCTCGATGATGTTGGTGCAGGTGTCCCGCTCAAGGCCCGGTTCGTCGATCTTGCCAATGAAGACGTGAATTCCACCGAAGGGGACCCGGTATCCGTACTCAATTGAACCGGCCTCGGGGCCCCAGCCTTCGTCCTCGATGTAGAGCTTGCCGCGGCGACTCTTGGTCATCCGGCCCACAGCGTATCCCTTGATCCCTTCGAAGTTGCCCTTCAAGAACTCGAAACCACCATGCGCTGGCCCCACGGTGGGCGCCAACTGTCGTGAACTTGACACGGCAGATGTCCTAGAGGAAGGACTTAGTCATGGAGCCATCGCAACTAGGTTAACTTGAAGGGGTTAAACGGGACAAAGGACACAGAGAGTTTACCCAGGTTCGGCCCCTCTCAATGAGGTAAAAGCCAACTCCTGCTTTGTGTTGTATTGCTAGGGTTTCGATTACCAGGGAGCGAATACGCTTGACCTAGTTCCCGATTGTTTGTTACCTGTCCTTAAACCACCACCGGGTCGGCCCTTTATATCCACAGGTTGACGCCCGGCGGTTCACAGAATCCCGACCGGCTCATAAACGTGTCCGGCTCGGTATCCATTCTTTCCTATCTTACAATACAAGTCATATACTTATGGCGGTTTACATCTATGGGCCCTAACTCGCCTTTGGGCTTTGGGCCTTCTTATTAAGTCTCCTTCGTAAGTCGCCATCTTCTATGTCTTCATGGGCTTTAATACAGGTAAACCACTATGAGCATAACCCGGCCCCTCCTGGGCGGTTTATACTCAATAGTTATATCCCCAACAGAAAACGTGACCTACTGTGACAACCACGTATCATCACGGAAGTGTATTTTTTTGTAGTGTAGTAATCAACTACAAGATGTAATCAACACTACTAGTCACCCACAAGTACCAATCTATAGTTCCGGTACAAAGATTGAACACAAGAGATGAACTAGGGTTTGAGAGTAGATGGTGTTGATGGAGATTGCCCTCCCCAAGATGGGAGAGTTGTTGGTGATGATGATGACGATGATTTCCCCCTCCGGGAGGGAAGTTCCCCCAACGGAATCGCTCCGCCGGGGGGCAAAAGTGCTCCTGCCCAAGTTCCGCCTCGAGATGGTGGCGCTTCATCCCGAAAGTCCTCTCCTTATTTTTTCTAGGTCAAAATAACTTATATACCATAAGAGGGGCACCGGAGATGGGCCGAGGAGGGCAAACCCACCAGGGCGCGCCTGGGCTCCCTAGCGCGCCCAGGGTTGTGCCCACCTGGTGGGTCCCCTCTGGTAGTTATTTGCTCCAATAATTCTTATTTATTCCATAAAAATTCCTCTTGAAGTTTCAGCTTATTTGGAGTTGTGCAGAATAGGTAGCCTGACGTAGCTTTTTCAGGTCCAGATTTGCAGCTGCCGAAATTCTCCCTCTTTGTGTGAACCTTGCATATTATGAGAGAAAAGGCATTAGAATTACTCCAAAAAGCATTATTACGCATAAAAACATCATAAATAATAGTAGGAAAACATGTGCAAAATGGACCTATCACTCATTAGGGAAGTAACTTGTAGTAGCAGTGGATTGTGGCCGTGTAGCACGTATTTATTAGTAATTTGGTACTTCGGTCGTGCCTTTCAATACTGGCTTGTGATAGGATGATACACACAAACACATGCTTGATCATAAAATATGATTCTTTTTGCTTTTATCCCCTGACAAATGAATATTAAAAATGAGTAGTTTGTAGTGACTGCAAGTGGCATTCTGGTTCTTAGGACATTCTGAATCTGATTACTTTGTAGATGTTCAAAGAAGCTTGAAGAAATTATATCCTTTTCACAAGCAATGTAGTCTCGATTTTGTTATGCACACTGCACATACCATATGATGGTTGATACTATTTCATCTTAATATGCTTATACTTAAAAACAGTATATTGAAATTTTGAACTGGTCCTAACTTTTCTTTGTCGTTTAGTCGACATGAAGCTGTTGGTACCTGATCTTGATGTGGAGTGGAGAAAAGACCTGAGTGGTGCTAGTGATCTTCGCCTTGCAGTTCATCTTATTCGAAAGTTTCTCTGCCTCGGACATGGCAATTGTTAATTCAAATCTTTTTGTCGTGAACAATCTTGAACGATGATGGCACATGAAAATGGTTTAGACCAACACTCGATCGCGATGAAACATGGACCGGATGATATTTGAACCTTGGTGAATTCTAGTTTTCATGAATTCTGAAATATTGTATGTCTTTTTTTATTGAATTATTTGTGTATCAGAGCTCTTGGATCTTAGTTGTTACAGTACAACTTCAGTTGATCTTATTTGAGTTGTGTTATGTTTGTTTGTTGTTATCTGTGTTATTTTGAGGGATTTCCTCCCCTCTCCCTTGCCATTTGGGCACCTAGGGTACATCTTCAGTTGATCTTATTTGAGTTGTGTTATGTTTGTTTGTTGTTATCTATGTTATTTTGAGGGATTTCCTCCCCTCTCCCATGCCATTTGGGCACCTGGTCCAGTGGGAACATCTCCCGCGTGATGGGAGATATCTAATGAGCACAGGTAAATTCCCCTGATGGGGGTTTTGCTCCCCTGGCTTTGTTGTCTGTGTGACCAAACGAGGCCTCAGATCACATGCCCCGCCCTGGGTCTCCACCTCCCCTCTGGCTTTCCGCTTTTCGTTTAATTGGGTCATGTTTCTTTTACTCTTTGCCCACTTGTTATCCAGATGACAGTCATCATGGCTAGAACTAATGGTATCGAAAAGGGAACAAATAAGGGACTGGCTATGTGCAAGTTGACTGAATTTCACAACTATGGTCAGTCAACAGAAATATACAGAGGAAACAAACATTGACTGACCATAGAAAATAGGTCAATCGATTCCTAAGGTCAGCAGCCCAACCCAAAATTCTGGGCTGCCGTTTTCTGTGCTCTCTGGGCCTTTTCCTTCTGTCCCTTTTCTGGACCTTCTCCTTCTGTACTCTCTAGACCCGCAACCCGTTAACCAGCACAGCTTTCCTTCCTTTCTTCCACTTTCTTCCTCCTTCGAGACCTCCTCTACCCTAACAGCGCCGCCATGGAGAAACCTGGATCTGATCCAATTGAAGGCATCAAAAGATTAAGAAAGAAGAAGAAGAAAGGTGGATCCGGTGACCCTATGTGTCCGCCTCTGGTAATTCATCCTTTCTTGCTCTCTTTCACCATGGATCCGGTGACCTTCTCCCTTGATTTCCATTTCTAGTTCATATCATTTTGCATCAAGAAAAAGAAAAAGAGGAAAAAATTAGTATGCACATAGTCAGATCTTCCTACATGGGACAAAAAGAAATGAAACATGTTGAAGTGCTTAACTGCTAAATAATTTCTGAAACTTAAGCAAAACCCTGGAAAAAGTGATGTAGACTGAATTAGCTAAACCCTGAAAACATTCTGTGCACAGAGAAATCACAGAAACTAAATGACATCTAACAAAATGTTAGAAAATGAGAACTGAATAAAATATCAGAAACTTAATCTATGCAGAAACTATTTCTATACTAGAGTAATCACCCACCCAGAAATAAATTAGAAAAAAGTCAGAAACTATTTCTATACTAGAATGATCATCCACCCAGAAAAAATAGAAAATGTCAGAAAGTATTTCTATAGTAGAATGATCACCCACCCAGAAATAAATTAGAAAAAAGTCGGAAACTATTTCTATACTAGAATGATCACCCACCCAGAAAAAATAGAAAATGTCAGAAAGTATTTCTATAGTAGAATGATCACCCACCCAGAAAACAGAAACACATGTCAGAATCTAGTACACGTGATGTATAAAACATCGTGGCTTTATTCATAAACCAAATTTGTTTTGTACCTGACAATATATATTTGTTTCTGAGATGGCACACCATCTTCTCAAAGGTCAGCACCTACACACATCTGAAAATGGAGAAAAATCAGGACATATCATGGTGAGCAAAAAGAAACATTACTTATGCTACATCCATTTAAGCTAGACTCAAATTTTGGCAAAAAGTTGGAAAATAACAAGTAAACTTTATCTGTTTCAGGTGCCTAAAATTTCAGAAGAACCATCAAAGCAAAAACAACGTCATAGCAATGCAGTGAAACAATTTACTCAGGTTAGAAAAGAAAGCAGGAAGTAATGAAAATGAAAAAAACATAATCCAAAGTTAAATGACTTATTGCTCCGTTTGATTTGCAAAGTTTCACAAGCAGGGTCAATATCTTGCACATGAGGATGCTGAGCAAGTATGTTGGGATATTGGAGCAAATAATCATTGGCATAATGAAGAGGTATGACAAATGAACATAGGGTGCTGACAAAAAAAACTGACTTAAATTTCAGAGTTACAACATTATTTTTGTAATCAACTATTCTTCTTATGTGCCTTGTTGTTGTGTTTGAATTGAAAAGTTTCACATGCAGGCTCAATATCTTGCACAAAAACATGCTGATCAAGAAGATCAAGATATCGGAGCAATTAGCAACATTCAGAATAAAGAGGTATCACATAAAACATACTAAGTGTAAAAAAGATGGGAGTTACAGCTTATGTTATCAGATCAACTATTCTTGTTATGTGCTTTGTCTTACAGGGATTGAGTCAACTTCATCAAGGGGGAAACAACAATGAGCTACTGTATGAGCAAGAACCATATGGGCATCAATCTTACACAGCCCTATGCTACAAATGACTCTCATGAGTCATCTTCAGAGTGATGACGTAGGATTGCCTATAGAGAGTTTCACTTCACTTCTCCAAGAAGGGATGGTATCAGAGGTATGAAAACCAAAAAATCAAAACTAAAAAAATCATACAAAGCTAAACAAAATAATTCAATACCTGACAGTAGTACTAAAAAAATTGGGGAATGTGAATGCGTTGGATGCAGGCATTACGTACAGAAGAGCACTATTAAAGAGGAGAAAGTCATGATGGAAAACCTGACAGCAGTATAGAGCACTGGGAAAAAAATTCAATACTTGAAATACAAGCTTCCGATATAGATTATGATCAAGAAGAGTGGGATGCCGCTGATGTAGGAACTGATCAATCAGAGAGTGATGGCAATGAAACAGAGGCAGAGGAGCAATACCTGCAGGACATTGAAACTGATGATGGCAACCAAACTGACGAAGAAGAACAGAATTTCCAAATCAATGAAACTAATGATAATCACAGTAGCAGAGAATATGTATATTCACAAATGTATCAAGCAGATCTAAATTGGGGCAATTTTCATCCAATTTTAGAGTGGAAAAAAGGTATGCTAGGTAGTCAAAGTGGAAATGCCTCCAACAACATGCAGAATGCGCTACAAGGTCCTGACTATGCAGAAACAACTGATGATGGCAACAGTGGCACTGATGAAGTAGATTCTGATAATGAGGCACACAATATTGTTCATAGAGAAACACGCTATGAGCATACCACAAATACTATTGCATTGACAGACTCTGACTCTGAAGCAGATGGGCAAGGTTTAAAAATAAGAAAGCACTTGGTCAAATAACTAGCTGCACAGGTAGATGGCACTGAGAATATCGACATAAACTTATCTCCAGATGATATTGACATATTCCTTGCGAATGAAAGTGTTGAGAAGGCGTTGATTCATAGTCAAGAAGATGAAAGCAATCATATGCCAGCTCTCAACATGACATTTGAAACTGGTGCTCTTGCACATAGATTTTATAATGAATATGTAGCAATCACAGGTTTTTCTATACAGAAGGTTGAAATTATCACTGCAGAAAAAAAGATGGTGACAACAACAGAATAACAAGGTTCACAATGAAGTGCAATAGGTCTGGCAAACCTAGAAATAGAAGGAAACCAACCGCTACAGGAGCTAAAAGGAGGAAGTACAAACAAGGTCAAAATGCACCTGCTAAACTAGAGAACACAACTGATAGACGAAGAAATTACACAATCAAGACAGAGTGTCTAGCTCTGATGGTGGTTACCTAGAACTTCAAAACTAGTGAGTGGGTAGTTACAAGGCTGATCCTTGAACAGAACCATGAACTCCATCCACCAGAAGAAGTGAGGTTCCTAAGATCGCACTCATACATGACAAGAAAGGAAAAAGATTTGATCAGAACATGCAAAAGAGTCAATATACCAACTAGAAAAATCATGGCAATACTTGCATTCTTGCGAGGTGGAGGGCTGGAATCACTGCCTTACACATCGAAGCAAATTAGCAACATGGGAACAAAGATGAGAAAAGAATATGGACTGAATGATATGATGCAAGCCGTTTCGTTCTTTGGGCAGAAAAAATCAAAGGACCCCTTATTCTTCTACTCATTCAAGACAGACCTCGAAAAGAATGTCATGCACATATTCTGGGCAGATGGGACAGGCAGAAAGAACTATGATCTATATGGAGATGTGCTTAGCTTCGACACAACCTACAAAACAAACGAATATGACCTCAGATTCGCACCGTTTGTAGGAATTAATGGACATGGAGATAATTGCTTGTTTGCATGTGGATTTATTCAGGATGAAAAGAGGGAAACATTTGAATGGTTGTTCAACACTTTCCTAAAGTGCATGGGTGGTAAAGCTCCAAAATCAGTCATAACAGATCAAGATGTTGCCATGAAAAAAGCAGTACCAAGATGCTTCCCAAATTGCAATCATAGGAACTGCTTGTTCCACATCTTGACGAAAGCTCAGAACAAAGCAAGGAGGTCTTTTGCAAGGAATGAACATTTGTTTGCATAGTTCCAAGACATAGTCCTAAATTCACAAACCATAGAGGAATTTGAGCAACTGTGGCCACAAATGATTGAACATCACAGAGTGCAACTGATACGTCTCCATCATATCTACTTTTCCTAACGCTTTTCCTCTTGTTTTGGACTCTAATTTGCATGATTTGAATGAAACTAACCCGGACTAACGCTGTTTTCAGCAGAACTACCATGGTGTTGTTTTTGTGCAGAAATAAAAGTTCTCGGAATGGAACGAAACTTTGCGAGGAATTTTTATACAATAAAAGAAAAATAATGGAGCCAAGAACCACCGGAGGGGGGCACCTGGGTGGGTACAAACCACCAGGGTGCGCCACCCCCTCCAGGCGTGCCCAGGTGGGTTGTCCCCACCAGGTGGCCCCGCAGACCCTGAAACCGATGCTATAAAATCCTATTTTTCCAGAAAAAAATCAGGGAGAAAGAATTATCGCGTTCCGTAAGACGACCGCCGCCTCCTCCTGTTCTTCATCGGGAGGCCAGATCTGGAGTCCGTTTGGGGCTCCGGAGAGGGGGATCTTCGATCTTCGTCATCACCAACCCTTCTCCATCGCCAATTCCATGATGCTCCCCACCGGGAGTAAGTAATTCCTTCGTAGGCTCACTGGTCGGTGAGGAGTTGGATGAGATTCATCATGTAATCGAGTTAGTTTTGTTAGGGCTTGATCCCTAGTATCCATTATGTTCTGAGATTGATGTTGCTATGACTTTGCCATGCTTAATGCTTGTCACTTGGGCCCGGGTGCCATGATTTCAGATCTGAACCGTTTATGTTATCATCATTATATCCATGTTCTAGATCTGATCTTGCAAGTTATAGTCACCTACTACGTGTTATGATCCGGCAACCCTGGAGTGACAATAGTCGGGACCACTCCCGGTGATGACCGTAGTTTGAGGAGTTCATGTATTCACCGTGTGTTAATGCTTTGTTCCGGTTCTCTATTAAAAGCAGGCCTTAATATCCCTTAGTTTCCAATATGGACCCCGCTGCCACGGGAGGGTAGGATAAAAGATGTCATGCAAGTTCTTTCCATAAGCACGTATGGCTATTTACGGAATACATGCCTACATTATATTTATGAACTGGAGCTAGTGCCGTATCGCCCTAGGTAATAACTGTCTCATGATGAATATTATCCAACAAATTACCGATCCAATGCCTATGATTTTCCTACATATTAATCTTGCTAAGTTACTACTACTGCTGTTACTATTGCACTTGCTACGAAACTACTGCTATCACTGTTACCATTACTGCTGCTGCTGCTACTATTATCAAAACTATCATACTACTTTGCTACTGATCACTTTGCTGCAGATAATTAATCTCCAGGTGTGATTGAATTGACAACTCAGATGCTAATACTCTCAAATATTCTTTGGCTCCCCTTGTGTCAAATCAATAAATTTGGGTTGAATACTCTACCCTCGAAAACTGTTGCGATCCCCTATACTTGTGGGTTATCAAGACCTTTTTTTGTCGCCATTGCCGGGGAGCATAGCTATATTTGTTGAGTCACTTGGGATTATTATCAAATTATCACTATGAAGAATCTGAAGGATGCTAAGACTAAGATTTTTCCCTCAAAGACGAGGGAAGGTAAGGAACTGCCATCCAGCTCCGCTTTAGATTCACCTTCTATTATAAGAAAACTTGCAACACCACCACGTGCTATTAATCCTGATATGTCACAAGTTATTGATGATGCTACTTCTGCTATGAATGATGCTTATGATGATGCTAGTACTTTGCTTGATGATGATGTGCCACTAGGTGAATTTCTTGATGAACAAATTGCTAGAGTAAGACAACATGATATTGTTGAAACTGATGATGAGCTTGAAACTGAAAATCTTGAAACACCTATTAGAACTAGCCCTCCTAGATATGAATTGCCTAAGGTACCGGAAGGTTATGTTGTGGGTGAGGAGGCAACTAGAGATATTCTTGCTTGCAAAGATAGAGATGATTTAGAAAAATTATTAAGCAAGTATAAAGAAAGATATTTGAATGCTAGAATGAAATGTGATACTAAGTTTGCTACTTCACCTATCTTTGTTGATGATAAGGATTATGAATTCTCTGTCGACCCAGAGTTAATTACTCTGGTTGAATCTGATCCTTTCCATGGTTATGAAACTGAAACTATTGTGGCACATCTTACTAAGTTGAATGACATAGCCACCCTTTTTGCTCATGATGAGAAAATTCGCTATTACTATATTCTCAAATTATTTCCATTCTCATTAAAGGGTGATGCTAAAGCCTGGTACAATACTCTTGCTCCTGGTTGTGTGCGTAGTCCCCAGGACATGATTTATTACTTCTCTGAAAAATATTTCCCTGCTCATAAGAAACAAGCTGCCTTGCAGGAAATATTTAACTTTGTGCAAATTGAAGAAGAGAGTCTCCCACAAGCTTGGGGGATGCTTCTCCGTTTGCTTAATGCTTTGCCTGATCATCTTCTTAAGAAAAATGAAATACTTGATATCTTCTATAATGGACTAACTGATGCTTCTAGGGATTTCCTAGATAGTTGTGCTGGTTGTGTTTTCAGGGAACGAACTATTGGGCAAGCTGAAGAACTATTGAATAACATATTGAAAAACTATGATGATTGGACTCTTCCTAAACCACCGCTTAAATCCACTCCGAAGAAGAGGGGTATTTTATATCTCAGTCCTGAAGATATGCAAGAGGCAAAGAAATCTATGAAGGAAAAAGGTATTAAGGCCGAGGATGTCAAAAATTTACCTCCTATTGAAGAAATACATGGGCTTGATACACCACCACCACCTAAGGTGGTAGAGGTAAATTGTCTAATGAAATTCAATGATAATGATTATCCTCACAATATGCACCCTAGCCAATGCCTTTATGAGTTTGAAAACTACATTAGAAAGCAAGATTTCTTCAATGCAAATGTTATGAAATAGTTGAAATATAATTCTGATATGATTGCTCGCTTGAGTGACTTGTTATTTAGAATCTCAAATGATGTTAGAGGTGTAGGGAAGCATGCTTCTATGGTTCAAACTCAGTTAGAACAAGTTGCTAAACTCAAAGAGAATTGTTAGATGAAATGAACAATAATATCAATGATCATGCTGTTAGAGTAATGACTAGAGGAGGTAGAATGACTCAGGAACCACTTTATCCTGAGGGACACCCAAAAAGAATTGAACAAGACTCTCAAAGAGTTGACACTGATGCACGTAGTCCTTCTAAAAAGAAAAAGAAGAAAAAAAATGATAGGACTTTGCATGCCTCTAGTGAACCTGAAGTAGAAAAACCTCGTGATAATGATAATGAAGTTTCTATCTCTGATGCTGAAACTAAATCTGGTAGTGAACACTCACCTTCTGATAATGAAAAAGATAATGATAAGGTTCATGAAGAAACTCAAACAAATAATAAAGAACCAGACAATGATGTTGAGATAGAACCAGCAGTTGATCTTGATATCCCACAACCTAAGAATAAAAGATATGATAAAAGAGACTTTGTTGCTAGAAAACATGGAAAGGAAAGAGAACCATGGGTTCAAAAACCTATGCCCTTTCCACCTAAGTCAACTAAAAAGAAAGATGATGAAGAATTTGAACGCTTTGCTGAAATGCTGAGGCCAGTCTTTCTGCGTACTCGCTTGACTGATATCCTTAAAATGCCTCCTTATGCAAAGTACATGAAAGACATCATCACCAATAAGAGAAAAATACCGGAAGCTGAAATCTCCACTATGCTTGCTAATTATACCTTTAAAGATGGAGTAACTAAAAAACTTGGAGATCCGGGAATACCAACTATACCTTGCTCCATCAAAAGAAATTATGTGAAAACTGCTTTGTGTGATTTAGGAGCTGGTGTTAGTGTTATGCCTTTCTCTTTATATAAAAGACTTGACTTGAATAAACTCACACCTACTGAAATACCTTTGCAAATGGCTGACAAATCAACTGCCATACCTATCAGTATTTGTGAGGATGTGCCCGTTGTTGTTGCTAATGTTACTATTTTGACTGACTTTGTTATACTTGAGATGCCCGAGGACGACAACATGTCGATTATCCTTGGTAGACCATTTTTGAATACTGCAGGGGCTGTTATTGATTGCAATAAAAGCAAGGTCACTTTTCATACCAATGGTAATGAGCATACGGTGCACTTTCCGAAGAAACAATTCCAAGTGAATGGTATTAATGTTATTGAAAAATCTCCGACAATCACTATTGGAAGTTTTCAACTACCTCTACCTACTATCAAAAAGAAATATGAAACGCTTATTGTTGGGGACATTCATATCCCCATTGAGGTAACTTAGTGTTTTACAAAAGTTCTTCGGTTTCATGCTAATCGAAAGTGGTTGTTAATAAGACTTGATCAACTTTATTAATGGATCATTTTTTAGAGGTATGAAGTTGATGAATTTAGTGAGCACTACTTTCTGTCCCTACCTTTTGTTTTCTGTTTTTATTAGTTAAATAAAATAAAATGCCATGTTTTGTCTGTTTTCTAAGTTTTTCGTGCAATAAAAATGACCCAAAAATAAAAGTTCTCAGAATGCTCTGAAAATTTAATACGATTTTTTTTTCTGAATATTTAAGAATTTTTGGTGCAAATAATATCAAAGGGAGGTGCACCAGGTGGGGACAACCCACCTGGGCGCGCCAGGACCCCCAGGCGCGCCCTGGTGGGTTGTGGTCCCCACGTGGGCCCCCTCACTTACCTCTTCACCCCACATCATCACCTACCTCCAGAAAAAAATTCACCATTGCTCTTGCTCTCAAACCCGCGGATTTCGATCTCTTTGCTCGAAGCTCCGTTTCCGAAACTGTTTCGGGGAATTGTTGCTTGGTATGTGACTCCTCCGTTTGTCCAATTAGTTTTTGCTTTAGTGGTTTATATTTTGAATAATTAGCTACTCTTAGTGCTGCTGTAGATGTGCTTGCATGTTAAATTCTTAGAGTTCTAAGTAGTTTGAATGCTTGTTATGACCTCTATGCATCTCTATGAATAGTTGTTTTCAATCTTACAAAGTTTTGTTGACGAAAATTTGTGACACAAAAATTTTCAAAAAATTGTACGCGAATATTATGAACTTCTTTGGAAGGAGTTCTTCGAGGCGGAGGTCCTTGGAGGCATCTTCTAGTAGCAGCTCTGCTCGTCGGTCTTATGTTGAGCCAAGTGAAAGTTCTATACGAGATGCCGCCACCAAAACTTGCTTATGGTCATGCGATGATTATATGGTGAGTGTGGGCATTAAGGAGGAATTTGAGCAATATGTTCACAATGCCGATCTCGGTCCCTACATTTTAGATAAGTGCAACCAACACCACACTCTGACTGAATCATTTGTCAAAGGATTTAAATTCCATCCCCGTGAGTCTAGGGTGTCATTTAAACTATATGAAAATCCATTTACCATATCCTTAGAGAGATTTGCTCACCACTGCAAAATACCATTTTGGGGTTCGCTTGACGAACCACCAAGATCCGAGTTCCAAACATTTTTTACTAGTCTTTGCTATGGTGAGAATAGGGGAGTGACGCAAGGTAGAATAAAGAGCATTCATTTTCCCGCAATTCAATACTTTGCATTATTCAATGGGAAATGTATTGTAGGTAAACAAGATTGTAGTACACTTTGTGCTCCAGACTTGAGCCTCATACACACCGCTCTCACTGGTGACAAAAGTTATAATCTTGGAGCAATTGTTGCACGCAGGTTACAACACAACGCTAATAGTGGTTATTTTTATGGTGGAATTTATGCCACACGCTTAGCAAGAGAGCTGGGTGTTTCACCTTTGCCATATGACCCTATTTTACCCACGCAGTATTTAGACTTTGATGCTATGAAACGTCATAAGATCCTTAGAGGCGATCCCACTAATTTCACATATAAATTGTTGTTCAATCAAGACTCCATTGTACACACGTATTTGCCTGCGCCTGCTCTCTTTGATGCTCACAGTAAGGGAAGATATTTTGCTTTGGAGAGCGAGGCTCGAGCTCATAACGTGGCAGTTGTGGCTACACGGCAGGCTGAGGCACCCGCACCGAGAGCCTCCGTGAGCTATCACCCCGACTACTATGCAGGCTACTGACTGGTGATTAACAAACTAGGCCAAAAGCCAAAGCTTCGGGGAGTACGTATTTCCACCGACATTACATTCATGTTCACATATTTCATTCGTCGGTGTACACACTTTTTCATTGTATTATCCATGCTTAATTTATTTTCTCGCTTTCTTCTTGTGTGTTTTAAAAACACTGAGAAAATCCAAAAATATTTCTCGCTTCTTTTTTATTTTTCTTCCTAGTTTAAATTCTTGTAGCACTAAAAATAAAAAACCCAAAAAGATCTCCTTTTGCTTGTTGGGAGCTTTCCCGTGTAAATAGTTTTCTCATTTTTGTTTTTCCCCTTTTATTTGCTTTCCTTCAGAAAACCAAAAACTCCAAAAATATTTCAGTGTGTTTCTCTGAACTTCTTTTATTTTATTGAGTCATACCAAGGAGAAGACCACGATGAAAATGTTGAGTGGCTCTCATATGCATTATTGTTAATCTAACAAAGAGCCCAATTTACCTTGTCTTCTCCTTTT
Organism: Thinopyrum elongatum; assembly: GCA_011799875.1. NCBI lineage: Eukaryota > Viridiplantae > Streptophyta > Magnoliopsida > Poales > Poaceae > Thinopyrum > Thinopyrum elongatum. Next base: position 448,236,638 of record CM022301.1, on the reverse strand, counting down.
GAATAAAATGTTTGCAGATTCCAGCTTAGTCCACGGCACTCTTGCACTATTATTATTTTCACATCATTCGGTCGTGCAAGTGAAAGGTAATAATGACGATATTCGATGAACGGGTATGAACTCGACTTGTTCTGTTTTTGTAAATATGTTTAACCTAGTATCCATGATTCAGCCCATTATGATTAAACATGTTTGCAATGACAATTAGAGATTATAGTTTCTCATGCCATGCATAAGTAGCTAGGAGTGGATAATGATTTATCTTGGATGTCAACATTGCGTTAAAATGATTGTGATGTAGTATGATGATATGGTATCCTCCTCTGAATGTTCGAGTGGCTTGACTTGGCACATGTTCATGCATGTAGTTGAATCAAAACCAACATAGCCTCTATGATATTTATGTTCATGGTGTTCATATCCTACTCATGCTAGTGTCCAATGTTACTTATGCATAATGCATGTTCATGACCGTTGTTGCTCTCTAGCTGGTCGCTTCTCAACCTATTTGCTAGCCTTCGCCTGTACTAAGTGGCAATTCTACTTGTACATTAAAAACCTTGAACCCAAGTTATTCCAGATGAGTCCACCATACCTACCTATATGCGGTATTACCCTGCCGTCCTAAGTAAATTTGCATGTGCCACCTCTAAAAAACTTCAAATAAATATCCTTTTTGTGTGCCTGGATTGTTCATATAGCAACAGGAGGTAGTTGGTATCTTCCATGCTAAGCGGGTTATTCTCATGATGAGTGTTTATTCACTCGTCCTTGCACGAGAGGGGCGGTAATAGGGATTCCCAGTCCCGAACTCAAAATGCAAATAATTAAACAAAACTCCACCGGGACTGTTGTTGGTATGGACGGCACCCGTTGTTTCGGACAAGCCGTGGAGTGTGAATGTTGGTGGAGGGGGAGTAAACCTTTATTTTTATCGCTTGGGAACTGCCACTAATATGTTTAGCATGGAAGATATTGATAACCGATGGTCGCAAAGTAAACCAGAAGGGTGCATCTCTCAAAATTTCATTTACCTCTGTTTTTAAAACTTGAGCTCTGGCACCTCTGCAAATCACTACTTCCCTCTGCGAAGGGACTATCTATTTACTTTAATGTTGTATCATCACCTTCTCAAATAAGTGCCAGAACCTGAGAGCACTGCTATCATGCTGATGCATTGTGTATAGCTAATGTTGGGTGCATCATGATTGGATCTTTTCTACCATGAATTACAATGTTTAGTCACTGCTCGGACTTTGGAGGTGCTCTGCATTTATGTTTTGCGGTCTCAGAAAGGGCTAGCGAGATACCACTATTGTCATATTATATCATGGTTGTTTTAATAACGTGTTGTTGTTCGAGATATCTTATTATTGCTCGCTAGCTGATTATGTCATTGTTATGAGTTAATATAATTTTTAAGAGTTATTGTCAACATGCTTAGTTATAATCTTTGCTGAAAACCTGGGTGCTACTTAAGCTTATTTATGCAAACAAGAGCAAAAGAGTTCGTAAAAGTTTTTCTTTTTCACTTTTAGTTTATCAACTGAATTGCTTGAGGACAAGCAAAGGTTTATCAACTGAATTGCTGGGGGAGTTGATACATCTCCGTCGTATTGATACGTCTCCAATGTATCTATAATTTTTTATTGTTCCATGCTGTTATATTATCATTCTTGGATGTTTTACAATCATTTTATAGTCATTTTATATCATTTTTTGGTACTAACCTATTGACATAGTGCCAAGTGCCAGTTGCTGTTTTTTGCATGTTTTTTACATCGCAGGAAATCAATACCAAACGGAGTCCAAACGCAGCGAAACTTTTTGTGGATTTTTTTTTGGACCAGAAGACATCCAGTGGGCCGGAGAAGCGCCTGGGGGGTGCTCCGAGGGGAGCACAACCCACCAGGGCGCGCCTGGAGGCCCAGGCGCGCCCTGGTGGGTTGTGCCCACCTCGGGTACCCCCTCGAACCGCCTCTTTGCTCTATAAATACCCCAATATTCCAGAAACCCTAGGGGAGTCGACGAAAATCAATTCCAGCCGCCGCAGAGTCCAGAACCACCAGATCCAATCTAGACACCATCATGGAGGGGTTCACCACTTCCATTGGTGCCTCTCCGACGATGCGTGAGTAGTTCTTTGTAGACCTACGGGTCCGTAGTTAGTAGCTAGATGGCTTTCTCTCTCTCTCTCTCTTGATCCTCAATACAATGGTCTCTTGGAGATCCATATGATGTAACTCTTTTTGCGGTGTGTTTGTTGGGATCCGATGAACTTTGAGTTTATGATCAGATCTATCTTTTTATCCATGAAAGTTATTTGAGTCTTCTTTGATCTCTTATATGCATGATTAATTATAGCCTCATATTTCTTCTCCGATAGTTGGGTTTTGTTTGGCCAACTTGATCTATTTATCTTGCAACGGGAAGAGGTGCTTTGTAGTGGGTTCGATCTTACGGTGCTTGATCCCAGTGACAGAAGGGGAACCGACACGTATGTATCGTTGCTACTAAGGATAAAACAATGGGGTCTATTTCTACATAAATAGATCTTGTCTACATCATGTCATCGTTCTTATTGCATTACTCCGTTTCTCCATGAACTTAATACACTAGATGCATGCTGGATAGCGGTCGATGTGTGGAGTAATAGTAGTAGATGCAGGCAGGAGTCGGTCTACTAATCTTGGACGTGATGCCTATATAATGATCATTGCCTGGATATTGTCATGATTATTTGAAGTTCTATCAATTGCCCAACAGTAATTTGTTCACCCATCGTTTGCTATTTTTCTTGAGAGAAGCCACTAGTGAAACCTACGGCCCCGGGTCTCTTTTCCAATATATTTGCTTTCAAGATCTGTTTTGCTATTCGCTCTTTTATTTATTTGCAACTTTTATTTTCAGATCTATTAAAAAAAATACAAAAATACCTTGCTGCACTTTATTTTATTTGGCACTCGATCTATCAATATTTACTACTCTCTCACGTCCGTTTGCCAATTTTTGGCGCCGTTGCCCGAAAGGGATTGGCAACCCCTTTTACACATCGGGTTGCGAGTATTTGTTATTTGTGTGCAGGTGTTGTTTACGTAGTGTTGCTCGGTTCTCCTACTGGTTGGATAACCTTGGTCTCATCATTGAGGGATATACCTACCGCCGCTGTGCTGCATCATCCCTTCCTCTTTGGGGAAATACCAACGTAGCTTCGAGCCGCATCATGTATCTACTTTTCCTAACACTTTTCCTCTTGTTTTGGACACTAATTTGCATGGTTTGAATGAAACTAACCCGGACTGACGTTGTTTTCAGCAGAACTACCATGGTGTTGTTTTTGTGCAGAAATAAAAGTTCTCGGAATGGAACGAAACTTTGCGAGTAATTTTTATACAATAAAAGAAAAATACTGGAGCCAAGAACCACCGGAGGGGGGCACCTGGGTGGGTACAAACCACCAGGGCGCGTCACGCCCTCCAGGCGCGCCCAAGTGGGTTGTCCGCACCTGGTGGCCCCACAGACCCGAAACCGACGCTATAAAATCCTATTTTTCCAGAAAAAAATTAGGGAGAAAGAATTATCGCGTTCCGCGAGACGGAGCCGCCACCACCTCCTGTTCTTCATCGGGAGGCCAGATCTGGAGTTTGTTTGGGGCTCCGGAGAGGGGGATCTTCGATCTTCGTCATCACCAACCCTTCTCCATCGCCAATTCCATGATGCTCCCCACCGGGAGTGAGTAATTCCTTCGTAGGCTAGCTGGTCTGTGAGGAGTTGGATGAGATTCATCATGTAATCGAGTTAGTTTTGTTAGGGCTTGATCCCTAGTATCCATTATGTTCTGAGATTGATGTTGCTATGACTTTGCCATGCTTAATGCTTGTCACTTTGGGCCCGGGTGCCATGATTTCAGATCTGAACCGTTTATGTTATCATCATTATATCCATGTTCTAGATCCGATCTTGCAAGTTATAGTCACCTACTACGTGTTATGATCCGGCAACCCCGGAGTGACAATAGTCGGGACCACTCCCGGTGATGACCGTAGTTTGAGGAGTTCATGTATTCACCGTGTGTTAATGCTTTGTTCCGGTTCTCTATTAAAAGGAGGCCTTAATATCCCTTAGTTTCCAATATGGACCCCGCTGCCACGGGAGGGTAGGACAAAAGATGTCATGCAAGTTCTTTCCATAAGCACATATGACTATTTACGGAATACATGCCTACATTATATTTATGAACTGGAGCTAGTGCCGTATCGTCCTAGTTTATAACTGTCTCATGATGAATATCATCCAACAAATTACTGATCCAATGCCTACGATTTTCCTACATATTGATCTTGCTAAGTTACTACTACTGCTGTTACTATTGCACTTGCTATGAAACTACTGCTATCACTGTTACCGTTACTGTTGCTGCTGCTACTATTATCAATACTATCATACTACTTTTCTACTGATCACTTTGCTGCAGATAATTAATCTCCAGGTGTGATTGAATTGACAACTCAGTTGCTAATACTCTCAAATATTCTTTGGCTCCCCTTGTGTCGAATCAATAAATTTGGGTTGAATACTCTACCCTCGAAAACTGTTGCAATCCCCTATACTTGTGGGTTATCAGCAACACATAAAGTACTTTCGCATAACGTGGAAGAACAGAAGAAGATTTGTGCCTGTCTACTTCAAAAACCATTTCTACCCATTCATCCAGACAACAGCAAGAAGTGAAGGAACAGATGCTGTTTTCAAGGCTAATGTGGGTTCTAGCTACTCTGTCATAGCTTTCATGACAGAATTTGACAGAATATCACAAAGCATTGAAGAGAAGAGAAAAGAAAATGAAGCACTGACAAGACGGACGTCACCGACAATGTGGAGTGATTGGGCATTGGAAAGGCAAGCAGCAAAGTTGTATAATAGAGGCATTTTCTACAAATTCCAGCAGCACCTTATGAATGCAACTAAATTTCACATGGTTGAAGTGGAAAAAAAATAGTATGAGGTGTACAAATCTCCAACTCAAGCCTTCTATGAGTACAACCCTAGAACATACATAGTCATGGTTGATAGAGACACAGAGACGTTCACTTGCATCTGTGCTCAGTTTGAAAAGATGGGATACTTTGCTCCCATGCACTGAAAGTCATACAGTGGCTCGACATTAATGAATTACCAGATAAGTATTTCATCGACAGATGGAGACCTAAAGAAAAGAGAGCAATAAAAATTACTGAGTGATACCTCTCCGTCGTATCTATAATTTTTTATTATTTCATGCCAATACTATACAACTTTCACATATTTTTGGCGACTTTTTATATGATTTATTGGACTAACCTATTGATCCAGTGCCCAGTGTCAGTTCCTGTTTGTTGCATGTTTTTTTTCCGCAGAAAATCCATATCAAACGAAGTCCAAATGCAATAAAATTTTACGAAGAATTATTTTGGAATATTTATGATTTTTGGGAGTTGGAATCATAAGAAGAGGGGACCCACAGTGATCACAACCCACCAGGGCGCGCTTGGGGGCCCAGGCGTGCCCAGGTGTCTTATGCCCACCTCGTACGTTGGTTGGAGCTCTACTTCGGGCGCAAGGAAGCTTATATCCGGAAAAAAATCGTGTTAAAATTTCAGCGCAATCGGAGTTACAGATCTCCCCGAATATAAGAAACGGTTTTCGGCCAGATCTGGGGAACGTGAAACAGAAGAGAACAGAGAGGGAGATCCAATCTCGGAGGGGCTCCCGCCCCTTCGCCGTGATGGAGGCCATGGACCAGAGGGGGAACTCTCCTCCCATCTAGGGGGGAGGCCAAGGAAGAAGAAGAAGGAGGGGGGCTCTCTCCCCCTCTCTCCAGGTGGCGCCGGAGTGCCACCGGGGCAAGGATCGTGATGGCGATCTACATCTACAATCTTGCTACCTATAGTCTCTCGTTATGCTATGAAGTTGGAGCATGATTTATTATTGATTGTCTTCCTTATGAGTGGCGGTCGGGGACGAGCGATGGTCTTTTCCTACCAATCTATCCACCTAGGGGTATGCATAGTAGTACTTTGCTTCGAGGGCTAATAAACTTTTGCAATAAGTATATGAGTTCTTTATGAGTAATGTGAGTCCAGGGATTACACGCACTCTTACCTTTCCGCAATTTGCTAGCCTCTACGGTACCGTGCATTGCCCTTTCTCACCTCGAGATGTGGTGCAAACTTCGCAGGTGCATCCAAACCCCGTGATATGATACGCTCTATCACACATAAGCCTTATTATATCTTCCTCAAAACAGCCACCATACCTACCTATTATGGCCTTTCCATAGCCATTCTGAGATATATTGCCATGCAACTTCCACCGCTTCTGTTTTGATGACTTGAGCATTCATTGTCATATTGCTTTGCATGATCATATAGCTGACATAGTGTTTGTGGCTCAGCCATCGTTCATCATTTTTTTATACATGTTACGCTAGATCATTGCACATCCTGGTACACTGCTAGAGGCATTCATATAGAGTCATACTTTGTTATAGGTATCGAGTTGTAATTTTTATTTCTTTTGAGTTATAAGTAAATAGAAGTGTGATGATCATCAATTTTCATTATTAGAGCATTGCCCCAGTGAGGAAAGGATGATGGAGACTATGATTCCCCCACAAGTCGGGATGAGACTCCGGACATTGAGAGAAAAAAAAGAAAAAAAAAGAAAAAAAAGAAAAGAACAAAAGAAAAAGAAAAGGAGAGAAGGGGCATGCTAGTTCCACACTTGTGCTTCAAAGTAGCACCATGTTTCTCATATGGAGAGTCTCCTATGTTGTCACTTTCATATACTATTGGGAATTTTATTATAGGATTAGATGCACACCCACTTAGTTTTCATATTGAGCTTTCATACACTTATAGCTCTTAGTGCATTCGTTGCATGGCAATCCCTACTCCTCATGTTGATATCAATTGATGGGCATCTCCATAGCCCGTTGGTTAGCCACGTCGATGTCAGACTTTCTTACTTTTTGTCTTGTGTATATTTACCCCTATCATCATACTCTATTCCACCTATGGTGCTATATCCATGGCTTGCGCTCATGTATTGCGTGAGGGTTAAAAAAGCTGAAGCGCGTTAAAAAGTATGAACCAATTGCTCGGCTTGTCATCGGGGTTGTGCATGATAAATACTTTGTGTTAAGAAGACAGACCATGACAAGACTATATGATTTTGTAGGGATAGCTTTCTTTAGCATTGATATTTTGAAAGACACGATTGTTTGTTGGGATGCCTCAGTATTGATGTCTTTATGTCAAATTATTGACTATTGCTTTGAATCACTTATGTCTTAATATTCATGCCATGATTAGATATATGATCAAGTTTATGCTAGGTAGCATTCCACATCAAAAATTATCTTTTTTATCATTTACCTACTCGAGGACGAGCAGGAATTAAGCTTGGGGATGCTGATACGTCTCCGTCGTATCTATAATTTTTGATTGTTTCATGCCAATATTATACAACTTTCACATATTTTTGGCAACTTTTTATATGACTTATTGGACTAACCTATTGATCTAGTGCCCAGTGCCAGTTCCTGTTTGTTGCATGTTTTTTTTGTTTCGCAGAAAATCCATATCAAACGAAGTCCAAATGCAATAAAATTTTACGGAGAATTATTTTGGAATATTTGTGATTTTTGGGAGTTGGAATCATCAGAAGAGGGGGCCCACAGTGACCAAAACCCACCAGGGCGTGCCTGGGGGCCCAGGCGCGCCCATGTGTCTTATGCCCACCTCGTACGTCGGTTGGAGCTCTACTTTGGTCGCAAGGAAGCTTATATCCGGAAAAAAATCATGTTAAAATTTCAGCGCAATCGGAGTTACGGATCTCCCGGAATATAAGAAAGGTTTTCGGCCAGATCTGGGGAACGTGAAACAGAAGAGAACAGAGAGGGAGATCCAATCTCGGAGGGGCTCCCGCCCCTCCGCCGGCATGGAGGCCATGGACCAGAGGGGGAACTCTCCTCCCATCTAGGGGGGAGGCCAAGGAAGAAGAAGAAGGAGGGGGGCTCTTTCCCCCTCTCTCCCAGTGGCGCCGGAGTGCCACCGGGGCAAGGATCGTGACGGCGATCTACATCAACAATCTTGCTACCGTCAACACCAACTCTCTCCCCCTCTATGCATCGGTGTAACACCTCTCTTCCCTGCTTAAATCTCTACTTAAACATGGTGCTCAACTCCATATGTTATTTCCCAATGATATTTGGTTATCCTATGATGTTTGAGTAGATCCGTTTTATCCTATGGGTTAATCGTGATCTTGGTTGGTATGATTGTATATTTTATTTATGGTGCTGTCCTATGGTGCCCTCCGTCTCGCGCAAACATGAGGGATCCCCGTTGTAGGGTGTTGCAATACATTCATGATTCGCTTATGGTGGGTTGCGAGAGTGACAGAAGCTTAAACCCGAGTAGGTGGGTTGTTGCTTATGGGAGTAAAGAGGACTTGATACTTAATGCTATGGTTGGGTTTCACGACCTTAATGATCTTTAGTAGTTGCGGATGCTTGCTAGAGTTCCAATCATAAGTGCATATGATCCAAGTAGAGCAAGTATGTTAGCTCATGCCTCTCCCGCATATAAAATTACAAGAATGATTACCGGTACTTGTTATCGATTGCCTAGGGACAAATGACTTTCTTGTTGACAAAAACTATCCACTTTTATTACCTTGCAATTTATTCGTAGTTTTATTCTTGCAAAGTACTCGTAGTTTTATTCTTGCAAAATAGTTTCATACTTGTTCTAGGTAAAGCAAACGTCAAGTGTGCGTAGAGTTGTATCGGTAGTCGATAGAACTTGAGGGAATATGTGTTCTACCTTTAGCTCCTCGTTGGGTTCGACACTCTTATTTATCGAAGAAGGCTACAAACGATGCCCTATACTTGTGGGTTATCACTGAGCAAGATGGAAATCTAGATGGACTAGATGATCCGATGGCATTCTTTCAATGTCCAAACGACTAATTGAGTTAGCAGTTGAGGCATCAAAAAATTCACAAAGAAGAAAGGCAATGAATGATCACTTGACAGTGCTAGAGAAGATAATACTGGATATTCCAGTCAATGAAGACTCTGAACATTCAAAAAATTATCATTCAGAATTGACAAGTACACAAACAAATGAAGGGGAGACCAGTTTGGGTGGAAATTCTCTTGGAAATATAAATGATCCATCCTACACTAAACCAAAAGGGAGAATGAAGACAACAGTAAGGCAGAAAGGCATTGTTGAACAAATAATTAGCAAGCAGAAGATCACATGCTCAGGGTGTGGGGAACAAGGACACAATATAGCTGGTTGTAAAAAAATACAAGAGGAGCCAGTGGCCAGGCCCAAGAAGAAGGCTAGAAAGAATCCTGAGCCGCTTCAACAATCTAAAAAAATGTGAAGGAAAAGAACAGCAGTTTTGAATTCTAAAGATATTACCTAAATTTTGTGATCAGATTACTAATATAAAAAGTGAAAAAAAATGCCGGTGAAAAGAAGACAAAAATGGTGAGCTAAGAAGATATCAGATATCTACAACTGAAGAAGAACAGATGAGAAAATCAAAGATTTCTTCGAGATGAGACCCGACAGAAAGCATACAAGGAAATATTTCTTCTACTAAGACTGTATACACTCAGATAAATTTGCATTCAGGAATTAATGTATTATAAGAATTTGAGGTTGTGTAATTTTAAATGTTCTTGAGACAAAACTAAGTTTTCTTTACTTTGTCAAGCAGTCACTGATTCAAAGTAAAAAAAACTAAGCATGCAAAAAAGGTACTCATAATTGCATGACAATAACACTAAAACTTGCACATTTATTAGTTCAGTAAGAAAATAGCTTACATTAGAGCAACAGGTAAGATGCAAAATTTCCACCGTCGCAAATTACTCACCTGGAAAACAAAAAAGAAAATATAAATTATTGCGACAAACACAACAAAAATGTGCAGCTACTTAAACATGCATAGTTTCGCAAAATGCCTTACCTTTAAAAGTGTAAAAATTGGTGCACAACTGTACACAAAATAACACTTTTATGTTGATCTCATCTAGTCAAAAAAATGCAGAAAATAAATGAACAACATGAAAAATAAAGGACAAACTCCTTCAAATACCAAACTGATCTTAAAATACCATAGATGACAAAAGTTACATACATATCAAGTACATAGATAACAAACTGATAATACCATAAGAACCCACACTGAGAATACTTTTCAGTTCCACAAACACACTGTTCAACTACATAGAAGACAAAAGCAAATTTAGCCTACCAAACTAACACAAGCATATTTCACCTAGATTTAGCCTAGCAAAGCTAATTTAGCCTGACAAGTTATAGCACCATCAAAGCTTCAAGCTCCACCACTTGCACCAGCACCACCTGCACTAGGGCCACCAAGTCCTCCCACTGAAAAACCACCACCAGAGCATTCATCTTCAGAACCACCATCACGATGAGCACCCTCTTCATCTTCATCTGCAGCAACATCACCAGGAGCACCAGCAATTATAGTTCATGATTGGAAATAACCATCCCAATCAGGTACATAAGGTTCTAACTTAGAAACCCTAGAAACAGTCATTAGTGCTTCAGGACCAGCACGGTAGTCGTAGCCAGCAACTAGGAGCACATCAAATGCATCATCAAATGCAACTAGAACAGTGTCCTTCACATAGTGATCTGCCACCCTGAATCTCCTATGTTCAACCAAATCAAAAAGACCAGCACCAACACAAAAACCAGCAGAATGAGTGGTGCTGACTACAGTGCAGCACATGACACTGTTAGTGTCTTCAAAAGGTACATTCAGCTGTGCTCTTGTAACAGCTGAGATCTTCATAGTTTTGCGACTGAAATCCTTTGGATGAGACAAATAAGATAAAAGGAAAAAAATGAATCAAAATTGCACAAAAAAATAAGAGTGTCGTGGGAAACCACAGCCACCTATGGGGCCAAGGGCCCCTTTTGGTTCGGCAGGGGGACTAAGCGCGTTGCACAAAGAGCGGAGGAGCATAGCGTAGCACGGCAAAGATCACACGGGCAGTTTTTACCTAGGTTCGGGCCGCAGCGAGGCGTAAAACCCTACTCCTGGTTTGGTGGATTGATGGTGGAGGGTGGTGGAAACGCAGCGCCCTTGCCCAGCAGAGTTGCCTCCGCGCGAGAGCAGCTACGCGCGTGTGAGTGTACAGGGGTCCGAATCCTTCCTATGGTTGCCATGGGACTCCTTTTATAGATTAAGGGGTCACCACAGTGGCAAATTAGTCATTGTGTACTGATTAGATAGCGAACAGTGCTATCATATCTACTCTGCAGACAGAGCAGTACGCATTAAATGCTCCGCTCAGTGTCACATCATGGCCTGCCCGGCATGCCTTGTCGAGCTGTTTGGCCACCTTTTCTCCTGTCTGCATGACATGTCGCAGGACGGGTGTCATCTGGAGGTGATTCCTGTAGGAAATGGCTGCCATGTGGCAAAAGGCAGCCACTTAGTCATCTTGGTGCTTGACACCGCATCGATAGGTGACTTGCATCGTTGTGAGGTGGGGCGGTGAAGCCTTGGTGGGGTGTTTTGCCTTCGTATGCCCCGGCAGGCCTGCCAGGGCGGTCCTGAGGCTTGATTCCGGGGCAACCTTGACCTCGATAGGCTCTCCTGCACGGCAAGGGGGGGGGGTTCCCTTAGCGGTATCTTGCTTCTTGGCTTGACTTGGTCTTCTCAACCTGCCCTTAGATTCCTCAAAGAGCCTATCTCTTCATCTTGGTCTTGTAATGGATGTTGCAATATTGCCGGGTTCGTGGCTCATAGTCCATGCACAAGTCAGGGGAAAACATACACCCATGTTTGTGTACCCTGATAGAAGCCCCCGGGCCTAAGCCATACGTGTCGTTGGGCACGTTGGGTTAGGCCCCAAACAATGCACGGACACGTGGCAAAAGAAGGCCGCGCGCATGGTGGTCTGTTATGATGACCAGTAAATCCAACGTCCACTTCGCGCCATTACCGTGGGTCATGGGGGCGTGGGACTTGCTGCAGTTAATGCAAAACGGTAACTTTTTGAAGAGTCGCATCCTTCCCCATGTCCTGTCCCTTAAGAGAGGAAAACATGGAAGGGACTACTCATTCATCGTCTGCCTCGCCTCCCCATCATCTTCCTCCGCAAGCGAAGCAACTGCTCTTCTTCTTCACCCACACCCGCCTCCAATCCCCTCTCCATTCCCTTCCCACATCCCCGCAGTGTCTTGGAGACATGGGGAAGAAAATCGCCGCCAGGGGGAAGCAGGCGACCGTGGTGAAGGAGGCGGCCGCTGAGGGGAGCAAGAGGGCGTCGGAGTTGGACAGGAAGCGGAGGGCAGATGTCGTCTTCTTTCCGTCGAATCTGGACGGTGAAGTGCTTGAGGGAAGGTATGGTTATCTGTGGGGGAGGGAAGTCCCAAAAGGGCACGGCACGCCCAAAGTTCTGGCGGAGGGGAAACAGGACCCGCCAGATTCGTACCGATTCTTTTGCGCGTACTTCATCTGCGGCCTCTATTCCCCTTTCTCGTATTTCTTGGAAGCAATGATGGTGATTTATGGCTTCCATCTCTTGAATTTCACACCAAATGCAATGGCGTGTATGGCGATCTTTGCTCACTTGTGCGAGAATTTTGTTGGAGTCGCCCTCAACGTTGATCTGTTCAGGCACTATTTCGTTCCGCGAGTGGAGAACAAAAACCACCGCTCCGGGAATATAGGTTGGATGCCACGGGTAGTGCCAAGGGAGAACTGGGATTACATCTCTGGCCAACAGCGCAGCAGATGGGGGGAGTGGAGAGGAGATTGGTGTTGGATCCAGGACGAGGAGGCCCCATAGTTCTGCAGGCGCGGACGAAATGCATTGAGCGCAGCAATGACTGGAGGGAGCTTGGCCTCACCGATGATAGGCTCCGCCCGGCAATAAACAAGATCACCCGTCTGAAGGCTGCCAGGCTAACCGTTGAGCATGTGAGGGCCGACTTCCTTCTCCACCGTATCGCGCCGTTGCAGAAGATTGACAGGTTCGCCTGGCTCTATGGGGATGCCGCAGACAGGATGAGGTTACTTCCTGGCCTGGCCAACAACTTGTTAGTCTACGGCCATGCCTGGTTATGCGACCAGCTGTTTGGCAGCTTCAAACTTTTCAAATTGCCCGCCAACATCATCCCTCTGAACATCAACTCCGCCAGGGACCAGATCCTGAAATGGATGCCGCATTGAGATGCTCAAGGAGTTGCAAGTGACTGGCAGTTACCCTCGCTCGATGAAGAGCTGGCGTGGTCCTCCACCCTAGTGTAAAGAGCTACCAGGGTGGAGGCCAATATGTACAAGCGCACCTCCAGGTTGGAGGAGGCGTACATCAGGAGGCGGCTTGAGGAGGACAGGGTATCCCAAGCTGCAACAGCGGCGAAGCCCGGGAAGGCAGCAAAGGGAAAGGAAAAGGCCAAAGACAAAAGTTCTTCCCACGGCAGGGACGAGGCGCAAGTCTCGGAAGAGGTTGCCGGGGACGAGCCTGTAACACCCCGAGAATCATGCTACAGTGATCTCCCTCTAATGGTGGTCATGTCATCATGATCACTAAGCCAATAGGCCACTTGTCCAAAATCAAACCCAAATTCCAATTTGAATTTGAATGTCAAATATTTACTTCTTTTGTCATGCAATCAAAATAGTTCATTCTTTGGCAAATATTCTCTAAGTATTTGTCATGTTGCAACCAACCTCACCTAAATTCCCAATATGCCCCTGAGAATTATTTGAGTTGTCCAGCAGCAATTAATTTTGCCTTTTCATTTTCCAAAAATTGTTAGACAGCTCCAAATGGCCCCAAACTTTTTGTGCCTTCTAGTATTGTTGTGTTTGATTTATCTGCAAAGTTTCAGAGCTAACAAATATTCTTTGCTAGCTCATTTATATAGACCATTAGCAAAAGGCAAAAGCAGAAATAGAATAAGAGAAAATGGTTCACTATGCACTTGGGCTCGAGTGATACAGTACCTAGGCCCAGCCCATCTCTCCCTTATCCTCATCCTCACGTACAGTAGGCAGAGAACCTGTGCGTGAAGCACATCCACGCCGCCCTGGCTGTTTTTGCCGCCGTGTCGACCATCCGATGCATCCCCGGCGAGGATAAGATCGCTCCCGGCCCTGTAGACAAACCCTAGCCCCCTCACTTTTGCTCTCGCTCGTCCTCCCCCTCTCTGTTTCCTCGCTCCTGAGCAGTCATCGACGCGCCGTCACTATCCTCGTGGCCATTGGCCTCCACGGCGAGCGGGAGGTCATCCAGGAGCTCCGCCATCATCGACCCCTTCGCCTATCTCCGCTGGATCAAGCTAGAAGGCACCGTACGCTCGGGATCGAGGTGGTTTCCGCCCCGGCCGCCGCATCTCATCGACGAGCGCGACGCGTCCGACCATCCCCGCGCCGTTCGACCATGTCGACGAACCCCCCTGTGAGCTCCTCCTCCGATCCCCCTGCTTTGCCCCCTCGATCCACTCCGTTAGCCGCCGCTCCTATGCTTGGCTTAGTCACCATGGCCGCGCCGGAGTTCTCGTGTGCGTGTTGCTTCTCCTGCGTGCTGCTCATGCTCCCACCACTGCTCGTCGTTGCTGCCGCTGGTTCCGGCCGCGCCCGCATTCCCTACCACGCCCTCGCTGCCCGAGGCCACCCCCGCGCGCGCCCGTCCGCCCTTTGCTGCTCGCGCCCGCCCGCGCTGCCGCTGCCGCTGCTGGCTGTCACCGCTGCTCTGCTACGCCTACGCTACTCCTGCTGCCATTAGCTGCTGCTCTTAGCTGCTACTTGCTGCTGCGCCTGACTGCCGCCGCTGCTGTTTGCCGCTGCCGCAACTCGCCACCGTCGCTGCTCCGGCGCTGGCCTCGGCTGTGGGTGTGGCCAGGGCCGAGCGTGTGTGTGTGTCGTGTGTGTGTTGTGTGTGTGTGAGTGCGCTCTGTGTGTGTGTACGTGTGTGTTAGGGCCAACCCTGTTAGTGCTAGTTTAGGTTAGTAGTTAATTGGTAGTTTTTGTATAGATGACATGTGGACCCCTATGTTAATTTAACTCCCCCCATTTTAATTTAACCATCAATTAATTTATGTGCCAATGACATGTGGGTCACACCTACCCCTTTTGACTAGTCAATTTGACTCGGTCAATTCGGACTTAATTAAATAAAAAATGTTCACAAATTCCAAAATTGTTTAAAACTTTGTAAATTCTTTTAAAATAATCCGTAACTCGGATGAAAATACTTTGTACATGAAAGTTGCTCAGAAAGACGAGACAAATCCGATGGTGCCCTCTGTGTGGCTGTCACATGCCTCTAACACTACAAACATGGAACCGTCCCCCTCTGGATCGTCTGTCCAAAAAATGCCAAACGCATGGAAAAACCCTTCGGATATTTTCCTGCTCCGTCTGCAACGTGTAGCATTGCGTTAGATCACCCCTAGCACCACATATTGTCGTCATGCTTTGAGTACTTTTGTTTGCCTGTTATTTATTTGTTTCTCCCTCCTCTTTCTTCTCCGGTAGACCCTGAGACCGCTGCCAATGCCCGTGTGATCAACTACATCGACAACGATCTGTCCTTTTCAGCAGAGCTTCCAGGCAAGCACCCCCCCCCCCCTTTGAACATGCCTATATCGCCTAATCTTTCTCCCTCCTGCTTGCATTAGAATTTGCTACTGCTTTGAGTTATCCTATTCTGATGCATAGCCTGTTTATTGTAACCTGCTATTGATACCTTACCTGCTTATCGTAAACTGCTTAGTATAGGCTGGTTAGAGACCCACCAGAGACCCCACTTTGACCCAGTTGCCCCCGCTGGATTAACAGATGACTCGATCAACGTGATCGACAACCAGGCCCCGGCACCGCACATCACCCCCTTAGTTGTACGACACTGCAGCGTTACTATCGAGTGCCGAGGGTGATACCTCGTTTAGCACTTCTGATGTTAACTCTGTAGAGTAGCTATTCGGTCATGGTCCTCGAGGGTGACTCCTCATTTACCACTCCTGATAACGACGCCGTCGTACAACACCTCAAGTGTGAACCTCAAGGGTGATTCCTCCTAAGTTCACCTTGACGACTACATTAGGTGGAATCCATCGAGGGTGATTCCTCAGGTTTCCCCCTGGTGTTTGGACACACGGTTACTTTGACTTAACACAGAACCATGATGACATCGGGTCGGCCCTGAGGGGTACCCACGAGTGATGTGGAGTCGGGTTGACCTGGAGGGTACCCGAGAGATAAATACGAGGCGTGGCCGGGCATTCTTAGCCCTTGCCGCAAGTCCTCGAGATGGGGCGACGAGGTCACATCGATCGTGAGTCTCTGCTCATTACCGCGCTACCAACACACTAACGATTTGGATATTTGATCTGAGTGGGCCTTTGGCCCGATAGCACTAACCATCACGCAGGAAAAGTTATGGGCACTCTGCATCGTATGCATCAGCCGAAAGCTCTGTCAGACGTCCAGTTCAGCATGGCGGCACGGCTGGGCCGGCACCATCCTGTAGTGGTGGAGCCTGGACCCGCCCTACGCGCAACGACCCGGAGTGCACAGGGCGATGGCCCAAGACCCCTGAGCACTTAGGATATAGACCGACGGGGACCTCTCTGCTGAGCTTTAGGTAGGGTTGCGGCGTGTCATTTGGCCGAGGCCGGGCATGACCCAGAAAAGTATGCCTGGCCGGAGTTAATCGAGCATGGTGGGTAAGTTGGTGCACCCCTGCAGGGAAGAACTAATCTCTGCACAGCCGGATCCTTGGTAACGGACGCTCGGAGTTATATCCCGATCGATACAACTAGAACTGG
Source organism: Thinopyrum elongatum (assembly GCA_011799875.1). Classification (NCBI taxonomy): domain Eukaryota; kingdom Viridiplantae; phylum Streptophyta; class Magnoliopsida; order Poales; family Poaceae; genus Thinopyrum; species Thinopyrum elongatum. The sequence goes on along the minus strand of CM022301.1, from coordinate 448,219,758 downwards.
ATACTTGTGATGAGATATGGATATTAGGGCTCTGGGATTGCTTTCTCGCAGGGAGTCGAGAAAGGATCTCTAGGTGAGGTTGATACTTATTGCTACTACTACTTTATACTGTACTAATCTACACTCTTCTAATGTTGCAAGACCGTTGAAGATGCTAGTCTTCGATAGGACTAGGCCTTCTCTCTATTCTGGCATTTCTGCAGCCCAGTCCACATATATAGTCTTTCTTTGATAATGTTGCATATGTAGTGTAGATCCTTGCTTGCTGAGTACTTCGCATGAGTACTCACGGTTGCTTTGCTTCCTCTTTTTCCCCATACCCGTTTGATGCAACCAGATGACGGAGCCCCAGAGCCAGCTGCCCTGTCGATGATCACTACTACTACCCCGAGGATGGCTACTCCTACGAGTTGGCTGACGAACAGGAGTAGGTTCGGAGGGTCCCAGGCAGAAGGCCTGCGCCTTTTCGATCGTAGTGTTTTCTTTTGCCTCGCCTTTTAAAGGCCTATTTGTTTTAACTTTTATATCTGTACTCAGATATCTGATGCTTCCACTGATGCTTTTAAGTGAGCTTATGTATTCGAGCCCTCGAGGCCCCTGGCTTGTAACATAAAGCTTGTATTATTTTAATTTGTGTCTAGAGATGTGTTGTGATATCTTCAAGTGAGTCCTTAGGCTTGATCGTGTGCATTTGCGTGTATGATTAGTGCACGATTAAGCCAGGGGCGTCACAGAGCCTTCCGGGGGCGAGCCTTCCGGGATCGAGGCCCTATATACCATGGTGGCAAAGGCTCTAGAGGAAGAAGAGGTTGAGGAGGCAGAGCAACCTGAAGAGGAGTGGCTCGCGGAAGGCCCTCAAGCCCCCGAGCCTGTCTTTTATCAACACCCTCGTAGGCGGGCAGCCAACCGGGGAGCGGTAGTCTCTGATCCTGCGCCCGCCACCAAGAAGGTGAAGGAGACCACCTCCAGGAGCAGCATCCCCGAAGCCGCGCGCCGCCACTCTCCTCGGCTTTCCGAGGCCAGGGCCCCTCCTGTCAAGCAGCCAGCAGCCACAGAAGACGACTCCTTCTCCCAGTTGGATTCGAGCTCTTCGCAGAGCTTGTCTTCGTTGGATCCCCCTGCGTCTCAGCAGGGCTCAATGTTGCCGGAGAGCTCAGCTTCCCCGCCCCAGAAGAGAAGTAGGGCATCTCCTCCGCCCATTGATTTTGTGTTGAGCTCCATGCTCATCGACGAGGAGTAAGAAAGATCTTCCTCACTTCCTTGCTGTTATTTTCCGCATGTTTTCTTGCTTGTTGACGGATCTTTGCTTGCTACCTTTGTCATGGAGGAAGAAGAAGAACCCCTCGTTCACCGGACGAAGCAGCTTAGACGCACGTAGCCATCGAGGACGATGGAAGGGACGGGCTCGGCAGGGGACGGCACGAGTCCCCCGGCATGAAGCCCCCAGTCCAGCCCCCAGCTTGAACGTGCAGGGGTGGTTCCTTCCGTTGGGAGCAACGGAGGAGAACTCCCCACCACTGAAGCCAAAGGAGGAGAAGGAACCACCCTGGAAAAGCCTTTCTAGGAGGGGCCCACTCTGCCCCTCGAACGGGTCGAGGGATCCCCGCCAAGGGTCTCCACGGAAGAGTCCGGCCTTGGCCCGGCAACTAACGTTGCTGGAGAGACTGAAGCTTCCGCCCGGCAGACCTCTCCGGGTAACTTATTTGCTCTTCTTTCCCTGTTCCTTTTCATTATCTTGCTTCGTACTCCTGACTTGTAAACAATCTGGTATTTCTGTCATTGACTACTGGATCTGCTTGCAGCCCCTCTAAGCGAGGAGCCAGATTTGCTGGATGAGGTGGCCAGCATAGGGAAGGACGCCGCGGAGGAGGCCGCCAAGATTGCTGCCACAGAAGGGCAGGAACATGCTGCCGGGGGTGCCCTGGGGCCCCTGAAGGAGTCATAGAAATCCCCCGGTAGCACGTCTGGATCAGGGGTGGTGATTGAAGAGAAGATACCTCTCCAAACCATGGGTCCCCTTCCCCTGTTCGGCACCCCGGTGGGGGGCCCGCCATCATATTCAAGCCATCTGGTGCTGGTGTTTGCATAGCCTGGGCTTGGAGCCCCCGGCTCGTCAATGGCGATGAGCACGGAGCTTGACGAAGAGCTTCAGCGCATTCTGGCGTCGATGTACCAAGGGGTCAAAGAGGTGGATGACTCTGTCGCCGTTGCTTTGGATTTCTCCTTCATGGAGTCCATGGCGACGGGCATCAAGGAGATGCGGGATCGGCACAGCCAGAAATGGAAGGAGCTCAAGGAGCAGCGCAAGTCCGCCAATGAGGTAGGCCACAAGCTGAAGGATAAAGGCACCGAGCTGCGCGATTGGCACGGCAAGCAGTTCCATGTCCTCTTGAGGCAGTAGGAGACAGTCTCGATTGCGAGGGAGGGTGTCATCGCTCAGGAGGCACACCTGGCGGACCGCAAAGTGCTTCTGGATGCTAGGGAGCAGGACATTTCTCTCCGGGGGGAGAGGCTCGAAGCTGCCCTCTGCACCCAGGACGATGATCTGGAGGTCCTTGTGCAGCAGCTCACCAAAGAGCTGGAAGACAAGCACAAGGCCGCTCTGGATGCCCTTACTATCGACTCTGTTGCTCGGCTGAAGAAACTTGCTGATGACCTTGCCGCTGCCTCTTCCGCCAAGGTAGGCCTCGACCAGCAGGTGGCCGAGCTGACGGAAAAGCTTGCCAAGAGCGCCAAGGAGGTCGAGACCCTCAGGGACGACACACGGAAAGCAAAGATCCTCTTAAAGGATGTGCTATCGTAGCTCTCCTCTAAGAGCCAGGACCTCAAGAGCGCCAACGGCACCATCGAAGATCTGAAAGCCAGGATCGGCACCCTGGAGAGCTCGGCAGAATCCAGCGGGGCTCGTGAGCAGCAGCTGACGAAAGACCTGGACACCGTGAAGCGCCTCCGGAAGGATGCAGAGGACAAACTGGCGAACCAGTCCGAGCAGGTTGACCTCTGGATCAAGAGCTTGATTGATGTTGCTGAGCGCCTCACTGCCCAGACCACAGTGATGGGCATGGAGGGGCCAGTCTACTTGGCCAGCAAGCATGAGGCCCCCAGTGTTAAGGTAGGGGCCTTCTTCAATGAGCTGATCGACAAACTGAAGGTGCATGAGGAGGGAAGAGCTGGTCGCTTCAAGGCTGAATCCCGAAAGCTTGCCCGTAATTCCCTCTTCATGGTTTTGAGCAACATCGACTGCCGCCACCCGGACCTCGACCTTGCCGAAGGCTTCAGGAAGCCGCCGCACGGCACAGACGTTTCTGCTGCCGAGGAGAAGGCAACCCCTTTCGCCGACTGGGTTCTTGGCATTCCTGTTGCTCCCCGAGGTCGCAAGGACCGGTCTTGAAGCATGCCCGCTGCTGCGTTGCTCTGTAATCAAAACATGATGCATGCTCTGTGTTTAGACATCATACTATTTATGCCTGTGTGAAACTTGATGTCTTTGTTAAATCTGAACTGCGTGTTTTGTCCCTTTTGAATGTTACCCCATCGGTGTTCGCATGATTAATCTCAATGCACGCTCTGGCTGCCTGCCGGTATCATATTGTCGTGAAAGTCGCAAGGGTCTGGCCCTTAACATTTATCTTAGCGTGGATGCGTCCTGGAAGGTTTTTCCTTAGTAGTTTCTGACGCAGCCACCCATTCCGCGAGGAGGCTCTGAACGGAATGAGGGTTCACTGGGCGTTCTTGCTGTCTGATTCGTTCGAGACAGTACTGTCGCCCTTGTCGCTAGTTTCCGCCGCCGCTGTGACCATGGCGTATGGAGGTGGTGGAGGTTGGACGAGGTCGGCGGGGGAGCGGCGTCGCTCTCCCGCTCCACCCCCGCCATTCCTTCATACGCCGTGAGTGGTGACGCCGTTGATGAAGAAGGTGGCATCGAAGATGACGCGCTATGTACACTTCTCGGGTTCACGCAAGCGCAACCCCCTACCTAGTGCGCCAAAGATGTCGTGGGAAACCATGGCCACCTATGGGGCCAAGGGCCCCTTTTGGTTCGGCAGGGGGACTGAGCACGTTGCACAAAGAGCGGAGGAGCGCAGTGTAGTGCGGTAGAGATCACACGGGCAGTTTTTACCCAGGTTCGGGCCGCCGCGAGGCGTAAAACCCTACTCCTGCTTTGGTGGATTGATGGTGGATGGTGCTAGAAATGCAGCGCCCTTGCCCGGCAGGGTTGCCTCGGGGCGAGAGCAGCTAGGCACGTGTGAGTGTACAGGGGTTCGAATCCTTTCTATGGTTGCCATGGGCCTCTTTTTATAGATTAAGGGGTCACCACAGTGGAAAATTAGTCATTGTGTACTGATTAGATAGCGAACAGTGCTATCATATCTACTCTGCAGACAGAGCAGTACGCATTAAATGTGCCGCTTAGTGTCACATCATGGCCTGCCCGGCATGCCTTGTCGGGCTGTTTGGCCACCTTCTCTCCTGTCTGCATGACACGTCGCAGGACGGGTGTCATCTGGAGGTGATTCCTGTAGGAAATGGCTTCATGTTGCAAAAGGCAGCCACTTAGTCATCTTGGGGCTTGACACTGCACCGATCGGTGACTTGCGTCGCTGTGAGGTGGGGCGGTGAAGCCTTGGCGGGGTGTTTTGCCTTCGTATGCCCCGGCAGGCCTGCCGGGGCGGTCCTGAGGCTTGCTTCCGGGGCAACCTTGACCTCGCCAGGCTCTCCTGCCTGGCAAGGGGGGGGGGGTCCCTTAGCGGTGTCTTGCTTCTTGGCTTGACTTGGTCTTCTCAACCTGCCCTTTGATTCCTCAAAGAGCCTATCTCTTCATCTTGGTCTTGTCTTGAATGTTGCAATATTGTCGGGTTCGTGGCTCACTGTCCGTGCACAGGTCAGGGGAAAACATACACCCCTGTTTGTGTACCCCGACAAAGAGATAAAAGAAAAATTAAATGGACAGCATATACTTATAATTTGGACATAACTACCTCATGTAAAAAAAATTTAAATGATAAAAATTAGAGAAACCAAGCCCTTCATTAACTTGCACAACAAGTATGCATGAATTGCACATGATATAACAGAGCAAGAAACAAGAAAGTATAAAAACCGAACAAATAATTATTGACTTAACAACCCATCAGATTTAGTAGTACCATCAAAACTACTCATACATATGTAAACCTTAAACTAATTTATATGTTTTGTTTTATACGTAAGCCCTGAACTAACCTAAAAATTGCACAACCCTAAAAGAATAAGTTGCACTGCATACCACCACCTTCTAAGTAGGAAAAAAAATTGGGTTGATTATTACATATATAAATCCTAAACCTAATAAAAATACATTCAGTCTCAAAAAGGATTTATTCAAACTTAAAACCAACACTAAGAATACATTATACGCAGAAATTGCACAAAAGAAAAGAATAACTTGCACATCATATCTACAAGCAAGTACAAATTATGAGCATAGGGTAAAAATAATTTCACTTTGATTATCAGCCTAAAAAATTTGACTATACAAGTGGGCAACATGAACACCATAAAACATGAACAAATGCAACAAGTAGTATGTAAAAATTGCACAAGAAAAAAGAATAACTTGCACATCATATCTACAAGCAAGTACAAATTATGAGCATAGGGTAAAAATAATTTCACTTTGATTGCCAGCCTAAAAAAGTCGACTATACAAGTGGGCAACATGAACACCATAAAAAAATGAACAAATGCAACAAGTAGTATGTATATACTGCACAAGAGAAAATAATAACTTGCACATCATATCTACAAGCAAGTGCAAATTATGAGCCTAGGATAAAAATAATTTCACCTTGAATATCAGACTAAAAGACACCACAAAAATGAGACTAGCAAATAAACCCTAACCTGATTTATATGATTTCGGTACCATATGGAAAACATACTATAAATTGCACAACACAACAGAAATAAGTTGCACACCACGCCTAGGAGTAAAAAAATAAAATCATGAGCCTAAGTAGAAAAAACGTATCAACCTGATTAAATGAATATAAAATCCTAAAGGATACAATATACGTAAATTTGCACTGCAACAAAGAAAAAATTGCGCAACACAAAAACAAGCAAGTACAAACTAAAAGATCCTAAGTAAAAATGATTTCACTCTGATTACCAGCCTAAAAAAATTGACCAGGCACGTTGCATGAAGTAGAAGATTGCACATCACAACTATTAGCAAGACATGAAACTGATGAGCCTAAAAGAAATGTAGCACCATACTCATCAACTTTGTTAATAAGAAAAAAAATGCAAGGAACACCTCCAAGCAAGTTGAGAAAATGGGAGAAGTTGAGAAAATACCTTGCTAGGCTTTGCCATCTTTGCAACAGGAGGAGCTGCAACTATAGCCTTACGCTTGAGATCTTTGGATGCATCTCGCACTACCTGTAGAAAAGGGAAAAGGAAATACCAAAATTAGCATGAAATCTAAAAATGCATGCTATCATTGAGATAAAAACTGACAAGAAAAAAAGATGGGGATACTTCAAACCTCCATTTTTGAAGAAGCAGATGCATCTTCGTCATGATCAGGCTTGAACTCCCTGGATCCATCACCACCCATCTCCTCTCTGAAACAAAACCAAAGCAACCAGAAATCAATTCATGAAAACGCTAAGAACAAAGAAACATTTCAACCAAGAATAGAAGCAAGTACAAAAGACATAATGTCACGATACATACCACTGCTTCAGTGCTTCAGGGAACGGGGCTGTGGGGAGGTGGGGGGAATTAAGCAACAACTAGCAGAGACAGATGACTAGGCGAGATCACAGAGAGAAAGAGGGTGAAGAAATAGGGCGGAGAAGTAGTGGGCGGGTGGGGAGGACAGGAAGTGGGCGGCGTGGAAGAGGGGTAGTGGGCTGAGTGTCTCCCACGGTTGCTAGGTGTAACCATTTAAAAGAACGTGGGCGTGGAGTACTATTACATGCATTACGTGGCAAACACTAAACACCAGTCAAATCACTCAAAAAATCAGACAATAAGGATAGAAAAAGAATTAAAGAAATGAGAGAAAAAACTGTTCTGGAAAGAAACTAATTTAAACACCACACGAAAATATGTACCAAAAAATTAGAAACAATATTGGAGGTTTAAAAAAATGAGGAGCTAAAATTTGGAAACAAATTTTCGAGTTTACAAAATATTTGATCACACACACATACTTAAAAAAGTTGATGTAAAAAATGAAACAAAAAATGAGGGATTCATTTGTAAAATAAAAAATTGAGTAAAAAAGCAAAATAGTAAAAATGAAACAAAATGAAAATACTAATGCTTTCAATTGGAAGTAGAAAAATTTAGGATCACATAGAAAATACTACTGCTTCATCTATAGAAAACATGAACCAAATAGTAAAGGATCCAGATAAATTTAAAATAGAATTTTAGAAAAATACTTATGCAAGTGTAAGGAGAAAACTTTGACAGAGCATCACATATACTGGAAAACTTATGCAATTTTAGAAACAATTCAAATCACAGATACATACAAAATAAACAGAAAATAACTCACACATATATAAAATATACAACCATAGTATTCAAATCAATAACTCTGGCCACATACTGAATAAAACTTTTACAGAGTGTCAATACATGCAAAATTACAGAATTATTTCACATGTATTGAATCATCAAAATCGCAAGGGTGTTGCGTATCATTTTTACAAAGAAAGTATTTCAAAAGGCTCGACAACTTTTTTTAGTTCTACAGGATTGCAACTTATTCAAAAGGAGCTTTGACTCTGTGCACTTCGACAATCAACAACTGACACTCAAAACTTTGTAGATGATCTTGAAAAGGCTTCCTCATCAGGGCTTGCTCACCACCTACATCAAAATAAAAGAAAACAAGAACTAAGCACATCTCACAATAAAAATTCCAAAATCAGTAGTCTGTGCTTGTGGATAGCATAAAGAAAAATCATGAGATGAACTGAAATTCATATTAAAGGAATCACACAAAAAGTGCACAAAGGAACAAATCAGAAGCAGAAAATGGAGAAGACAAAGAAACTAACAAATGGCACTTACTAACTAAGTAGTAATCAAGAATGTGATTCTTTGCATCGTTAAGAATATTGTAGTCAGTGAAAAGCATTTCATTTGCCAGCTTGATTCAAAGATAAGGAATATCAGCTTCGGAAATAAAATCCTGCATCTTAACCCTAGGCTTCCAGTGTTTTAACTACATTGATACATGAATACCACAGTCATACCTGGAAACACAGCAGAAAAACAAAGTAAGTACAAATACAAACCCTGCAGTACATGATTAAAGAAGTTGCACATAGCTTATACATGCAACTGCATAAAAAAATCATACATATACAAAAAGAATTGCATAAAAACCTATATGGAAAAATATCTGAACCTAGGCATACTATGATATAAAAATGGACCATTAATCTTCAAAAAGTTACACAATAGTTGAACAAGCATCAAACTGAGTATATAGACTAGGAGAACCAAATAGAAAAGTGCTGGGCAGGGGAGTACTTATTAGTTTGCTTAGGAACTTTTGCAAAGTGCAATCCCCATGTACTCCAATCTGTAATTTGCTTTGAGCCAAACATATTCCAAACTCTTTTGAAATTTGGGATCTACAAAAATTTACATAAAAGACGTAAGGCAAGAAAAAATGTTAAGTTAAGAGGATGAAATGAAGAAAAAAAAACTTTCTGCACAATACATACAAAAACACTCACCAGAATGTTCAAGACATTTTTCAAGAAAGGGTCATCCTGGCCATAAGCTGAATACAATATAACGAATGTTTCATGTTGAAAAAGGATGACAAACTCAAACCAATGTCTCTGATGTAGTGTTGGGAAATGAACCTGCAAAAGATGACAAAACTTTTAGAAAAAGAAAATGTAGAAAAGCAAGTAACACTATAACATTACTTAATTTTACTTAGAAAAATTGCACAATCATAAAATTTACTACGTTGTGCAAACTGGAAAATTGCACAACATCAAAAAAGAAATTGCGCACTCGTAGAATCAGCAACATATATATATTCATGTACAATTTACAGAGTGGAAGCCTATCAGAACAATGCAGCATGATCTATTTTAAATTGTGCAATAACCTATGTGGAAACTATCTCATTAAACTACATTGATAAAAAGGTGTGTGAAAACGACATAATAAAAATTCACTACGTTGTGCAAACTGGAAAATTGCACAACATCAAAGTACAAATTGCGCACTAACAGAATCAGCAACATATAAAACACCTAAGCTTGAATTTTAGACACATGAATCACCTAAGCTTGAAAAAATTGCAGCATAACCTGAATCAAATTGCACAGAGAACCTATGTGCAACTATGTGATTGAACTACATATAAGATAAGCTCAGTTCATTGAAATCACATTATATAATTGCGAAAACTGGAAAACTGCAGACTTCAAATAAAATTGTAGAATGACCTCATTAAAATTGCACAACAAACATATGAGCAACTATCTGAGAAACTAACCTCGTCACAAGTATGAATCGACCTAGCACCACGAGCAAGTTGAAAACATCATTGAACCATCCTTGACTTCTGATCATACAACTCTTTAGTATCATATGAATCCATATTGAGTAGATGCTCCTGCATTAGATACAGAAATCATATGAAAAACTGAAGAAAAAACTATAGTAATCAGAACCGATAAAGTGTCTAAAGCACAAAGTTGAAGATAGAAGACAAAATTTGATTACTTACAGATATCGAATGAAAAAAGTGATGAACTCTTGACTCCTTTGGTCTATTGTCCAGAGATAGTTTCCGACACCAGGCATTGATAGTGTAAGTGTCAACAAGACCATTGTTTGCAAACGAAGTATCAAATGAAAAGAATGTAACCGTCATTTTCCCATAATATATACAAGATTTGCTACATAGGAAAAACCGTAAGTTAATTATCAACTCATATAGGCGACAAAAAAACATAACACCAAAGCACTAATGATTCGCACAAAGCGGGGGAAATTAAGTAAACCAAATCACTACATAAAATTTCAAATAAATTAAGCATGAATTCCACACAACATAAAATGTGCAAAGACCAAAAAGGATAAACTTAATGATGCATCAAGATAACATTAACACACACTAAAACCTAAAAACCCAACCAAATATAAACATATTTAGTGTAACATAGATAAAAAGCTAAAAATTACAAAGCAATCTAAATAATGAAGAAATGAAAAGGGAAACTTATGAAAATTTGCACAACACATAACAAAGAAGTTGCACAACACATCTAGGAGCAAGTGCAGAAGAGTAAAATCATCTAAACTACACAGATAAATAAATAAAATAAAATAACAACGAAGAGTATGGATGAAAAAGTGATCAGGAAAAGATACGTACTACTTTGCATCTTTGTCACGAGACACATTAATTATAGCATCATGCAACTGAATCATCCTTGTTGTAACTGGATACCTCGAAGACTTGTCATTGACATAGGGTGAATCATTAAATCTGCTTGCATTAACAATTCTTCTTGGACCATATTTTATGTCTCTTTTAGAGTGACTAGAGCTAGGAATGTTACTCATTTCATTGTATATCCTCTCTAAAGAATTAAGCAATTCATCACACTTGCCAGAAAACTTAACCTCACCAATGATCTCCAATTCAGGAGAATTATCAATCCCTTGCTATTTCCAGAGCTCAAATCATTCTATTTTCAAAAAAAAGGACACAAGTCAGAGAAATAAAGTAAAATAATATATTGATAGTACACAAAAAAGAAAATGTAAGTTGAAAATTAAAACGTATAAGGAAAAAACCTTGGTGACAGGAGATGGTGAATGAGAAGATTCAATGTGTAGTACTTCTTTTCCATTGGAAAACCTTGGACTAGATTCAGCTTTCTAAACAAAATAGAAACAGCACTAGGATGAGTACTCTGATAAACTTCATACAGATCATACATGATATAACATAAAAAACATATAGAAAAAAGAAAAGAAGGAAAATAAACCTGAGGGATTAAAGAGGTCGATGGGGTAGTCAAAGGAGTAAACGGTAGGGTATGCATCTGGATAGGGGTTTGATGATACTGTAATAACAATTGAAAAAATAAAAACCCTCATAACATCAGAAAAAATACGAAAAAAGAGATATTTCACATAGCAGACTACATATAAATAAGTGAAAAAATAAATATAGCAAACTACATATAAAGAAATGAAAGTTGCACATATATACATATAAAATATTGCAAAAGGGACATTGGTAAGCAACAAAATATGGAAAATAACAAGCATTCAATTGATATACAAAGAAAAAAGCGGAAAACATTTCAAACCTATTCACGCCATCGAAGTTCAACACGAGATGAAGTCAAATTTTCTTCATAAATTGATTTCTGAGAAGAGATATCAACACCTGTGCAAAAACGCGGAACAAAAAGAACAAAAAAATATCAAAGGGGAAGTCATTTCACGATATGCAAGAATATTGCATCAAAATGCGGTAGCATTTGTAAGAACTGCATAAAAGTAGAAACTGAAGAAGACAAAAGTATATACCTGAAGAGGTAGTCTTTAACCGAAGCTTATCAGGAAAGAATGATTTCTTCTTAACACCCAACATCTTATCTAATGTCGACTGAGAAGAATTCTCTTTAGAACTGCCAGGAACTGCACCTTTCGAATCAATCATATGATTGAAACTGATACTCTTGCATTGTCCTCCAGATTCATTCACAACGTCGGACTTGGGAGGAATAAGTTTCTTGAGAACATCAGATACTGAATTAATCTTCTGAGAATCATTAAAATCCAGTTTCCTGCCTTGGTCCGAATGATTGAATGAAAAAATAAAACAAAAATCAGCACAATGGCAAAAAAAGAAACATGGAGATACAAAGAACATTAGATCCTAAAAATAAATAAAACACAAAATACAAAATAACTTACAGAAAATATTTTAGAGTCAACATCAACACGACGTGACTTGTTTGACTTAGAATTGCTATAGAGAACTTGATCTTGAATAACAGGTGAGGAATGCTTCCTTTTCCTATCAGACGCTGAACCTACACAAAAAGAGAACAACATTCAATGATGCAACTACAGACATTCACAAATGATTAGCAAAAAAAAGTACCAGCAACTAAAAACACTAACCCGCTTTATCATTCAAATCTTTATCATTGGGTCGCACAATGGGAGACACTCGGACAGGAGGAGAATTCTGATTAAATCCTGCACCTAATGGAGAATAAGAAAACTAATCAGAAAAATGCAGAAACTCATATAACAGAATTTTTAAACTAACTAAAGAACCACAGAAAAGAAAAGAAAGATATATACCGTCGCTCTTAAAAATTGAAGATTCACTGTCAGCAAGATTATTCCTGTGATTGTGTGTAGAGTTTGTTTTGGAGTCGTCAAGATCTGGATCAGTGGTAGTAGCTAGAACAATACAATTCAAACAATCAAACAACATATTCTGAGCTGCATCAACACTCTTTTCATCAGCATTTGTGTGAAACTGTCGGGCAATGAAAGATATCTGATCTTTGGCCTGAAAAGTATGATATATATAATAAAAAAGAATGAAGTCAGTCAAAAGTACTTCCAAATAGAAAACTAGAAAGAAAAAGTAAGAACACAAATAAAAATAATTTTGAAATATCAAAAGAGAAAAACTTATAGAGCTAGGGAGTAAACCACCAACAGTCTTATCAAGAGAGCTTCTAAATTTGACAGACTCATGAGAAGAATCCAAGTGCTCTACACAACATCCAACACAACCCATGGAATATAAAGTTTCAGAAATTTTCTTGACCTGAGAAACCATTCAAACAAACAAAAGGGGGACATGATATAATAAAACAAGTAAATGGAAAAAGAGCAAAAAGTAAAAAAATTTAAAAAAGAGCAAATGAACAACTTACAGGGCGCAACCAATATTCCCTTGGTCCTTTGCAATCAAGATTTGCAAATTCTTTAACTAAAGAATTCTTCCATGCCTTTACCCTGGGCAGACCAGCAGGCACTCGCCGTAATCCAAAATCAAGGAAATCCAAGTAATAACACTGAAAGAATGAAAAAACATAAAACAAATAATCACATTGGATTAGAATGTCAACAACAACAATCTAAAAATAACAAAGACAAAAAAATAAAATCAGCTGTAAAAGGAAAACTTACAGCCAGCCCATAAATGCATCCCCCCAAAGTAGTGAAACCATCTTCTTTACCCGGTTTCTTGGGTTCTTTCTGGAACTTGCGAATATATGCCATTGGCCAATCAAATACAAACTTTAACAAATCAAAATGCCTAGCCTCAGAAGGTTCAATCAAGATTCCCAAATATTTTGTACTGGGGTATATGTTGGAATTTGGACAGAAAACAGTTGCAAAAGCGACAAGGAGAAAACACCTCATGAATTCATCATTAGAAATATCTGGTTTTAACAGCCTTGTTCCAAACCACTTGATTGAAGTCAATGATGGTTCGCCAATGATATTCAGAAAGGCAGCCTTGGTACTATCACTATCAAACAGGACTTTCCTACCACCTAAAGGGAGACCAAACAAAAGATGGAAGGACTCCGGGCTCATAGGAATAACACCTTCACTCAAGACAATGTCGCCAGTGGGAGTGTTGACATGACTAGCTACCCACTGGACAAACCCTCTCGGGACAGATGTGCATTAAAAATCGAGCAGAATTTAAAACCATAATATGTAACAACATCCTTCCTTCGAGGAGGAATTTTCTTGAGAAGCTCAAAAAAATAACGGTGATTACATCTGCTAGTGGCTCGCTAAGGAGGTAGTTGACCATGCTGACAAAGAAATAACAAGAAGGTGAAAAAATTGCAAAAAATCATCTAGTGTATAAAACTTCCAAAAAGATAAAAATACTCATACAATGAAACTTACAATTTCATTAGGTTCAGAACCGCCACCACTTTTAGATGAATAAAACTGCATCCAGAAAAAATATAAACACACGTTAGACATAAAATAAAAATTCTCTAGGAAAACTCAGCATGTGGCACTAGTATAAAATGAACTATAAAAAAGTACTAGAATGCAACAAAACTCACCATGTGGCGAAGATTCTGTAGGAAGGTCTCCACATCAAACTGAGCATCACCACCACCCACCTGCAAAAAATGAAACAAAAAAGGTAAACCAGTATAAACAACAAGAAATTATAAAAAATGGAGAAGAAGACAAGAAACAAAACAACTAAACATGAAAAATAAGAATGTCATAAGACAAATAAAAAAGAATAGAACATGTACATTTAGGGATTCAGAAATTCCATCATGAATTTGGGATTGTGACACTAGAGAATAATCTTCAGCAAAAGCATAATGATGATCATCACTATCATCCAAGTTATGTATATCACTAGCCATCTCCTGAATCAAAATATAGGTACAACAAACAAAAAAAGAGTTAGAATAGATAATTACTCCAAGGAAGCATCTATATGAAGATTACTGAATCAAATTGCATCCCAAAATCACTTAAACACATAATTGAAGTGAGCTCTAACTAAAACCAATGAAACATCATATAATTAAAAAAATAATTCAGTAGCACTAACATTACAGATATATTGCACAGAAGCATAATGTGTAGAAGGTATAGGTGACAAAAATGAAACTGAACTGAACTATAAACAGACACTACAATACCTAGAACTTGTAAATTGCACAAAGTACAGAATAAAACATGCACAAAATTGTGTCTGAGCAAAACAATTATGAACCACCATGGGATAACTCAACAGTAACCCTAGAATTCTGAACAAACTTCAATAACCTCTTCTGAATCACAACTCAAAACGAGTCACCAACCTTGAATCACAAATCAAACTGCTCAACCACATCTAAAATACCTCACCAAAACGTCCAGAAAATAATAGAGAGGTTTGTCATCAAACATTGAATTGACCTACAGGTGAAACACTCTTCATCTACAGGTGACTTCATCAAAAATTTGCATGGAATTGACCTAGACACTACTAGGAAAAGGCTTATTAGTGGCGCACCTGTTTTGGCCATTAATGGCGCACTACCGGTGCGCCACTATCATCACGCCACTAGTAACATATACTAATGGCGCACCCCTGGTGCGCCATTAGTATACCAGACTATAGTGGCGCACCAGGCAGTGCGCCATTAGTATACCAGACTATAGTGGCGCACCAGGCAGTGCGCCATTAGTAAGTCACACGGTGCGCCACTAGTATGCCTCCCAGGGGGCCATATTTACCTTGTGCTCTGGGTTACTAATGGCGCACTAACAGATAATGCGCCACTAGTATTTTTATAGCAGTGCGCCACTAATGTGTTGTATGGTGCACCACTAGTATGAATATTAGGAATTTTTTTTTCTTTTCTGATATTTGCACAGATTACAAAATATATTACTGCACAGAATATAGACAGCAAAACATATAAACAGCAGATTCATCGAATACAATAGAAGATTAGTCTCCGAATACAATTCATCATATTAGCTAGTCTCCGAATTCAAAAGACCGAACAAAGTTAGAACATTACAAGTCTCGAGACCGCGAGTAGCGAGTTTGTCTTCACCTTACAAGTCGATATCGATCATCTAAACTACCATCACATAGAACAGAGCTGCGGTCATCACGATGAGCATCATCGCGATGAAACTGGTCTTCATCCGGTTCCTCCTCCGCTCCCTCCTCTCTCTCCCGCTAGATAGCGCGCGTATCTAGCTTCCGCCTCCGCCCTAGTGGTGTACCCTTTGTAACTGTTACCGCTGAAACGGTGAACCTGTCTCTGACACTCCTCCCAGTCGTCGTAGACTCCGGGAACCTTACCCTCGTACACGACATACGACGGCATCTCTATGCACTAGCCAAACAAAACGTTAGTAGCAATTCACAGACAATACATAAGCAATATATAAGTATGCAACAAAAGGATCGGAAGAGAAAAGCAAGACATTAATAGCACGATTCATGGTCCTACTAATAAATAGCATCGATTACATATAAGTTGAACGACTGTCCAAACCAAAGAGACATACAAGTTCATTAAAGTTTAATTACAACATGAGCTAATCGATATTTCAGAACTACATAGCATCACTACTTTCGACTCGACTCAGGGACCGGAGCGTGGATGAAGCCGCCGTCTGTCGTGATGGTCATGAAATCACGGGCGTTGTCAGCCTGCATTTGTAGCGTTGTTTCTATCTCACTGTTGGACGGTTCATATCTGAGGTAGAACTGCCCCGAGGTACGAAGGACATCTTGATGGATGATTTCCGCAAACTCCGACTAGATGCAAAAGAATTCTTGTCTGATGTCCGCGTCCTGGATTGCCGACAAGCGTGCGGCCCAATCTTTGAGATTATTTGGTAGCAGAAGGTGATTATGGTCCCGTACGATCACCCGCATGTGATGGAGGGCGTAGTAGGCATCCTTCTGACCGCCAGGCGGCTGCTTGACGTAGGGGAACGTCGTATTGTGGGTGAACACGTGCTTGCCGTACCTACGAATTGGCATGCTGAAGGTGCCTCCAGATCTGGCGTAGTCGGGGAGAACATCATCAAGAACTTTCTTGATATTTGTGTAGTCTTTCTTCGACTCACGGTCCGAGTCGAAATACGTGGCCATGGAATATTTCGGGCTTAAGAGGATGAGTGTGCAATGTGTGTCACTGCACAAAACACGGAATGTTAGAAAAAAAGAACGATCGAAATCTAAGAAATCATATGTTACGGGGCGGTGAGGGGATGACTTACTCGGGAAAGTAAGGCATGAGGAAGTTATCCTTATCTGGGTTTGCCAGAATGACGC
Source organism: Thinopyrum elongatum (assembly GCA_011799875.1). NCBI lineage: Eukaryota > Viridiplantae > Streptophyta > Magnoliopsida > Poales > Poaceae > Thinopyrum > Thinopyrum elongatum. The sequence goes on along the minus strand of CM022301.1, from coordinate 448,202,900 downwards.
CTTCGAGGTATGAACTCGCGACTTGCCGGTCCCCAGCGCTGCCCAAGATGTTGGCACGCATGTAGAAGGGGTCGACTATCACGATGTCCGGGGTCTTGTCTCTAATGATCCGCATCTCCATACTCAGCGAAAATAGCCGAACGAAGGTGTAGTGCAGCGGATGAAGGTTAAACATAGCGAAGATGTCATCAAACCGCAGGACGATCATACCCCCGATGGCGCTATCCACAAAGCCCTTGCCCTCTGGCACCTTGGCCACGAAAACCGGGTATGCCACATCATTCTCTCGGAGACGCCGCTTCTCCAAAGAAAGAACACTGTCATGCAGACTCCGCATAGCACCGGTTGCAGCATTGAGCAGATTAGTCGGTAGCATCGGCCTACCCGCCACATGCACCCTCCTCGAGATATCCTTAGGTGAAGGTGGCCCGTCCTGAGCACGGATCGTACTCGGTGCCGGCTGGCTCGTACCCTTGTTACTCTTTCTTTTCTGTCCCTTCTTCTTCTCATGTAATGGGATCGAGTTCTGCTCAGAGACCGCCTTCTTGAGTGTGTTGGGGCTGATAATATTTCGCACCTCGGCTATCTGAGGCTCGGTGAAGGCGGCAGCTGGAGGCGTCTCCTGAGAACTGAATGCCAGACGACGCATGTTGCAATTGCGTTTCTCCGCGGTACCAGCTAGATCGTCTTTTGCAGGGTTGGGTTCTTGAGAAGGAGGCCCCAAGAATTCATCACCGTACCCATGTTCGTTGAAGTACTTATCGACGTTGGTAAATGTACCGTCGTTGTCCGGATCCTGTGCCATATGCATGTTCGGCATGTCCGGTAGCGTTGCAGGGGTCTTGCCATGGCTTGGCGCCGGCACGACTGGCGGTGTTGTCTGTGGGGTGGTGTCCCCCGCCCCCAAACGAATTTGGCTCTTCGGCCAAAGCATGGGCCAGCTTATGCAGGCGCTGAGGGTCATCACATCACCTTCGTCGGCCCCATGGGGTCGATACGGAGGTAATATGTCATCGAAGCCCGGCAGCACCCGAACCAGTTGAACCCTATAAACGGTGGGTGGCATCTGATTACCGTGGAACACGCGGCTGCCCGGTTGAACGATTCTGCCCTTGGCGACATCGAGCAACTCGTCGTTCACGAAGTGCAGGAGAGTGCACGGAACGTCGGCGGTGCCCTGCGAAAACATGTAGGGCGTCAGGGATGCCCAGTCAAAGGCAAGGAGATGAAGTCATCGGCCGAGAGGCTTAATTAGTTACCGTGATGGCGTCGAGCTCGGCTAATGTCGAGGCACCGCCAACGGCGGGCGTGCAATTGACGGAGGGGCCGCTTGCTGCCGAGGTGCCGGCCGGCGTATTCTTCCCACACCCGGGTGCATTAAGCTGCAATGCCGGCGCCGCCGCGGGAGACACCAATGCTGCCTCCGCCGGAGACACCAATGGCGCCGCCGCGGGAGACACCAATGCCGCCTCCGCCGGAGACACCAATGGCGCCGCCGGCGCGTTGCGCGAGTTGCTGCCCGTGAAGCTGGGAATCGGGGGAGGCCCCTGTTGGCCACCCGCCACCCACGCCTGCAGCCCAGAAACCAAGGTAGGTATAATGGCGGTGATCGTCGCTCCCAGTTGGTCTCGCACTTGCTCTTCGACCATCTCCGGAATCCGCACCACTTGTGCCTTGAGTTGTTGAACCTCGCGCAGCTGGCTTTCCGAGCTGGTCTTTCTCTCCTTTCGCCCAGCGGTATAGTATTCCGACCATTTCGTGGACAAGCCTTTGCCGGCCACATGACCAGCTGACGACGGCTTACTGAGCTTATCCTTGTTTTTCATTATGTTCAACGCCCTATTTAAAGGGGTGTCGAAAGGGGAGCTCTGAGATGACCCCGCGCTACTGCTTTCAGTGTCCTGCGAAAGGAACGTGAACCATTTAGAAATTTGGCTTCATTAATTAGAATGCAACCATATGGAGCTAATTACGCGGGGGTGTATTCCTTACCAGAACACGCTCAAGCGCCTTGGTCTTCGGATCCGTGGTAAGCTCCTTGGTTACCGGGTCAATCTTGTACCGGGCCCTGACATAGTTCCTGGTCTGCTTGTCACGGTATTTCTCGAAGCGGGGCGGTAGGCCTTGCTCGGCACGCTCCGCGTCCTCCTTGTCCCATATAGGTTCCGCCACTCTGTAACCGCCGGGACCGAGTTTGTGGACCCCTAAGTTCAAGTCCCGCATATCTTTCCCCCACTGACTTGATTCCTCGGATGTGTTGCTCTCGCACTTGATCTTGAACTCCCGGTAGTCATCTTCGCTGATCGAAGGATTTTTCTCCTTGATCTTCTCATAACTATCACCTTTTTCAATCATGCTCTTCACCGCGCCTCTCCAAGTAGCCAGGGCCTTGCTCATCTTCGTGAGCGCGGCACTGTTCACTTTATTCCCTGAGAGGCGTGTGTTTGCGAAGTCACCGGGGAACTTGTATCATTCATGCAGCTTCGTGAAGAGGAGGTTGCGCAAATTCCCTCGGTCACGATGCCTTAGGTTCTCGGTGTTGATCGAGACGGTGCTCCGGAGAATGCACCCGAGCTGTCCCGCGTACCCCTTGACTAATTCTTTGGGCGCCGTTGGATGCCCCTCGGAGGACACTTCAGTAAATTCCTCCTTGACGGTGCCGAGCACGTTCGGGCGCCGGTCCTTCCGTTGCCTCTTCGGTTGGCCGCCATCTGTGCGTGCGCTGCCATCATCAGTGGTGGCATCCTCGGCGGCACCATCAGTGGTGTCATCCCCGACGCCACTAGGGGTTGTGTAGTCAGGATCGGTGTCTTCCGCAGCGTCCTCATAGCGCTGAGGTTCTTCCTCCATCTCCTGGGACAGGTCCCAGAATGCCTTGCCGCCCGAACCGCCGGCCTCATTGTTGTGGGCCATGTTTCGCTCTAAATAGGAAAAAAGTTTGGTCAAAAAGTTGGTTATTGTCAAGGAACAAGATCTCTAAGTTGACCAAATAACCTAATTCTCGAGGAATGTCGCCAAAAAGTTGGTTATTGTCAAGGAACAATTGAGAGATGTTTGTGATATTGCCTAGGTGTTTTGGGATGGAACCTGTTAGTGTGTTGTTCCTAAGGTCCAAGTCCCTTCCTAACCCACTTCTTCTTGCCTCCTCATTTAGGGTTTGTCGACACCGAGGCATCCTAAAAGCTAAGCTTTTATCATTTAGGGTTTGTCGACGCCGAGGCACACTAAAAGCCTAAGCTTTCATCATTTAGGTTTTTATCGACACCGAGGCACCCTAAAAGCCTAAGTTTTCATCATTTAGGGTTTATCGATGACGAGGCACCCTAAAAGAATATGTGGTATGGGCTTTTTTAGTAGGTCATCCTACCAGATTAGGGTTTATCGATGACGAGCAACTGACATTAGTAATAACTATGAGTTGATATCACACTTCTATATGTATAACACAAGAGGCAGTTGATCCTACTTAAGTAAGTACTAAGATACCCCGGCCCATGCATTAGTCGCAAGTACCCCATATGTCCTATTTTTAGCAAAGTCATGCTAAAATTCACGGAAAATTTCAGCATGACATTTGCTGAAAATAGGACATATGGAGTACCCGAATTTGCCGGAACGGAAGTTAATCAACATTCCGGCAAACTCAAGGGCCTCTCGGGTGGACAAGGCAAAATCATTATCCCAGGTGGACAAGGCAAAATCATTTTCTGGGCAGTAGTTTAACGGAATTTGAGGAGTATCATGTTTACGGAAACATTTGCAAACAAAGATAATGGCAGTAAAACATCCATGCTGAGTATGACATCCATCTTGTGCATTCATAAGGTACTACAGCTTCCCTGTAAAGATTATTATTCAGATTAAAGATGACCTAGCTAGGTTTCACCATGGTTTAAATGAGGTGTGTTTCGAGACTTCTTGCTTCCTGAACCCAACACCATTAGGTGTAAAAGTAAAGTTATTTTTTCGAATTCTCATACTGAAAGAAAGTAAACCTCCAATGTTAAATAACATTACACGGCACATATTTTGCAATGATGGCGATTTTAAGAATGAAAAGGCGGAGCTTCTGAATTTTGTTGAAGATTGCATCATCCCTTCCTGAATTTTTTCAGTGAACATGACAGGCTAACAGGGCAGTAATTCCACGAATCATCCAAAATTACAGAGTCAAAAAGATGCACCATACATTTTAGATCAATTCATTTCTAAATATTGAAAATAGAATGGTTGTTCTTAAAACAATATAAGTAGGCTGACCTGAAGTACTTACCACAGACTATCATGAAGATTCGTTTATAGCACAATATGCCGGGACAGAGCAAAAGAATACGACTCAAATGAAGCAACTCATTTATAGCACAATACCTAAAGAAGTAACTCTCCTAATAACTGTACATCAATACCATAAATACATATTGTATATGGCAGATTCAAATGGAAAAAATGTAGTACATGTTCCCTTTTCTAATTCATCTTCAAACTCAGAGATTAGAAAAAGCAAAAATTGCCAATTAAGTTGTACCAATCATGATACAATCATTTGTGCTGGAAAGATATAGATATAGATTATTATGCATCAAGAGCTACCTATCAACAACAATCATCCAATGCTTCTTTGTTTGTGCACTTCCTTATACTGAAGTAGAATTGCTCGTCACTATACCTTTGTTGGACCTCCGGACTTGAAGGAGAGGCGGCGGAATCCGAGGTGGAAGAAGGGCTCGGTGGCGGGTTCGCGGTGCTCCTCGGCTCGGCTCCGGTCCGGTTCGTTGACGTATCCGACGGAGACGACGTAGACCCTCGTGTTGGACTTCTCCGGCCTACTTCGGTGCTCAACGGCGTGGAGACGGAGACGCGTCGGGGTGGGGTCGGAGGGGGAGGAAGGGGAGATTGGGAGAATTGAAGGCGGCGTGCCACGATGTGGCGTGCGGCGTCAGTCTGTGTAGGAGGTGGAGGAATGGAGGATGGGGAGAGGGAGGCAGCGGGGGCGCGGGGACGGCGGCGCAGTGGGTCGGGGCGGCAGCGCAGTGGGGGGGCTGAGAGAGATGTGAGATTGGGGATCGGGGATTGGGGATTTTAGTGGGGGGAGGGATAGCAATGGCGCACCACCTAGCGGTGCGCCATAAGTAACTCTTTTTTTGGATAGCAATGGCGCACCACCTAGCGGTGCGCCATTAGTATTTTTTTTTTGGGTTTTTAGTTGCATTCATTTGTGAATTGGTAAAACATTTATGATTATGAAAAAATATCATCAAATTTGAAAAAATATTCATGAATTCAAAAAGTGCCCATGAAATTTAAGCAGGAAAAGGAACACTGAAAAATAAAATACAAGAATAAATATAAATAAAAATTTGTATATCAATGGCGCACCTCATTCGGGTGCGCCATAAATACCTTCATAGCAATGGCGCACCCTCCCCTGGTGCGCCATTACTAATTGTTTTTTTTTTGGATTTTTAGTTGCATCTAATAATTTTTTAGAAAATGACGATCAAATTTGAAAACATTTATGAATGTGGAAAAATATCATCAGATTTCAAAACATTTATGAAAAAATATGAATATGAAAAAATATCATCAAATTTGTTATTTGATTTTTTTTTTGGATTGTTAGTTGCATCTAATAATTTTTTTAAAAACATTTATGAATATGAAAAAATATCATCAGATTTCAAAATATTCATGAATTCAAAAAGTGCCGCCCATTTCCATATGCCGAAATACAATCGATAAATGAAGACTACGATTTAAATACAATCGATCTTAGCTAGCTATCTTTTCACAATCTTCTTGCCCTTCTTTTTCGCAAATGGAGTTCTTCTGTTGAACGGACGTCCTTTAGGTAGGGTGGTCCTGCTTCTTCTTGTGGTGTATGGCACTTCATCGTCGTCGCCATGTTCCATCTTCGGGTCGCCGTACTTGTCGAAGTCTTGCTCATTGGCGACTCCATCCATTCCGACGATCTTCCTTTTGCCTCTCCTCACGACAACACGACTGGGCTTTGACGGGTCGGTAATGAAGAAGCATTGGTCCACTTGGGAAGCCAGTACCCATGGCTCATTTTTCGCGGTGACGTTTGCGCCCGCGGTCTTGGATATGGCTTCGGGTATAACCATGGTGGTGAAATACCGATCTTCTTTTAGGACGCTCTTGGCCCATCTGACACGGAACATCGGGACCTTCTCTCCAGCGTAGCTCAGCTCCCAGATCTCCTCGATCCTTCCGTAGTATCTGTCCTTGTCGTTACCGGTGTAGGATTCCATCGTTACCCCGGAGTTCTGATAACCATCGCTCTTCATGTCCTTGTCCTCGGTGTAGAATGTGTAGCCGTTGATATCGTACGCCTCATAGGTCATCAGGTTGTGCTCGGCGCCCTGTGACAAGGCGAATATGAGTTTTTCTTCCGCGGAAGAATCCTCATGTAAAGGGTACGACAGAAGCTTCTCCTTGAACCAACGCATGAAACATGAGTTGTGCTCTTTGATTATATCTCCGTCCGTCCTCTGTTGGCCTCGGTCATTGTACGTCTTCTCAATAAAGGTTTTGTGCTCTACCACCCAAGGATCGACCACGTCTATGTGTTGTAGCGCGACTAGGTTTGCTCTTTCAAAGTCGGCGAGTCGACCCTCAAAGTCGACATGCATTTCGCGGTGACCATCGCGGTGACCCCATCCAGCGAGCCTGCCGAGGTGCCTGTTAACGGGCAGACGAACGGGGTTCTTGATGCCTAGATAATTCGTGCAGTAGGAAATGCACTCTTCGGTCAGAAAGCCCCTGGCTATGCTTCCCTCTGGATGTGACATGTTGCGAACGTATCCTTTGATGACACCATTCATCCTTTCGAACGGCATCATGCTGTGCAGGAACGTCGGCCCGAGTTGGATGATATCCTCCACGATATGGACCAGCAGATGCACCATAACATCGAAGAATGCGGGCGGGAAGTACATCTCAAGCTCGCATAGTATCACCACGACCTCTTCCTGTAGCCTTTTGAGTTGCCTCACGCCAACCGACTTCCGAGAGATGACGTCGAAAAAGTTGCATAGGCCAAATAGCGTTTCACGGACGTGCGCGTCCATGATCCCACAGATTGCAACTGGAAGTATCTGCGTCATCAGCACGTGACAGTCGTGAGACTTATTCCCACTGAACTTCTGCTTCGCTGAGTCTAGGTATCTGCTTATCTTCCCCGCGTAACCGTAAGGAAGTTTTACTCCTACGAGGCAGGTGAAAAACTGCTCGATCTCCTCCTGACTTAGAGTGAAGCACGCGGGAGGGCAGTCATTTCCGATCTTCTTGGCCTTTTTGCCTTTGCGACGACTTTCCGTGTCCGTCGCCTCATCATCATTAGCGTGAAGCTCCTCCCTGATGCCCATTGATTTCAAGTCTGCCCTTGCTTTCGACCCATCTTTGGTCCTCTCTGGCATGTTGAGCAGGGTACCAAGCAGACTCTCGCACACGTTCTTCATGATATGCATGACATCAAGGCTGTGAGGCACACGGAGGATCTTCCAGTACGGCAAGTCCCAGAAAACCGACCTCGTTTTCCATACCTTCAGCAGCGGCTCTGGCCCCTTTCGCTTCTTTCCCGGTGGTGGGCACTCTTTCCAATTTTTCAACAGCTCGTCTATTTCCTCGCCGCTCCTCGTACGCGGGCGTCTTCGGGGTTCGGTTTCACCATCGAACAGATCCTTGCGTTTTCTCCATGAGTCATCATCGCGAAGCCACCTTCGATGTCCCATGAACACGGTTTTCGAAGACCCGGGATCTCTATCTAGCTGGCGATACGTTGTGTCATCCATGCAGCTAACGCATGCACAAAATCCGTGGACCACCTGCCCCACGACATATCCGTAACCGAGATAGTCTTGCACCGTCGTGAGCAGTGCGACTCTCATAGGGAAATATTCTTTCTCTGCGGCGTCCCACATATTGGCTGGCGTTTTCCACAGCGTGTCTAGCTCCTCTTTCAGCAGCCCCAGACACAGATTGATGTTGTTCCCTGGTTGTTTCGGCCCTTCAATTAGCATACTCATATGAATGTACTTCCTCTTCATGCACTTCCAGGGGGGAAGGTTGTACATCCACACAAACACAGGCCAGGTGCTATGTGTGCTTCTCTGGCTGCCAAACGGATTGACTCCATCAGTGCTCGCGCCCAGCACGATGTTCCTTGGATCGTCCCCAAAATCTGGGTATTCGAAGTTCAACGCTTGCCACTGGCTCGCATCCTTAGGGTGACTCAGCATCTTGTCTTTTTTATTTATCTCCGGATCATTTCCGTCATCTTCTCGCTTCTTCTCCTCCCTATCCGCGTGCCAACGCAGGAGCTTTGCTGCCTTAGGGTCCGTGAAATACCGCTGCAGACGAGGAGTGATCGGAAAGTACTACACCACTTTTCGAGGAGCTTTCTTCCTCTTCTTGTATCGAGTGACGCCGCACACCGGACATATGGTAGACTCCGCGTGCTCGTCCCGATAAATGATGCAATCGTTCATGCACACATGGTATTTCACGTGCGGTAAATCCAGAGGACACACGATTTTCTTCGCCTCCTCGAAACTGGTCGGGCACTTGTTCCCCTTGGGAAGACATTCGTGCCAGAATGACATGTTCTCGTCGAAGCATGCGTCGGTCATTTTGTGTTTTACCTTCATCTCCAGAGCCATGAGCGTTACTTTCAGGCGGGTATCCTCGGGCCTGCATCCTTCATACAATGGAGTAACCGCGTCTATCTCCAGTTGATCCAGCTTGGCTTTCTCTCGGGCGGCAGCTCTTGTGTTATCCGTCTGCTTGAGAAGCAGCTCTTGAATATGAGGATCCTGCACCCAGCCCATCAATGGTCCATCGTCGTCTGCTCCGGCATCTTCATCTTCATGATCATGCCCTTCGTCTTGATCTTCCTCATCATCATGTCCGGCATCTTCTACATGATGACTGTGTACTGCATCACCGTCGTGATCATGTCCTGGAGATTCTTCGTCTTCTCGCCCGCCCTCGCCGCCGCGGTTGTCTTGCTGCCCTTCCTCATTTCTTACCCGGCCCCCATGGACGACTTCATAGATATCTTCATCACCTTGCCACCGATAGCCATCCACGAAACCACGCAAGAGCAGGTGGTCCCGCACCTGTTCGGAATCCGGGTCCGTAATAAGGCTCTTCAGCTTGCATCTTCGACACGGACATCTTATCTCTGTCTCGTTCTTTTGAAGCATCTCGGCCTTCGCGGAGCTCAAAAACCTATTCACGATGCCTTCGGTCATCGTGCGGACCATGGTCGCCTGCGGGGTAGAGCAAAACGATATTTTAGAACCAAGAAAAAATTTGGCATGACTTTGCCTAAAAATAGGACCAAAAAGAATGCATAGTGCCAAATTCTCGCCGAAACGGAAATGAATCAACATTCCGGCAAAATATTGGCAACTATCGCATTTCAAATACCGGTACCTGCAAACACAAACATATGCAACACCACAAACATACGTAGATCTAGGCCATAAAAAGTGCATGTGCACGTTGTTGGAGGGAGAAAAAAGTAGATCTACAACATAATTAAAGAAAGCTTTCCCCTTACTTACCTATCAAAAAAAAGGTAATTTAACCACTTAATTTGGGTGAATCTATGGTGCAAATGAGGTGAGGAGGAGGAGGCAGCCGAGACAAGCTTGGAGGAGGAGGTGGAGAGAATGAAGTGGGGAAAGTGAGTGTGATAGGTGGCTGTCCAAAATATCTAGCTTGTCTCAGGTTACTAATGGCGCACCACTTAAAAATGCGCCATTAGTAACCCTGGTTACTAATGGCGCACCAGTTAGGGGTGCGCCATTACTAGTTTTGCAAAATATATATATATATATATATAATTGTTAGTAGTGGCACACCGTGGTTGTGGTGCGCCATTACTAGTTTGAACTAGTAATGGCGCAGTTCACACAGGTGCGCCATTACTAGTTTTGAAAAAAAAAGTAAAAAAAAAATTGTTAGTAGTGGCGCACGGAGCGTGTGGTGCGCCATTAATAGTTAAAACTAGTAATGGCGCACTGTGCGATGGTGCGCCATTAATAGTTTTGGAAAAAAAAATTGCTAGTAATGGCGCACCGTGTGTCTGGTGCGCCATTAGTAATGAGGACACTAATGGCGCACCTGTATCTGGTGCGCCACTGCTATATAGCAGTGGCGCACCACATACATGGTGCGCCATTAATGTCCATATCAGCTATAGCCCTTTTCCTAGTAGTGAGATTGAACATTCACAGAGTCCAACCACGGCACACACAGCTCAAACACGGCTCAAATACTTCACCAAAGCGACAGGGACGAAATTAATCAACCCTGACATTGAACTACAGGCGGAGTACATGTTTGGAACTACAGATCCACGAATTAACCCTACTAATCGTCAAACGAACACTCTCAGAACGTAGACGCAACCTCAAAATCATGCAAATCAACCGCTAGGGTTTCCCTGATGCGGACAAGGTAGGGCATGAGAGGCCGCGAGAACAACAGAGTAGAGACATCAAAAAATTAGCGGGGGATTCGGGGAGGGAGGACCGAACCTTGAGGTCCTTGGGGCAACTACCTCCTTGGATACCGGAATTGATCCACCGAGAAGCGGAACGGTGGTGGCAGCAGTCGCCGCTGGAGACACAACGACGACAGAAGCGGAGAAGAACGATAGGGAAGAAGAAAGAGGTATGGCAATTTGAATTTGGCTGACGTCAGAGGTGGGGGGTGACGACCACCACCAATCGACGCAAACACGCCTCCAACACCAGCCTCACAGAAACGTAAAAATAAGCTAGCACGAATCTCAAAGCACAGAATTAGAAAGTTCCATCAAAAGAGTGGTAGGGAAAATTAAACACATGGATTAAAAAACCTTCAAATGAATGGAAAAAAATTAAAACTATTTCTATAAAATGGTTTTAAATAAGGAAACAAAAAATCAGGGGGGAAAGATGAAAAATAAATAAATATAGGGTGGTACTGAACCAACTAATTGATATGATCTATAATCAAAAGATCAATAAAAAACAAGTTGACCACCCAAAAAATAACAATTAAAAATATAAAAATCATACAATTAACAGAAAAAACATTGAAACAAGAAGCATAAAGTTAAACATCACCAAAATCTCAGTACATGCATCATTTCAACCATTCAGTTCCTTAAAACTTGACATATTAACCATCAAAAGATATGCCATTAAGCGATCCTCGCATCCAAAATATAAAGTCTGAACCTAGATACCTAGAGGCACCACTACCTCTGTCATCAAACAGTCATCTAAAGAACTGACATAGAGTCATAGATTATTACACATAAAAAAGTTCAGCCTTCATCGATCTAAAGTTCAGAATCTAAACGCGCAACACTTGCACCTACATCAGCCGCAGTAATACAACAGAAACTGAGCTATCATTGCGTTCTTTGAATGTGATGACCACAACATTGTCTTCACCTAAAGAAGCTGCTAAAATGAACTCATTGAAACTTGTCTTCTCAAACACCATCCTCCCATCTTGTCTGCACAAAGTGTATGAAGATGACGTAATGACATGCACACCTTCATCCAGAGATTCAAGAGTGACAGACGCACTCAGAGGGACATCCATGAATTTCTTCAAGCTTGATACAACAACCTTGGGAATTTTCTAAAAAACATGAAAATATAAACAAAGTAATGTTATAAACTCAACTACATAAAATATTCATACTGATGCTGATGGAACTACTTAAAATGAAAAAAATAAAGAAATCTATAACTTTTTAATAGTTAAAACTTTCTTCCATCATGCTAGAAAATATAAAAGAACATGTAAAAGCCTACATCAGATATATACAAATCAAAATCATATTAGTACAGCTTATTTGCAACTTAAATCTAGTTGCATCAAAAATAAAATAAAAACACAGGCATAAATAGCAAGTTGAGTACGCACAAAACAAAAGATAAAATCAAAACTTATAATTAGAACTCATTAATTAAGTGCATGCATCGCAAAGTTTCACATGTAGCATCCATAAATTGCACATAAAGATGCTAAGCAAGTAGATCAGGATATATCAGCAATGAAGAACAAACATAGGCAATATCAAAAAAGGGAACAAAATACTTAGCATTGAAACCTAAAACTTGCCACAATTATAACTCACAAGAACAATAATTCAATACATCATAGAAAGATACTAACCATGGTATTCTTGATTGTGTTAGTTGGAGTCATGACATGGACGAAAGGCACACACCGCAGGAAATTGTCCCCAAAAAGACAACGGAGAAAGTAGCGGTTCTGATGGTAGTTGAACACCAACTTGCGCCGCAATACAGCAGAAATAGCATACTCATAATTGGCATCAGACAGGTTTTCAAAAGCTACAGAAAAAGAAAAAAACACAACAAGCAAGAAAAATACATCAGATAAACAGTCTTGGAACTTGAATAATTAAAAGAACTAACATTCGTGAAAGTTTCAAAAAACATTGAGATAACTTACCAACACAAGCCAGAGGGAGAATTCTTTCACCACCACGGTAGGTTTCAATCTTCACATCGAACGTCAGATGGTCCAGCGTAAACACAATACGATCTCCAGCACGCAGGCCGTAGTCATGGGTGAACTCAAACCAGGAACTACCAACAAACTTGCTGTAGTTTGCTCGGTGCTTGAATGTGGCTGGGTAAGACCTGCTTTCAAACGTAAGAAGTTCAGGCTCCATCTTCTTAAACTGCAGAATCCTAGCCTCATCTCTCTGCTCCTCAATATACTCAGCTAAAACATTTCTTAGATTGCAGGGGATGTACTGCAAAACAAGGAATATATAACTCAATACTCAACTCACAAAAATAACAAACAACTTTAATAATACTAAAACATTAACTAGAACCACAAACGTAAACTGCAGAAAGATAACATATCAACCAAGTACTTTACAATTATAGAGCATGATGGTTTGCTGCCAAAAAATTGGCTAGCCAAAAGTTGGCATTCACAAAATTTGGCAATACCAAGAACTTGCCAAACTATTGGCAACTTTTTGTGGGATAGGAAAGACAAATCAATAACCTACCAACTAGTAGCCAAAAAATATTTGGCACAGTGTCAAAACATTGGCATAACAGTTATTGGCACCAAGCCAATTATGCTTATACTACACAACAGTAATAACAAACAACTTAATAAACAAGCAAGCCAACTAGAATAACACAAAAATTTACTAACCATGCGCCTAAAGCAATCCTGATCAAGAACAACATCAAAGCTGGTCAGATGTTGGCCAGCAAATGCATCTGGCACACATGGAGCACCCGGGCAACGACAAACAGGTCAGACCATGCCTGCAACAAGAGAATATTTTTTTGACAAATTAGTAACAAATTCTATAAAATCATACTAACACTACTTACAAGAATGCTCATAAAAATTGAATTCAACAACTTCTTAAACTACTCAGACACAAAACAAGATATCAGTATTTGGGCTTAAAAAAATCAAACCTTCTTACACTCAAGTAACAACTCCCTACTTCATATAACTATCAATGATTATACACACACTATATAAAAAAAAGGAATGATCTTTTCAGAAAAAAATCCCTTAAAACACATCTACAAAAAGAATATAAAACTAAAAAGGCACTCCAAATCCAAAAACTGCAGTATAAGACCTATGAGTGCATAAAAATCACAATATGCTCCAGAAAACAGGGGCGGATTGGAACATAAAAAGAAGGAAAATTGAGAAACCCTAACAATCTAAGACTAACAAATGCTTCCAGAAAATACTACACATGCAATCTAAGAAACCCTAGCACAAAGGCTCAAAAAGATGGGGCTATCATTCAGACAAAGGCTCAAAAAAGATGGGGCTAACATCACACAAGGGCTCAAAAAGATGGGGCTAACATCACACAAAGGCTCAACATGGCGCGGATTGGAACAAGAAAAAGATAACCCTAAGAAACCCTAGCAACAAAACATTAACAAAAAACCCTACAGAACAGCGGGCTACAAAATCTACACCTCCAATCCGGCTTCAGAATAAGAATGAGGAGGGGACTGGCAAACCCTAGCCAACGCATCCTCACACGGACGAATCGCACCAGGCATCGAACCCTAAACCGTGAACTAGAACTAATCAAAAAGACTAGGGATTCGAGCATATACATACCTGAAAAAAGCATATCTCCTCACGGATCCAAGAAGGGGGTCACTGAATCCGAGCACCAGCAAAGACCACAGCAAAAGAAACCTACAAAAACACATCAAACTGATAAGTTTCAAGCAGATCTATAGAACAAGAGGCACCATCTGAGAGAAGGAAGAAACAGAACGCAGCCAAATGGACTAACCCTAGCCAGCGAGGGGAGAGGAGGAGACAGAACGCGACGAACAAGGGAGAGGGAATGACTGACCGCACAGACGAGAGTGGGGGAGCAGATAAGGCAACTAGCAGCCGCTCCACCTTCCTAGTCGGGCTGGGCCTCGGGCAGAATAACGGGTCGGACTAAACGGGCACAACCGCAGATGACGGAAACGAGCCCATATCAAATCGACTGACCCAGAAAAACCGGCTCAGTCGACGAAACGAGTCCAGCCCAACAGCGTTCACACCAGAGAAAGAAAAAACAACAGCACGAATCGCAAAGCACGATCCAACGGATCAAAAATCGACTGACCATAAATCCAAAAACCAGACGATTGACATATAGCTATTGTGAACAAATAATAGTACAAAGCAATGCGTACGCGAAAAGGAGACGATAAGCCGATTTGTAAAGCGCAGTGCCTACTAGACGATCACAAAATTGTACTACTACTATAAACCCTACCTCCCTCCCATTGTCAACACCCGCCTGATTGGTGCCTGCTCGATCACCGCCGTAATCGCTGCTCGGTCCACCAGCTCTTCCACCGGCGGACGTGGATCGATGTTGCCGCCGGGCCAAAGTAGAAACGGCGTATTCAAGGTAGGTACGGAGCGCGATTTGCTTGCATGGGTTGGGTCATCATTCGTAGGTGGGGCCGACCGTCGACGGATGGCCATGAACCGCATGAGATAACTCATTCATGGCGATGGTCCTCCGTCCGTACGCACACGCGTCCGCGCAGCCCGGCGTACCTACTGTACGCATCGCGTCACGTCACATCACGGCCTAAAATATCCCGCGCGCCCGGCGCCACCACCTTTGCCGGATGCCGGCCACCACGCGACGCGACGCGACCGGGGGTGAGCACTGCACGACCCCCGCGCCGCCGCCGTGATCGACCCCCTCCCTCCACTTGACCACGCTTTGCCATTGCTTAACCCACCCCTCTTGCGCCAAAGCGATGGATCGACATGCATGCATCTTGGTGACGACGAACGATGATATTTTTAGCTAAAGCGTAGGTGCCGTACGTGCGCTTTATACTGTAAGTATATGCAACAGCACACACGTAGTACCTTTGACCGGCATTTGTTAAGAGACCGTAAAAACCCTCCAAATTAACTGAAGGTGATGTACAGCTATTTACACATCGACGAAAATGTTACAGAACTAACCAAGTGATGCATGCATCATCGCACGCTGTACAGTTTGCATTTTGTAGTACGTATGTACGTGCGTATGTCGTATACAGTATTTACGTTGCGAGCATACTGCCGTACTGCTAGCAAAGGTGAGTGGTGGGCTGGCTACTGTGCCGACGAACGACAGCGGCCGGCGACCGTGGCCTGCGCAGCCGCGACGGCGTCGGCGCGCTCACAGCACGTTTGAGGAGTGGGAGACTCGGTGGCCACCGGCAATTGGGCAGCCGCGACGACGAGGGCGCGCCGGCAGGAGGGGCAGGTGGAGTTGGACAGTAGCCACACGTCGACGCAGGCGGCGTGGAAACCGTGGCCGCACGTCGGGAGCACGCGCACCCCGTCGCCGGGCGCGAACTCCGCCAGGCAGATGGCGCACTCCGGCCGCTCCCCCTCCTCCTCGTCCACTTCTTTCCTCTGCTCTGGCCGCCAGGACACGGTCGGCAGCGCTTGCAGCGCCTTCTTCTTGATCCCCTTGCACGGGGCCGCGACTGCCCCCGGCGCGTCGACGGAGAAGGCGGAGGGGTTGCACAGGCGGGAGCACCGGGCCACCATGGCGAGCCCGACGACGCAGAGCAGGAAGCAGAGCACCGCGGCCAGGATGAGCAGCGTGTCCGTGTGCACGCTCGTCCCGCCACGCGCCATGGCGGCCGCCGGAGGCACGGCCAGCGCGGCGAGGCGGTCGACGGACTGCTGCAGCAGGTGGCGCGGCATTTTCCTCGTTGGTTCTCTTCTCTGTGGGACAAGAACTCTGAGATGAGAGCAGGGAGGTCTCTGTGTGGACTGTGGAGTGGGAACTGGGAAGTAGGGAAGAGGGAAGAGCTGGGGGTGCTGGTGCTGCGTTTTTATAGGGTCTGGGATTGGCTCATACTCCAAGTGGCTTAGGTGGAGGGATATGATTCATAATGAAGCTCATGCTTAGTGGGAGTATCACTTTCTTGTGGAATGTTTTCATTGCTAGCCTCATTCCATGGCTCTTTTTTTGCTACAACTGGGCACATGTCACCTTCCAAATTAGGTGCGACTGGTCTGGACTAAAAAACCTATGCCACTTCTGGTGTTTCTTTTCTTATTTTTTTTACTAGAAAATTGCCCGTGCGTTGCAACGGGAGTACTCCATAAATATTTTAGTAGATTAGCCCGTGACTGCACGTCTTTATTATATTGATGCGCTAAAATCGTAGCAAGTTTTTGTATGCAATCGGCATGATTTACCTGCCATTTTATTGTTAAGCACTTTTTTTTTCAAGAAAACTTTCGATCTATTCATCTTCAATCATGACAGTACAACGAACAATAGAAATAATAAAAACTACATCCAGATCCATAGACCACCTAGCGACGACTACAACCACTAAAGCAAGCCGAAGGCGCGCCGCCGTCATTGCCCCTCCCGCGATGGAGCCGTGCAAGACTTGTTGTAGTAGACAGTCGGGAAGTCGTCGTGCTAAGGCCACATAGGACCAGCGCAACAGAATAGCAACCGCCGCCGATGAAGAGTAGCGTAGATTGGAAGGATCCAACCTGAAAACACATGAACGTAGACGAACTATGACCAGATCCGAGCAAATCCACCAAGAACAGATCCGCCGAAGACACACCTCCACACGCCCACCGCTGATGCTAGACACACCATCGGGACGGGGCTGGGCGGGGAGAATCTTATTCCATCTTCAGGGAGCCGCCGCCGTCTCGTCTTCCTGAGCTGGACGCTGACCCTAACAAAACGCGAAGAAACAACTGAAAACAGAGCCCTCCCGCCGGCAAGGGCCGAGACCCACCGCGCCGTCATGTCCCTAAGGCCACCGGAGACGAGGCGGACCGACGGCGCCGCCGACGGGAGGCAAGGAAACCCTAGACTTTTCTCGGGGACGAGTGCACTTATTTGGTAAGAATTTAATGACTTGCCAAATAAAATATGTTTTTATTTTGAAAAGTTAATAAAACATGAGACAATTGATTCTATTTTAAGGAGAATGGATGGGAGAAAAATCAAAGGTGGGAAGAAAAAATCAAAGAGAAGAAGAAAAGAGTGGAACTTATATATAAGGAAAAAAAATCCGATAGAGCGTATATAAGGAATTTTACTATTAACCCTAGTCACAGTGCATGCTGCAGTCAAGTATCTCAAGTGTAGGGAACCGATCTATCAGACGTGGAAATGATCATATGCTGTCGTGTAAAAGAGGGGCACGAGAGAGATTCCACGGCCAAAGGCCGGAGCAGAAGATAAACAAGACGCCGATGATCGAAGCGACAATTGGAGAAAGAAGAAGAAAAGTAGCCTCGCGCGTGGCGCCCACGTAGCATAGAGTAGGAGCAACGTAGGTGAGAGTGAGAGTGAGGGTGAGACGAGACCAACCAGAGTCAGCAGACCCATGTGTAGGGTGGCCCGCCACGTCAGGTACGTGTGTCAAGGCAAACCAAACCAAACCAAACCAAAAGTGGATCCGGATAACATAGACGCCGTACGCATGCACATGCCCGCCTGCCAGGAGTAGCTTGTGATCGATCCCAAGGACCAACGTACACTTGGTCATCTGTACTAGTGCGTCAGCGGTGTTCACATAGAGAAACCGTCTTGGTTCAATGCATGCATGCTTCTTTGAGAGTTCATTGGTGAATACAGGCAATGCCATGTCCACCGGAAACAAAATCAAAGAGCCCTTGACGGGGAGGATTGGCTGGCCGGCGTGCGTGCGTGCGTGGCACACGGCACGGCACGGCGCAAATTGGCCGGCAACACGTGCTCCGCTCCGAATCATCCGATCAGGCGCTGGCCTAAAACCGTCACTCACAGGCTCGATTCGATGAGATAATTGGTGATGCCGTAGATAGTGGCGGCCCCATCCCGACGCCATGCATGGACGGACGGCCACTCCGCGCGAGTTGGGACACCTCCCCCCAGCTGCCACCTTTGCCCTTTGGCTTTTAACCGAGTATTTAACAAAAAAAAAAACTACCACAATTCGTGAAACCATGCTCATAAGCTATCACTTTACAAATTTATGCCAAAAACTATCACTTTTTTTTTAATCTTTAACTAAAAACTACCACATGGACTTAATGACTGATTAGCCAAAAAATAAACCTGATTGCCCGCTCACCCTCAATCGGGACCACGCGGCCAGCCGGAGCTAGCTAGCTCACGACAGACGCAGCCGGAGCTAGCTAGCTAGCTCACGCACGCACGGCGGCCAGCCGGAGCTAGCTAGCCATGCGCGACCGCCGCTTGCTGCTGCTGCTTGCCGTCGCTCCCGCTTGCCGTCCGCAGCTGCTGCTTGCTTCCGCCACCGCCGCTTCTTGCCGTTGCTCCCGCTTGCCATCGCCCACAGAGTCGCTGACGAGCTGCGCCGGCTGGACCTGCACGGAGGAGCGGGAGGCGGGCGACGCAACTCGTTGCGCAGGCGGGACTCGCGCTCCTGCAGCTCCTCGTCGAGGCGCGCGTGCTCGGCGGCGTCCGGCGCCGTGGCCGCGCGCGCCGGCTGCACCTGCACGGAGGAGCGGGAGGTGGGCGACGAAGAGCCCCAGGAGCTCATGTGGGAGCTCGGACCAAGGCGAAGCCATGGGATGGGTGAGAGATATCTCGTCGTCCTGCTTCGGCACTGCCTCCGTCATCCTCGATTCCAGCAGCCTCTAGGTGTGCGACATGGACGACACCAGTGCTCGCCGTGGGGCACAAAGACGAGGTGTTTGTTGAAATGCTAAGAGAGATATAGGAGGAGCAAGAAGATAGACACTGACGTGTGGGGTATGTTGACGGTCAAACTGAACTGTGCTGACTTTTTCAGTTCTGACGTGTGGGCCAACTCTGTCATAATCGAGTTTAAACGAGTCGAATCGGGCACTTTTCATACATGATAGTTTTTAGTCAAAGATTAGTGAAAAAGTGGTAGTTTTCCTCACAAATTTGTAAAGTGGTAGTTTGTAGGTATGGTTTCATGAATTATGGTAATTTTTTGTTAAATACTCCTTTTAACTGGATCACCGATCACGTTTCCTTTAAACCCCCTTGCCCCACTTGTTATCTCGATGTCAATCGGCAATCATGTGTGGTTAGTACTAACCAACGGGGTCGAAAGGCAGTCAATTTTGGCAAAGCAAAGCGTAAAAGAGAATTGTCTACTCGATCGAGCACCACACCCACCCGGGGCGCAGGATAAGATTATATATTAACCCTTACTAGTAAGCACGCACGTGCAACGCACGCCTCAGAATAAATCTTATCATAACATAAACCTACTTTTTGAAAAATTGAAATCTCATATAAAAAGCATATAATTCCTAATTCCTAAGTCATACAAATGACTAAAAATATTGTGCTTTATGAATCAACATGCCCAGTACCATTCCTTAGCAACTACCACAGATAATTAACTAACTAATAAATCAGTCCATCAAGAAAATTAAATTGTGACCAAGTATATTTGCACTATGTCCATGCCCCTTAGCTAGTGCATCTCGGTAACCAACGCCATCACCAACACCTCCTCGGCAACCATGCAAGTCTGATCGGAAGTTTTCTCGCAAAAAAAAATAGAGACAATGGAAATTAGTACGAAAGTTCTGAGATTGAAGTTTGTGCATCTAGGGAACAAAACACTTGCTACTTCATACAGAAGCAAACCATCAAGTTGTATCAATATGACATCCCTGCGGCTGTACCAAGCAATGTCAGGTACACGTGGAACCAATGAGAGAACTCACTGACTGACAAAGCAGATGCGCAAACCACTGAAGGTAGAACCACACTTCCTCATAATCTGGAGGTCCTAACCAATGTAGTTCATTTGTGGTCATTTAGTGTTCATCCTTCCATGGCATGGTTCAGAGCAACGAAGGTATTTGCAATCATGTTATTTCAAATAACATGCTTCTCTTCTGAACTTTCACAATAAAGCACATACCAGGTTTTTAATCATCTGAAAAGTAACAACATACAATCGGGATTATAAGTCAAATAGCTCTTAAGTGAGAAACAACAAAATGCAATAGTAGGCGACATTTTCACAATGCCCCTTCATGTGTACGAAACTTAAAAAACAATGAAAACCTCCAAACCATGATGAACTCCTAATTTCAATAAACATTACCATCTTGAGCTTAAAATAAGCTATAATTACTGGTTTATTACTACATGGAAGGTTAATAAAGCTTATAATTTCATAAAAATATAAGTTGATAGTACTATGATAAAGGGCCTTCATTGGTGCGCAAGTAGACCGACCTTAAGATCTACATGACCAAGAAAAATGAACAAGGGATGCAAACAAAAATGGAATCCATAAGTTGATGACATGCACCTTCAATTTTTTTGCATATGTACAACACTCCAGAAGTCCAAAAAATTTGGCCTGCCATTAGCCTTGAGATAACTGTACCTCCCCCCTGACATACAATTGCAGCCATAGAATATGTTGGGCATTCTTATAGACCCGGGCCTTAATATGAATCTATTGAGAAAAATCTATGTGATGAACAGCTTCCCGAGATGTCCAAAACCTACTGTAATTCTCCATCTTATGTTCCAGGGTCCCCATCTACAGACCAAGGTTTCCTTTTATGCCTGTGTTAAGCAATGCATGTGAATCAAGAAAATTGTGATCTCTTGATGCAAAATGTGTTATGCTTACACCATAATAATAAGATGTTCAGAGCAGTGTAAGTTACCTCACAATCGGTGCCTGTATCCGAAGATTAAGCACAATTTTGTATTTGTTCAAATAAACATTAAGTTGATATGTACCTAGCACTTTCTCATAGTACAAAATGACCTTGTTACTGACTGCAATACCTTCATCTAAAAAGTGAAAGATGATATTCAACACGCATGCACACACCTTTGTGAGGAAATAAAAGACAATTGTGACTAACCTTGGCGTTTTGAAAAGCTGACCATGGTTGCCTTTTCCGTTAAAAATTGGTTCCTTCAAGAATATAATCTTTGAATCATCAGTAGTATACAGAAGCAATGCCTGTGTTGTAGATATGCAATCCTCAAATCATTAGAACTCCTTGGTAAAAAATATAGACATATTCTGCATCAAATAATGTGAGTACTGTCATACAGAGACAAATAGTAATATGAACTCTTGCCAAATGAGGATGCATTAACACAACACTGTATTCCCCAATAAGATTGTTGTCTCCGGAATAGAATATAGTTATAGTGTTTAATGGAAAAAATTTAGTTGTCAGCATGAAATAAAAGGCCATCGATGCTGCACTATCAGTTTGAAATAAAAAACAGAAGTAAAGATGTTTTAGTTCCATTGATAGTATCAAAAATTAGATTCTCCACACAAAAACGGAAGATCGAAATAAAAAGTAGCAAAGGACGAACAACAGTAAGCTCATGAAGCAATATCTGTCAGTTTGTCAACTTACCAATTCAATCATAGTGAAAATCACTACAATTAACAACAAAGAGCATATAATCAGCCTTAGAGAAGTGGCATAGACCAACCTTTTTAACTGATTCTTCTTGCAGGACAGTCCAAATTCCTGTAGCTAAAAAATTACAGGCATCAAGATGCTACTATGGTTAACCTGGTGAACATGTCAAAAGGATAAATAAATAAATGCCTAACCGTTAATGCATTGGCAATCGGCTAGTATCCATGCCACTGATAATTACATGTGGACCTCTTTGTGTGTACACTGTATATGCCTTGAGCGTCCTGAGAATTTGGATGGCATTGATGGTAGTGCAGCTCCGTCGATCAGCACCCTGAGAATTTGGATGGCATTGATGGTGGTGCAGCTCCGTCGATCAGCACTGTCGAGGCTTCCGGTGGCGACACCGATTGCCCTTCCGGCTCATGCCACCTTCTGCTACCATATGCACTGCATTCACATATAGTACACAACAATTTCGGATTTAAGCCTGGAAAACACTGATGGAGATATTCCCGAGCGACTTTCTGTTGCCTACGACTGTGCTCCAATTTCCTTTGTACCCTTTCCTGTCTGTTTTGAAGAAAAGAGATGGGGAGCAACCATTATTTGTAATGTAGGTTCATGTGAGGATCCTGACCAGATTGTTCTCAAGAAAATTGTTTTGATTGGGTAACAGAAGAAGAAAAAGAACGGAGAAGTGCTACCTTGGCTTGGCGTTGGATCTCGGGCTGGTCGTCGCTAGGGATGGAGGACGCGTAGTCCTGGCTGGAGAGGACCTCCGTGCTGTCAAGCTCTTCCTGGGCTGGTGCTTCCCGGTTCTAAATGCAAAATGAGGATTCCTCTTCAGGTACATTACAGTTAGCAGAAAAAGTTGGAAGAACATATACTGAGTGGATGATCCATGAAATTCTCCAAGTAAAAATGCTACAACATTACACCTTATGAAAATACACATGTATTAAATAATCAACAGCAAGAATTCCTAATCAACATTACACCTTAGTCCCAGTCGGTGGATGGGCGACTGCAGGCTGGACGCGGGGCAGCTGGGCCGAGGCGAAGGCTGGCGGCCGACGGGATGATGCAGACGCGAGACACAGGCGCGTTGGCGGCTGGAGATCGTTCGAGACCGTGGCGCTCGGGATCTTGGCCGGAGACGAAAACCAGGACGCCAGCGGAGCAACAGGAAGCTGGGACGGCGGAGATCCAACGCGGGCTCCTCGGATCCGTCCGTTCCCTGCCGGATCTGGCGGCAACGATGGCGGGGCAGAGCATCGGGGCGCCATGGTGGGGAAGACCTCCGGAGAATCCTTGGCGGTGCAAAAGAAGGGAATGGGATGAGGACTAGGAGAATCCTTGACGTTGCGGAGAATCCCTGACGCTGGAAGTGTTAGCAGCAGGGCCATGCGCCCATGCGTGGCCAGCGGCGGGCAGCATGGTTTCCTCCCGTGATTAGAGGAGATGACGACCACTGCTTTGTAATCGAGAAATAAGAGAGACAGGAGCCCCCGAGCTCTCTCAGCGCTCAGGGAGATCCGGCCGTCCGTTTCGCTGGCTTGATGCGTTTCAGGCCGTTGGATCTCGCGGTGGAAAGGGCTGGACCGTTGGATCGAAGTGGCTGCACTGTAGCAATGAATAGTTTCATTACCGGCTAAATATCTCATGCCACCGCCTGTTAATACCGTGCCCCGCCTAGGGAATTGTTGGGATTTCGTATACCCGACGCCACATGGCCTCCTTCGATTCATGGCCTCATCCCCAATCGGGGGACAAGATAGGATTCAGCCGCTCTCCCTCGCAGCCGTCGCCGCCACGCTCCTCTGCACGAGCAGCCACCGCTCTCCCTCGCAGCTGCCTCTCTCTCTCTCTCCCTCGCAGTCGTCGCTCCCCTACCCGAGCCGCCGTCGCCGCGCTCCTCTGCGCATCCCTCCTCCCACCGGATCGCGACCGGCCGTCCCTTGCGCTAGCCCCTCGTGGAGGCGGAGCCATCAGGAGCGGCGGCGATGGGCTGATGCGTACGTGGCTGCGGCTCCCCGTGGTGCTCCTCTCGTGGTCCCTCTTCTTCCTCACTGGCTTCTTCGGCTCCCTCATCTTCACCAGGCAACGCGGCCGGCCCTCGTCACCCCCGGCTTGCAGATTCGTTTTGTCGCGAGTGGGCTTCTGGTCTAAGGTAGCTCTGGCGGTTGTTCCGTGGCAGGATCCGCAGGGGGACGAGGACCTGGAGCGGCCACTGCCGAGGGAGCGGCTGATGGAGGCAGTCTGTTCGTCTCCTCCTTGTTGTTTTTTAGACCACTAGATCAAATCACCACATGAGCTGTAGGTATGTGCAAGCTAGCACACAGGCACCTGGATTGATCTACAATA
Source organism: Thinopyrum elongatum (assembly GCA_011799875.1). Taxonomy (NCBI): domain Eukaryota; kingdom Viridiplantae; phylum Streptophyta; class Magnoliopsida; order Poales; family Poaceae; genus Thinopyrum; species Thinopyrum elongatum. The sequence goes on along the minus strand of CM022301.1, from coordinate 448,178,561 downwards.
GCATTAGCACACCTACATACATGTACACGTGAACTTGACCTGGGCTAAGTGATTAGATGAATCGACTCTCTCGGCGGAACCTCTGGGCAAGAACGGAAGATGCACAACACGAATCGATAGATTGCAACAGGCTTGCTTCTACTTGATGCGCACCACTGCCGCCTGACGATTGCCGAAGTTTGAAGGAGACAGAAGGAAAACTGCAAGTGACCGAGAGAAAAGCAAGGTATGTTTCAAAATCAATTGAAGAAAGATGATTTAGTGATGTTTAGGTATCCATGATTTTTTTTGCTATCTACATCAGTAATTAAGTATAGGTCCAGATCATCCATGATTTTTGTGCTATCTACATCAGTAATTAAGGGGTATAGAGCACTTGATAATAGTAATTGTCCACAATACCAGGTATGTTTGTGTTATCATGTATCTGTGTAAACAAGCTATAGAGATATATGTATGTAAGATGTATATATAGGCTGCCCTCGGCCTTGGATAAGGAGGTCCTCCTTGAGCCACCATTGATGGGCGCACCGGGGATGAGCTCTCCAGTGGAAAGAGGCATCCAGGCCCGGCCACCTCTACACCAAGATTGCTGTAGGTTTATTTTTTAGCTGACGAAGTAACCGCTAGCTATTGTGTAACTTGGTGTGCTTTCTTTTGATTTTTCTGCAGAAATCTTCCATGAATATGCACCATCAGGTGACAAGTTGTTGCAGGTGCCAGCCTCTCTCTCTGTTTAGCATACTCGAGTGTCAACAGTACACATCATACTTGTAATCATGTGCACAGACATGAATAGAAAACTATTCTAATACTCTACAATGCAAAACATTATGTATCCAAATTATAGTGTGTTCTGTGAGCCAATTATGGTAGACCTAGAAAGCAGAGCGCATTATGTATCCAAACTAACCTTCTCGAAAATTAATGGAAGGTTGAAGTTTGTGCTAAGCTTTGTAAAACTGGAACCACATGGATAATTTAACATAAAATGAAATTAACCTTCCCGTACTACTTGTTTGGTTGTTAGGCACCATTTAAGCTCTATTGTCTGAGTAATAAATAATACTCCATCCCTCCCCAAACAAGTGTCGTGGTTTTAGTTTAAATTAGTTTAAATTTGAACTAAAACCACCACACCTATTTTGGGACGGGGGCAGTAGAAGACATTTTTGATCCTGCGCTAATATAATCGATTCAAATATTGATAGATGTTCAAATTAAATTGAGCTCTGAAGATCGTACCTCCGTCCGATTTTGTGCACGATCTGAAGTTGGAGCGTTCCCTTTCGTTGGTGCTGCCATGCTCTCCTCCACGAACGTCGTCATAAGCCAAGTATGTTGGCTGGGCATCGACGTGGTTGGTGGACCTAATAGGTCCGTCCCTCGCTCTCTCTAAAAAAAGCACAACGAGCTATCTATATATTGTCTGTATGTAGTACCAGTAGTTCTATGCTTTTTTCCTGCTAAGTTCTAAGGTCCAGATGGCCATATATAAGATTGTGATTTTTTTGGGGTGATAAAACTTGTAGTAATCAAGGGCCAATACTAAATGAAGATGAATTAAAATCACTGGTCAAAGAATAAAATAAGAAAGAGGTAGCTGTTGAGTTGTCATGATAGGTTCACCAATCAACAGAAATCAAACCTGTACATCTATTGCAGATAATATCTCAATAAGATGCCAAAGTCAGTGCCTGCTCTTTTTCTACTATTTATTTATCAGTAAATATTTATTAATCATAGTGGAAGGATGAACTCTTCTCACTTATGTATGCTTACCGAACGAACTAGGAATGGAGAGTGGGGTGATCATGTTACGCCGCAGGCTGCCGCATACTTGGTAAGCATGATTCTTCCTCACCTTATTATATTACCAATCTGTCGCACATGTATGTACATTCTCAGGGTATCTATGCAGTTCAATTCAGTTTATGATTGAACTATTGTTGTTGTTTATACCCCTGTGATCTTTCTCTCGGACTTTCTGATCCTCTTATCCACACCTTCGTGGAGTCTGTTTTAAACCTTGAATTTGTACGGGGGTCGAAATCAAACCCTAACCTCAATCCCTGAGATCGACATCCTGAACTCCTAATACTCGGTTGTTACTTTAATGTTACTGCGGACTGAATTTGGCTTAGCAAATCCATGAGCCCAACTCGAGCCTCATTTCCGCGGGCAGTGATGGTAGTCTCGTGCGTTGCCCTGGCCTGTCCCAGCTGTTATCTGCTGTGTGCCTGTTCCTGATTTGTTCGTCATCCTGCAGCTGGATCGGGGGGCGGTAACACGTTCTTCGTGGGCATCGCTTGCTTCCGCCTTGGCCACCTGATGGAGATGGAAGATGTTTTTTCTTGCTCCCTTGCTTGGTCCTCTGTTTAAGGTGATTGTACTTTATGTTCTCTATGTAGGGTGACAAGATCAGAGATGGACTCACTAGCCAACCTATCATGACCGGAAAACTGACTGAAGAAACACTTCTTCATGCTATATATGACCTAACTATTCGTCTTCGAGGCCGTTAATATTTTTGCTCTTAGATGTGTAGATGTGATGACACCACTGTACCATCTGTACTTTTCGTGTATTCGTATGCATATCTATATATTATGATTCTCCACTTAGTAAGTGCCCTATAGATGGTCAATCCCTTCCACTGAATTTTCTATTTGCTTTTCATGATTCTTGGCTATGGTAGAAGCCCCAAAATCACGTTGATTGTCAGTTTAGAACGGAACATCTTATTTGACATTTTTAGGTCTTAAGATGGTACAGTTTGTTTTCATGGCTACACACAGAGCCTAGCTAATATAAGTTTGTCTCCGAAAAAGAATACGATTGTTGTTTCTTAAAGATGCAGGTTAATTAGAACAAAGTAGAATTGTTTGTACCAGATGTATTTTGCATGCTCTAAGATTGCCCACTCTACCATTTTCTTTTATCAAGCATGTAAAGTTAAACCACTGGTTTTATATGTCCTTTATTCTTATTCCTTTTAGTTTCCAAATGATATAAGAGATTCTGTTGGTGCTTTATTAACAAGATTGGATTTTGTGTTTTTTTTGTTACTTCATAATATTGCTAACAAGATCTTATTTCGCTTTCAGTGCGAGAGCAAGTTGCATGTTGTATGAACTAAGGGCAAATTCGTAGTAGTGCCATTTTGTTTCTACAGGCGATGGATTATCTCTTTGCCATATTGATGCTCCATCCCTGGTGAGCTCATTCCTTTTTGACAGATGTCTTCCTTCTTTGAAAAATGCATTCACACGTCTGTAACTTTGTATCTTGGTTTCTATTTTTATTGTTAGTTCCAAAAGATATATTCACTTCTTTGTGAGTTCAGCAGGTTTCTTATGGAGAATGGAGGTGATTGCTTGAGCTTTCTTTTTTATGTCCTTTGTATCCCAAACAAAGTTTTCGCATAGTTGATGTATGTACCGGTTTGCCCGGATACCCCATGTAGCGGTTTTAGTTTGTTTTTATTCATACAAGTACTAGACTCCCGTACAACACACAGAGATGGACTGCACTATATGTTCTCTGATTTGTTGGGCCCAAACATGTACAAGTGGGTCTGATCATTAGATTTTAATTAAATTTTGGACATTGTTGTAGCTAGCTATATAGAGTACAATTTACTTTCTTTGTCCTCCTGTGGCCGCTAACTAGACCTTTGTGTTTTCTTCTTCTTTTGCTCAGGGCCCTATGCTCCTATCGCTTTAGTGAGAATAGTGCCAGTGATTCACAAGGTAATGTATCCTCCTTTGAAAATAAAGTGTGATTTCATAGCATTAGGCTTGCAATTTAAGAGATATTGCCATCCATTCTTTCTGGGTTTTTGACGTGTACAGTGTAAAATAATAGATCACTCTTTTGGTGCGTTTTACAAATCTTAGAGCCGCACTTCATGTATTTAGAGACATTGTCTTCATTGTATATAAGCAGTTCCTTCATTACAAATCCTAGAACTGAGACCTTTCACTTTGAAGGTAGGAGTCTGATATGAATTGTGAGTGTTTCATAGAGAAATTCTGTTCATATGAGCAAAAGAAAGACATGCAGTACCTTGCAATTACATCGTGATTATTAGCCTATTGTATCCGTTTCATTCCATTTTTTGCCACTTGTGTAGTTGGTACTACTAAAATATTTTAGTCTATATGGGTCTTCAGAATGTTATGGCTATAATTGTAATCTATTAGTCAAATTAATTATATTATTGAAATATTGTGGTTCTCTATAGATATCAACTCTCATTGGGTGACTGAATTAGACTAACATGAATTACCATGTTGTGGTTCTATACTAAAATAAATTCTGCTCCAATCTAAGCTCTAAGACTACATGAACTACCATATTTTCTCACTTGTTGGCAACATGAACAATGGCGAGGTGGCCGAGCTTGTTCCCCGCCTGACCCTAATTCTACCACTCCAAATCTTAATTTCATGCCCGGATTGGTTAGGAAATATGTTAATTCGAGAACTTGTGTAGTTGACGAGGCTTCGGCTGCCATCATTGATCCCACTGCGATTTTGTGGAGCAATCCTAGCTGATTCCTTGGGCAAGATCCATTCACCAACTGTCCCCACTCCCAGTGCAGCAGCTCTGCATGAATCTTTCACCCGTGAATAGCTGAGATGAATTATTTTGTTCTGCACTGTCGCAAGTGATCTGTTTCCCTTTTCTAGATCATCTGTATTGTACTATCACTGTGCCGCTTGCTATTGTTTTGGTCAGTTCAGAATGTAGCATGATTAACTTGCTGATGATGCCTGATGCTAATGTGTCGTAGGTGGTGAGACTGCAACCTGTACGAGAAGCTTGTGATCGTTTGATGTGCTGAGATCATGAAGCGGAAAGGAGGGCCACCATGACCGATCAGGTCAGGCGGCGCATCCAGATCGCCGAGGAGCCGCCCCCAGATCGGCCATGGTGTGACCGAGCAGAGCGGGTGAGGAGGGAGACTAGGTCGCTCTCTCTCTCTCTCCCTCTGTCTCGTGTGGGGATGCAGCCTTTCCTCTGCTTGCTCCCAGCACATCGCCGGCCGCATCCACATCGGCCACAACCACGGCACCGGTACCGGCAACCACGTGCTTCTTCTCCATGGAAATGGACATGGAGCTCCAAACCACAGAATGAGAATGCAAGGTCCCTCCTCTACCCCCTCGCCCTCTGCTTGCTTGTTTTGATTTGGCCGCTTTCCTCCCTCCCTCACTCCCTGATGCGGGCAGGCACAAGCAAAGGAACACCATCGCTTCGCTCCTCCGGGTCGCCACTGCTCCAACCCTACTGGACGCCATGGAAGGTATCTCTCTGCTCCCTTTCCCTCTCATGCTATGCTCTGCTTGTCCACGCTCATCCAATTTTCTTACTGCAACTTTCGTTACTCCATTGTTATAAGAATCAATTGTTTGTTGTATGAATTTTTCTTACTGCAACTTTTAGGCAGATTTGTCGTATGAATTATGTAGAGAGAGGGAGAGAGGGAGAGGGAGAGAGAGGGAGGGAGAGAGAGAGAGAGAGAGAGAGATTGTTCATGATGCGAGGTATGACTGAATGTCTCCATTGTGTTTGTATCATACGTTGCTTTATCATAGGGGTCTCCTTGTAGAGTGAAAAGAAATCCCTCCGCTTTATCCCCTACAGTTGGCGTTGGGCGGGCGCTTCACTGCTTAAGCGCTAAAGGGTAAAGCAATGCGACACTTTAGACCCACTTTGAACCTGATGGGCAGTAGAATAGAATACCATTTAGTGAGACACACGTACGTGGATTCTAATCCACCAGTGAGCACATATATTCTAATCCATCCACTAAGCAGTAAGCAACCATCCAACTACTATAAGAGAGGCAGTAGCAGCACCTAACAGCAGAGGAGCTGTGCATAGCATAAGACATAACAGAGCAGGAAAGGCATGACAAGCTGGTGCAGATCTGAGCATGGAAGAAAGAGCAAAGGGAGGGGAAGGGGGATAAGAGAGGGCAGGAGTCATACATTGTGGTTGCGCAAGAGGGGGTGGGGAGCTACAGCCGGAGAGGAGGAGGGGGAGGAGCTGTGGCTGGAGAGGAGGAAGCTGGTGCAGATCTGAGGAAGCTGCTGCCAGAGGAGAGAGCTGAAAGCCTGGAGATTTGCATGGCCTGGTTTTGATTCTCTCTTTCTTTCCCCTCCTATAACTGTTTCACATGTGAACCCAGTTTTCCCGCCGAGCCCCTTTTCCCCGCTAGAAATCTCTATTCCCCTGGGTGGCAAGTCTAAGGCGTCCTCTTTGCCCCAAAACGCCAATCAGGATGCCTAAGCGGGCGCTTCAGACGCTTTAATGTCTAAGGCAGATGCCTTAGACACATGTCTAAAGCGAGTTGGACGCTTTGAGCCTGGAGGGCGCTCTGACGCTTAAGCGACGCTTTAGGGACGCTTTACAAACAGTGCCTATATTGCATAAATGTACTGTTAGTGTGATTTAACTTCTCCATTTTTTACATCAACCAAGAAAAGCATGCTGACATTCTTGATAAGCTAATTCGATTAGCATGCAGTCTTATTGTGCTCTTCCTTCAAGGAATATATAATTGATTTTCAAAATCTATACCAATGAATATTTATGCAGCTTACACTGTTCTTTGCTGAAAACTTGAGCTAAATCGATTAAAATTCCACCTATCTAGAAGCTATTTCAAACAGTCGTGTGCTCTTTCAATTGTTCTAGATGAAAAATAAATCAATTGTTATAATCTGTATGTGTCTTGGGCTATCCTATTTTTTGCACTTCAGATTTCACCCAACATAAAGTATTCACGTGAAAACATATTAGTAATGATTAGCTCAATATGTCAGTTATTTAAATGTGTTGTATTAAACCATTCCTATACATGTATATAATTCCACTGTCAGGTAGGTTTTTTTTCATTTACTCATCGAGATTTGGTTCAGACATCACATGGTATAACAAGCTATAACTAATTAATTTTGACTTGGTACACTCAAACTAGCAAGTGTCAGTCCTTGATATTTGGTAAATGCTGTTTTTTGGAACATTTTTTGATCTTCAAATTGCTAAAGAGAGGCTTCCAGCAGCAGTCATGATTAGTTTGAACTGAAGACAGTCCAAGAACTCTATAGTGTTGATTACTTTGATCACCAGGTCATTTTATCAGTATGTCATCCTTTAACTGATCTTCTGAATACGCCCACTGCCATATTATGTAACTGAATCTGTCTCTTTTCCTTTTGTGGTGGAATTGGATGTTCCTCCTATTTAATAGAAATGGATACATTTTTACTCTTTTTGCAATAGTAAGGGATTAAGTTTGCTCATCTCATTTGTCGTCGCATCATCTCTTTCCTCTAGGTTGACCGCAGTGCACAGTGGCGGCGCTCACGTCTGCATCATCCGCATCCGTTGTGCGTGCTACCGTCCGCGTTGCTGAGGGACGCCTGCCCCTGCTGCAAGGACCGCCACTGTGGTTATGGAAGACGCTACAGATAAATCAGGTCATCTCATCCGGACATTATGACAAAAGTTTCTATACCCTGCTTGTTGTCGTAACAATTGCACAAGGTCAGGGTTTTATGACACCTGACTTCACGTGAGTTGCTTCAGAGTATGTTGTCTTTTGTTGCTTAAAATTTTGTGCTACCCGGGAGGAACTGATGAGTTCAGAATATACTTATCTAAATATTTCAGCTCGACGTCGACTTTGTTACATTATCTTGATTTGTGTTGCATGCCACTTTGAACTTCTACCTAGGTAATCTCAGTAATTACTTCTCTCCCTATCAGTTATGAACTACGACAGCTCAAGTTGAGCTAAGCCACTTGTGAATATACAATTTTACCATATCGTAAATAAAATATTTACATGCGTATATCTATGTGCATATATCATTTTAGTTGCCTATGCAATATGCATACACTATTTGAACTGTATCAATCTTGAACTTAATTATTCATTTTCAGTTGCCCACCGCTTATGCAGGCAATGCGTGGCAAGCCACGCTTTTACATTGGTTCAACCAGCCCTCTCATCAAGTATTATGTTTGCGGGGTGAATAAGATATTGGTCACTCTTGGACAAAGGATGGTAAGGACCTTAAATATGCGACTTCTTACAAGTAGAGTATCGTAGTACCCGACTGCGATCAATTGATATTTCCTTTTCCAGTACTTCTCCTGCCACTTAACAAAAAAATAATCTGAAGAACCATCTCAATGAACCAGTCGAGGACATGATGGTCAGTCTTAGCGCTGGAGATGTTACGAGACAGGTTTGGCGCATAAGAGGAGCACAATAACAAGCAATTTGTCAGAATTTGTCTAGGCGGGAGGGATCAGAGAGTATCAAATGTGTGTCTTCGCCTTCAAAATTGAAAGGGGGAAACCATCGCTCACTCTCCATAATAAGCTTTAAAAAGCTAAGGTAGAATATCACAAGCCTATAGAAATCATTATATGCCATGTATCTCCCGGACTATTTGCATCGGGTTCATGTGAAGTACCGCCTATGAAGTTGATCGACAAGGCAATTGAATGGAGCTACTTTTTAGTATGCCTAATAGCTATGGCTTCGTAGATTTACCGTCTCTACTGTCATTGTGTCTGCCTTTTTCTTTTTTATTATGTTCCAACTCTTAGTAATTGCTCTCATGTTCACGCTCTTAGTATTAAGCTTAATGTCAAGTGGTTATCTTTTGTGGTCCCTTCAACTCAATAAACTTGATGTTACCTTATAATCTTATGACGATGTTGAACTCGATGATGACTTGCTTCTATTACAAGTGAATGTTTTCTTTTTCTTTTATTTCGTTGTCCTGTTTGAATACGTATGCTAAACCAGGGTTCCTACTAACTTGAGCATTACCTGATTTACAGATCATTGGGACCGGCACCCTCGCGCCAAGGCGCGATACCGATCTAGTTATTATGGCGTGGGGATGAATGGCAGAGTTTTCGTCCGCCCGGTTAAATTGCTACGCACAGTTGTAGTCCAGGTTGGTATAGTATTAACGGTTAGATTAAATTGAGTGCTCTAATCGTAAGGCTGTAATTAATCTGTGTTGTTATGTGTACGATTTTTTAGGTGCGTTTAGTGATGAATATGTTTGCTTGTTTAATAGTAGTAGAGATACGGTCAAACGCCGGCATGGTAGGCGTAATTTGCTCGTCGTCCAGTCATCCCCTGCTGACTGGTTAGCCAGGGAAGCTTGCTCTTTAATTTACCGGCGGATCGACGTGGATTGATCGGTGCTGCCGCCGGCGGGGGCCGGAGTAGAAATACTTCGGGGGTACGGGGTGCGAGAGGTCAAGGAACACTCGAATAGATTCCAAGGGAAAGTTGGTGCCCCGTCCGGCGTTGCACTTACATGGCCGGGTGGTCAAATGCTACTCAATTCGTACGTGGGGTCGATGGTGACGGCACGGGGGCTTTGGTGCTGTCCTGCCGGCATTGGTTTCCAGGAGCGTCACCGTTCGGTCGCGATGCCTCCTGTCTCTTCTCATGTGCATGCCCGCCCGCCCGCTCATCCTATATATCGATGACGCGGATTGCGTCTCGAGTTCGCGTGTTTTTACCTCCAAGGAAAAAAAAATATGGCGCCGGCTTGATTTTTGGGACACTCATTTTTTTACTAATGCATGCATGCAAAGACTAGGCTAGGCTGCACACACATGACACATGCATGCGACACACGCATGCACAAACGCGAGTGAGTACGTCCTGAGGCTAAATTTCGTGTTTCGATCATTTTCCGAAACTTAATCGAGATCTGATCCTACCTCGCAAAAATTTCAGGATCTGACCCTTTTTTTACCATCAGGATTCATGGCGGTAGGAAATAACAGCCTACCGCCAAGGTTCCTGGCGGTAGGGTTGCACACCCTACCGGATTTTTTTCCTAAGTATGAAACACAGTGCATGCTTGCACCTAGCACCGGGCATCTTGACGGTAAGGTTGTACAGGCTACCGCTAGCCTGTTTGACGGTAGGGTTGTTTCCTACCGCCAAGGTCCCTGACGGTATGGACCCTGGCGATAGGAAAAGGGTCAGATCTCAAAAAAATTACAAACTCGGGTTAGATCTCGATTAGCTTTCAGAAAAGGGTCAAAACATGAAATTTAGCGACGTCCTGAACCTGGTACATATGCACCCGTTTAACAATGCATTTCAAACGCGTTTTAAAATGTCAACAAATTCTGAAACAAAATTTCATGCATACTTCTCCGCAAAAATATGTGAATGGCGCAACGAGTTGTGAAAAAAAAATTCTTTTATTTTGCCTCCGCAAAAAAAAACAAATTTACTGCTGGAAAATAGCATTCCACGAGATCTTTTTTGCACATGCCAAAGAGGTCGTTTTTCCGCGAACCTTTCTGTGCGCACATGAAATGTGGAGATGTACCCGTGCAACTTTTTCCAGATTTTTTTTTTTGGCATTTAGAAAAATTCCAAAGTGGATGTAGATATACCCAGATTCATCCATGTATTTTGCGCACAAAACCCATATACCAATGGACAAAGGCAAACAAGCGTGCTTGTGCATACATACACAGGCACAATACACAGAGACACGTCTACAGACATGGCATGCTCATCATTTGATTTTTCTATCGTGCCGATGGAGAAGAATTAAAACTAAAAAAAATAAGAACAAATGAATTAAGGGGAGTGATATTACCTAAAAGAAGAAAGAAAATGAAAAATGGGGTGACTATGTGTCAGCTGTCTGATTTTTGTTGGTGCTCAATAAAATTAATCTCCACCATTTGATCTAGATCCAAAGGCCTGGTTGGCTTCTTCATCCACCCTTCTTCTTCCCACTATGTAAAAACTGAAGTAAAAACTAAAAACAATCATAGAATGAAATTTTCTAAAGAAGAATGAATAAGTGGCATTGGTATTTTACCCATAGAGAAGAAAGAAAGTGCACTTTTATAATATGCAAGAATTTACAAGGAAAGTACACTTTTATAATATGCAAGAATAAACATATACTCCCTCTGTAAACTAATATAAGAGCGTTTAGATTAATGATCTAAACGCTCTTATATTTGTTTACGGAGGGAGCAATATGCAAGGATGAGCCTATTATACACTCAAAGAATAACGAGCAAAAAAAAAAACAAGCTCTCTAGGAATGGTGTTGATAGAAATGAATTAGTGGCATTGGTATTGCGCTTTATGAAGAAAGGGAATAAAACAAAAATAATAATGAAAAAATTGCACACAATTTACACAAAAGTTACATTTATTAATATGCAAGAATAAAAATATAATTGTGGAATTGTCGCAAAAGGACGTTTTCTAAGAAGGAATAAATTAGTGGCATTGATATTATACTTAAAAAGAACGAAAATGAATTAAAAACAAAAAACAAATGAAGTTTCTATAGAAGAATGAGCTAGTGATATTTTGAATTACCTGTTAAGATAAAATAAAACTTAAAATTTATTAAAATAATGAAAAAAAATCACCGTTCGGCCGTGATGCCAAAATTTGCAAAATAAAATAATAGCAATGGGTTTGAAGGACCTTCACCGTTCGGTCGCGATGCCTACCGTCTCTTCTCATCGGCATGCCCACACCCTCTTACTATATATTGACTGTGCAGATTGCGTCTGGAGCTCACGTGCTTATACTTTGAAGGAAAAAACTATTTGTGGCCTCTACAACCACAATTTCCATATGCACGAACCAACCTGCTCAAGGAAATTTCCATATGTGGATCACAGGCAAATATCTGCGAATTCGAGACTAGATGCGAATATCCTACAGACCGGTAGGCCCATGGACAAATGGGCTATGGATCAGGTTGTGGTTGCAGGCTAGGTGGACCAAACTGATTGTCTCCTTGGATGCCCTCTGTCTCCTCGGTGAACAGATCCGGGCCGCTGGGCGGGAAGCGAGCGCTACGGGACAAGTAAGTGGGTGTGTTTCTTCCAGGAGGTATGGCCCAGATTAGCCGTCGGTACAAGTCACTTGGTTGGACCAGTTGGAATTTACAGACAGTTTAGAAAAAAAGAGTTGGAATTTACCGACGACAGATCGATGCATATGCGTCCATAGTCCATTGGCCATTTCCTGGCAAGACTAGTATAGGATCTAGGCTTTACCTGCGATCATGCGATCCCGTAATATGGGTCCTTAGATGTGCAATGAATGGTACAGATAGGTTCAGCTGTGATTCCCAGTCCCTTCGGTGGTACATTTTGCAGTTACACCCTACACATGATCTACTTTGACGAAGAAAACCCTCCAGCAAAAAATATCTGTCCTCTTCTCCGTCCCTTCGGTGTTAATCTTTCTTCTTCATGGTGTGCATGATATTTTTATTTTGCTTTTGTGGAATCGGTCAATGGCTTTGAATTAAGTAATGAAAACTCTTTTTCAGAGATCAGTTACACTATGCATCAGTTTGATGAATTCACTACACCTAAAAAGAAACTATGCTTTTCTCTAAATGTAAGTTCATGCCGATTGATTTTTTTTCGGAATACATATGAACAAGTTATTTCCTTTTTTGTAATTATATCACTAAAAGCCAGGCTACCCCGGGCTATAAATGGTACAGGATGCAGGTTATTGAAATATACACCTCAAATTTATGATGGTCGCTTGATTTTCTTTGTTTTTACCTCTGACATGAGAAAATAATATATCGTAAACATATTTTCTGAAAGTCAAGAAACATATTACATAGTACCTGAAAACCATGAATGTTGTGTAGAATGTTAGGCATGTTAAATACACAAAACCTACATGTGTAAAATATGATTAATCTTTCCAATGAATGTTTTCTTTATGAAATGACAATGTTCTGTTCATTTGCAGGGTTCATTGTATAACCTGTGTATGACGAGGCACTCAAACCAACAATAGACATGAAATTTGATGATATTGCTTCCATGGAGGCATTTTGCAAGAAGTAAGCACATCATGTCAGATTTGTTGTCCGTCTTGGGACCCGAAGGCTGTGAACAGTGTGAGGGGTACATGCTTGATGATTAAGGGCAATAGAGACGACGAAAAGAAGGCAGGGCCGAATAAGAAGGTTTACTCTACAGTTGCCACGCACTTGTAGAACATGCAAGGAAGTTGTGTTACATGACATGCATATTTGTCGGAAGAAAAAAGAAAAGAAAATGGCTGTCTAAAATGATTGTTAATTTTTTTCCATTCTTATTGTTGGCTCACATGGTTGCAATTCTGGTTCAAAGGACTAAGTATGTTCGCCATCACATCTTCTAAAACTCGACTGGTGCATAATATTCTAAATATAGCTATTCTATTTCCTGTTAGCTTATTTTTTTTTTGTTTGGTAGTATTGCTTTTACTGCTCATAATGTGATGGAAGAAAAGAGTTGATATTTATAGAAAAAATCTGGCAATTGAACGTGGATGTAGTAAAAAAAGTACTAACACTTCCCCACTAGCTCAACATTTTCTTGAATGATGGGCGATGGCTCATGAGTTCCGTGAGCGATCACATCACTGGTAGAAAACAGGGCTTTGGTTCGGGCCAGCCCAGCCCATTAGTCCCGGTTCAGTCACGAACCGGGACCCATGGGGGGCATACGTCCTGGTTCATGCGCCCAGGGGGCCGGCCGGGGCCTCGTGGGCATTGGTCCCGGTTCGTCTGGACCCATTTGTCCCGGTTCCTGGCACGAACCGGGACCAATGGGCCTCGCTCCTGGGCCCACATCCATTGGTCCCGGTTCGTGGCTTGAACCGGGACAGAAGGGGGGCCTTTAGTCCCGGTTCCACGCACGAACCGGGACCAATGAGGTGGCTATATATACCCCATCGCCGGCGAGCAGAGCACTCCACACTGCTCTGTTTTTTCTGGCCGGCGAGGGGAGAGCTTTGTGGTGCTCTAGCTCACCTCCTATGCACATGAGGTGTTTGATGAAATGCCCGAGCCACACTAGTTAAGCTTTCTCCTCTCGAAGCTCGACCTTCAAGCTCCATTTTCCTCAAGATTTCTCTAGGTTTAGCGGTCCGTCACGTCCCGTCCCCGTCTTCACCGTCGTCGATCGCCCGCGCCGATCTTGTCGCCGGCATAACCGTGGTGAGCCTCTTGTTCTTATCTTCTTTCTAAAAGAAAAAAATTCTCGTCGCCGGTTTTTTACACACTTAATTATATATAATGCACGCAGATGAACCGGCAATGGATGTACGGTGACAGACGCACCTTCGAGTACATTAAGGGCGTGCATAATTTTCTCGAAGTGGCTGAGGCAAACAAGCAGAATGGTTTTATGTGTTGTCCATGCCCTATATGTGGGAATACGAAGTCTTACTCTGACCGGAAGATCCTTCACACCCACCTGCTTGAGAAGGGTTTCATGCCACACTATAATGTTTGGACCAGGCACGGAGAAATAGGGGTTATGATGGAAGACAGCGAAGAAGAAGAGGACGATGACAACTATGTGCCCCCTGAATACGGTGATGCTGCAACGGGGGAAGCTGAAGATCAAGAGGAACCAGACAATGTGCCCGATGATGATCTCCGCCGGGTCATTGTTGAAGCAAGGAGACAGTGCGAAAGTGAAAAGGAGAAGCTGAAATTCGATCGCATGTTAGAGGATCACCAAAAAGGGTTGTACCCCAATTGCGAAGATGGCAACACAAAGCTCGGTACCGTACTGGAATTGCTACAGTGAAAGGCAGAGAATGTTGTGCCTGACAAAGGATTTGAGAAGCTACTGAAAATATTGAAGAAGAAGCTTCCAAAGGATAACGAATTGCCCGACAGTACGTACGCAGCAAAGAAGGTCGTATGCCCTCTAGGATTGGAGGTGCAGAAGATACATGCATGCCCTAATGACTGCATCCTGTATCGCGGTGCGTACGAGGATTTGAACGCATGCCCGGTATGCGGTGCATTGCCGTATAAGATCAGACGAGATGACCGTGGTGATGTTGACGGCGAGCCCCCCAGGAAGAGGGTTCCTGCGAAGGTGATGTGGTATGCTCCTATAATACCACGGTTGAAATGTCTGTTCAGAAACAAAGAGCATGCCAAGTTGATGCGATGGCACAGAGAGGACCGTAAGAAAGACAGGAAGTTGAGAGCACCCGCTGACGGGTCGCAGTGGAGAAAAATCGAGAGAAAGTACCGGGAGGAGTTTGCAGGTGACGCAAGGAACATATGGTTTGGTTTAAGCGCGGATGGCATTAATCCTTTCGGGGAGCAGAGCAGCAATCACAGCACCTGGCCCGTGACTCTATGTATCTATAACCTTCCTCTTTGGCTGTGCATGAAGCGGAAGTTCATTATGATGCCAGTACTCATCCAAGGCCCTAAGCAACCCGGCAACGACATTGATGTGTACCTAAGGCCATTAGTTGAAGAACTTTTACAGCTATGGAATGAAAACAGTGTACGTGTGTGGGATGAGCACAGACAGGAGGAATTTGACCTGCATGCGTTGCTGTTTGTAACCATCAATGATTGGCCTGCTCTCAGTAACCTTTCAGGACAGACAAACAAGGGATACCACGCATGCACGCACTATTTAGCTGACACCGAAAGTATATACCTGGACAAATGCAGGAAGAATGTGTACCTGGGGCATCGTCGATTTCTTCCAACCAACCATCAATGTCGAAAGAAAGGCAAGCATTTCAAAGGCGAGGCAGATCACCGGAAGAAGCCCGCCATGCGTACCGGTGATCACGTACTAGCTATGGTCAATGATTTACACGTAATCTTTGGAAAGGGTCCCGGCGGACTATCTGTTCCGAATGACGCTGAGGGACGCGCTCCCATGTGGAAGAAGAAATCTATATTTTGGGACCTACCCTACTGGAAAGACCTAGAGGTCCGCTCTTCAATCGATGTGATGCACGTGACAAAGAACCTTTGCGTGAACCTGCTAGGCTTCTTGGGCGTGTATGGAAAGACAAAAGATACACCGGAGGCACGGGAGGACCTGCAACGTTGGCACGAAAAAGACGACATGCCTCCAAAGCAGTATGAAGGTCCTGCCAGCTACGCTCTTACCAAAGAAGAGAAGGAAATCTTCTTTGAATGCCTGCTCAGTATGAAGGTCCCGTCTGGCTTCTCGTCGAATATAAAGGGAATAATAAATATCCCAGAGAAAAAGTTCCAGAACCTAAAGTCTCATGACTGCCATGTGATTATGACGCAACTTCTTCCGGTTGCATTGAGGGGGCTTCTACCGGAAAACGTTCGATTAGCCATTGTGAAGCTATGTGCATTCCTCAATGCAATCTCTCAGAAGGTGATCGATCCAGAAATCATACCAAGGCTAAGGAGTGATGTGGCGCAATGTCTTGTCAGTTTCGAGCTGGTGTTCCCACCATCCTTCTTCAATATCATGACGCACGTCCTAGTTCATCTAGTCGACGAGATTGTCGTTCTGGGCCCCGTATTTCTACACAATATGTTCCCCTTTGAGAGGTTCATGGGAGTCCTAAAGAAATATGTCCGTAACCGCGCTAGGCCAGAAGGAAGCATCTCCATGGGCCATCAAACAGAGGATGTCATTGGGTTTTGTGTTGACTTCATTCCTGACCTTAAGAAGATTGGTCTCCCTCAATCGCGATATGAGGGGAGACTGACTGGAAAAGGCACGCTAGGAGGGGACTCAATAATATGCAGGGACGGGCATTCTTGGTCTCAAGCACACTACACAGTTCTACAGAACTCTACCTTGGTGACCCCGTATGTCGATGAACACAAGAACATTCTGCGCTCCAAACACCCGGAGCAGTGTGACGACTGGATTACATGTGAACACATCAGGACTTTCGGCAGTTGGTTGGAAACACGTCTCAAAGGTGACAACACTGTTTCTGATGAGCTGTACTCGTTGTCCAGGGGACCATCTTCGACTGTATTGACTTACAAAGGATACGAGATAAATGGGAATACATTTTACACGATCGCCCAAGATCAAAAGAGCACCAACCAAAACAGCGGTGTCCGCTTTGATGCAGCAACCAAGAGGGGAAAGGACACATATTATGGTTACATAGTGGACATATGGGAACTTGACTACGGACATGATTTTAAGGTCCCTTTGTTTAAGTGCAAATGGGTCAATCTGTCAGGAGGCGGGGTACAGGTAGAGCCACATTACGGAATGACAACAGTGGATCTAAACAATCTTGGGTACACAGACGAACCATTCGTCCTAGCCAATGATGTGGCGCAGGTTTTCTATGTGAAGGACATGTCTAACAAACCGAGAAAAAGAAAAGATAAGGAAGCGAATACATCATACGATGAGCCAAAGCGCCACATAGTTCTTTCAGGGAAAAGAGACATCGTGGGAGTGGAGGGTAAGACAGACATGTCTGAAGATTATGAAAAGTTTCACGAAATTCCTCCCTTCAAAGTCAAGGATGACCCAAGCACCCTGTTAAGCGATGAAGAATATCCATGGTTACGGCGCAATAAGCAAATGACACAAGCGAAGAAAAAGTGAAGACAGATGAAGTCAAAAAGGGTTGAAAATTGATGATATGGCTTTGAATGGTTCATTTTGAGCACACAAAAAAATCTGGAGTTCAAATAAGTTCAAAAAAATGAAATCCCTTTGTAACAGATGAGTTTTTGTCCGAAACCCTGATACTTCGAAAGAGATTGTCCATTTTTCACACGAAGTGCATCCAGTTTTTGCCGTAACCCTCTCAACTTTTTAGCACATGCTATGTGGGTGAAATGATGATATCATGCCAATTTTCAACCTCTTCAGAGTTCATGTGAAGTGCTTTTCAATTTCAAGGTCATTTAGCTCAAAAAAATCAGTAAATGCATGAAAAATAACAGATGAAGTCAGAAAGGGTTGAAAATTGATGATGTGGCTTTGAATGGTTCATTTTGAACACACAAAAAGTCTAGAGTTCAAATAAGTTTAAAAAAATGAAATCCCTTTGTAACAGATGAGTTTTTGTCCGAAACCCTGATACTTTCGAAAGAGATTGTCCATTTTGTAACGAAGTGCATCCAGTTTTTGCCGTAACCCTCTCAACTTTTTAGGCACATGCTATGTGGGTGAAATGATGATATCATGCCAATTTTCAACCTCTTCAGAGTTCATGTGAAGTGCTTTTCAATTTCAGGGTCATTTAGCTCAAAAAAATCAGTAAATGCATGAAAAATAACAGATGAAGTCAGAAAGGGTTGAAAATTGATGATGTGGCTTTAAATGGTTCATTTTGAGCACACAAAAAGTTGGAGGTTCAAATAAGTTTAAAAAAATGAAATCCCTTTGTTAACAGATGAGTTTTTTCCGAAGCCTTGATACTTCGAAAGAGATTGTCCATTTTGTACACGAAGTGCATCCAGTTTTTTCCGTACCCCTCTCAACTTTTTAGCACATGCTATGTGGTGAAATGATGATATCATGCCAATTTTCAACCTCTTCGAGTTCATGTAAGTGCTTTTCAATTTCAGGGTCATTTAGCTCAAAAAATCATTAAATGCATGAAAAATAACAGATGAAGTAGAAGGGTTGAAAATTGATGATGCGGCTTTGAATGGTTCATTTTGAACCACACAAAAAGTCTGGAGTTCAAATAAGTTTAAAAAAATGAAATCCCTTTGTAACGATGATTTTTTGTCCGAACCCTGATACTTGAAAGAGATTGTCCATTTTGTACACGAAGTGCATCCAGTTTTTGCCGTAACCCTCTCAACTTTTTAGCACATGCTATGTGGGTGAATGATGATATAATGCCAATTTTCAACCTCTTCATAGTTCATGAAGTGCTTTTCAATTTCAGGGTCATTAGCTCAAAAAATCAGTAAATGCTCAAAAATACACAGATAAGTCAAAAGGTTTGAAAATTGATGATGTGGCTTGAATGGTTCATTTTGAAACCACCAAAAAGTCTGGAGTTCAATAAGTTTTAAAAAAATGAAATCCCTTTGTAACAGATGAGTTTTTTGTCCGAAACCCTGATACTTTCGAGAGAGATTGTCCATTTTGTACACGAAGTGCATCCAGTTTTTGCCGTACCCCTCTCAACTTTTTAGCACATGCTTGTGGGTGAAATGATGATATCATGCCAATTTTCAACCTCTTCAGAGTTCATGTGAAGTGCTTTTCAATTTCAGGGTCATTTAGCTCAAAAAAATCAGTAATTGCATGAAAAAAACAGATGAAGTCAGAAAGGTTGAAATTGATGATTGCTTTGAATGTTTCATTTTGAACACACAAAAAGTCTGGAGTTCAAATAATTCAAAAAAATGAAATCCTTTGTAACAGATGGTTTTCGTCCGAAACCCTGATACTTCGAAAGATATTGTCCATTTTTGTACACGAAGTGCATCCAGTTTTTGCCATAACCCTCGCAACTTTTTAGAGCACATGCTATGTGGGTGAATGATGGTACCATGCCAATTTTCAACCTCTTCAGAGTTCATCTAAGTGCTTTTCAATTTCAGTTCATTTAGCTCAAAAAAATCATTAAATGCATGAAAAATAACAGATGAAGTTAGAAAGGGTTGAAAATTGATGATGTGGCTTTGATGGTTCATTTTGAACACACAAAAAGTCTGGAGTTCAAATAAGTTCAAAAAATAAATCCCTTTGTAACAGATGAGTTTTTGTCCAAACCCTGATACTTCGGAAGAGATTGTCCATTTTGTACATGAAGTGCATCCAGTTTTTTGGCCGTACCCTCTCAACTTTTATGAAACTCTAATAGCAAAAATAATAAACTAAAAGAATAACTAGAAAACTTTAATGAAACTCTAATAGAAAAAAGAATGAACTAGAAAACTTTAATGAAACTCTAATAGCAAAAGGAATCAACTAAAATTTATGCAACTAAAATTATCAAAGTATTTTCTGTTCAAAACATTAAAAGCAAAAAGAATTTTCATAAAGAACTTTTTTTGTTAGAAACTTTTATAGCAAAAGGAATTATAATAAAGATTTTTTTTGTTAGAAACTAAATAAACAAAAAATTTTTTTTGAATATAATGATAAAACACAGTAATATTAAATAGCAGGAAAAAGAATCACTCCAAAATCTATATTTATAGTAAAGTTAATCACAAACTAGTGATTCACACAAATTTTAAAGAATTCAAATTTAAACTATTCAAATTGGAAAACTAATGGCACTAACAGCAAGTTTATAATTTTTATTACTTAAAAGCAAAAAGAATCACTGAAAAACAGTTTGTATTTTTTTGTAAGTAGAAACAAAATAAAATAAATAAAGCAAAAAAGAAAACAAAAAAACTAGAAAAAAAATAAAAAAATGCCACCTACTGGGCCACCACGGCCTGAATACGACTAGAAACCCATCCATGGGCCAGGATTCAGGCCCGCAGAGGCCCAGCAGGCCCACGGCAAAGAGTAGCAGAGAAGGCCCGAAAGCCTGCAGTTGAGAGGAGCTCGAGAGGGTCGGCGCAGCAGCGCTTATAAACCACTCTCGAGCTCTCTCAACTAGCGAGGTGGGACTGAACATCCCACCGCACCGCGCCAGCGCAAGGCCTTTGGTCCCGGTTGGTAGCAACAACCGGGACGAAAGGGGGGGCATTGGTCCCGGTTGGTGGAACAAACCGGGACCAATGCCACCCCTTTGGTCCCGGTTCGTGCCACCAACCGGGACCAAAGGTCTCTGTTTCCCGCCCATTGGGCTGCTGAAAAGAGACCTTTGGTCCCGGTTGGTGGCACGAACCGGGACCAAAGGGTGGCATTCGTCCCGGTTTGGGCCACGAACCGGGACCAATGCTCTGTGTATATAAGCAGGACTTACGAATTTTTCAGTTTTCATCGACCATTTGCCCCCCGACGACGCCGAGCTCATCGACGCCGCCAGGCTGCCCGTGCTCGCCGTCGCCGCCCACTCCTCGTCGCTATCGCCCCGCGCCCCTGCCCTACCCCGACACCGACGCTATGCGCCCCTGCCTCGACCTCGACGCCAACGCCGCCGCGCCCCTGCCCTGCCCCGACGCCCCGCCACGCCCCTACCCTGCCGTCAACGCCGCCGCACCAGTGCCCGCCGGCCAGGCCGGTACTCCCTCCTCCCTCCCACCCCTCTCCTCTGTCCTTCCTCCATGTATGTGATGATGGTGAAGTTGGTTCAGTGCAAAAATTCAGCCATGTCCACAAGGTGTTTGATGAAATGCTAGGGCTTGCTAGGGAACTTTGTTTTATGTGAAACTTGGCAGGATGATGTCTCCTTGGATGTTAGTGAAGATGGTTAAGTTGGTTTGATAAAAGGAAAAACTTCTTAGTGCAAGTTTTATTAAAATTTAGTGCTGGACAGAAACTATATGAATTTTTTTGGTGGACTTGCTAGATGAAATTGGGGCTGCCCTTCTGGACTTAAGGGTTTAGTTGGAAGGACTACAAGATGTAAAAAATTCAGAATTTTTTTAGCAAGGAAAAATTGGGTTGTAGTTCAATGCCAAGATTGGACCAAAATTGATGTTTTTGTTCATAGCATTTTTTTGTCCATGTATGTATGTATGTATGGATGGATGGATATGGATATATATACAAAATGTTCATATATGATGTTTTTTTTGTTCATAGCAATTTTTTTTTCATGTATGTATAATTTATGTATGTATGTTCATATATGCAAAAGTTACATTTAAAAATAAATAAGAAAATATATGTATGTTCATATGCAAAGAATATGCAAAAGTTAGAATTTTTATGATATTTTTTTGTTCATAGAATTTTCTTTAACAATTTATGTATATGTATAGGAAAATTGTGCATGATCAAAGTCATTTATGTCAAAGTTTGCGATATACCCCCTCCCCGATAACATTTTTTTTTATATGATGAATTTTTTTAATAGCCATATATATGTATGTGGCTATATGTATATATGGATGTTCATAGAATTTTTTTAT
Organism: Thinopyrum elongatum; assembly: GCA_011799875.1. Lineage (NCBI taxonomy): Eukaryota > Viridiplantae > Streptophyta > Magnoliopsida > Poales > Poaceae > Thinopyrum > Thinopyrum elongatum. Next base: position 448,156,707 of record CM022301.1, on the reverse strand, counting down.
ATGTATGTCGTTGTCGATATAGCCCCTCCCCGATAACTTCGACATGAGGGGGGGGGGTCGATATACCCCCTCCCCGATAACATTTTTTTTCTATGTTACTAAGGTAAAATGTTCACCCCCTTCTCGATATACTGGGCGACCAACTCTCGAGGCCACCCAAACCCTAGAAAAAAAGCGTTGTCGATCTCCTACCCCCTCCCGCCCCTACCCGACAAACTCTCGAGGCCACCCAAACCACTAGAAGATAACTCCGGTAACTTCGACATGAGGGGGGACGTCGATCAACCCCCTCTAGCCCGAACAAGTCTATGTATTATTTTATATCGCGGTGGACATATATCAAAGTTTGATCATATGTCAAAGTTTGAATTTTGACATATGCAACATTTGATCATATATCAAAGTTTGATCATATGTCAAAGTTTGAATTTTGACATATGCAACATTTGATCATATGTCAAAGTTTGATCATATGTCAAAGTTTGAATTTTGACATATATAGATTTATCAAGAATGCCCCCATGTTTTTTTTTCTTTTTTTTCCTTTGTTCAAGTTGAATTATGTCATGGAGATTATTGGAGATTATGTAATGCTCTATATATGCTATGTATATGCTCTTTTTGAAATTTTAGGTACATGCGCTTTTTTATATTTTTAGAAAATATTGGAGATTATGTAATGCTCACAAAAAAGTTTATTTTTTGTTCATAAGAATTTTATGTATGTATGTTCATATGCAAAAGACATTTAAGAAAAAAAGAAAATGTATGTATATTCATATGCAAAGAATATGCAAAAGTTAGAATTTTTTATGTTCATAGAATTTTTTTTGTGATATTGTAAATATGACCTTTTGAATATGGATGGATGGATGGATGAACATTTTGTTAGATAATTTTTTTATGTAGTATATATGAAAACTTGGTCAATTTTTTTTGTAGTAGATGATGATGATGATATGAAAACTTGGTCATTTTTTTTGTTCAGAGCATGTTTTTGTTCATGATGAGGGGGGTGGGGGTCGATGTACATATGTATATATATGATGTATTTTTTTTTCATATATATTATAAATGATTTTTTTCAATGTATATATTATGTGGTAGCTAATAATGCATGATGTGGGGGGTGGGGTCAATATACCCCCTCCCCGATAACTTCGACATGAGAGGGGGGGTCGATATACCCCCTCCCCGATAACTTCGACATGAGGGGGGGTCGATATACCCCCTCCCCGATAACTTTGACATGAGGGGGGGGGTCGATATACCCCCTCCCCGATAACTTCGACATGAGGGGGGGGGTCGATATACCCCCTCCCCGATAACTTCGACATGAGGGGGGGGGTCGATATACCCCCTCCCCGATAACTTCGCCGCGTGCTCCCCCGAGCTCGGCCTTGCTCTGCCACTGCTCCATGGTCGCCGCCCCCCGTCGCCCAAACCCTAGAAGCGTTGTCGAGGCCACCCCAAACCGTAGAAGCGTCGAGCTAGCTAGGTCTACGTTTGCACTAATATATCCATCTGTCATGTTTGTATATTAATTGCCATGTTGTAATATTTGCAGAAACTATGGAGCACCGAGACATCGAAGCAGAATAGTTGTTGGGGGACATAATCCTCGGCGGAGGTGATGTCTTGTCGTTTCTCAACGACACCGATGGTTTGGAAGGAGAGGGTGAAGCAGGCTCCGGTGATCGAACAATGGAGGTGGAAGGACATGATTATGATGGCTCCGGTGACGGAATGCCGGTGGAAGAAGGAGACCGTGATGACTGCTCCGGTGAGCGAACGGAGGAAGGAGATGTTGCAAAGTCCGGCGAGGTATATATATTAATTAAGCCTGTGCTGACTAGCTAATTGATGCATTAATTGTTTTGGTATGTACACATATTAACTCTCTTATTTCTTCTTTTCTAGCCCTCCGGATCGAGCCAAACTTTGGTAACGAGACGAGGCCCGAAGAAAAGGTTGCGCCAGGATGAAAGGTTCACGATCACAGCAATCAAGGGCGATGGCCAACCGATTGAACCCAGCCGGACCAAGGAAGCATTTTCTGCTCAGTGCGGGGTTCCTGTTAGGGACATGATCCCGATCAGCATCCACCAATGGAATAATCCTAAGAGCGAAGACCCTCAAGTGTCTTTTGTCAACGATAGACAGAAAGATGATCTTTGGACCGCGCTGAAGGCAAATTTCACCCTACCGCCAGAGGAGGATCCGGATAAGCCAGTTATAGAGCCATTGGTCAAGGCTCATGCTCTTAAGAAGATGGCAGATCTATTCAGGAGGTGGAAGAATGAGTTGAAATCAACGTTTGTCGACAAAGGGAAGACTCCAGAATTCACCGGCCGATTTGAGAAGATAAGAGATCACTGGCCCACATTTGTGGCCCACAAGACATCAGAGAAGAGTAAGAAGATGTCAGCGACAAACAAGAAAAATGCTGCAAAGAAGGAGCATCACCATCGCACGGGGTCAGGTGGCTACCTCAAAGCCCGGCCGTTGTGGGACAAGGCTGAGAAGGACCTGCTTGATAAAGGGGTCGAACCAGAGACATTGAACTGGCCAGACCGTTCAAGGACTTGGTTCTTCGGGGTTGGGGGAACCTTGGACCCTGAAACAGGGAAGTGCCGTTGGACGAAGGAGCAACTTGAAATACCCGTCAAGAAGCTTCAGAAGTATATCGCCACAACGCAGCAAGGGACGTTCGTTCCCGACAGAGAGAACGACGAGCTCACAATGGCCCTCAGGAATCCTGAGCACCCAGGACGAACACGAGGCACGACAGGCTCCGTTGCGTGGAAGGAAGGGTTTCCCAGCGCAGGCGGTTACAAAACCTGGGAGAGGAGGAGGAAAGTGGAGCAGACCGAACTGCAGAAGCTGAATGCAAGGGTACGAGTGCTAGAGGAACAAGCACTAGTTCAGAGGCAGCGACCTGCCGAAGCTACCCCAGAAGCTACCCCGCCATCTCAGCGGAGAAGCAGCGTGGCTTCCACCGAGCTCCTTCAGCAGCCTCACTTCACGGCTCCCAGCTACCCCGTGGATGCTATCATGGAGGCTCAAGATTGCCACCTTATGGCGCAATGGCAGCACCTCAAAGTCAAGGCAGCTGTCGGCTCTGTTGCACCTCCTCAACCCGGCGCAACTTTTCACTGCCTTCCGATTCCAGAAGGTTATGCTGTTGTGATGGTCGATGAAATAACGGAGGGATTTGAGGAGCTCGAGCTTGACCACCCTACCGATGAAGGGGAGACTCAGCTGGGTCTTGCTCTGAAGACTCCATGTCTATGGCGGAAGGAGCTCATCAACCTTCCAAACTGGACGCCTCCGCCTCCTCCTCCGGCGAGTCAGGGCACTCCGCATCCTCCTCCTCTGGCGAGTGATCAGGGCACTCCGCCTCCTTCTCCGGCTGCTCCGGCGCGTGGCGGCACTCCGCCTCCTTCTCCAGCTGCTCTGGCGCGTGGCAGCACTCCGCCTCCTTCTCCGCCTCGTCAATCACAGCGGAAGACAGCCGCCGCCGCTCCGGCTGCTCCGGCGCGTCGTAGCACTCCGCCTCCTTCTCCGCCTCGTAAGCAACGAAGGAAGACAGCCGCAGCCGCTCCGGCTGCTCGGCCGACGTCTAGCAGTACAGCTAGAGGCGGGAGGCAATACAAATTCGGTCCATCTATCAAGCCTCTAGATAGATTACCATACGAGATAACCGAGGAGGAAAACGAGGAGATCTGTCAAGCCCAAGTGAAGGACTTTTTTGCAAAGAAAAATCCACCTCCAGAGGAGAAGATGGATCCAGTGAAATTGAAGCGCACTTTGAAGAACCTGAAGCGACCACCACCGCCTCCGCCGGATGACAACCATGTCCGCGCTCTGAAAAAGGCAGTGGAAGGAGCGCGCCGGTCGGGAACTACTTCAAGTGACAAAAGGTTACAAGAACGAAGAAGAGGGAAAAAAAATCCGCATCTCGGCGAACAGGCAAACCAATCGTGCCCCCCGCTCAAGGTGTCTAGCGATATCGTCGCAAATCTGCCGGGGATGCTGCCCGGTATCAATCCTGGTGATTACCTGCCCGACGATGCACATTTTGATACAATGAAGGTGGACAAACACAAATACCAGTACGGGAAGCCTATCGTCAGACCTGGTGATCCTCCTCTAACAACGATGATGCGAAGATTCCATAAGTGGTACATGGACACCTGCAAGTCTGGGAAGGATATTTTGATGCTGAGAGTTAAAGAGGAGCACGACCTCGTTGGAATTGATCTGTTGTCTGTTCCATTTGAGGAGTTCTTCCAGTTTTTCAATCAAAAGGACCTCGATAAAATAATCATCACTTGCTACTGTCTGTAAGTACTATACTTCTGTAATTAAGTCTCTATATATAGCTCAGCTCTTTCATTGCATGTATATATAATTATCCTCACTATATTATGCAGATTGAAGATCGTCGAATGCAGAAATGCACAAATCTATGATATTGGGTTCATTAACACAAATCTCATAGATGAATGGACGGTTAAATATCATGCCAAAGAAACCGAGGCCAACTTGCTACAATCGTTGCTTCGAAATCAAAACAAAGATAAAATACTCTTTCCTTACAACTTCAAGTGAGTGTTACTGTCTTGTGCATATTCGGTTTCCCTTATTACTCGAGGTTATAGTAATGTAATTGATGAGTTATGCATGCGTGCGCAGCTTCCACTTTATTCTCCTAGAGATTAAGCTTGAGCAGGGACTAGTAACCATCTTAGACTCAAGACGAAAAGATCCCAAGGAGTATGCGGACATGACTGAAATGCTCCAGAAGTAAGTTCAATCGATCATTATCGCACCATATCGGCAACTTTGGTCATTTCCTAATATCAAGTAATTATTTTCTTTGTCTCGCAGGGTTTGGAAAGTGTTCACCACAGAAGCTCCGGGACTGCCGGGGGAGCTGCGATTTACACACCCGAAAGTAAGTACTACTAGCTAGTTCCACGCATCTCCCATTGATTCTAGCTAGTTTCATCAATACCATTTATAATGCTTGATTATCAGTTTGATTGACCTTTATTTCTCGTAAAGTGGTTGTGGCAGGAAGGCGGGAATAATTTTTGTGGATACTACATTTGCGAGTACATCTACAACGCGACGACCTCTAAGCGGGGCTACTCTGAAAAACAATATGAAGTGCGTAAGCAATAATATTCACAATTTTATTTTATTACCATCATTTGTGTTGAGTTTCATTCATATATATGTATTGACCCCCTTCTTCAAATTAGATTTGGCAGATGCGGGATGAACTCCTACCACAAGATCGCATAAAAGCAATTCAAGAGGAATTGGCGGGATTCTTTCTTGACCACGTCATCAATCCAGCCGGAGAATACCATGTGGAACTGGACATCAAATGTTAGGGATTGTAAGATATCTTATATTGTATATATGTAGCTAGTAGCGTCGGATAGATATACGAAAACTTGTTGTTCGACCAATCTCTCGGAGAAGGAGGAGGTCGATCACTTCTCTCTGTATATGTTCATGACAATCTTGTGTACTTAATGGTTTCCTTCATTTGCTTACTAGCTAGCGTGTCGAGTCCTCTCTATACGTATAGTACGTAGCGTCGACCAAGCACGGAGATAAGAGAGGACACTTCTCTCTAGCTATTAGCTAGCTAACACAATATATGAAAGCCCTAAATTAACCCACAAAAAAAAAAAAAAAGAAAACAAAAAAAAAAAAAAAAAAAAAACAGACAAAACAAAAACAAAAACCAACCAAAGGAACATCCCCGCCCACCCGCCCCCCCCCCCCCCCCCCCCCCCACCCCTTGTCCCAAACCCCCTCCAAAACCCCAGCTCCTGAGCTGCTGACACGTGGATGATCTTTGGTCCCGGTTGGTGTTACCAACCGGGACTAAAGGCCCTCCTCTCTGGGCTCGCCGCAGCGGCCACGTGGAGCCCCATCTGTCCCGGTTCGTATAAGAACCAGGACTAAAGGTGTTGGGCTTTAGTCCCGACCCTTTAGTCCCGGTTCCCGAACCGGGACAAATGGGCCTTATGAACCGGGACAAATGGGCCTTTTTCTACTAGTGCATGCACAAGCTGTTTCTGCAAATCCAATTTATAACTTACGGGGATAGGATCACGTGCAACACTATGCAATGAAATCAGAGGGTTTTGCGCAAAAATGTCAATCCCCTCTAACCTAACCAATCTGTACCATGAATTGCATATCCAATGGCCCATATTGCTTGATCGCACGATCTCACACAAAGTCCTGATCTCACACTAGTCTTTCCCCATTTCCCCTCGTTAAGTACGTACCATGTTTTCTCTCTTGTTTGCCTTCCATTCAATTGGGCCTTGCTCCGTTCATAAATGTTACAGCCGGACTTGGCAAATCCGGTCCTTTATACGTTTGTGGACACGTCCGAACACGCGGACGGACGCATCCGGACGGATCCTCATATTTCACTTTCGGCATCTACATATCTCAAATCCGGACTCTCGAATCCATACAAATTCATGCGCGTCGATCATACAAATCAATGTCGCACGTAAATTACACACGCGGACGGACGCATCCGGACGGATCCTCATATTTCACTTTCGGCATCTACATATCTCAAATCCGGACTCTCGAATCCATACAAATTCATGCGCGTCGATCATACAAATCAATGTCGCACGTAAATTACAAATGTTGGTACCGAGCATAAATAGTGTTTATATAAAATTTATTTTAAGTGCACAACTCAAACATCAGCTCTTTGATTTTCATTGTGGGTTCACATGTGCTCCACAAGATCATTGAGTAGCTGCGTGTGCACCTGATGATCTCGAAGATTCTGATGCATCTGCAGAAAGTTCATAAGCTGTGTTGTATCTTGATCTTTCAGGATTTTAACTTGTTCTCTAGGTGCTTCAAATCATTGGTTTGGGCTACGCCATCACCCTCATCCTTGACAATCATATTATGCAAAATAACACAACATGTCATCAGCTGCCACAACGTCTCTGATTCCCACATCATTGTAGCACTATGCACAATTCCTCAACGAGCTTGAAGTACACCAAATGCCTTCTCTACATCCTTCCTAGCCGCTTCATGCATTGTTGTAAAGTGGCTTTGTTTATTGCCACGCGGTTCGGATATGGTCTTCACAAACGCCACACAGTGAGGATAGATACCATCGGCAAGATAGTATCCCATGTTGTAGTCTCGGCCGTTGATGGTGTAGTTGCACAATGGTGATTCCCCATTGCAAAGCCTCCTGAACACTAGCGATTGTTGAAGCACGTTGATGTCGTTGTGAGAACACGGTATTCCAAAAAAAGCATGCCAAATCCATAAGTCATGTGATGCCACCACTTCTAGTATGATGGTGGGCTCTTTAGTGTGACCTTGATACATTCCTCGCAAACCTTTGGGCAGTTCTTCCATTGCCAATGCATGCAATCAATTGATCCGAGCATTCCTGGAAACCCCCTTACCTCTCCAATAGCCAATAGCTTCTCCGTGTCCTGCGCATTTGATACTCTGAGATACTCATGTTCAAACACCTCCACCATGGCATGGGCAAACTTGACAGTGGTCTTCAGGCATGTGCTCTCCCCCATCCTGACCATCTCACCAACGGCATCTGGAGCAGTACCAAGTGCAAGCATCCTCAGAGAAGTCATGCACTTGTACTTCACAGAGAAAGAGAGTTGTCCGCAGCAATCCCTAATGAGATTGAAATAGTCGTCATGTGCCTCCACTCCCTCCACAATGCGCAAAACAATGGTTTCCGCATGCAAAAATGGCGACGAAACCATGGATCATCCGCGAAAGTAGGCTTGGGAGCAAAGTAGTTCCTGTGCAGTAGCTTTGCTCCGGACATCCTATCCCGATTGATCACTCTTCTCCCTTTGATTGAGCCCTTGAAGCTGAGAATATGCTCCACTTGCCGGTCCATTTCCTCTTGCATGCTCATGAGCATGATCATGTACACTACAAGAAATATGTTAACTTGTGACCTTCTGTCAGTGACCCTAGAAGAATTGGTCATAAATCTACGACCATTTGATACCAATTGGTCAAAACCTGTTCGGGGGCTCCAAACCCTAAACCATAACGACCATTTTGGTAAGAAAGATCGTAATTTCCTTACACGAAATGGTCGTAAAGTAAACAACATTGGTCCGCTGCCTTATTTCTAGCTGATCACGACCAATATAGATGGTCATAGCCTTGTAAATTATGGTGCATTGCTATGACTAGGCGCCACCTTATCAGTTTTGCCTATGTGTCATGTCTATGTGTCAATTTGTGCCCTAGGTTGTGAAGCAGCCTATATTTCTGTCATTCCCAAAATTCACAAAAAAATTGGGCATTCTTTACTATCCAAATCATTGTCTCATGACAATATTCAGCTCCATTTGCCTGGTAAATCTTCCTCGGCAAATTTACAAAGTTTCTGTTCAGCTAGAACCATTGTGAAGGAAGTACTAGCTAGGCATATCCAAATGAGCTGAATTTTTGCCACATCTTCTATATTCCCAAATCATAGCTCTCCACAAAATTTGAGCCCCATCTAACAATCCATGTGAGCTCACCATCCAATCTTTGTTTCTGGTAATATTTCCAGTTTGTGAAGATACTATATTTTATGTTAATTTATAATTACTGAAAATTTACCAAGACATGACCCTGCCCATAGAACCTCCCTCCACCAAATTCTAGCTCATTTATTCTAGCCAATTTCCCTCAACATTTTTCCCAATTTTCTGTTCAGTGGAGAGCACTATGAAGGAAGTACCATTTTTATTTATCCAAATGGTATGAAATTTTTAAAGTGCCTTCATATGCCCAAATTATCATCCTCCTCCAAATTTCAGATCAATCCATTAATTCATTTGAGTCCAGCTTCAACATTCATATTTCTGTCCAGTGTGGTACTTTGCAAAGCAAGTGACACCTAGGCTCCTCCATTTGAGCTATAAATTTTCCAAGACAGTTTCCTTAGTAGATGATCATCCTCGGCCAAAACTCAGGCCCACTGGCCATGTGCATTTTCCCCACCACTAATCAAACACTTGGCTGCTAATTAATGTTTGAGCTTAATTCAACCTCCTCGTGAGATTCTTCTGTTGCCTTCTTCTTCCTGACACCTACCGGGGGAGTGCCCAACCCACTAGACATGCCTAGGCCACCCAGAAAGCGTGGCAACACCACGGTCACGCGGTGACCATGCGGCGGGCATGCGAGTTTACGCGCTCTGGAGTTGGGGCCCTCGGCCACCGTCCAAACCTCGACGAATCGCCACCAAACCTAGAAATATTTTTTGGAAAAAAATAAAAAGCAAACTATAAGACAGCTGCAGTTCAAATTTGACTCGCTTCCAACTGAATCGGCGGAAATTTGTCTTTTTCACGAGAGGTGGATCAAACCTTTTGACACCCAACCATTTGGTCATTTGTGCATTAAATATGGCATAGTATTTTAGAAAATTGATTTGGTATAATTTTGCAACAAATATATTGTAGGTCATTAAAAAAAACTCATTTTGGGCACTCGAAAAATTGAATTTCCGTCCAAAGAAAATGAAAACTTCCTTAGGCAACATTGTTTGCCATTCCAAGATGCACCCTTGTACACAATATTAGATCATTTTAACAAACTATGCCATGAATGTGGTTATGAGATTGATTATTTGGCTTGAAAGCCATGAATCTTCACACATGATAGCTCATTTCTGAGAACACTTTTTTTAAAGAATTGCTGTATTACAAGTTTATTATTTTTTCTGATAATTTGGTCAAATATAATGACACAATGCGAAGGTTTTCCCATTTTTTAATTTTTTTTAATTTTTCATGCCCGTTTTAAAATGCGGTCAAAACGGCGGGCATGACCGTTCCTAGCTAGTGGTTGAATCTTCCAAAAAACTTGGTGTTTCTCTAATTAAATATATGCTTATGTACCTAGAAATAGTTTTTGGAAAAAATAAAGAGCAAATAATGAGGCAGCTGCAGTTCAAATTTGACCCGCTTCCAACCGAATCGACGGAAATTTGTCTTTTTGACGAGAGGTAGATAAAAACTTTTGACACCCAACCATTTGGTCAATTGTGCATTAAATATGGCCTAGTATTTTAGAAAACTGATTTGGTACAATTTTGCAACAAATATATGGTAGGTCCTTCACAAAAAAACTCATTTTGGGCACTCGAAAAATGAAAAAATGAAATTTACGTGCAAAGAAAATGAAAACTTCCTTAGGCAACATTGTTTTCCATTCCAAGATGCACCCTTGTGCACAATATTAGATCATTTGAACCAACTATGCCATGAATGTGGCCATAACATTGATCATTTCGCTTAAAAGCCATGAATCTTCACACCTGATAGCTCGTTTCTGAGAACACTTTTTTAAAATAATCGCCTTATTACAAGTTTATTATTTTTCCTGATAACTTGGTCACATATCATGACACAATGCGAAGGTTTTCCCATTTTTTGAATTTTTCATTCCCGTTTCAAAATGCAGTCAAAATGGCGGGCATGACCGTTCCTAGCTAGTGGTTGAATCTTCCAAAAAATTGGTGTTTCTCTGATTAAATAGATACTTATGTACATAGAAATGATTTTTGGAAAAAATAAAAAGCAAACAATGAGGCAGCTGCAGTTCAAATTTGACCCACTTCCAACTGAATAGGCGGAAATTTGTCTTTTTCACGAGAGATGGATAAAAACTTTTGACACCCAACCATTTGGTCAATTGTGCATTAAATATGGCCTAGTATTTTGGAAAATTGATTTGGTACAATTTTGCAACAAATATATGGTAGGTCCTTCACAAAAAAAAACTCATTTTGGGCACTCGAAAAATGGAAAATGAAATTTCTATGCAAAGAAAACGAAAACTTCCTTAGGCAACATTGTTTGCCATACCAAGATGCACCCTTGTGCACAATATTAGATCATTTGAACAAACTATGCCATGAATGTCGCCATAACATTGATTATTTGGCTTGAAAGCCATGAATCTTCACACATGATAGCTCGTTTCTGAGAACACTTTTTTAAAACAATTGCCGTATTACAAGTTTATTATTTTTCCTGGTAACTGGTCACATATAATGACACAATGTGAAGGTTTTCCAATTTGTTGATTTTTTTTAAATTTTTCATGCCCGTTTCAAAATGCGGTCAATACGGTGGACATGACCGTTCCTAGCTAGTGGTTGAATCTTCCAAAACTTTTGGTGTTTCTCTGATTAAATAGATACTTATGTACCTAGAAATGATTTTTGGAAAAAATAAAGAGCAAACAATGAGGCAGCTGCAGTTCAAATTTGACCCGCTTCACACTGAATCAGCGGAAATTTGTCTTTTTCACGAGAGGTGGATAAAAACTTTTGACACCCAACCATTTGGTCAATTGTGCATTAAATATGGCCTAGTATTTTAAAAAATTACTTGGTCCAATTTTACAACAAATATATGTTAGGTCCTTCACAAAAAAACTCATTTTGGGCACTCGAAAAATGGAAAATGAATTTTTCATCCAAAGAAAATGAAAACTTTCTTAGGCAACATTGTTTGGAATTCCAAGATGCACCCTTGTGCAAATATTTGGTAGCTTCTTCACAAAAAAAAATCATTTTGGACACTCAAAAAATGAAAAATAAAATGTGAACATGACTTTACACTTTATTTTTATTTGACTACGACCAATTTTAGATGGTCATAACGTCCAATTTTAGATGGTCATACACGCGTACTGCGTTCTGATTGGGCCATAGCCATCTCACGCGGATCATGCATCCAACACCGTTGGATGCTCCTGGATCGAACGGTAGCCCTTGCCCCCTCACCCTCTCACCCACACCTAGCCCTACCTAACACAGCCCCCACGCCCCACTTCCCACCGTAGCCGCAACCTTCTCCATCTTCTCTACCGCACCCTTAGCCGCCGCAGCCCCCGCTCGCCAAAACCCTAGCCGCCCCCCTCCCCGCACTATGGCCGGCCTCCACCCCTGCGTCGACGGCGAGGAGCCCGGGTCCCCACGCCTCCTCGCCGCACCTCAAACCCACACCCACAGCCACACGGCCATCCCCATCCAGATCCAACCGTCGCTGCTGCACCGCCAGCCCACCCGCATCGTGAAGGAAATATGCCCTAGAGGCAATAATAAAGTTATTATTTATTACCTTATTTCATGATAAATGTTTATTATTCATGCTAGAATTGTATTAACCGAAAACTTAGTACATGTGTGAATACATAGACAAACATAGTGTCCCTAGTATGCCTCTACTTGACTAGCTCGTTAATCAAAGATGGTTAAGTTTCCTAGCCATGGACATGTGTTGTCATTTGATGAACGGGATCACATCATTAGGAGAATGATGTGATGGACAAGACCCATCCGTTAGCTTAGCATAATGATCGTTAAGTTTATTGCTATAGCTTTCTTCATGACTTATACATATTCCTCTGACTATGAGATTATGCAACTCCCGAATACCGGAGGAACACTTTGTGTGCTATCAAACGTCACAACATAACTGGGTGATTATAAAGATGCTCTACAGGTGTCTTCGAAGGTGTTTGTTGAGTTGGCATAGATCGAGATTAGGATTTGTCACTCCGAGTATCGGAGAGGTATCTTTGGGCCCTCTCGGTAATGCACATCATATGAAGCCTTGCAAGCAATGTGACTAATGAGTTAGTTATGGGATGATGCACTACGGAACGAGTAAAGAGACTTGCCAGTAACGAGATTGAACTAGGTATGATGATACCGACGATCGAATCTCGGGCAAGCAACATACCGATGACAAAGGGAAAAACGTATATTGTTATGCGGTTTGACCAATAAAGATCTTCGTAGAATATGTAGGAGCCAATATGAGCATCCAGGTTCCGCTATTGGTTATTGACCGGAGATGTGTCTCGGTCATGTCTACAAAATTCTCGAACCCGTAGGGTCCACACGCTTAACGTTCGATGATGATTTGTATTATGAGTTATATGATTTGATGACCGAAGTTTGTTCGGAGTCCCGGATGAGATCGGGGACATGACGAGGAGTCTCGAAATGGTCGAGAGGTAAAGATTCATATATTGGAAGGCTATATTCGGACATCGGAAATGTTCCGAGTGATTCGGGTATTTTTTGGAGTACTGGGGAGTTATAGGAATTCACCGGGAGAAGTAATGGGCCTTATTGGGCCATATGGGAAATAGGAGGCAGCAGCCAAGAGGTGGCGCCCCTCCCAAGCCCAGTCCGAATTGGACAAGGGGTTGGGGGCGCAGCCCCTCTCTTTTCCCCTCTCCTCTTGGTGGAATCCTACTAGGACTTGGAGTCCTAGTAGGACTCCCCCCCTTGGTGCGCCTCCCCCTTAGGCCGGCCACCTCCTCCCTCCCTCCTTTATATACGGGGGCAGGGGGCACCCCAAAGACACACAAGTTGATTGTTTAACCGTGTGCGGTGCCCCCCCTCCACAGATTTCCACCTCGGTCATATTTTTGGAGAGCTTAGGCGAAGCCCTGCCGGAATCACTTCATCATCACCGTCACCACGCCGTCGTGCTGACGAAACTCTCCCTCGGCCTCAGCTGGATCAAGAGTACGAGGGACGTCACCGAGCTGAACGTGTGCAGAACTCGGAGGTGCCGTACGTTCGGTACTCGATCGGTGGAGCGCGAAGAAAGTTCGACTACATCAACCGCGTTGTGAACGCTTCCGCTTTCGATCTACGAGGGTACGTAGACACACTCTCCCCGCTCGTTGCTATGCTTCTCCTAGATAGATCTTGCGTGATCGTAGGAAATTTTTGAAATACTATGTTCCCCAACAGTGGCATCCGAGCCAGGTCTATGCGTAGATGATTTGCACGAGTAGAACACAAAGGAGTTGTGGGCGTGGGTGTATACATATTGCTTGCCGTTACTAGTTGTTACTTGGTTCAGCGGTATTGTGAGATGAAGCGGCCCGGACCGACATTACGTGTACGCTTACGCGAGACTGGTTTCACCGCTACGAGCATTCGTTGCTTAAAGGTGACTGGCGGGTGTCTGTCTCTCTCACTTTAGTTGAACCGGTTTCAATGAAGAGGGTTCTTTTAGAAGATCAAAAAGCAATCACTACACCACGTTGTGGTTTTGCGTAAGTAAGAATCGGTTCTTCTAAACCCGTAGCAGCCACGTAAAACCTGCAACAACAAAGTAGAGGACGTCTAACTTGTTTTTGCAGGGCATGTTGTGATGTGATATGGTCAAGACGTGATGATATATAAATTGTTGTATGAGATGATCATGTTTTGTAAAAGTTATCGGCAACTGGCAGGAGCCTTATGGTTGTCGCTTTATTGTATGAAATGCAATGAAATGCAATCGCCATGTAATTGCTTTACTTTATCACTAAGCGGTAGCTATAGTCGTAGAAGCAATAGTTGGCGAGACGACAACGATGCTTCGATGGAGATCAAGGTGTCAAGCCGGTGACGATGGTGATCATGACGGTGCTTTGGAGATGGAGATCAAAGGCACAAGATGATGATGGTCATATCATATCACTTATATTGATTGCATGTGATGTTTATCTTTTATGCATCTTATTTTTCTTAGTACAGCGGTAGCATTATAAGATGATCTCTCACTAAATTTCAAGGTACAAGTGTTCTCCCTGAGTATGCACCGTTGCAAAAGTTCTTCGTGCTGAGACACCATGTGATGATCGGGTGTGATAGGCTCTACGTTCAAATACAACGGGTGCAAGACAGTTTTGCACATGCGGAATACTCGGGTTAAACTTGATGAGCCTAGCATATGCAGATATGGCCTCGGAACACTGAGACCGAAAGGTCGAACGTGAATCATATAGTAGATATGATCAACATAGTGATGTTCACCATTGAAAACTACTCCATCTCACATGATGATCGGACATGGTTTAGTTGATTTGGATCATGTGATCACTTAGATGATTAGAGAGATGTCTATCTAAGTGGGAGTTCTTAAGTAATATGATTAATTGAACTTTAATTTATCACAAACTTAGTCCTGGTAGTATTTGCAAATTATGTTGTAGATCAATAGCTCGCGTATAGCTCCCCTGTTTTTTTTATATGTTCCTGGAGAAAACTAAGTTGAAAGATGATAGTAGCGATGATGCGGACTGGTTCCGTGATCTGAGGATTATCCTCATTGCTGCATAGAAGAATTATGTCCTTGATGCACCGCTAGGTGATAGACCTATTGCAGGAGCAGATGCAGACGTTATGAATGTTTGACAAGCTCGGTATGATGACTACTTGATAGTTTAGTGCACCATGCTTTACGGCTTAGAACCGGGATTTCAAAAATGTTTTGAACGCCACGGAGCATATAAGATGTTCCAAGAGTTGAAATTGGTATTTCAGACTCATGCCCGTGTCGATAGGTGTGAGACCTCTGACAAGTACTTTGCCTACAAGATGGAGGAGAATAGCTCAGCTAGTGAGCATATGCTCAGAATGTCTGGGTACTACAATCGCTTGAATCAAGTGGGAGTTAATCTCCCAGATAAAATAGTGATTAACAGAGTTCTCTAGTCACTATCACCAAGTTACTAGAACTTCGTGATGAACTATAATATGCAAGGGATGAATAAGACAATTCCCGAGCTCTTCGCGATGCTAAAGGCTGTGAAGGTAAAGATCAAAAAGGAGCATCAAGTGTTGATGGTTAACAAGACCACTAGTTTCTAGAAAAAGGGCAAAGGGAAGAAGGGGAACTTCAAGAAGAATAGCAAGCAAGTTGCTACTCCCGGGAAGAAGCCCAAGTATGGACCTAAGCTTGAAACTGAGTGCTTCTACTGCAAAGGGACTGGTCACTGGAAGCGGAACTGCCCCAAGTATTTGGCGGATAAGAAGGATGGCAAAGTGAACAAAGGTATATTTGATATACATGTTATTGATGTGTATTTTACTAGTGTTCATAGTAGCCCCTGGGTATTTGATACTGGTTCAGTTGCTAACATTAGTAACTCGAAACAGGAGTTGCAAAATGAACAAAGACTAGTTAATGACGAGGTGACGATGTATGTTGGAAGTGATTCCAAGGTTGATAAGATCACCATCGCACACTCCCTCTACCTTCGGGATTAGTGTTGGACCTAAATAAATGTTATTTGGTATTTGCGTTGAGCATGAATATGATTGGATCATGTTTATTGTGATACGGTTATTCATTTAAGTCAGAGAATAATTGCTGTTCTGTTTAAATGAATAAAACCTTCTATGGTCATACACTCAATATAAATGGTTTATTGAACCTCGATCGTAGTGACACACATATTCATAATAGTGATGCCAAAAGATGCAAAGTTGATAATGATAATGCAACATATTTTGTGGCACTGCCGTTTAGGTCATATTGGTGTAAAGCGCATGAAGAAACTCCATTCGGATGGACTTTTGGAATCACTTGATTATGAATCATTTGATGCTTGAGAACCATGCCTCATGGGCAAGATGAATAAGACTCCGTTCTCCAGAACAATGGAGTGAGCTAATGACTTATTGGAAATAATACATATCGATGTATGCGGTCCGATGAGTGTTGAGGCTCACGGCGGGTATCGTTATTTTCTGACCTTCACAGATGATTTGAGCAGATATGGGTATATCTACTTGATGAAACATAAGTCTAAAACATTTGAAAAGTTCAAAGAATTTTAGAGTGAAGTGGAAAATCATCGTAACAAGAAAATAAAGTTTCTGCGATCTGATCATGGAGGTGAATATTTGAGTTATGAGTTTGGTCTTCATTTGAAACAATGTGGAATAGTTTCGCAACTCACGCCACCTGGAACACCACAGCGTAATGGTGTGTCCGAACGTCGTAACCATACTTTATTAGATATGGTGCGATCTATGATGTCTCTTACCGATTTACCACTATCGTTTTGGGGTTATGCATTAGAGACAACTGCATTCATGTTAAATAGGGCACCATCTAAATCCGTTGAGACGACACCATATGAACTGTGGTTTGGCAAGAAACCTAAACTGTTGTTTCTTAAAGTTTGGGACTGCGATGCTTATGTGAAAAAGCTTCAACCTGATAAGCTCGAACCCAAATCGGAGAAATGCGTCTTCATAGGATACCCAAAGGAGACTGTTGGGTACACCTTCTATCACAGATCCGAAGGCAAGATATTCGTTGCTAAGAATGGATCCTTTCTAGAGAAGGAGTTTCTCTCGAAAGAAGTGAGTGGGAGGAAAGTAGAACTTGATGAGGTAATTGTACCTTCTCTTGAATTGGAAAGTAGTTCATCACAGAAATCAGTTCCAGTGATGCCCACGCTAATTAGTGAGGAAGCTAATGATGATGATCATGAAACTTCAGATCAAGTTACTACCGAACCTCGTAGGTCAACCAGAGTACGTTCCGCACCAGAGTGGTACGGTAATCCTGTTCTGGAAGTCATGTTACTAGACCATGACGAACCTACAAACTATGAGGAAGCGATGATGAGCCCAGATTCCGCGAAATGGCTTGAGGCCATGAAATCTGAGATGGGATCCATATATAAGAACAAAGTATGGACTTTGGTGGACTTGCTCGATGATCAGCAAGCCATTAAAATAAATGGATCTTCAAGAGGAAGACGGACGCTGATGGTAGTGTTACTATCTACAAAGCTTGAATTGTCGCAAAAGGTTTTCGACAAGTTCAAGGTGTTAACTGCGATGAGATTTTCTCACTCGTATCGATGCTTAAGTCTATCCGAATCATGTTAGCAATTGCCACATTTTATGAAATCTGGCAAATAGATGTCAAAACTACATTCCTTAATGGAATTTTTAAAGAAGTTGTATATGATGCAACCAGAAGGTTTTGTCAATCCTAAAGGTGCTAACAAAATGTGCAAGCTCCAGCGATCCATCTATGGACTGGTGCAAGCATCTCGGAGTTGGAATATACGCTTTGATGAAGTGATCAAAGCATATGGTTTTATACAGACTTACGGTGAAGCCTGTATTTACAAGAAAGTGAGTGGGAGCTCTGTAGCATTTCTGATATTATATGTGGATGACATATTGTTGATTGGAAATGATATAGAATTTCTGGATAGCATAAAAGGATACTTGAATAAGAATTTTTCAATAAAAAGGCCTCGGTGAAGCTGCTTAAGTATTGAGCATCAAGATCTATAGGGATAGATCGAGACGCTTAATAGGACTTTCACAAAGCACATACCTTGACAAGTTTTTAAAGATGTTCAAAATGGATCAGTCAAAGAAGGAGTTCTTGCCTGTGTTACAAGGTGTAAAATTGAGTAAGACCCAAAACCCGACCACGGCAGAAGATAGAAAGAGAATGAAAGTCATTCCCTATGCCTCAGTCATAGGTTCTATAAAGTATGCCATGCTATGTACCAGACCAGTTGTGTGCCTTGCTATGAGTTTAGCAAGGAGGTACGATAGTGATCCAGGAGTGGATAACTGGATAGCGGTCAAAGTTATCCTTAGTTACCTAAGAGGACTAAGGAAATATTTCTCGGTTATGGAGGTGATAAAGAGTTCATCGTAAAGAGTTACGTCGATGCAAACTTTAACACTGATCTGGATGACTCTGAGTCTCAATCTGGATACATATTGATAGTGGGAGCAATTGGCTAGAGTAGCTCCATGCAAAGCATTGTAGACATAGAAATTTGCAAAATACATACGGATCTGAATGTGGCAGACCCGTTGACTAAACCTCTCTCACAAGCAAAACATGATCACACCTTAGTAAACCCTTTGGGTGTTGGTCACATGGCGATGTGAACTATTGGTGTTGGTCACATGGCGATGTGAACTATTGGTGTTAATCACATGGCGATGTGAACTAGATTATTGACTCTAGTAAACCCTTTGGGTGTTGGTCACATGGCAATGTGAACTATTGGTGTTAATCACATGGCGATGTGAACTAGATTATTGACTCTAGTAAACCCTTTGGGTGTTGGTCACATGGCAATGTGAACTATTGGTGTTAATCACATGGCGATGTGAACTAGATTATTGACTCTAGTGCAAGTGGGAGACTGAAGGAAATATGCCCTAGAGGCAATAATAAAGTTATTATTTATTTCCTTATTTCATGATAAATGTTTATTATTCATGCTAGAATTGTATTAACCAGAAACTTAGTACATGTGTGAATACATAGACAAACAGAGTGTCCCTAGTATGCCTCTACTTGACTAGATCGTTAATCAAAGATGGTTAAGTTTCCTAGCTATGGACATGTGTTGTCATTTGATGAACGGGATCACATCATTAGGAGAATGATGTGATGGACAAGACCCATCCGTTAGCTTAGCATAATGATCGTTAAGTTTATTGCTATAGCTTTCTTCATGACTTATACATATTCCTCTGACTATGAGATTATGCAACTCCCGAATACCGGAGGAACACTTTGTGTGCTATCAAACGTCACAACGTAACTGGGTGATTATAAAGATGCTCTACAGGTGTCTCCGAAGGTGTTTGTTGAGTTGGCATAGATCGAGATTAGGATTTGTCACTCCGAGTATCGGAGAGGTATCTCTGGGCCCTCTCGGTAATGCACATCATATGAAGCCTTGCAAGCAATGTGACTAATGGGTTAGCTACGGGATGATGCACTACGAAACGAGTAAAGAGACTTGCCGGTAACGAGATTGAACTAGGTATGATGATACCGACGATCGAATCTCGGGCAAGTAACATGCCGATGACAAAGGGAAAAACGTATATTGTTATGCGGTTTGACCGATAAAGATCTTCGTAGAATATGTAGGAGCCAATATGAGCATCCAGGTTCCACTATTGGTTATTGACCGGAGATGTGTCTCGGTCATGTCTACATAGTTCTCGAACCCGTAGGGTCCGCACGCTTAACGTTCGATGACGATTTGTATTATGAGTTATGTGATTTGATGACCGAAGTTTGTTCGGAGTCTCGGATGAGATCGGGGACATGACGAGGAGTCTCAAAATGGTCGAGAGGTAAAGATTCATATATTGGAAGGCTATATTCGGACATCGGAAAGGTTCCGAGTGATTCGGGTATTTTTTGGAGTACCGGGGAGTTACGGGAATTCACCGGGAGAAGTAATGGGCCTTATTGGGTCATACAGGAAATAGGAGGCAGCAGCCAGGAGGTGGCGCCCCCCCCCCCAAGCCCAGTCCGAATTGGACAAGGGGTTGGGGGCGCAGCCCCTCTCTTTTCCCCTCTCCTCTTGGTGGAATCCTACTAGGACTTGGAGTCCTAGTAGGACTCCCCCCCTTGGTGCGCCTCCCCCTTAGGCCGGCCACCTCCTCCCTCCCTCCTTTATATACGGGGGCAGGGGGGCACCCCAAAGACACACAAGTTGATTGTTTAACCATGTGCGGTGCCCCCCTCCATAGATTTCCACCTCGGTCATATTTTCGGAGAGCTTAGGCGAAGCCCTGCCGGAATCACTTCATCATCACCGTCACCATGCCGTCGTGCTGACGAAACTCTCCCTCGGCCTTAGCTGGATCAAGAGTACGAGGGACGTCACCGAGCTGAACGTGTGCAGAACTTGGAGGTGCCATATGTTCGGTACTCGATCGGTGGAGCGCGAAGAAAGTTCGACTACATCAACCGCGTTGTGAAACGCTTCCGCTTTTGGTCTACAAGGGTACGTAGACACACTCTCCCCGCTCGTTGCTATGCTTCTCCTAGATAGATCTTGCGTGATCGTAGGAAATTTTTGAAATACTACGTTCCCCAACACATCGAGCTCCGACCGCGACGAGCTCGAGGAGCACCTCCGCTCCAAGTCCGCCGCCGCCAAATCCGCCGCAGAATCCACTTCCCTCTCAACCCCGCGCCCGTCCAACTCCATCTCCAACCCGCTCCTCCGCCTCCTCCACCCGCCATCCGACGCTGCGCCCTCCAAGGCCCAGCACATCAGCCTCCACCCCCCAGCCCTAGTCGCATCCCCAAGCCCGACCCCAACCCCATGGAGGTCGAGATCAAGCTCCGGCGCCCCGACACGGCCGCGCCACCTCCGCTTCCTCGTCCTCAACACCGCCGAGCTTGCCGTCGACCGGTCCTACATCCGCTTCCAAGCTCCCACCCTGCCCTCCCCCTCCGAGGCAGGTCCTCCGATCTCTTGTTTGTTTCTCATGGCGGGGCTGTGCTGCGTTGCAGGACTGGGTGCCGACGGAGGTGTCGCAGTTCGAGGAGGACGAGATCCTGGTCCTCGGGTTCGACCTGGAGCTGCCCCTCGGCGAGGGCGTGCTCGCCATGGATTTCATCGGGACCCTCAACGACCATATGAGGGGCTTCTATAGGAGGTATATCGTCCTTTATC
Organism: Thinopyrum elongatum; assembly: GCA_011799875.1. Taxonomy (NCBI): domain Eukaryota; kingdom Viridiplantae; phylum Streptophyta; class Magnoliopsida; order Poales; family Poaceae; genus Thinopyrum; species Thinopyrum elongatum. Next base: position 448,135,359 of record CM022301.1, on the reverse strand, counting down.
CTTCTTTTGATGATGATGGTATGGGCAAGATCCGATCTTACACGAAAGTTCTCGTGACTAGTCTCTCGTGCGTATGGGGTATTGATTAGTTCCTGACAGTACGCAGCTGTGTGCTTGGAAGAAACCGATGTCATTGGACCATAATATTTGTCAGTTCCGATGCTTAGAGTGTTGTAGTGATGAGTGGTGTAAATGATACAGTCATCTCTTGATAGCAAGCCAGATCGTAGGATATTTGGATCATGATCTTGAGATTCTCCCATGTCCCATCATGATCCACTATTCATTCAATCTTTGCTATTCTGAACATCGTATTTAGTAACGAGAAACCAATCATTGGAAAATGTTGCTCTATTTCTATGGGTTTCCATATCTTACACACATGAGCTCTGTGTCAGCAGTATAACTTAAAAAAAGGAAAATGAACAGACAAATATCTGGAGGTTTATTATGTTGTGAATAAAGGGACTGAATGGGCAGATTTGAAGAGCAGATGTAGGATGTTATTATTAATTTGCTGTTGTAAAATTACCTATTTGTTGTTTAACCAGTCAATACTGAATACACTTTGCGAGTCTGCGAACATAGTTTAATTTAGCATCTTCGTAAACTTTCGCCTGCGGTTCTCAAGCATACGGGAGTTGTTTCTTACCCACGTAATAATCTGTTATTGCCAACCAGGTATCGCCGTTGAAAAACATGGGGTCTGTGTAGTGATTAGTATACACATGTACCTGATAAAATGGTCCTTGATGTGATGGAATTACTAGCATTTGTGTGGGTTTACACTGCTGTGCCTAAACTACTATGGTAGCCAAGCCAGCATCCATTGCACCAATCCTCATCAATTAATGGCCAATGTACACATAAACTCTATGGAACAATAATGATAGTGATCCAGCACAATAGTTTGCTTAATTTCTTTGCACTACCTTGCTGTTTGACCGCTATTTTTATGGTTTGGATGTATATACGAGATGGTGGGCTGTTGGATGTGGATTGTGAGTCCACGGCAAGACCGACCTCGAAACATCAAGGTATAGATATGGTGTGCTTATGCAAAAGCAGTTGATGTGCACTTATATCCATATTCACATCTAAGATCGTCAACTGAGATGTTTCTGTTGTAAATGTTTCTGTTATGTGTTGCTTGCTCATTCATGCTTTGTTAGATCTTTTGCTCGAATTGAGATATTTATTGTGGGAAAATGTCAAGTACATATTTGTTACTTTATATTCTAGTCCTGTTTGTACATGCTTTCTGGCAAATGTTCTGTTAGCTAATTTGAAGATAGCAGTTAGTGCTAGTGCTTAATGTTTCTTTTCAAAACTTAAAGGGAGAAAATTAAAACACCTGCTGCCCATAATCATCCTTTTCGATCTCCCTCGCAACTCCTTCATAATTTTAATTTTTTTGTCCCCATGTTGCGGTTTGTATTTTAACAATGCTTGTTTTTGAGCTCCTGCCACTTTAAGCTATTGTAGACCTGTAGTTATATCTCAAGCATCTGGGCTTATATTACTTTGCTGGAACAATCGATTGCCAATTCTAGTTTCCATGATGCAATCTCAGTCTAGTGCTTCTGGTTGATGCAGGTGCACATTAATGTTGTTGAGGATGACGTCTCATCTACGGTAGTAAGCGACTAGATTCAGCAAGGTCAGTTATATAATATAGTAGATATTACTTTTGTGAAAGCATCTCATGGGAAATATCATGGTTGCATATTTGTGCCATATCCATTTGCGTGCAATACCCTGGACATTGTATCCTGATTCTGAGATGCTAATGAGGGGAGGTGGTTCTTTATTCTAGATTTTGTATGTTCTATTTTGATTTTGCATCCCTATCAATGCCTCGAACATGTTGCTTTACCTACATATCTGAGGATATTAAACCACTACCATCTTATTGAATTATTTTCTGTCCTCAGTTGTATCTACAACCATTCTGGTATTGTTAGTTATGGGTTATTTGATTCTGTTCATATAGCTAATCAGCTGCTGTTGTGCATAAAATTCCAGGATCTTTGCATGTAAGTTCTGGCTGTAGTGTGCTCTCACATTGTACATGCCCCTATGTTTAGTAAGATTAAATTGCTACTCTTAATGATGAATAGTTGAGTTTTTCTATTTGAAGCAGCACCTACTTTCTGGTCCTATAGTGTTTAAAACTGATAATTATGATGCATTGGTCCATATGGCCTTGTTTTTTAATGCATATATATCATGTAGTTGATAGGCCTTGATCTCAACCTCTGAAGTTTATGTTCCCTGGTGTGTAGGTAACTTGTCATTTTTATTGGCAGGCCTGTAATGAATTTATTTGAATTTTGCTCCTATTGCAATGTACAGTATTAACAAACAGGTCTATATTACTGTGGATGCATAATGTAGAAGTATAGAAACCATAAATTCAAGCTTCTGCTGTAGCATGCTCAATATATACTGTTATAGAATAGTGTTCTACAAAAGGTTGAAACAGCATGGTCTCGGTCATTTGTAGGAAGTAGAATCACTAAGCTGACATCTTTTACACCTCACTGTTTTATTTGTTTTTTCTAATTTAATTTTGTGGATAGTAAATTTGCAATTGTACGCCCTTTGTAAAAAAATGCATTTTACATTTCCATGCCCTATAATGCTGAAGCACGTGTCTCTATGATATTCTGCACGACTGAAAGGCTGATATCTTGTATAAATTTGGCTTTTGGCAGGTAATCCTTTTCCCTGCCACGTTCAGCTGCATCACTTTGATGCCCATGAAGGGTGATAGAAACATCTTCCTGCCGTCATGAAGGGCCACTTGAAGCTGTCAAAGGGCACTTGTAGAGCTTGTGGCTGTGATTACACTTGTAGAGACTTGTAGAGCTTGTGGCTGTGATTACATTTGTAGAGCTTGTGGCTGTGATTACACTGGTAGAGCTTGTGGCTGTGATTACATTTGTAGAGCTTATATCTAAGTTATATGATGTAACAAAATTATTTTGGCTGTTATTTGAAGTATTATGTGTGCTTTCTACCTGTTCTGATTTGAATATTGGTTATTTATTTACCGGTGAATTGAAAACATGGACCCACATACTAGAACCTAACAATCGGGACCCATTTGAGTACTGGACCCATCTTCTAAAAAAAACTGAAACGTTGAGCCAGAAAGGCCTCAGCCTAGAAACAAAAAGGCTGAAATATCGGGCCAGGCCCATGTAGCCGACCAGAATGACAACAAAAATGGTAATTAAAAAGGCTGAATTAGGGGGCTCGGCCCATGTAAAGCGTCGAATTGGACCGGGCTGATTCTAATCAACGACCAATTCATTTCATCGTAATTTTGCCACGTCAGCTTGCCACGTCGGATCCGACGTGGTGTGGGCAGACAACCAACGACCAAAACAATTGGTCGTTAAACCAACGACCTTTTATTTTGGTCGTTACCTTCTACGACCTTATCACAAAGAAGGTTGTTAAGTTTCATTAAAGACGGTCAGCTTTTGACCAACTTTTTTTGGTCAGAAAATGGTCGCAAATGAAAAACAATGACAATTCAGTGACCAATATTGATGGTCGCAAATTGACATATTTCTTGTAGTGGTCCACTTCTTCGTCCGAATCCGAGGAATCAAAAAACTCATTTTGAATCATTTGATCAAGCTCCACCGGTCCATACTCCTCATCCGATGAAGCATCGAAATCCATCGTTTTCTCAATAAAATCACAAAAAAATTGGTCAGACAATGTGTTGAACACATCAAGCGCAAGACGGAACCAGAGAGTTGCCGGACATACCACGGTGGCGTCCGGGCCGGCGATGACGTCCCCCGCGGCGAGGATGGGAGAGAGGACCGCTCTGCCGGAGCTAGCGGCGCAGAGGCTAGGAACGGATGCGGAGCACATGTGGCGACAGAGCTACGAGACGGACGACGCGAAGGAGGAAGAAGAGAGGAGATAGCGAATGGATCCGACAGGTCTGGGGGTGGATTTGGTGCAATTTGCGGTGGGGTCGGGCTATCGAGTCAGACGTGGCGGGCGTGCTCGGGCGCCCCCATATCCGCCCCATATTTGGGCTGGATATGAGGGGTGTCGTCAGCCCGGGCGTTTGAGGTGCCCGTATAGGTCGAAATTTCACGACCAGACAGTGACCGGATGGCCCGCCCGAGTGTATGAGGCGGGTTGGAGGCGCCTGGCTGTAGATGCGCTTAAGGGCATCTCCAAGGCGGACCTATAAACCTCCCGCAACCATCCGGACCGCGTTGTCCAGACTGCGGAAGCCATACAACGCCGACCTGTATCGGTCCGCGGGGCAGTCTGGACGCGATTTCTCCCACAAACCAGAGAAAAACATGGGAGAGATTTGCGGGAGTCTAGACCAATCCCGATCCCATTTTGACAGCCCTGGCCCACCAAAAATCCCTCCCACCTTCCGCGTGCGTTGCTGCCTGGCGCCAGCTGCCCGCATTCATGCCGTTGTAAAGCGCGCCGCTCAACATTGAAGACAACTCAGGGCAGACGCGACCTCTCACTGCCTTCGCCATTGAAGTAGCACGGAGGCCGAGGACATCGCCCGCGACATGTCTCCGATGTCCGCGTCTGTTCAATGACGAAGACGCGTGACTGGACGGAACGTGGCGGATATCTACTGCGCCCGTTCAATGCCGCTGTCTGTTCGTCTGTCGCCATTAAGCATGCTAGCCGGCCGAGAAACCCACTCTGGCACCGCGCATTGATGCACCAGGACGCGTCGCCTCACCGGAATCCACTATATAAAGGCGGCCACACCCTGCTAACTCCACACCACAACACAAGCCCCTCCACATCCTCCTCCCTTGCACTGCATCCGCCATGACCGCTAGCGGGAAAGCACTCAGGGACAGTCTATCGCCGGAGATGAAGCATGGGGTGGCCGCCCTTGCCGCCGCCTGGCATAGCCGTTGTGTCGGGCGAATCGAGGCTAGCTTGCCGGCCAGCTCGTCCGAGGTCTCCGACGAAGAGGACGAGACCACGATGGAGACGGGCTCCGACGACACCGCCCCAGCAACCGCGCGTCCTGTGCACGCCGGCTTGACTATGGAGCAGGCGCAGTCGCAGTTCAACGCCGTAATGGCGGAGGTGCAGCCTGCGCCGGTGCCTTTGTCGGCGTTCCGGTAGGCGTAGGAGGAATAGCGGTACAACCTGTTCCTCTTGGAGCAGCACCGGCTGGCGGAAGGCCAGATCTACAGCGAGCGCGTGAGCGAGGAGGCCGTGCCGGCCATGGCCGCGGCAAACCCAAATTTCGTCGCGGAGCAACGTGCCATCTATGATGCCTTCCGCGCTCAAGCCACCGCTCGCCAGGAACCGGCAGCCGCGGAGGCGCAGCTGCAGGCGATCGCGAACGAGAACGTAGCCACTTGCGCCTCCTACACGTTGTCGACGAACCATCAGTCGGCCCGGTGGGACGACGACAGCCAAGGCGCCATCATTTTCCTCGTGGACCTCACGTCCGCCGACGATAGACAAGGCGCAGGCTCCTCCGAAGATGAGTAGGCCACGGGAGGCGGCGGGGCCTGGTGTCCCATGTGGGCCAGTCCATCTCTCATGTTCTACTGTTCCTCGCCGGAGACCGCACATTCACTTCATCGGTCTTATCGCTGATGCTCATGGAGACGGCGGAAGGAGGACGACACGGGCTTGGACGCCGGGCGCCGCCGCTGTAGGATAGGTTTAGGGGCGGGTTTTTTTTTCTAAATGCTCGAAATGTAGTTAAATTCGCCGTGTTTGTATAAAATACATCATGTTTGTACGAAATCCGACCGTGTTTGCATGAATTTCATTCGGTTTGTTGAAAAATAGTTTGAAATGTATGCTGCTAGCGATGGATGTTGACCTCCCGCATTCATTTCCGTGGACTGGTCCTTGGAGATGCCCTAAGTGGAGCCGCAAGACGCGGGAGGGAGGACGCATGGGGAAAATATCTAGTGATACCACACCCTAAATGCTCCCATGATACCATTTCCAAAAATTCAATTTTAGATGTCTCAAAAAAATCTGAAAAAAATCATGAATGTTCACAAGGAATGTGTCTACATCTCCTAAAAATTTCAGCTTCAAATTCAAAATGTACACTGAGAAACAAAAAAGGCTAATTCAGATGTGAATCGTGTCAATTTTGTTTTTGTCCTTTTGTGACACTATTCATGCTAGATTTGTCATTTTTTGTTTCTCAATGTGTATTTCGAATGTAGATCTGATTTTTTAGGGGACGAAAAAATTCAGAATTTTTTTGAACATTTAAAAGTGATTTTTTAAAGTTAGTATCTAGTACCATGGGAGAATTTTAGGTGTGGTATCACCTGATACTCTCCCGGTACGCATGGCCAGTGGATGCAGATCAGCCTGATTTGACAGTCGAGCGTCAGAGCTGAGGCTGCCGGGGATGGGGCTACCACAGCCAATCATCATGCGTTAAATTATGAATGACGTGATGGCTCGCATCGCACCTTCCTCCCTTGGTATGCATTTCCCTGGCGGGCAAGTCAAGTCAAGCCAAGCCAAGCAGGCGGGCATGCTGATTGCACACCCAGAGTCCAGGAGCGAGCAACGCAACGCAAGGCCGAGAGAGAAAGGCCTACGTACGTACGTCATGGCTGACTCACACGTACTACTCCGGCCAGCTGGAACAGACACGTCTCCTGCCCCGCACGGCCGAAGAAAGCAGCCACAGCCCACGCCACGGCCGAAGCAGTCGCTGTCTCGCCCATGCCCATGCCCATGCTGACCGACTGGAGCGCCGCCGCGGCGCCGTTGGGGATTTCGATCTGTGTGGCACGGAATACGCGTAAAATAATCGGCTCATTTTTCCGTTCCTTTTCCTCTGCTGGCAAAATTGTTTTGTGTTTCAGTGTGTTGTGTCGTGCAGAAACTAGCCACCGTGGCGATCGACGGACCGAACCAGAGCCTGATCGCGCGTGCGGCTCATGGCCTTAATCACACAAGCAGAGCTGGTACGAGAACCACGCCGGGTCGACTCGTCGCGCTCGCGTGCCGCGCACGGCCGGCCCTCATCAGAGACAACCATCTGCAAGTCGCGTAGTGAGACGATCATGGACGGCGCTCCACGAGTCCAATTTCGTTTCGCTTGCTTCGCTTCGGCCTGACAACATGCCAAGCGTTCGTCCGTGGTCACGAGTCACTATTTGCGTTCGGTTTATTCGGTTTACATGGTTCGGTTTATACGGTTTTTTGGTTTGTACTGTATTAATACTTCGGTAAATACGGTTCGGTTTTGGTATATATCAAATTATTTTAGTATGGTTTTGGTATATACCATAATAACCAACGTTGACGCGACTTTGAAAATGACGTCATATCAATTTATAAATTTATGACTCAAAACACATACTCCCTCCGTCCCAAAATCTTGTCTTAAATTTGTCTAGATACGGATGTATCTAATACTATATATATAAGTATATATGCATGAATGATTTCATCTCTTGATTGTTATGGACGTGCTTAGCATTTTTTAAAGATAAAAATGATTATGTTACAAGAAAAATGTACGTGCTTGGTAGTGAATTTGACTCATGTACAAGAAAAATGATAACTTGTATGGTTGTTTGCCTCAAGAAATATAAATTTATTTTTACTTCGGTTTATTCGGTTAACCATTCGGTTTTTGGGTATATATCATAAAAACCAAAGTTCAAAACGGTATGAAAAGTTCATACCATACCAAAACTAGAAACCATACAAACCGTAAAATTGGTTCGGTTTATTTTCGGTATGGTTTTTCGGTTCGGTTTCAAAATGCACAGAGTGAGTCACGAGCAGATAGATAGATAGATAGATAACCACGTGGTCACGAGTACTCGTACACAAAACTGTGGAACACACAGATCATACGGTCAGAATTCACAAGTCTTGAAATCCTTGTGCAATTTGTTATTTTCCACACAATTAACCTTCGTAGACTAGTGTACATCCAGCAAGCGGATCGGGCAAACAGGGCGAGCAGGAGGCCGAGTTGAGGTGTTTTAATTAACCTTCCCCGATTTCTTCTCGCTGTTGCGTAAACAAGGGGTAAGACTTGACACTGGATGCGCGTGCGCGGTCAAAGAGATGGAGACGCGAGCCGATCGGTCGGCTAGCTGATCGGGCAAACAGATAACCAACCATGTCCATGTGCGTTTTAGCCTGACTGCACGGGATTAGCAGAGGAAGGAGGAGGGAAGCTAGGAGTAGCTAGCTAGCGACAGACGGACGGACGGACGGACGTCTGTGTTGGCGGCGGCTGCCTGCAGCACGGGAGGGCAGGATTATAGGTGGATGCGGTGTAGGCGCCATCTCTTCTCCGTCCCAGTCCGCCTGACTGTGTCCGTACGTGTCTCCATCGCCGTCCTATTTAAACCTCCTCCTCCTCCTCCTCTCTCGACTCGACTGCATCGCATCCATCCATCCATCCTTCCAGGGCAGGCTACCGTACGCCTCCTTCTCTCCCGTCTCCGGCCACGACCAACTCCGGCGGATCTCCCCATTCTCCCTGCTCCTCTGCCCCGCCGCGCATTCTTCAGGTAATTATTAAGCTTAGTTACTTCGCTTCGGCGTCCGCGATCGCGCACCTGGCTGCTCCGTGTCGTGCTCCTTGGTACCACTACCACCGCCGTCTCTGCTTCTCCTCCTCCTGGGAGCTCCATCCGGCCATCTCCTAGCAAGGTCCGAGAGTCTTGGAGAATTTGCGTCCGTCCGTCCGTCCGTTTACATCTTCGCAGACTAGCTCCTTTCCTTTCCTCAGAGCCTGGTGCTGCCCGTCTAAGCGCACAAGTGCTTTACGACTTCGCCTCCTCCCACTGTTGCGGCTACCAACGGTTCCGTGGATCATTCAGCCATTTTGATCTCTATTGTCTCTCTCTTATTATCTGAATCTGTCAGGAGGCGTGTCTGAAAACCATCCTTGACACCATAGGACAGAAGCTAAGCAGATCAGCAGGGGACTGAGGAGGAGACCTGATCCTGATCCTACACCAGGGCCGGCCGGGAAGATGGGCTTCCTGTCGCTGCTCGTGGTGGCTTCCATGCCCATCGTCCAGGTCCTGCTCATCGGCGTCATCGGAGCCTTCCTCGCCTCGGGGTACAGCAAGGTCTTCACCGCCAGCGCCCGCAGGGACATGAACAAGGTAATCCAGCTTCCATGGGCAGATTAAATTCTGTTTCGTCCTTAGTCTAATACTGCCTTTGTTATGGCCTAATCCCATTTTCTTGGGCAGGTTGTTTTTACAGTCTTCACCCCATCTCTCATCTTCGCCAACCTCGCCAAGACGGTCACACTGTCCGACGTCATCTCCTGGTGAGTCAGCGGTTTCATCAGGTTTCATAGTTCCCAACAAGGCAGTCCGTTAAATAGCTGCTGCAATTCGGTGAACATGTGCCAGAGTTAGCACCATGCTTCCATTTAACAGGTTCTCTGAATGTCAGAGAAGACATCCAGCTCAAGTGACAGAACATTCAGTGAACATGCCTGCATAAACATCCAGCTCAAGTGGACTGACACGAGCAAGCTTTACATCATACAGGTGGTTCATGCCGGTGAACATAGCAATCACATTCCTGGTTGGCAGTGCTCTAGGCTGGCTAGCGTGCAAGATCCTGAAACCGCCGCAGCATTTCCGTGGCCTCATCATGGCCTTCTGCTCAGCAGGTATACACAATGTCAGACTTTGATTTGCCATGATAATGTTGGTATCCATATCATGATGCTAACAGTGTTCGACATCGACCAAAAATGCAGGAAATCTCGGCAATCTGCTGCTGATCGTCGTCCCGGCGGTCTGTGACGAAGATGGCAACCCGTTTGGGAACGATCGGAACCAGTGCCGCTCGCGCGGCCTCTCCTACTCATCGCTGTCCATGGCTGTAAGCAGAATTTGCCACCAGTACTAGTTGCTCGTCCCTCTGCCGCCGCCGAGAGATCAGGCAGCTAATTCACTCTGAGGATGTCTGCAGCTCGGTGGCCTCTTCATATGGACGTATACCTACAGCCTGATGCAGAAGTCTGGAAAGCTGTACCACAAGATGCAGTCCAAAAGCGTCCAGTGCCCGGCCGACAGTGACGAGGAGCATCTTGAGGGATTCAAAGCCGGCGACGAGGAAGCGGCTCTCCCGGCTTCCGCTAGCCCTGAAGAACACAACGAGGGGAGCCAGATTGTAAGTTCAGAATTCTCCATGTTGGTTGGTTGGTTCTTGGTGGCATCTCCAGAGTTCAGAGAAACTGACTCGGACAGAAATGCAGGAGGCTCCACTCCTGTCGTGCGAGAGCGATGTTGCCAACAACAAAGGGTTCTGGACGAACCTGAAGGAGGCCTTGCACCAGCTCGTCGAGGAGCTCATGGCGCCGCCGACCATATCTGCGGTATGTCTCTCCCTAACAAGCTGCAACATTTATCATTTCAAGGGGAATATGCGTTTTTGACTGAATTTGGTGTTAACTGCATCTTGGCAGATAATTGGATTCGTTGTTGGGCTAGTGCCATGGCTGAAGTCGCTGATCATCGGCGACGGTGCCCCTCTCAGAGTTATCCAGGATTCTCTGGAGTTGATGGGGTACGAAGCAACATCCCTGTCTGTCTACCTGCTGATGAAACTTTTTCCTCTATTCATTTTGAAAACTCTGAACGTAATTCAGTATTCATCCAGTCTCACTCCAATGACTAAGCAGTACTTCCCTTTGCAGCAATGGCACCATACCCTGCATCACCCTCATCCTAGGAGGAAACCTGACACAAGGTAGGGATCTGACACATCACTGTCCCGATCATCAAGATCATTTGGTAGCAGTTCATCCGCATAGTGTCGTGTCGCCCCTGAAAACAATTCTCTGAAGTCACTCTGAAAATTCTTCTGCAGGGCTGCGGAAGTCGGTGCTGAAGCGTGCGGTGATCGTGGCTATCGTGTTTATCCGCTACGTGGCTATGCCGGTGATCGGGATCGCCGTCGTCCGCGCGGCGCACGGGGTCGGGTTCCTTCCCCACGACCCTCTCTACCGGTACGTGCTGATGTTGCAGTTCGCACTGCCGCCTGCCATGAACATCGGGACCATGGCGCAGCTGTTCGACGTCGGGCAGGAGGAGTGCTCGGTGATCTTCTTGTGGACGTACCTCGTCGCCGCCGTTGCGCTAACCACCTGGTCCACCGTCTTCATGTCCATCCTCTCCTGAAGCAGGCAACCATTAACAGTTCAATTTTGTAATGGGCCAGGGAGAATTCCAGTAGATTCCATTTGTAAAGTGTTCATTACAGAGTTTGTAAGTAGACACGCCATTCTTTCTGTATACTAAATACTAGTCCATTCTTTATCGAAAAACATACTAGTCCATTTTCAGCCTGTCCTGCTTTTGCAACAGACTGTGGATGAATTTTCAAGCACAAATTCATTATATAATCGAAGGATACCAGCGTTTGCACGACACACAATTTGACCCAGATTTTGCAAGACAGTTTTGCAAACAATACAAACTCTTTTACATACACTTTCAGAGAAGTAAGAGGCTACCCTACCCCTGCCCTTCCCTACGACCAGTTGAGGCAGGAGCTTGTGCTTCTGAATTCTGGTTCTGCAGACTTCTGAATTCCAGTCTACTTCATGGATAGAAACAATTTATTTCAGTATGGAAAGAGCATAGACACATACTCCTATCCCCTGGCTCTGAAAACTTCTAAATTTCAGTATACTTCAGGCTACTGTTTTTTGCAACAGACTCCACTGAAAGGGCATCATACCAGACAACAACATTTGCACTACGAGCTACCAAAGGGATCAACTGTCCACATACCATGAAAGTGATAGTGATTGCAAAAGCTGGGGATATCAAAATCTCTTTTAAAGTAAAATGTTGCACCTCTGGAAGCACTGATATCCAGTTGTAGCCGCCTGCGCTGATTAGCCACCCATTTATCATTGCAGGTACCATTGGCACCAAATTTCGTTACCTTGAGCACCTTTGCGTTCAGAACAAAGAACTTGGCAAAGTCAACATCTGCTCTCTTGCCTTCATAGGTGTTCAATACTATTGCTCTGAGATGGAGTTCGAGGCATTCGATGGGATCGAGTGTGCTATATTGGCACACATTTTTCAGATCCTTCCTAAGGCGTGACTGCAAAAGAATAGAATAGTTATTGGTGGCCACTTAGGTCATGATAAAAGGAGTAATTTTTCTGCGGGTAAAAAAAAAACAGTGATTCCTCATCGCTGGCATCTAGTTACATAAGGATTAGTTGCATTTGCATGATGAATGAATTAATTGGGGATTATTGACAATGTACTCCTCTAGCTTCATTTTAACTTGAAAATCTCCTAGGTGTAGTTTTGACTACCAGATTTTTCATTGTACAATTATGGAGAAACTACCCAACAATCTTTATTGTGGAGGTTAATTTTACCAAAAGTGTACTAAATATTACGTCCAAACTAAACTTCCAGAGATATGTAATTGATCAAAGTTAAAATACCATGTGATTAGATTTAACAACAAAGATTTTCACCTGGATGTATAGCTTCTCCAAGCAGGGAAAGCATCTAAGAAAGCTAACAACTGCATCCAGATTGGGGCCGATAGATTCTAGAACCAAGACCTTCACTGTACGTCCCGACGCTGTCAAGCTAGTGGGGATAATTTCCTGGAGAAAGCCGATACACACACATCAATAGTTTGCAAGTCGAAAATGCCCAAATGCATGCAAGTTTTACCTTCGCAATTGTTCCATTCACAGTTTTGAAATTTTCGCTAAACAGGCAGCCCAACACCATCAATTTCGGCGGCAAGGACTCTGACTGTCCTCGGGCCACCACATGGACCACCACATGGACCAAGTGTGATCAATCTCTCAAGGCAAGGTGTATCTTCAATGACAAGCTCCTGAAGCAGGGACTCTTCACCGTTGAAGTAAGAACCAGCGACACCAATACTCCGTAGAGTGGACGAGATGATCCGGACGGAGCTGAGCCCCTGGATCTTATCAAGCTGAAGGCTCTCTAGTGCAGTGCAGGCAGCGAGCAGGCAGTGGAGGGTCGCCTCGGAGATTGCGACACCACAGAGCTTGAGCTCCTTCAGCCGAGGGACATGAAGTGCGGGGGTAACTTTAATCTCGTGGAAATCACAGCCGCACAGTCTGGCGACGCGCAGCGTGGGCGCGAAGCGGAGCACGGACGGCGGCAGCGTCCACCACGGATTGTTGCCCAAGTAGAAATCGAGCTCCTCGAGGCCATCGAGGGCGGGGGACCAGAACCAGCCGTCGAACTTGTTGCAAAGGTCACAGCTGAGGCAGATGCCGTGGCGATCACCGAAGGAGAGGAGGCGAGCGGGGCCGGTGTGCACGGCGAGGATCTTGGAGACGATGACGGCGATGCGCTCGCTCACCGGGCGGTGAACAGGTTTGTACTCGACATCGCGGTTGAACGAGCCGGTGCGTCAGATATGGCGGGCGAGGTAGTCGACCGCGAGGTTAAGCGGGGCGGAGTGGCAGAGGTGGCGCCACTGGGAGGAGAGAGCGGTTGTCCGCGCGGCGTCCTTGGTGGGCAAGAGAGAGATGATCGTGCCGAGGATCTCGTCTGGGAGGCGGCTGATGAGGTCGATGCTCGCACCATCGCCGCCGCTGACATCTCTGCTCGCCGGAGATTGCGGATCGTCCCGCCTCCGCCTCTTGGATAGGGAAGCCGCGACATTGTTCATGGAGGCCGCCGCCCAAAAAAACCGAGAATTAGGTTGCAATCTTCTGTCACCCCCGAGCGATCTATTTAACGGGTTTGGAATATGTACGATTTACACAGGTATACGTATCACAAAAAATCTCCTTTTTATAAGAAAGGAAAATAAAAAATTCGGTATACAACCCGCCGATGCAAACGGACATATTTTTTGTTCGCTTTTATCCGTTTGGGTCGGCAAAGCGGATGCGCGTGTCCGGTCTTTGATTTGGGTGAGTCGGTGCGCCCAACACGGCATACACATTTTAGTCTGCGCGTGGTCTTAAAAAAATAATAAATAAGCATGCATATTAATAAAACATAATTAAAAACACCGGCCAAAGTCCACTTATACATGAAACATAAATAAAAGTTAAAAAAAATAATAGCATTCACCGCGCCGCTGCATCCCGCAGCCCTAGTCGTCGTTCTCAGAGTCGGAGCGGATGAGGTCGAAGTACACTCGCGCCTCTGCCCAAGGAAAGGCCTGCCAGTAGGCCGCCAACGCCGCCTCCTCCGGCGTCTGTTGCGGCTGCTGCTGCTGCTGCCTGGCGTAGCGCGTGCTCCTCCTCCTCATGCTCTCACCGCTCCTCCTACTCCTCGCGCGCCCAACACCGCCGACGCTCCTGCTCCTCCTCACGCTCCCACTGCATCTGCCGCTCGGTGTAGGCCCGCTCCTCCGCCAGCCAGTGTGCCTTCTAGACCTCGAGGTGATGCACCTCCTCCTTGTCGGTGGAGTGCATCCACACAACTGGTGCGTTGACCCACTCCCGGACGACGCCGGTCCACTAGTACCTATCGAGGATACCATCAGGTCGATTTGGCGCCGGCGTGGGCATTGGCGTTGACGGTGGCGGTGGCGGGTAGACGCAATCATCTGCCGCAGAGAGCTGGAGTGCCTCCTCCATACCAGGCTAGCGTGCGTCCTCCTCGCGCTGGGACTCTTCGAGGGCACGTTGGAGCGCCTCCTCTAGAGCGGCCTGGTACTCCGTCTCCGCCTCCACGTCCTCCTACTTCACCATGGCGGCGACGGTGGATGGCGGGCCTCGACCTGGACGGCGCCACGGCGGCGCACGTCGTGCTCCGTGATGAACCAGATGTCCTAGTTCGGGGAGTCCGTGATGTACATCGGGGCACGACGTTGCGCCGGCGTGAGCAGGGCATGCCGCGTGCGGATCTCCTCCGCTCGCTCCACGCGGACTGCGGCACCGCTGATAATCCACAAGTATAGGGGATCATTTGTAGCCTTTGTCGATAAATAAGAGTGTCGAACCCAACGAGGAGCTAAAGGTAGAACAAATATTCCCTCAAGTTCTATCGACCACCGATACAACTCTACGCACACTTAACGTTTGCTTTACCTATAACAAGAATAAAGCTAGAAGTACTTTGCGAGAATAAAACTACGAATAAATTGCAGGATAATAAAAGTAGATAGCTTTTTGTCACACAAGAAAGTCATTTGTCCCTAAGTGATCGATAACTAGACCGGTGATCATTATTGCAATATTATATGAGGGAGAGGCATGAGCTAATATACTTTTCGTACTTGGATCATATGCACTTATGATTGGAACTCTAGCAAGCATCCGCAACTACCAAAGATCATTAAGGTAAAACCCAACCATAGCATTAAGTATCAAGTCCTCTTTATCCCATACGCAACAACCCCCTTACTCGGGCATAAGCTTCTGTCACTCGAGCCACCCACCAAGCGAATCATGATCATATTGCAACACCCTACGCGGGGACCCCTCACGTTTGCGCGAGACGGAGTGCACCGTAGGACAGCACCATAAATATAATATACACTCAAACCAATCATGATCATCAATCAACCCATAGGACAAAACAGATCTGCTCAAACATAATAGGATTACCACATATCATTGGATAATAATATATAGTGTTGAGCACCATGTTTAAGTAGAGAATTGCAGCGGAAATAGAGAGGTTACACCGCTGCATAGAGGGGGAGAAAGTTGGTTTTGACGGTAGCAAGGTTGTTGATATAGATCGCCGTCACGATCCTTGCCCCGGCGGCACTCCGGTGCCATCGGGAGAGAGGGGGAGAGAGCCCCCCTCCTTCTTCTTCTTCCTTGGCCTCCCGCTAGATGGGAGGAGAGTTCCCCCTCTGGTCTATGGCCTCCATGGAGGCGGAGGGGCAGGACGCCCTCCTAGATTGGATCTATCCCTCTGTTCTCTTCTGTTTCGCGTTCCTGTTTTCTGGCCCTTCACCGTTTCTTAAATTCCCGGAGATCCGTAACTCCGATCGCGCTGAAAATTTTACACGATTTTTTTTCCATAAATTATCTTTCTTGCGCCCGAAGAAGGGCCCCAACCGACTTACGGGGAGAGCACAAGATACCTGGGCGCTCCAGGGGGCACCCTGGTGGGTTGTGGAGGCCGTGGGCCTCCGTTTGCATTGATTCTACCTCCCAAAAATCATATCTATTCCAAAATAATTCTTCGTAAGTTTTTATCATGTTTGGACTTCATTTGATATGGATATTCTGCGAAAAAAACATGCAACAAATAGGAACTGGCACCGGGCACTGGATCAATAGGTTAGTCCAAAAAATCATATAAAATATTGCCAAAAATATGTGAAAGTTGTATAATATTGGCATGAAACAATAAAAAATTATAGATACGACGGAGACGTATCAGCATCCCCAAGCTTAATTCCCGCTCGTCCTCGAGTAGGTAAATGATAAAAAAGATAATTTTTGATGTGGAATGCTACCTAGCATAAACTTGATCATATGTCTAATCATGGCATGAATATTAAAACACGAGTGATTCAAAGCAATAGTCTATAATTTGACATAAAGACATCAATACTCAGGTATCCCAACAAACAATCGTATCTTTCAAAATATCAACGCTAAAGAAAGCTATCCCTACAAAATCATATAACCTTGTCATGCTCTGTCTTCTTAACACAAAGTATTTATCATGCACAACCCCGGTGACAAGCCAAGCAATTGGTTCATACTTTTTAACGCGCTTCAGCTTTTTCAACCCTCACGCAATACATGAGCGCAAGCCATGGATATAGCACTATGGGTGGAATAGAGTATGATGATAGGAGTAAATATAGAGAAGACAAAAAAGTAAGAAAGTCTCATATCGACGCGGCTTAACCGACGGGCTATGGAGATGCCCATCAATTGATATCAATGCGAGGAGTAGGGATTGCCATGCAACGAATGCACTAAAAGCTATAATAAGTGTATGAAAGCTCAATATGAAAACTAAGTGGGTGTGCATCTAATCCTATAATGAAAAATTCCCACTAGTATATGAAAGTGACAACATAGGAGACTCTCTATATGAAAAACATGGTGCTACTTTGAAGAACAAGTGTGGAACTAGCATGCCCCTTCTCTCTTTGTTTCTTTTTTCTTTTTTTTTATATATATTTTTCTCTCTTTGTCCGGAGTCTCATCCCGACTTGTGGGGGAATCATAGTCTCCATCATCCTTTCCTCACTGGGACATGCTCTAATAATGTAAATTGATGATCATCACACTTCTATTTATTTACAACTCAATATTACAACTCGATACCTATAACAAAATATGACTCTATATGAATGCCTCTGGTAGTGTACCAGGATGTGCAATGATTTAGCATAACAACAATATCAAAAAAAGGACAAGCCATGGAAATATCAGGCTAGCTATCTTACGATCATGCAAAGCAATATGACAATGAATGCTCAAGTCATCAAAACGGAAGCGATGGAAGTTGCATGGCAATATATCTCGGAATGACTATGGAAGGGCCATAATAGGTAGGTATGGTGGCTGTTTTTAGGAAGATATAATGAGGCTTATGTGTGATAGAGCATATCATATCACGGGGTTTGGATGCACTGGCGAAGTTTGCACCGACTCTTGAGGTGAGAAAGGGCAATGCATGGTACCGTAGAGGCTAGCAAATTGTGGAAAGGTAAGAGTGCGTATAATCCATGGACTCACATTAGTCATAAAGAACTCATATACTTATTGCAAAAGTTTATTAGCCCTCGAAGCAAAGTACTACTACGCATGCCCCTAGGGGGATAGATTGGTAGGAAAAGACCATCGCTTGTCCCCGACCGCCACTCATAAGGAATAAATCATGCTCCAACTTCATAGCATAACGAGAGACTATATGTGCATGCTTCGGGAATCACAAACCTTAACACCAATATCTTACTAAACACGATCATCCACTAGTACCTCCCACATATTATCATCTCTATATCGCAAAACTATTGCAAGGAATTAAACATATCATATTCAGTGATCCATAAGTTTTATGTAGAATTTCATGACTAACCACGCAATTGACGAATTCCTGTTGACTCTCTAAATAGATATAAGTGAAGCAAGAGAGTTTAATTCTTTCTACAAAATACCATGCTCTAATAAATATAAGTGAAGCAAAAGAGCATTCAACAAATAACGTTTTTCCATGTGAAGAGAAACAGGCAATCCAAACTTCAAATGATATAAGTGAAGCACATGAAGCATTCTATAAGGCCATACTCAAAAGATATAAGTGAAGTGCAATGAGCATTCTATAAATCAAACATGGACTATCTCATACCAGCATGGTGCATAAAAGAAAAGTGAAAACTAAACACAAAAGACGCTCCAAGATTTACACATATCACATGAACGAAACGAAAACGAAAGCGTACCGATACTTGTTGAAGAAAGATGGGATGCCTTCCGGGGCATCCCCAAGCTTAGACGCTTTAGTGTCCTTGGATATTTACTTGGGGTGCCTTGGGCATCCCCAAGCTTGAACTCTTGCCTCTCCTCCTTCTCCTCATATCGAGACCTCCTCGATCTCTAAACACTTCATCCACACAAAACTCAACAGAAGACTGGTGAGATCCGTTAGTATAATAATTCAAATCACTAATTTAAGTACTGTTGAAAACCAATTCAAATTTTGTTTTTGCATTGTAGCTACTGTATTATAACTTTTCCACTGCTTATACCACCGATAAAAATCGATAGTTTCATCAAAACAAGCAAAACAATGTATCAAAAACAGAATCTGTCTTAAAAAGGAAAGTCTGTAGTAATCTGAACATTCACCATACTTATGGTACTCCAAAAATTCTGAAAAATTAGGAAAAAATAAACAATTTGTATAGAAATACTGTGCAGAATGTTTCAGAAAATTTTGACATTCCAGTAAAAAATGTAAAATCACGCACTACAGCCAAAGTTTCTGTTTTTGCACCGCACATACCAACAAGCAATCTAATCATCCTAAAGGCAAATCTTGGCACATTATTTTTATAATACAATGGATTTGTACAAGGGGATAATTATTTTTGTGAGAAACTTCCATGAAAAATTTACATTGTTTCCATGAGCATGAACACAAGTGTTCAAGGTCGACCCTTACTTCTCCAATGCATCACCTTTCAATCGCTTCTCTTTTTGAAAAAGTTTTTAGGTTCCCCTCTATAATTTTTTGTTTTTAAACTTTATAAAAGCACTCAACAGAATAAAATGACTTCCTAAAACTTCCGGGTTGTCTCCCTAGTAGCGCTTTCTTTAAAGCCATAAAGCTAGGCATAAAGTGCTCAAGTAATGGATCCACCCGGATCCCAAGGTATATCAAAGCCAATTTTAATTAACAATGATTTGGCATTTAGTAGTGAGTGACGAAGACATGTACCTAGGGTAGGGTAATAGGCCTGACCTAGACACCCTTACCCGAGGACACTGCCCTAAGGCCAAGGACATTCAAAGGATAACACCATCTATCGACTGAAATCGCCACAGGGTGCAACCCACTCGACCAACAGTTCACTCGGACAACCCAATTCCATTTGACCACACCAGAAACCACTCGGAAGACAGAAGATCTAAAGGCACTCAGGATGGCAAGGGTCAGGCGTTCACTCCGTAGTCTTAATGATCATTTATTTGCCTTTATTGCTGGCGTTATCAGTAACGTTCTGTCTTTATAGACATTGAAACCCTTGTAACGTGGGGCGGTTGGGGTCCTGGCGCACTCTATATAAGCCACCCCCCTCTTCAGGCACAAGGGTTCGCACCCCCTGTAACTTCACGCATAAGTCAATCAACCAAGCCTCCGGGCACCGAGACGTAGGGCTGTTACTTCCTCCGAGAAGGGCCTGAACTCGTAAATCTTGCGTGCACAACCTCACCGTAGCTAGGATCTTGCCTCCTCATACCTACCCCCCATTCTACTATCAGACTTAGAACCACGACAGTTGGCGCCCACCGTGGGGCTGGTGTCTTAGCGACTTTTCGGTGAGGTTGCGATTTTTTCCGATTCCCATCATCATGGTTTCGGGTGGAGGTTTGGCTGAGGGCCACGAGATCCGTCTCGGCGCGCTCGTCTTCATCGCCGACGACTCCGCCTGGCTCCAGGAGGCCCCCTCGACGTCGAGACGTTCCCCGTCCGCGGGGCGACGCACTTTCGCGCATGTGTCCCCGGCGTCCTTCTGCGGCAGCCGTCGACCCAATATCGGTCGTTTCCTACGGCGTCTTTGTTCCCCGCTGTTCGCCGTCGCAAGCGATCTGGTCGATCGCGGCTTCAGCGGTGGGTGAAGCATGCAGTGGCACGTCAATCGGCCACCCCTCAAGTCGTGGCAATCGAGCCCGATGAATCTCTCTACGGCCTGTTCGATCTGTCGACTGGCTCCATCGAGACTCTGTCCGAGTGTGACAGCAGCGATCCTGCGGCGGAGGTCCTGATGGTCGACACGCCGCGTAGCCCACCTGGCATGCGTCGCAATGGAGGCGGCGACGGTGGTGGTGATCCGTCACGTGTTCACGAGGAATACCACCCCGAAACCCTCTCTTCACTTCGGAGGGAGGAACTTCACCGCCGTAACAAGGAAGCACTCCACACACCCATCGTCGGAGAGACCTCCGAGGCTCGGGCCTTGGAGGCAGCGCGCTTGGCCACTTTGGCTGAACGCACTCGACTGGAACATCTTCAGCATGCACTCGATGAACGTGCTCGACAGCGGATTCCTGAGTCCAGTCGACGGCGGCAATTATTCCCTCCTGAACCTCAGGTATACCGCACTCCGATTCAGAATCTTGCAGCCGCAGCTCGTATAGCAGAATCCATCCAGCAATCCCAGTCAGAAGCTAGACGAGGTTTGATGCAGATCCGTGCTCTGCTCCGGGCGGCAGGAGACCAAAACACTACAGTATCACAGTCGCGTGACAGAATCCATAGCAGATCTGTGGTGGCTGACACAGTTCAGTCGGCTCACAGCCCAAGATCGCCTCCGCGGCGTGAAGGGCGGGTGCATCGCCAGGATCAGCACTTGGGTCGGATCCACGAGCAGTACGATCATCGACTCAGCCGTGATGACCGCCGTCGAGCGCCTACACCCCCTCCGAGAAGCGGATCATATGTGCCCCGGCACTATGATGACAGGCGCCCGTACAGTGGAGGGCGGAGGACGCCGGTCGACCCAAGAGAGCCAGGGTTTGATGCGAGGTCAATTTTAGTGCAAGGTTTGGTCGACAGGAACCGAGCACACAGAGAGGTGCAAGGCAGGGATCGCCCGAGTGGAAGCAGGATTCATGTTTCGGGTCCCAAATGTTTTAGCAGAGCTATCAGAGCCGCTGAGATCCCCCCCAACTTCAGGTTGGCGACTGGGGTTAGTAAGTTCACCGGTGAGTCGAAGCCTGATACTTGGCTGGAAGATTACCGAGTGGCTATCCAGATCGGTGGTGGAAATGATGAGGTAGCTATGAAACACCTTCCTCTCATGCTGGAAGGGTCGGCCAGAGCATGGCTGAATCAGTTGGCTCCAGGCAGTATATTCAGCTGGGAGGAGTTAGCCCGAGTGTTTGTCAGGACATTTGAGGGCACATGCAAACGACCTGCGGGGTTGACAGAATTGCAGCATTGTGTACAGAAGCCGAATGAAACTCTGAGGGATTACATCCGAAGATGGACAACATTACACCACACAGTAGAGAATGTATCCCAACACCAAGCAGTTTGTGCCTTCAAGGAAGGCGTTCGGTATCGAGAGCTTAACTTGAAATTCGGTCGGACAGGAGATATGTCTCTGACCCGAATGATGGAAATAGCCACCCAGTATGCTAATGGTGAAGAAGAGGACCGACTCCGCAGTGGGAAGGGAAAGCCAGTCGCCCAAGACACCGGAGTGGGTCAGAAGCAGAAACGCAAAGCCGAACCAGCAGGTCCAGGTGAAGCTGCAGTTGTAACTCAAGGGAAATTCAAAGGAAAGCCCAAGGGACCCTGGATCCCCAAGAAGGTGAAAGATCAGGCTAGGAACGATGTGTTGGACTTGCCATGTCACATTCACACCAAGAAGGATGAAGAGGGAAATATGATTTATCCCAAACATACCACTCGACAATGTCGGCTCCTAATCCAGCAGTTCCGAGAGAAACAACCCAATGAAAAGGAAAAAGAGTCTGACAAGGATGGTGATCAGGAAGAAGATGATGACGGTTTCCCTAACGTCAATTCCACTTTGATGATTTTTGCTGACATTGAGAGTAAAAGTCGACTGAAAGTCATCAACAGAGAGGTAAACATGGTTGCTCCGGCAACGACGACATATTTGAAATGGTCAAAGACTCCCATCACATTCGACCAATCTGACCACCCACCGCACGTCGCCACCCCCGGGAGGCAAGCGTTGGTGGTCGACCCGGTCGTTGGAGGCACCCGACTGACCAAAGTCTTGATGGATGGTGGCAGCGGCTTGAACATTTTGTATGTAGAGACTCTTCGTGGGATGGGCATCCCGATGTCCAGGCTCAGTGAGAGCAACATGCAGTTCCATGGTGTCATTCCAGGGAAGAAAGCTAATTCACTCGGACAGATCACTCTCGATGCGGTTTTCGGTGACTCAAAGAATTACCGCAAGGAGAAGCTGACATTTGAGGTTGTGGATTTTCACAGTGCCTATCATGCTATTCTGGGCAGAACTGCATATGCCCGTTTCATGGCTCGACCGTGTTACGTGTACCTCTAGATGAAGATGCCTGGCCCCAAGGGCGTGATCACGGTTACTGGCAATCGACAACGAGCAGAAGAGTGCCTCCAGAAGGGCTCTAAGATTGCCGATGAACAGATGGCAGCGATTGAAATGGAAGAGTATAAGAAGACTGCAGATCCGAGTGATTTGTTGCGCACTAAGAAGCCTGCTTCCGAGTCTGCATTTCAGTCGTCCGGTGAAACAAAGCCTGTTCACATTCACCCGACCGATCCCAGTGCCGCACCGACTCATATCTCAACAACACTCGACAGCAAATAGGAAGAAGCGCTCATCCAGTTCCTCCGTGAGAACTGGGACATCTTCGCATGGAAGCCATCTGACATGCCGGGTGTACCCAGGGGGCTGGCTGAGCACCGTTTGCGAGTCGATCCAAAGGCAAAACCCGTGAAAGAGCACCTCCGTCGGTCCGCTGCGGAGAAGAGAAAGGCAATCGGCGAGGAGGTGGCTCGGCTTTTGGCAGCTGAGTTCATCCGCGAGATTTTCCACTCCGAGTGGCTCGCCAATGTTGTCATGGTTCCTAAGAAGGACGATTCACTCCGTATGTGCATTGATTTCAAGCATATCAATTGGGCCTGCCCGAAAGATCATTTTCCTCTCCCCCGCATCGATCAGATAGTCGACTCGACTGCGGGATGTGAGCGATTGTCCTTCCTGGATGCATATTCCGGGTACCATCAGATCCGACTGTATGGACCTGATGAAATAAAAACAACTTTTATCACCCCATTCGGGTGCTTTTGCTATGTCACCATGCCCTTTGGTCTCAAGAATGCTGGTGCCACATTCATGCGCATGATACAGAAGTGCCTGCTAACTCAAATCAGTCGGAATGTGGAAGCATACATGGATGACATCGTGGTTAAGTCGCGCAAAGGTTCCGACCTGCTGACTGACCTTGCTGAAACCTTTGCCAATTTGAGAGGATATGATATCAAGCTTAATCCGTCGAAGTGTACATTTGGAGTTCCAGGGGGAAAGTTACTCGGTTTTCTCGTTTCCGAACGTGGGATCGATGCAAACCCAGAGAAAGTTGGTGCAATCCTCCGAATGAAACGCCCTGTGCGTGTACACGACGTTCAGAAGCTCACTGGTTGTTTGGCCGCTTTGAGTCGATTCATCTCTCGCCTCGGTGAAAAGGCATTGCCTCTTTACCGACTGATGAAGAAATCTGATAAGTTCGAGTGGACTCCTGAAGCTGACGCAGCGTTTGCAGAGCTCAAAGCCCTGCTTTCCACCCAGGCGGTGCTTGCTGCTCCAATCAGCAAAGAGCCTTTACTGCTTTATATAGCAGCCACTGGACAGGTTGTCAGTACAGTACTCACGGTCGAGCGGGAAGAAGAAGGCAAAACTTACAAGGTTCAATGCCCAGTATACTATATTTCTGAAGTCTTAACTCCATCCAAGCAGAGATATCCACATTATCAGAAGCTTGTCTATGGAATCTACTTAACCACGAAGAAGGTTGCACATTACTTCTCAGATCATTCAATTACAGTCATCAGCGACGCTCCGTTGTCAGAAATTCTGAACAACAGAGATGCAACTGGCCGAGTGGCAAAGTGGGCGATTGAACTCCTTCCGCTGGATATCAAGTTCGAGGCAAAGAAAGCGATCAAGTCTCAAGCAATAGCAGATTTCCTCGTCGAGTGGATTGAACAACAGTTACCGACCCAGATACAGTCGGAACATTGGACTATGTTCTTCGACGGGTCCAAGATGTTGAATGGTTCAGGCGCTGGAGTGGTCCTGGTATCTCCACGAGGCGACAACCTCAGATATGTTCTCCAGATTCACTTTGATTCCTCCAACAATGAAGCTGAATATGAGGCACTCTTGTATGGGTTGCGTATGGCCATTTCACTTGGCGTCTGCCGCCTAATGGTTTACGGTGACTCAGATTTAGTGGTTAATCAAGTGATGAAGGAGTGGGACGTCAGGAGCCAAGCTATGACTGGTTATTGCAATGCAGTGAGAAAGTTAGAAAAAAAGTTTAAAGGGCTAGAGCTCCACCATATACCCCGACTGAAGAATCAAGCAGCCGATGACTTGGCGAAGATAGGATCCAAGCGGGAGCCTATTCCCAGCAATGTGTTTTTGGAGCATATTCATGTACCATTAGTTCAAGAAGATCCCTTCATAGAAGGGCCCCCACAGCCTAAAAGTTCCACTGATCCGACTGAAGTTGAAATCCCAGCTGTGGTCGACTTGATCATGGAAGTTTTGATTGTTATTCCAGATTGGACAGTGCCGTATATCGCATATATACTCAGGAAAGAGCTTCCAGAGGATGAAGAAGAGGCTCGCCAGATTGTCCGTCGATCCAAAGCCTTCACAGTAATGGGGGAGCAACTCTATAGAGAAAGTGTCACTGGGGTCGTTCAGAAATGCATCACTCCGGAAGAAGGCCGAATGATCCTCGATGATATTCACTCGAGAACCTGTGGTCACCATGCGTCTTCTCCGGCCATCGTGGCCAAAGCGTATCGAGCAGGGTTTTATTGGCCGCGGGCAAATGAGATGGCAAAGGAGATAATTGGCAAATGTGAGGGCTGTCAGTTCTACTCCAACATGTCCCACAAACCCGCTTCAGCCCTGAAGACCATTCCACTCGTCTAGCCATTCGCTGTTTGGGGTTTGGATATGGTGGGACCTCTGAAGACTGGCAGGAGTGGTTTCACCCATGTGCTTGTAGCAGTCGACAAGTTCACCAAGTGGATCGAAGCTAAACCTGTCAAAAACCTGGATGCAAGTACTGCGGTCAGCTTCATCAGAGGGTTAACATTTAGATATGGAGTCCCACACATCATCATCACGGATAATGGGTCGAACTTTGATTCTGATGAGTTTCGAGCTTTCTGTGCATCCCAAGGTACTCGGGTCGACTATGCTTCAGTCGCCCACCCTCAGTCGAATGGACAGGCAGAAAGAGCGAATGGTTTGATTCTCAAAGGTCTGAAACCTCGATTAATGCGCGACCTCAAACATGCGGCCGGCGCTTGGGTAGATGAGCTACCGTCAGTCCTTTGGGGATTAAGAACAACACCAAATCGGTCGACTGGTCGAACCCCCTTCTTCATGGTCTATGGGGCTGAGGCTGTGCTGCCGAGTGACTTGCTTCACAATGCGCCCCGAGTAGAACTTTTTTCAGAAGCTGAAGCAGAACGAGCTCGAGAAGATGCTGTTGATCTTCTGGAAGAAGAAAGAGTGATGGCCTTGATCCGATCGACCATTTATCAGCAAGACCTTCGTCGATTATATGCCAGAAATGTGAAGGGTCGAGCATTTCAGGAAGGGGACCTTCTGCTCCGAGTGGACCAGCAACGGCCTCACAAACTTGCCCCCGCTTGGGAAGGTCCCTTCATCGTCACCAAGGTGCTCCACAACGGAGCGTATCACCTCTACAATGTGGAGCATAATAAAGACGAGCCACGCGCTTGGAATGCGGAGCTACTCCGCCGTTTTTATACTTAAGTGTTCAGACTGATGAGATGTAATAAAGAGTACCTTTCAGTTCGTGTATCAAAGACATGGTTTTACAGTCTCCTAAATGATTGTTGTTACTAATACATGTGTCCAAAAGCCCCCAGTGGGTGGCTTAGCCGCGAATCCGATTCGCCTAAGTTTGTAAAATCCTACCGAGTGACAAGCAACCCTCTCACTTGGGGGCTTAGCTGCAGTCCTGTACTCGCCTAAGTTTAAAAAAATCCTACCGAGTGGTGAGCAACCCTCTCACTCGGGGGCTTAGCTGCAGTCCTGTACTCGCCTAAGTTTAAAAAATCCTACCAAGTGAGGAGCAACCTCCCAATCGGGGGGCTTAGCTGCAGTCCTCTACTCGCCTAAGTTTAAAAAATCCTACCAAGTGAGGAGCAACCCTCCCACTCGGGGGCTTAGCTGTAGTCCTGTACTTGCCTAAGTTTAAAAAATCCTACCGAGTGACGAGCAACCCTCTCACTCGGGGGCTTAGCTGCAGTCCTGTACTCGCCTAAGTTTAAAAACAATCCTACCGAGTGGTGAGCAACCCTCTCACTCGGGGGCTTAGCTGCAGTCATGTACTCGCCTAAGTTTAAAAAATCCTACCAAGTGAGGAGCAACCCTCCCAATCGGGGGGCTTAGCTGCAGTCCTCTACTCGCCTAAGTTTAAAAAATCCTACCAAGTGAGGAGCAACCCTCCCACTCGGGGGCTTAGCTGTAGTCCTGTACTGCCTAAGTTTAAAAAATCCTACCGGTGCGAGCAACCCTCTCACTCGGGGGGCTTAGCTGCAGTCCTGTACTCGCCTAAGTTTTAAAAAATCCTACAGAGTGGTGAGCAACCCTCTCCATCGGGGGCTTAGCTGAGGTCCTGTACCGCCTAAGTTTAAAAAAATCCTACCAAGTGAGGAGCAACCCTCCCACTCGGGGGCTTAGCTGCAGTCCTGTACTCGCCTAAGTTTAAAAAATCCTACCAAGTGAGGAGCAACCCTCCCACTCGGGAGCTTAGCTGCAGTCCTGTATTCGCCCAAGTTTAAAAAATCCTACCAAGTGACGAGCAACCCTCCCACTCGGAGGCTTAGCTGCAGTCCTGTACTCGCCTAAGTTTGTAAAATCCTACCGAGTGATGAGCAACCCTCTCACTCGGGAGCTTAGCTGCAGTCCTGTACTCGCCTAAGTTTAAAAAATCCTACCGAGTGACGAGAAACCCTCTCACTCGGAGGCTTAGCTGCAGTCCTGTACTCGCCTAAGTGTAAAACATGCTCCATCCTGATCTGCAAGGACGACGAGGTGTAGGTCGTCCGCGATCCTCTCCTCAGAACTGCGTCTGTTCCGAGTGAAGATACAAGTTCCACTCAGAAATAAAAACAAGCATATTTAAGGGCAAACTAAGTTCGGACAAAGGAGCTTAAAAGTACTCGGGCATCAGGCCCGAAGGAGTTTTACGGTTACAAAATCACTCGGCATACCGAGGCAAATTGAACCGGATCATAAAAGTTCGGACGAAGGAGCTCAAAATACTCGGGCATCAGGCCCGAAGGAGTTTTACGGTTACAGAATCACTCGGCATACCGAGGCAAATTGAATCAGATCATAAAAGTTTCATTCACTCCGCAGAGGGGCTGGCAGGCTTGACAAACTCGTCCAGGTCGATTCCATCCGCGATTCGAGTAGCAGCAGCAATGAAGGTCTCCATGAAAGACTGGAAGTCGAGTTTCTTGGTGTTGGCGACCTTGATTGCCGCTAGCTTTTCTTCTCTGGCTTCCTTGCAGTGGACGCGAACCAGGGACAAAGCTACGTTAGCACCGCATCGAGCAGCGGACTTCTTCCACTCCTGCACTCGACCAGGAATCTCGTTAAGTCGAGTCATCAGAGACTCGAGATCATTTCGGAGCGTGTCCCCTGGCCAGAGCGCTGTGTCGATCCGCGAAACTGCAACCTTGAGTCGAGCAAGATATTCCAAGGCACTAGCGAGGCGAGACTCCAGTCGGAGCACATTCATGGCTGCTTCATCTTTGACAGGGGAGTTGATAGGGTCCAAGTTCGTCTCGACTCTCCCAGTTTCTTCCTCGAAGTCTTGACAGAATTCTGCACTCGCAGAGAAATAATGAGTCGACAGCGGTATGATGAGTCGACGAAAGCAAACCAATCGCACAGAGAAAAGTACCTTCAAGCATGAGGAATAATTTTTTGGCGAGTCCTCCCAGGTAGTTCTCCAGCTCGTCCCTCCTGCGGGTGATGTCTTCTACTTTGTTGGTCAGGGTTCGCTTGTCCTTCTTCAGACGAGTCACTTCTTTGTTGGCTTCGTCAAGAGCAGCCTTCAGCTTGGCATTCTCTCCCTCCAGCTGTCCGACTGAAGCCATCTTTTGGTCGGCAAGCGCCGTTTTGTCTTTGGCGGTTTTCTTCGCAACCGCAAGGTCAAGGTCCTTCTTCTCCAAAGCTTGTCTCATTGTTTCTAGAAAGAATAACATTCGAATCAGAAAAAGGAGGAGAAAAGGTGGCAAGAGAACCGGTCGACAAACTTTCCTTACCAGCAGCGTCATCCTTAGCCTTCTGCAAGTTGTTTCGAGCCAACTCCAGGTCAAGATTGAGCTGAGTTTGCTTCTTCTCCAAGTTGGCAAACCGCGCTCCAAGATCACAAGATTTCTGTGTTCAGAAGATAGTCAGTCGGCAGACACAAAGACTATTGCCGAATCAAACATTCGCCAATAGTCTCGGGGACTACACCCAGTGGGTGCACTCAGCGTGCCCCCACTGGTCCGACTCTTTCAATCGACTTGGTCCATCCAGTCAAAAAAAAAACTCAGACCATAGCCGACTGCCCGCAGTCGACTACGGTCTCGGGGACTACACCCAATGGGTGCACTCAGCGTGCCCCCACTGGTAAAGGTTCCACTCGGCATGATCTGCCCAGCCCGAGTGGAAAAGATCTGTTAAAAGACCCCCGCCGAATCAAACATTTGACGGCGTTCTCGGGGACTACACCCAGTGGGTGTACTCAGCGTGCCCCCACTGGTTCAGAGATTCGATCAGCACAACCTAGTCGACTCAAGAGGAAAAACTACTCAACAGAAATTAAAACACCCAGTGGGTGTACAAACTGACAATGGGTGTGTAATTAAGGTTCCAAAACGCTCATCCACGGACGTCTTGCGGATAAAGCAGCAGTTCCTAAATATCATATCCCAACAGAACAAGCGTCAAGATGGAGTTCAGTCGGAAGTAAGCTAACCTAGACATTGGCCTGAAGTGCTGAGCTGGCATCATAGGCAGCTTGACTGGCCTCGCGCACCACCTTCATCTGCTCCATCATAACGCCAGCCTAGCGTGTAGCCTCCTTGGCAGCACTCACTTGGTCTTCTGGGACGTGATGGGGGGTGGGAGGTGCAGTCGGTGTATCAGTTGTAGTAGCTTGAGAGCTTGAGGCATGAAGTTGGACAGACGGAGGAAGGGCCCGCACAGTCGACGACGAAGGACGAGCACTCGACAAGGGATTCGCAAAAGTAATGGAGGCACGGTTGAAGTCCCCGGATTGCTGGATAGCTGGTTCCGTTGCCGGCGTCGACTGGGGTGTCTTGCTAGCTGGTACCTTCTTGACTGAGGTCCTACTCCTCCTACCCACGAGTTCCTGTGGCTCATCTTCATCATCGTCTTGAAGTTCAATAACATCTCGCGGAGTTGCAAAAGAATCGACCACAAGAGTTCAGTCGACTGTAGAATTGGCTAGCAAAGAAAAGATGAGATAACAGGGGTCATACCCGCTTTGGAGGTGACCGCGTCCTCCATCTCCTCGTCACCATCATCTTGGTAAGCAGAAGTCCCGGAGGTAGCAGCGCTGCAAATCTCAAGGTTCACTCGGTCAAGCAAGTGGATGGGTCAGCAACTGATATAAGATTCTTCAAACAAAGGGTGAAAACGAAACGCTTACGCAGAGGCGACGGGAACGTCAACCTTGATCTTGGGCAAAGCCTTCCGTGGCTTGGACGGCGCGGTCTTGAGCTGCTTCGGAGCCTTCTCAGTCGGCACCGGAGAAGATGTCCGAGTGCGCTTCGAAGTCTGTCCAGTCGGTGCTGCCACCTTGCCCCGGATACTTGCCGGGTCGTGCTTGTGCTTGGAATGCTTTTCCGTGTTGGGTGGAGAATCGACCTCCTCCTCACTGCTCGAGTTTTCCTGCTCTTCATCACTCTCCCCATCGGAGTTCTAGTCGCCGCTGTCGCCTCCGCTCTCTTCTCCTTCCTGGATCTGCTCCCCGTTGGGCATCGAGTACATCTCAGTATATATCTGCGAAGCAAAGAATCGAACAAGCATCTGTCGGTTCCAAAGACAGTTTACAAATTAGAGTAAAAGTCACTCGACATCGAAGGTCTGACCTTGTCTGGTTTGTTATCAGCGCCGAGTGGCAGAATTCTCCTAGACCCCCTGGGGTTGTCTCTGTTTCCGGTAATGCTCTGCAGCCACCGCGCCACCGTCTCCTCGGCAACTTCCTCCGGGTGGATCCGAGCAGAATCATCGGCGCCCGAATACATCCACATAGGATGATCGCGGGCCTGGAGCGACTGGATGCGGCGAGTGAGAAATACCTCTAGCAAATCCATGCCGGTCACGCCATCGCGGACAAGTTGGATTAAGCGGTCGACCAACATGTTCACCTCCGCCTTTTCTTCTGGAGTCACTTTCAAGGAAGAGGGCTTTTCAATTCGCCCCATGGTAAAGGGAGGAAGGCCAGTCGACTGACCAGGAGTTGGTTTGTCCTTACAATAAAACCAGGTCGACTGCCACCCTCTGACCAAATCGGGAAGAGTCATAGGTGGAAATGTGCTTTTGCCTCTCATCTGGATCCCTAGACCTCCGCACATCTGAATCACGTGCGTCCTCTCATCACTTGGATTGGCCTTTTTCACAGACTGTGAGCGGCAGGTGAAGATGTGTTTGAAGAGACCGCAATGCGGTCGACAACCCAGGAAATTCTCACACATGGAGACAAACGCAGCAAGGTATGTGATGGTGTTCGGAGAAAAGTGATGAAGTTGGGCCCCGAAAAAGTTCAGAAAACCTCGGAAAAAAGGATGAGGGGGCAGAGAAAAACCACGGTCGACGTGGGTCGCGAGGAGGACGCACTCACCCTCCTGCGGCTGCGGCTCGGTCTCATCACCTGGCAGCCTCCAGGACCCATGGTCGATCAAGCCCCCCTCGACCAGATCCTCCATATCTTCTTGCTGAATCGTGGAGCGAATCCAATCGCCCTGGATCCAGCCGGGCGGCAGGCCGGATCTCGACGATGAGCCACCCCGACTCGTCTTCTCGCCCTTCGCTGCCGCCGTCGCTTTCTTCGCACGCTCCAAGGCCGCCGTCTTCTCCTTCCCCATCGCGGCAAGCTGCGCTCGGGCGGGGCGGCGGCGTCGAAGGTGGCGGCAAATGCGGTGGTGAAACAGGAGAGGAGGAAGGAGATGAGGAGCACAGTACCGGGCTCATCGACCCCGACGCCTTATATGGGCCCGCTCCCGAGTGGCTGACTAGTGGGCCCAGGCAATCCAGTCAAATCCCGCAACAGTCGCGCGCTGGATACATGGCGAAAAAGGTGGCATGAGAATCGAGGCGTCCCTGCCTAACCCGCTCCGTCTACTGCGATCCTCTTCGTCTCGCGCGCTTCTCCAATTTCGAATCCCGTGAGATCCGGAAAGCGGCAGCGTGACCAATCGTGCCAAGGATCTTATACCATGTCAACACTCGGAGCTTATCAGAAAAAATCACTCGACGACCTCTGAATGGACCTAGGCGACTGAAAATGAAGTTGAAGTTTTTACAAAGATCACCGGCCTGGTTAGGATGCCTCTGAAGCATATAAATCGGGTCGGAACCATCTTCAACCCCTTCTCCACTCGAACCCAGATCCATTCGGGGGCTAATGACGAAGACATGTACCTAGGGTAGGGTAATAGGCCTGACCTAGACACCCTTACCCGAGGACACTGCCCTAAGGCCAAGGACAATCAAAGGATAGCACCATCTACCGATTGAAATCGCCACAGGGTGCAACCCACTCGACCAACAGTTCACTCGGACAACCCAATTCCATTCGACCACACCAGAAACCACTCGGAAGACAGAAGATCTAAAGGTACTCAGGATGGCAAGGGTCAGGTGTTCACTCCGTAGTCTTAATGATCATTTATTTGCCTTTATTGCTGGCATTATCAGTAACATCCTGTCTTTATAGACATTGAAACCCTTGTAACGTGGGGCGGTTGGGGTCCTGGCGCACTCTATATAAGCCACCCCCCTCTTCAGGCACAAGGGTTCGCACCCCCTGTAACTTCACGCATAAGTCAATCGACCAAGCCTCCGGGCACCAAGACGTAGGGCTGTTACTTCCTCCGAGAAGGGCCTGAACTCGTAAATCTTGCGTGCACAACCTCACCGTAGCTAGGATCTTGCCTCCTCATACCTACCCCCCATTCTACTGTCAGACTTAGAACCACGACAGTGAGCACAAAGCAACATATATCATGCAATTACGAAGTCTAACTCTCTTCCTATGCATCGGCATGTCATAAAAGAACAATTCATGCACATCAAGTAAAGGCCAATACATAGCATAAGCAGTTTCTTGCAATTTTATCGTGTTGGAAACATAGAGAGGTGGAGATGTAGTTCCTTTCTCATAATAATTGCAAGTAGGAGCAGCAAGCACATGCATATTATATTCATCAAAATCATCATGTGTAATGGTAGAATGCAACCCATCAATATAATCCTTAATAAGTGCAAACTTCTCCGATATAGTGTAGTTTGGAGAATTCAAAAAGATAATAGGACTATCATGCGTGGGTGCAATAGCAACAATTTCATTCTTAACATAAAGAACTATAGCAAGTTCATCTCCATAAGCATAATCCATATTGGCATCTTGGCCACAAGCATAGCAATCATCAAATTCATCAAAATGGATATTTCAAAAGAATCAATGGGATCATAGCAATTATCATAGCATTCATCCTTCGGTACGAAGGGACATTAAACAAATCTATGAGTTGAAGAGTTACTCTCATTAGAAGGTGGGCACGGGTAGCTAATCTGCTCTTCCTCCTTTTGTTCTTCACTCTTTTCATCATCTTTTTCATCCAATGAGCTCACAGTTTCATCAATTCCTTCTTCCATAGACTCCTGCAAAATATTAGTCTCTTCTTGGACAGCAGAGACTTTCTCAATAAATTCATCAATATCGGAATTGTATTTATAATTCTCATAGCAATATTTAAGGATAGCAAAATTTCCAGGTCTATAAACTGAATCATCAAAATCCTCAAACTTTTCAAACAAAGATTCAATTTCATAAGCACCCTTAAAATCAACAAATTCTTCTATTCGTTCCACATCATAGTAATCATATCTACCATTAGCATAAGAAGCCAATGTTTCATTATCATTAAATTTGCATGAAAAGGGAAGGTGTGGAGCGTTCATCCTAGAGCAACAAGTATAATCATATCTCAAGCATAAATTCCAAGCATACCAATGCAACATATCAATTTGATCCCATAATAATTTCCCTTTTTGTGTCAAGTGATAATCCCTAAAGTATTCACGTTAATCCAACGTGTCTCCCATTATCATGTTGAATGGGGTTTTCTCAGGATTATCAAAGTAGTGTTTAATATTTTCCACATAACGAGCATCGAGGGTTTTAGGAGGTTCCCCATCTCCATGAGTAGAAAGTACAAGTACTTTTTTTGGTGTTTCGGGTTCCATATCCATAACTAAAGATAGAGAACAACTTAGAACAGAAAATAAAAACTAGTTAGTGATAAGGCAAACAAGCACACACGAGAATATTCACCCCACGCTATTGCTCCCCGGCAACGGCGCCAGAAAAAGATCTTGATAACCCACAAGTATAGGGGATCGTTTGTAGCCTTTTTTGATAAATAAGAGTGTCGAACCCAACGAGGAGCTAAAGGTAGAACAAATATTCCCTCAAGTTCTACCGACCACCGATACAACTCTATGCACACTTGACGTTTGCTTTACCTAAAACAAGTATAACACTATCTTGCAAGAATAAAACTACGAGTACTTTGCGAGAATAAAACTACGAATAAATTGCAAGGCAATAAAAATAGATAGCTTTTGTCAACAAGAAAGTCATTTGTTCCTAGGCAATCGATAACTAGACCGGTAATCATTCTTGCAATTTTACATGAGGGAGAGGCATGAGCTAACATACTTTCTCTACTTGGATCATATGCACTTATCATTTGGAACTCTAGCAAGCATCCGCAACTACTAAAGATCATTAAGGTCATAAAACCCAAACATAGCATTAAGTATCAAGTCCTCTTTACTCCCATACGCAACAACCCACTTGTCCGTGTTCAGGCTTCTGTCACTCCGGCAACCGACAACAAGAAAATTATGAACGTATTGCAACACCCTACTCGGGGACCCCTCACGTTTGCGTGAGACGGAGGGCACCATAGGACAACACCATAAATAAAATATACACTCAAACCAACCACGATCATCAATTAGCCCATATGACAAAACGGATCTACTCAAACATCATAGGATAACGACATATCATTGGGAAATAATATATGGACTTGAGCACCATGTTTAAGTAGAGATTACAACAGGGAGAAGGGGTGTTAAACCGCTGCTTAGAGGGGGAGAAAGTTGGCGTTGATAGTAGCAAGATTGTTGATGTAGATCAACATCACGATCCTTGCCACGGCGGCACTCCGGCGCCACCGGGAGAGAGCCCCCCCTCCTTCTTCTTCTTCCTTGGCATCCCCCCTAGATGGGAGGAGAGTTCCCCCTCTGGTCCATGGCCTCCATGGCGGCGGAGGGGTAGGAGCCCCTCCTAGATTGGATCTATCCCTCTGTTCTCTTCTGTTTCGCGTTCCTATTTTCTAGCCCTTCACCGTTTCTTAAATTCCCAGAGATCCGTAACTCCGATTGTGCTGAAATTTTTACATGATTTTTTCCATAAATTATCTTTCTTGCGCCCGAAGAAGGGCCCCAACCGACTTACAGGGAGGGCACAAGACACCTGGGCGCGCCAGGGGGTGCCCGGCGTGCCCTGGTGGGTTGTGGAGGCCGTGAGCCTCTGCTTGCGTTGATTCCACCTCCCAAAAATCACATATATTCCAAAATAATTCTTCGTAAATTTTTATCATGTTTGGACTTTGTTTGATATGGATATTCTGCGAAACAAAAAACATGCAACAAACAGGAACTGGCACTGGGCACTGGATCAATAGGTTAGTCCAAAAAATCATATAAAATGTTGCCAAAAATATGTGAAAGTTGTATAATATTGGCATGAAACAATCAAAAATTATAGATACGATGGAGACGTATCAGGGGGGTAGGGCGCGCCCCCTAGGCTTGTGGCCACCTGGTCGGTCCCCTATGGTATTTTCTTTGCCCAATAATTCTTATATATTCCAAAATAATTCTCCGTAAATTTTCAGGACTTTTGGTGTTGTGCAGAATAGGTCTCTTAGATTTGCTCCTTTCCGGTCCAGAATTCCAGCTACCGGCATTCTCCCTCTTTGTGTAAACATTGTGAAATAAGAGAGAAAAGGCATAAGTATTGTACCATAATGTGTAATAACAGCCCATAATGCAATAAATACCAACATAAAAGCATGATGCAAAATGGACTTATCAACCCCCCAATCTTAGACCTCGCTTGTTCTCAAGCGGAAACCGAAATCCATAATCATGTTCACATGTTTAGAGATAGAGGCGTCGATAAAATAAAATACGGACTTGAGGGCATCATGATCAGCTTTAGAACGGCATCATATATTGTCGTATAATTTCTTATGTAAAAGTAACAATTCATTCACAAGGTAAAGTATGAATCAAGAACTTTGTTGAAAACCAACAAACTATGATCTTGGTCATTGAAACAATTGCAATTTATCATAACATTTGAAAGAGTCAATGTAAGAGCTTTCATATAGCAAGTTTCACATACTCAAGGCATCATATATTGTCGTATAATTTCTTATGTAAAAGTAACAATTCATTCACAAGGTAAAGTATGAATCAAGAACTTTGTTGAAAACCAACAAACTATGATCTTGGTCATTGAAACAATTGCAATTTATCATAACATTGGAAAGAGTCAATGTAAGAGCTTTCATATAGCAAGTTTCACATACTCAACCATCTTTTAGTCTTTCATAATTACTAACACTCACGCGATAATTATGAGATCAAAGTTTCAATCGGACACAGAGAAAGATAGGGGCTTATAACTTCGCCTCCCAACCTTTTACCTCAAGAGTAACGTCAACAATAATAGTTTATGAATGTCTACATCCGAGTGGATATATATATCTGGATCTTTCCCCAACATATAGTGCTTGCCAAAAAGAAAAAGTATAAAAAGAGGAGGTGATGATCACCATGACTCTTGTATAAAGGTAGAAGGTAAATAAAAGATAGGCCCTTCGCAGAGAGAAGCAGAGGTTGTCATGCGCTTTTATGGTTGGATGCACAAAATCTTAATGCAAAAGAACGTCACTTTATATTGCCGCTTGTGATAAAGAACTTTATTATGCAGTCCGTCGCTTTTATTTCTTCTATATCACAAGTTCGTATAAAGCTTATTTTCCTCACAGTAAAAGATCATACACATTTAGAGAGCAATTTTTATTGCTTGCACCGATGACAACTTACTTGAAGGATCTTACTCAATCCATAGGTAGGTATGGTGGACTCTCATGGCAAAACTGGGTTGAGGGATTTTGGATGCACAAGTAGTATCTCTACTTAGTGCAAAAGATTTGGCTAGCATAGGATGAGAAGCAAGCTCAACATGTTGGAGGATCCATGGCAATATAACTTCTATTCA
The DNA here is from genome assembly GCA_011799875.1 of Thinopyrum elongatum. Lineage (NCBI taxonomy): Eukaryota > Viridiplantae > Streptophyta > Magnoliopsida > Poales > Poaceae > Thinopyrum > Thinopyrum elongatum. Next base: position 448,098,269 of record CM022301.1, on the reverse strand, counting down.
GATATAAAGAAACATAACCCATTATGTTGTCTTCCTTGTCCAATATCAACCTTTTAGCATATAATATTTTAATGAGTGCTCACAATCACAAAAGATGTCCAAGATAGTGTATTTATATGTGAGACCTCTCTTTCTTTATTACTTCCTATTAATTGCAACAATGACCAAAACTATGTTTGTCAACTCCCAACAAATTTCATGCGACATACTTCTTATATGTGAAGTCATCACTTCCCATAAGATCATTAATAATCTTTTTATACTTTATTCTTTATTTCTTTTACTCAAGATCATAGCAAGAAAGCAAAGCCCTCAACTCAAAACTAATCTTTATTATATATCTCTCGGACTCGATTACATAGAAGGAACAGAAAGCAAAACTCAAAGCTAGATCATACTAAAATTTTATTCTACTAAACCAAGATATAACCAAAAGGATCGAACTAAGAAAAACGATAAAGGTAAAGGTGTGATGGTGATATGATACCTGGGCACCTCCCCCAAGCTTGGCACTTGCCAAGGGGAGTGCCCATACCCATTTACTTAGGTCTCTTTCTTCGGAGGTGGTGGTGCAATGTTCTTGGCAATGATGCCCCTCAGGATGCGATTTTCCTCCTCGAGCCTATTGACTTGCTGTTTGAGATCCATTATTTCCTTGCGGAGTTTGCCTGTATGAGTTAGAGCGCCGTCCACCCATGGATGCATCCTGGCTGCGGGGGAAAAAGCAACACTCTTTTTCATGTTATTATAAGAGAGAAATTTGGCACTAGGAGGTATGACCGAATCCGGTATTGCTGAGCTCTGAAGTTCCTCAAGCATGACTCCAGGTTGAGGGCGAGAGGTGACTTCTTGATCCTCCTCCATGGCATCCACTCTTTTCAGGTCAGCCTCCATCTCTTGCTCCGTTGACCACCCAAAGTGATCGGCTTCGCTGTATGCTCTTGGGTCCGGCATCGGATGAGAGACACGATTCTCCTCGATCGACTCTTGCGAAGACATCTTGCTCTAAACCTACTTCATAATTAGCTAGAAACAAGAATAGAGGATATTGCCGTGATACGGTGGTCAAAACCTTTGGGAGATTATATAATGAATTTTTACCGACCAAAAAGAGTGCACTACAAGAAAACGGAGTCTGGAGGGCACACGAGGTGGCCACAAGCCTGGGAGGCGCGCCCAGGGGGGTAGGGCGCGCCCCCATGGCTTGTCGCCTCCTCGTGCACTTTTTGGACTACTTTTTATTTTCCTAATTTTTCAAATATTCCAAAACGGAGTAAAATTGCTTTTGGAAAAGTTTTGGAGTCGGTTTACTTACCGTATCACATACCTATTCCTTTTCGGAGTCTGGAGCGTTCTGGTAGATATTCCTTATGTACTCCTCCAGTGTTATGGTATTAATAATATTGGTTTCAACATTTATGGGAGTACCTGAGATATAATGTTTGATTCTTTGCCCGTTTGCCACCTTCGGGTTATTGCCTTCGGCGTTGTTGATCTTGATGGCACCGGAATGATAAACTTCCTTGATAATGTAAGGCCCTTCCCATTTAGAGAGAAGCTTTCCTGTAAAAAATCTTAAACGAGAATTGTATAGCAAGACATGGTCACCTACATTAAATTCACGCTTTTGTATCCTTTTATCATGCCATCTTTTAACCTTTTTTGTTTAAAAAAATTGGCATTCTCATAGGCTTGGGTTCTCCATTCATCAAGTGAGCTAATGTCAAATAACCTCTTCTCACCAGCAAGTTTGAAATCATAGTTGAGCTCTTTAATTGCCCAATAAGCTTTATGTTCTAGTTCAAGAGGTAAGTGACATGCTTTTCCATAAACCATTTTATATGGAGACATACCCAGAGGGTTTTTATAAGCAGTTCTATAAGCCCATAGTGCATCATCAAGTTTCTTAGACCAATTGTTCCTAGATCTATTAACAGTCTTTTGCAAAATTAACTTTATTTCTCAGTTACTTAATTCTACTTGACCACTAGATTGAGGGTGATATGGAGATGAAATTCTATGGTTAACATCATATTTAGCTAGCAATTTACGGAAAGCACCATGGATAAAGTGTGAACCACCATCAGTCATTAAATATCTAGGGACTCCAAACCTCGGGAAAATAACTTCTTTAAGCATTTTAATGGAGGTTTTATGATCAGCACTACTAGTTGGAATAGCTTCTACCCACTTAGTAACATAATCAACAGCAACCAAATATGTGTATACCCATTAGAGGAAGGAAAAGATCCCATACACTCAAATCCCCAAACAACAAATGGTTCAATAACAAGTAAATAATTCATAGGCATTTCCCGACATCTACTAATATTACCAATTCTCTGGCATTCATCACAAGACAAGACAAACTTACGAGCATCCTTGAAAAGAGTAGGCCAATAAAAACCAGATTGTAATACCTTGTGTGCAGTTCTATCACCAGCATGGTGTCCTCCGTAGGCCTCGGAGTGACACTTGCGTAGGATCTGTTCCTGTTCATGCTTAGGTACACAACGTCTAATAACACCATCTACTTCTTATTTATAAAGGTGTGGGTCATCCCAGAAGTAATGTCTTAAATCATAGAAAAACTTTTTCTTTTGTTGGTACGTGAAACTAGGTGGTATAAATTTAGCAACAATATAATAGCATAATCAGCATACCAAGGAGTACTACGAGAAGCATTTATGACAGCTAATTGTTCATCAAGGAAGCTATCGTCAATAGGTAGTGGGTCATCAAGAATATTTTCTAACCTAGACAAGTTGTCTGCTACAGGGTTCTCAGCTCCCTTTCTATCAATAATATGCAAATCAAATTCTTGTAGCAAGAGAACCCATCTAATAAGTCTAGGTTTAGCATCTTTCTTTTCCATAAGATATTTAATAGCAGCATGATCAGTGTGAACAGTTACTTTAGAATCAACAATATAAGATCTGAACTAGTCACAAGCAAATACAACCGCTAAAAATTCTTTTTCAGTAGTAGCATAATTTCTTTGAGCACTTTCTAGAGTTTTACTAGCATAATGGATAACATTTAATTTCTTATCAACTCTTTGTCCTAGAACAACACCAATGGCATAATCACTAGCATCACACATAATTTCAAAGGGTAGGTTCCAATCACGTGGTTGAACAATAGGTGCAGAAATTAACGCTTTCTTAAGTATTTCAAATGCTTCTACACAATCATCATCAAAAACAAATGGAACATCTTTTTGCAAGAGATTAGTAAGAGGCCTAGAAATTTTAGAGAAGTCTTTAATAAATCTCCTATAGAAACCAGCATGGTCAAGGAAACTTCTTATACCTTTGATATCTTTAGGACAAGGCATTTTTTCAATAGCCTCAACTTTAGCTTTATCAACTTCAATACCTCTTTCGGAGATTTTATGCCCCAAGACAATACCTTCATTAACCATAAAGTGGCACTTCTCCCAATTCAAGACAAGATTAGTTTCTTCACATCTCTGCAAAACTCGATCAAGGTTGCCTAAGCAATCATCAAAAGAAGTTCCGTATACGAAGAAATCATCCATGAAAACCTCAATAATCTTTTCACAAAAGTCAGAGAATATAGCAGTTATACATCTTTGAAAGGTAGCAGGTGCATTACATAAACCAAAAGGCATACATCTATAAGCAAAGGTACCGAAAGGGCAAGTAAAAGTTGTTTTTTCTTGATCCTCTTGTGACATAGGTATTTGGGAAAAACCAGAATAACCATCTAGAAAGCAGAAGTGTGTATGTTTTGATAGTCTTTCTAGCATTTGATCAATAAAAGGTAGAGGATAATGATCTTTCCTAGTAGCTTAGTTTAATTTTCTAAAATCAATTACCATTCTATAACCTGTGACAATTCTTTGCGGAATCAACTCATTTTTATCATTAGGAACAATAGTAATACCTCCTTTTTTAGGGACACAATGGACAGGACTTACCCATCTACTATCAGCAATAGGATAAATTATACCTGCTTCCAGAAGCTTTAGTATTTCATTTGTTACCACTTCCTTCATTTTTGGATTCAACCGTCACTGATGATCAACAACTGGTTTAGCATCAGGTTCCATATTAATTTTGTGCTGACATAGAGTGGGACTAATGCCCTTAAGATCATCCAGAGTATATCCAATAGCTGCACGATGCTTCTTTAGAGTTTTCAATAAATTTTTTTCTTCATGCTCTGAAAGGATAGCACTAATAATAACAGGATATATCTTTTTCTCATCGAGATAAGCATATTTCAAAGTATCAGGTAGTTGTTGAAGATCGAATACAGGATCACTCTTGGGTGGTAGAGGATCTCCAAGAGTCTCAACAAGCAAATTGTGTTTCAAAACAGGCATTTGTTTAAAGAAAATCCCGTCTAATTCCTTTCTTTCTTTCATAAACATATCATTTTCATGGTCTAGCAAATATTGTTCTAAGGGATCAGTAGGAGGCACGGCGATAGAAGCAAGACCAATAATTTCATCTTTACTAGGCAATTCTTTATCATGGGGTTGTCTACGAATTTTGGAGAAATTAAAATCATGAGACACATCCCCGAAACTTACACTAACAGTTTCTTTCTCACAATCTATTTTAGCATTAACAGTGTTCAAGAAAGGTCTACCAAATATAATGGGACAAAAATCATCTTGTGGGGAATCAAGAACTAGGAAATCAGTCGGGTATTTTATTTTCCCACACAAGACTTCAACATCTCTAACAATCCCAATTGGTGATATAGTATCTCTATTGGCAAGCTTAATAGTAACATCAATATCTTCTATTTCAGCAGGTGCAATGTCATTCATAATTTCTTGGTATAAGGTAAAAGGAATTGCACTCACACTAGCACCCAAATCACATAAGCCATAATAACAATGATCTCCTATTTTAACAGAAACAACAAGCATCCCAACAACAGGTCTATGTTTATCTTTTTCATGGGTTTAGCAATTCTAGCAGCTTCATCACAGAAATAGATAACATGCCCATCAATATTATCGACCAAGAGATCTTTAACCATAGCAATACTAGGTTCAACTTTAATTTGTTCAGGGGGTGTAGGTGTTCTAGTATAACTCTTACGAACCACAGTTGAAGCTTTAGCATGTTCTTTTATCCTAACAGGGAAAGGTGGTTTCTCAATATAAGCAGTAGGAATAACAGGATCAACATTATAAGTAATAGTTTGCTCTTCAGCTTTAATGGGTTCTACTATTTTTACTTCAATGGGAGGATGATATTTAAACCACTTCTCCTTAGGGAGATCAACATGAGTAGCAAATGATTCACAGAAAGAAGCTACTATCTCAGGGTCCAGTCCATATTTAGTGCTAAATTCACGAAAAGCATCAGTATCCATAAAAGATTTAACACAATCAAACTTAAGGTTTATACCTGACTCCTTACCTTCATCGAGCTCCCAATCTTCAGAGTTGTGGTTAATTCTTTCCAAGAGATCCCATTTGAATTCAACAGTTTTCTTCATAAAAGAACCAGTACAAGAAGTATCGAGCATGGATTGATCATTACGAGAAAGCCAAGCATAAAAATTATGAATAATAATTTCTCTTGAGAGCTCATGACTGGGGCATGAATATAACAATGACTTAAGACTCCCCCAAGCTTGAGCGATACTTTCTCCTTCACGAGGCCAAAACTTATATATATAATTCCGATCACGATGAACCAGCTGCATAGGATAAAACTTCTGATGAAATTCCAATTTCAATCGATTGTAATTCCAAGTCCCAATATCATCGCATAGCCTATACCATGTCAATGCCTTCTCCTTCAAAGATAAAGGGAAGACCTTCTTCTTGACTTCATCCTCGGGCAAACCTGCAAGCTTAAATAATGCACAAACTTCATCCACATAGATTAGATGCATATCAGGATGTAGTGTTCCATCTCCTGTATAAGGATTAGCTAGCAGTTTCTCTATCATACCCGAAGGAATTTCATAATAAATTTTTTCAGTAGGTGCATTAGGTTGAGGGGCAACTCTTTGCTCTTCCAATCGGGGTGAAGATACCCCGAACAAAGCCCTCAAAGGATGATGTTCCATAGTGACAAGTGATAGTAAATTTCAGCACGTAATATAAATGTTTCCTTACCAAATTCCACTTACCAAAGGCGCTTCTGAAAGTGCGTTATATCGACTAGAGGGGGGGGGGGTGAATAGGCGATTTTTACAAATTCGTCACTGAGGAATTTCAAGGTGAGGAAATTCCTAAGCGACGAACTACTTAGCAGCGGAATAAGTGCTCAGATGCAAGCATAACAGAGCAGTAGCACAGTCATCATGATGAAATGAAAACAAGCACAGAGTACGAGTAGCGTAAACACAGGATAAGAAGGCTGAAGACAAACTGACTGAAGAAATTGAACTGAGGAAATTGAGAAAGTCTTCAGACAAAGTCTTCAAACAGTAATGATCAAATACATAGCAAGTATGCGAGGAAATGAAAGGGTTGAGGAAATAGAACCAGTAGCTCGGTGAAGACAATGATTTGGTAGACCAGTTCCAACTGCTGTGACAGTTGTACGTCTGGTTAGAGCGGCTAGGTATTTAAACCTGAGGACACACAGTCCCGGACACACAGTCCTCACCGTATTCTCCTTGAGCTAAGGTCACACAGACCTCGCCCAATCACTTGTGGTAAGTCTTCAGGTGACTTCCAAACCTTCACATACTCGGTCACTCGGCAATCCACAATTTCCTCTTGGATGCTCTAGACCATGACGCCTAACCGTCTGGAGGATGCACAGTCCTCAAAGGTAACAAGCGTCGGTTCCACACAGGAACAATCTCTTCAGTGATGCTCAATCACTTTGGGTTTGTAGGTGTTTGGGTTTTTGGGTTTTTCCTCACTTGATGATTTTCGCTCAAAGTCCTCGGAGGATGGGATGCTCTAAATGACAAGTGTCAATCTATTTCTTGGAGCAGCCAACCAGCTAGTGGTTGAAGGGGGCGGCTATTTATAGCCTAGGGAGCAGCCCGACATGATAAGACATAAATGCCCTTCAATGATATGACCGTTAGGTGGGTAGGATAATTGGACAGCTGGCGCGTAGCACAGCAACGGTCGGAAATTTGAGTATCAAATTCCTCAGGGCTATCATGTTCCTCACTTGTAGGCAATCCGCACTGGCGAATTCCTAACTCCTCAGTCAGAACAAATTCCTTAGAGAACAGAAGAACTTCGTCTCTGTCACTGAAGAACTTGACTAAACTGTATGAGATTTCCAATGGCTTCACTCGAAAGGATTGGGTAGGTGTAGGATTTTGAGTTGAGCATCACTTGGAAACTTTTCCTTAGTTTTACCTCGACCCCCTTTAACAGTACGGTGTTTCCTATGACTCAAGAAGAAGAAAATGAAACTACGAAAACAAAAGTCTTCACGCTTCATAATCCTCGCATGAATATCAAGTCTTCAGGGTCACACCAATTTCTTCACTTTCAAAGTCTTCAAGAAAACCAAAGTCTTCAGTTGAAGACATTCATTTTTAGGGGTCGACATTCATCGTAAATAACAAACTCCTCATAGACTTATAGACCTATGTACACTCACAAACACATTAGTCCCTTAACCTATAAGTCTTCAATACACCAAAATCACTAAGGGGCACTAGATGCACTTACAATCTCCCCCTTTTTGGTGATTGATGACAATATAGGTTAAGTTTTCAACGGGGATAAACATATGAAGTGTAAATACTAATATTGAGGAATTTGACTGCAAGATATAGAAGGACTCCCCCTGAAGATGTGCATATTTGAAGAATTTGCTTTGAAATAGCAAATGCACATTGTTGAATAATATCATGGAGATCTCCTCCTATATCTTGAAATTCATACACGCATTTATCATATGATATGAAGAATTTGAAATGCATGATGAAATATGGTGTCTGACGAAATTCAGCATGCGGAAAAACAGAGCAAAAGTATCAGACCACCATAGGACTTAAGTTTACAACTCATCAGAGCAAACACCTCAGAAAAGCAAGAGTTGAAACTTAACAGAAATATAACCCTTATATATAAGACCCGCTTGAAGACTAAACTCAAATTTCTCCCCCTTTGTCATCGAATGACCAAAAGGGACGAAAAATGAGGACTAACGCCCCTGAAGAATATCATCATGATGTCGATGGAGGAGCGCCAGCATTGTTGGGGTCGTCTGTTGAGGTAGGGCCTGCCGCAGTGTCGTTCAAGTCTTCAGCTTCATCCGTCTCGCGCGATGAAGAATATGAACTGGCAACAAGCTGAGGAACTTTGACTTTCTTGAATTTCTTTGAAGGTGGCTGGGACCAGTCAAAGTCCTGTTGGAAGCCCATCTCCTTGAGTTCTTCAGCACTATGAAGATTAGACAGAATCGCCCAAGTGCGGTCAAAGACTTCATGCAAGTAGTAGTGATTCTTCTTCACAGTATTTTGAGTGACTGTCATGTTCTGAAGAATTGCACCAAACTGACGCTTGACCCACTTGTGATTTCGATCAACTTTCTGATGAAGACTAAGGAGAAGTTCACGATCAGTCATCACACGCGGAGCTGTGGCTTGAGGATGATGTTCTGAAGCTTTGGCGGCAGAATCTTGAGTTGCAGAGTCATCATTGGTGGAATAGGAAGTAGCTTTGCGAAACTGTCCATCCAATGGATGAGTACCTTCATCAATAACAGCAGCCTTGCCCTTCTCGTCAGCTGAGGAAATAGTCCGTTTGAGGGCTTCAATAGGGGGCAAATAGCTGAGATGATTTTGAAAGTCAGCCTTATAATGAATTGAAGACCTTGATCTGATGAATCTCATGATCCAGGGAGCATAAGGCTTCAACTCAAAAGGCGACAGAGCAGCATTGGCCAAAGTCCTCATGAAGAAATCATGGTAGTTGATAGGAATACCGTGAATGATATTGAACAGCAGATTCTTCATAATGCCAACAACTTCTTCATCATCAGAGTTGTGGCCCTTGATTGGACTGAGGGTTTTGGTCAATATGCGATAGACTGTCCTTGGCACATAGAGCAATTCCTTGACGAGGAATTTGGTCCTTGGAGCTTGGCCTGGCTTCAAAGGCTTCATCAGCACTTGCATCAGATGATCAGACAGTTCAGGTTCAACATAGAGAAGCCTTGCACCTTCAGTGGGAGGACTGACTGGGACGGCATGAAGCAATTCAGAGGCCGGTGCTTTGAAATGAGTATTATCGGTCATCCAGTCCAATACCCATGAATTGACATCATCAACATTTCCAGTAATGTGCAGCGTGGCGAAGAATTGAAGAATGAGTTCTTCATTCCAATCGCAGATGTCGGTGCAGAAATTGAGTAACCCAGCGTCATGAAGAACACTGAGGGCTGGGGTGAAGCAGGGTAGCGATTCCATATCTACATGAGGAATTTGCTCATGTTCAAAGATCTTATCCTTATCAACCAACAATGAGGAGTAGAAGTTCATCTGGCTTGCAGTCCAGAAACGCTTGCAATGAAGACGAGCAGAGTCATAGGGATTGTAGTCAGTGAAGAATATGTGCTCGTTGAAGAAATCCTCAGCATTAAACTTCTGCTTCTTGGAGTGAGGGTTCTGTGGCTTGGGCTGAAGATTAACAGTTGAAGAATTTACAGCCTCTTGAGGTATAGCCACTGGAGCCACTGGCTGAGGAATTTCAGCAGCAGCCTTGGCCTCCATTTCTTCATACATATGTACATCAGCGCTAGTGGCTGGAACTTCTTCAGGAATAGAATGAAGTGAAGCTTGACGTTCATCAGAGCCTGTATGAGTTTCTTCAGTTGGCACAGGGGACTGAGGAACATGATGTAGAGGGGTTGTCAGAGGTGAATTGGGGTGATGACTTTCCCAAAAGTCATCATTCAGAATAGGTGTTGTAGACCCAATATCCACATCCTCATCTTCTTCAGTTCCTTTGACGCCTGCCTCTTCAGCTGTGAACTGAGGCATGGGCGATGATACCAGTGGGGTTGAAGAGAAAGTATTCACTTCAATTTCTTCATCCATCTGCTCTGTCGAAGCAGCAGAAGGATCTTCTTCATCAGATTTACTTGGAATTTCATATTCCTCACCAAAGGGAATGATCTCCTTTGATGGCATGCTTGATATTGGAATAGCATCAATTGGGTTTTCAGATGAACTCGTCAAAGTCTTCAATTTCTTGGGAGCTGAAGACTCTGAAGATGCAGATGCTTTCCTTTTCTTCACAGCTGCTCGCTCCGCAGCCTTGGTTTTCTTCGCTTCTGATGCAGAAGGAAGGTTGATGCTTGTCATCGGTGCAGGAGGAGCAGAGGAAATTGGTTGAATTTCTTCAGGCACAACTGATGCAGTTGCCCTGGCTTGTTCAGATTCCTCAGGCACAGTAGCAGATGCTTCAACTGGCCTGGATTGCTCTTCAGGTGCAATATTGGAGGTTGCCCTGGCATTTTCTTCAAAGACTGGAATTTCTTCATCAGCTCTGGTGCTTTCATTTTCTTCAGCAGACTGAACAGATGTTCCAGTCTGAGGAAATTTGGGTTGCGATGAAGCTGCAACACTTGGAGTAAATCCTTTTGCCATTCTGACGAATCTGACTTTGGCACCTAGCCAATCTGCATGGAATGTATGAAATTCATCACTGAGTGCTTTGATCTCAGCCTGCATAGACACAAGTTCTTCAGGAGACATTTTCACAACATTGTTCTTCAGAAAATGCTCCTTCTTGTACTGAGCCTTCTTCACCTGCCTGGCCTTTTCAAATTTCCATTTCTCTTCATTTATGAAGGCCGTCAACATGTGACTTTGACCAGGAGTGAGGTTTAATTCAGGCAAAGGTGTATTTGGATCCTTGTGCCATAGATCGATGAAATCAAGGATCTTCCTTGGATCTAGCATGAGGGGCACAGCACTGCCTTTGGCTCTAGCGGCCCTTTGTTGTCGATCTCTGATGATCTCAGCTAATTCTTCATCATCAGCTTCGTCTTCGCTTGATGGAACCTGAAAGGCGACTTGCTTCTTGTGAGGACTTGGCCTTGTGCCTCGCCCAGCAGTGGCCTTTTTCTTCAGCAAGGTCGGAGTTGTTGAAGACTGAGGTGGAGCTGAAGAACTTGCAGAGACTCCTGAAGCAATTGAGATTCCAGTAGTCCTTTAGCATGTGGCAAGATGCACAGGTGCTGAGGACTTTGCAGGAGCAGCTGAGGATTTTGCAACCGAGGGAGTTGGAGCTGCTTTTGAGGAATTTACTTGAGGAACAGGCCGAGAGGGCTTTGAAGAGCTTGGCCGTGAGGGCATTGCAGCTGAGGAACTTGTCTTGACAGCTGATTTCTTCAGCATAGCCTTCTTAGGCTTGATAGCGGAGGCCTCAGCGGCGGCAGCAACAGAATCTTCATTGAATTTCTTTACTGCCTCTTTAGCCACTTTGGCTAGCTTGGCTTGACGCTTAGCCCACTCCTGAGGAAATTCCTCACCTCTTCTGATGCTAGTGGGATCAACTTCTTGGCCAGGAGCCAATGGAGGTCTTGGACATGGAGGGTTAACAGCAAATTTCTTCATGTACTTGGGAGTGACATAGCGATATTCCCTCCATTCTCTTGCCCATCTCCTCTCAATCTTCTGAATGCGCACTTTGCGCTGATTTTTGTTCTCCTTGCCATGAGTTGCTTCATCAGGAGTACAATATTCATCATAGATGTCATCAGGGATCTCAAAAGCAGTATTTGTTTCTGGCCTCTTTCCTCCCTTCTGAGGTCTTTTACCATCAGCCATTTTCTTCACTTGAGGGTTTTGAACAATCGAATTTTCTGATGAGGTATGCAATTTTTCTTCAAGGAACGCTGCAAATGAGTTAAGTTGATGAGAACCTAGAGATTCAGCAGCGGACATATGTACCTGTGAACAGAATATAGGTGCGAAGAGTTTTGGAGAGGTCATATGCGTTCTCAGAAGATTTTCAAAAGTATCAAGTTTGAGGAAGATGACCAGGGGTGTCTTGAGGAATTTCACTAAGCATTTTGACTTAGGTTCCAGAGTTGTGTAGATTGAAAATCCACACAATTGAGGAATCTTGAAGAAAAACGTTGCTTAGAGAAACTGATCAAGGACAGAAGCAAGTTGGTGTTTAAGAACATGAAAGTTGAAGAATAAACACCTTTTGAAGATTTTGTGGAAATCATCAGAATCAACAAGGGCAGTAAAAATAAATTTTATTTACCCTTGACGAAGAACACGACGAACTGAGAGTGGCAGTGGAGATGTTCGTCCGTTCAGATCTTCCACGCCCTAACTTGGCGATGGAAAACAGCTACGGCGGCGGCGGAGTGAAGATTTCCGCGGCCGGCGTGAGTACGACGGCGACGAGGTCGAGGCAGTGAAGCTCTTCCTCAGCGGCAACGATGGAGTGTAGCGGCGGCGCTAGGTCTGAGAGCTCGAGCGAGGGAGTAAGATCGAGCGGGGTAAATGAGCTCTGAGGAGGGTGAGGGGTATTTATAGCCGAGGTGAAAAAAAAACCGCTCGTCCGAGGAAAATGGACGAACCTGCCCCTGACCCTTCTCATCCGAGCGACATGTGTCACCCACGTACTGTGAAGTGGAGATCGTGTTAGATCGTGGGTGAATAGATAGATCTTATCGAGGGATATGGAACGGTTTGAGCGGCAAAAGCCGAAAATTCAGATAAGAATATTTTAATGTTTCGTTCGCAAATTCTTCAGCTGTCAAGGACACAGTGAAGACTTTGAACGGGTTTCAAATAGAACGCACATGAAGAATTTGTGAACGGACTGGATTGAGTTTAGCATAGAGGGGGAACGGGTCCGATCACATTCACTTAGAAGAAACACAACTTGAAGAATTAGCAATAAGTGAATGCTGTAGAGGACAGAAAACTCAAATATATATATATATAGTCAATGAAGAACACAGTCGGAAAGAGTGAAGATTTTGCAAAGTTGAAGAATTTGAAAATTTGAAGAATTTGCACAATGATGAAAGACTCAGATTTTGAAGATTTTCAACTTTTTGTGGTGGCGTGACCCACCGTGTAAGAATGATGATTTCAGACACCGCGTACAATTATCGTAGGGTTCTGAGAATCAAATTCTTCATTAATTTCTTCACACTTAGAGGGTTAGTCTTCATTGATTGAAGAAAAATGTTTCTTCGTGTGTTGCACACCTAAGTCATCAATTTGCATAAGTGTTAGGATGTGTGTCCTTTTCAAAGGACATTCGGAGATTCTAAGATATTTAGCTCACACCGCAACTTGCTAAATCTCTTCTCATCCAAGGGCTTTGTGAAGATATCCGCTAGCTGTTCTTCAGACTTCACAGGATCAATAGAGATGTCACCCTTCAACACATGATCTCGAAGAAAATGATGACGAATCTTGATGTGCTTTGTCTTCGAGTGCTGAACTGGGTTATGAGCAATTTTGATGGCACTCTCGTTGTCGCAGTAGAGTGGCACATTCTTCACATTGATGCCGTAGTCCTTGAGGGTTTGCTTCATCCATAGCAATTGAGCACAGCAAGAACCAGCAGCAATATACTCAGCTTCAGCAGTAGAGAGTGATACGCAGTTCTGCTTCTTCGAGGACCAACATACTAAGGATCGTCCGAGGAAATGGCATGTGCCTGAAGTTGACTTGCGGTCCACACGATCACCGGCATAGTCAGAGTCAGAATATCCAATGAGATCAAAAACCGAGCCCTTGGGATACCATAATCCAAGTGTTGGAGTGTGAGCTAGATATCGAAGAATATGTTTCACAGCCTTATGGTGTGATTCCTTCGGTGTAGCTTGAAAACGGGCACACATGCAAACACTAAGCATAATATTCGGCCTAGATGCACATAGGTACAATAAAGAGCCAATCATGGAGCGGTATACCTTTTGATCGAAGTCTATTCCATTTTCATCAGTGCATAGATGGCCATTTGTGGGCATAGGGATTTTGACGCCTCTGCATTCTTGCATACTGAATTTCCTCAGAACGTCCTTGAGGTATTTCTCTTGAGAAATGAAGATGCCATTACGTTGTTGACGAATTTGAAGACATAAGAAGAATTTCAATTCTCCCATCATGGACATTTGATATTCCTCACTCATCATGTAAGCAAATTCGTCACTGTAATGTTGGTTAGTACAGCCAAAGATAATATCATCAACATATATTTGGCACACGAATAATTCATCATCATAGGTTTTGGTGAAAAGAGTTGGGTCGAGTGAACCGGGTTTGAAGCCTTTCTTCATGAGGAATTCCTTCAGAGTATCATACCACGCCCGAGGGGCCTGCTTGAGGCCATAGAGGGCCTTATTGAGTCTGAAGACTTTGTCAGGATGCTTAGGATCTTCAAAACCTGGGGGTTGAGCAACATATACTTCTTCCTCAAGCTTACCATTGAGGAATGCACTTTTCACATCCATTTGATATAAGATGATATTATGATGGTTAGCATAAGCAAGCAATATGCGAATAGCCTCAAGTCTAGCAACAGGTGCAAAAGTCTCATCGAAATCAATTCCTTCAACCTGTGTGTAGCCTTGAGCTACAAGACGAGCCTTGTTCCTCACCACTAGGCCATTTTCATCTTGCTTGTTGCGGTAGATCCATTTGGTACCGATGATATTGTGCTTGCATGGGTCCGGTCGCTTGACAAGCTCCCACACATTGTTCAGCTTGAATTGATGTAATTCCTCTTGCATTGCTTGAATCCATTCAGGCTCCAGAAATGCCTCATCATCTTTGGTGGGCTCTGTGATAGAGACGAAAGCAAAATGCCCACAAAAGTTAGATAAATGTGAAGCTTTTGAGCGAGTCAGAGGACCTGGTGCGTTGATGTCGTTGATGATTCTCTCAATCTGTACTTCATTTGCAACGCGGGGATGAGCAGGTTGACGACTTTGATTTGGCTCAGCATTTTCTTCAGAGCCATTTTCTTCAGATGCGCCAGCATGCTGTTCTTCATGTTCTGGAATGATTTCTTCAGCAGATTCTTCAGTAGGAATGACATCCTCAGTAGCTTTGAACTTGATGGTTTCCTCAGGCGTCTTTTCATCTAGCACAGGAGGTAGGTGCTCTCTTTGCGAGCCGTTAGTTTCATCGAACCGCACATCTACAGTTTCAACAACCTTGTTGTGATAGGTATTGAAGACCCTGTAGGTGTGCGAGTCCTTTCCATAACCAAGCATAAAACCTTCATGTGCTTTCGGTGCAAATTTAGAATTGTGATGTGGATCTCTAATCCAGCATTTAGCACCGAAGACTTTGAAATAACTCACATTGGGTTTCTTGTCAGTGAGGAGTTCATATGAGGTCTTCTTGAAGAATTTGTGAAGATATACCCTGTTGATGATGTGGCATGCAGTATCAATTGCCTCAGGCCAGAAGTGACGAGGTGTCTTGTATTCATCAAGCATGGTGCGAGCCATCTCAACAAGAGTCCTGTTCTTGCGCTCCACAACGCCATTCTGCTGAGGAGTGTATGGGGCAGATAGCTCATGAGTAATACCAAGTTCATCGAGATAGTCATCAAGACCAGTATTCTTGAACTCAGTCCCATTGTCACCACGTATATGCTTGATCTTCACGCCAAAATTCGTCGAAGCCCTTGAGGAAAATCGTCTGAAGACTTCCTGCACTTCAGTTTTGTAAGTAATGACATGCACCCATGTGTAATGAGAATAGTCATCAACAATGACAAAGCCATATAGAGATGCTGCATTTGTTAGTGTGGCATAATGAGTAGGGCCAAAGAGATCCATATGAAGCAATTCAAAAGGACGAGAAGTAGTCATGATAGTCTTCGAGGGGTGCTTGGCTCTGGTCATCTTTCCAGCCTCACAAGCCCCACAAAGATGATCTTTGAGGAATTTGACACCCTCGATGCCAATGACGTGCTTTTTCTTCACGAGCGTGTGTAAGTTCCTCATGCCAGCATGACCCAGTCGTCGATGCCATAGCCAGCCTTCTAAAGCTTTAGCAAGTAGACAAGTGGCAGGCTGTGGTCCTGCAGAGAAATCAACAATATACAAGTCTCCTCTCCTAAAGCCTTCGAAGACTTTGGAATTGTCAGATTCCATGAGCACTAAGCAACGATATTTGCCAAAGACAACAACCATATCAAGATCACAAAGCATTGAGACAGACGTGAGGTTGAATCCGAGGAACTCGACAAGCATGACTTTATCCATGTGTCGATCCTTTGAGATTGCAACCCTACCTAGACCCAATACCTTGCTTTTGCCTTTGTCAGCGTAGGTGATATGCTTCAAGTGTGATGGAGATAAAGGAGTGTTCATCAGTAAGCTCTTGTCACCGGTCATGTGATTTGTACATCCACTATCGAGGACCCACTCAGTAGCTTTGGGTAAATCATCCTTGGCACCTTTTGCCATGAAGCAATAGGTGGGAGCATAGTCATCGTTGCCGTCATCAGCAGTGTTGGGGAAGCCATTTTCCTCAGTGTTGAAGATGGACTTGCTAACGTAAGCAGTAGCGAGGGCTAGGCTCACCACACCAGAGTCTGACTCCTCAGATGCCTCCTCTTCCTCATGTTCCTCAGATTCAGCTTCAGAGTCCATTTCCTTGCCAATGAATGCCCAAGCTTTCTTGGAGCTGCTCTTCTTGTGAGATGAAGACTTTGAAGATCTTGACGATGAGGACTTTGAAGATTTCTTCTTCTTCGATTCCTTCTCCCACTGAGGACAATCAGTAATGTAGTGACCAGGTTTCTTGCATTTATGGCAAGTTCTCTTCTTGTAATCACGGGATGAGGAATCTGATTTCATGTCATCACCTTTTGAGGATTTTCCAAATTGGCCACGTCTAGAGAACTTCTGGAATTTCCTCATGAGCGTTGCTAGCTCCTGACTCAGTTCTTCAGGATCACCAAGGCTGCTACCAGAATCTTCATCTTCAGATTCAGAGACTGCCTTGGCTTTCAGTGCACGAGATCTACCATAGCTCGGTCCGTAGAGATCTCTCTTCTCAGCTAGTTGGAATTCATGAGTATTTAGCCTCTCGAGGATATCAGCAGGATCAAGTGACTTGTAGTCTCCACGTTCTTGAATCATCAGTGCCAGTGTATCGAATGAAGAATCGAGTGACCTCAGCAATTTCTTCACCACCTCATGGTCGGTGATCTCAGTGGCACCCAGTGCTTGAAGCTCGTTTGAAATGTCAGTGAGGCGATCAAAGGTTTGCTGAACATTTTCGTTGTCGAGTCTTTTGAAGCGGTTGAAGAGATTGCGAAGAACGTCAACTCGAGAGTCACGTTGAGTTGAGACTCCTTCGTTGACCTTGGACAACCTATCCCAGATAAGCTTAGCTGTCTCCAAAGCACTCACTCTGCCATACTGCCCTTTGCTCAGATGGCCACATATGATATTCTTTGCTTGAGAGTCGAGTTGCTTGAATCTCTTCACATCAGCAGCGTTTACGGAAGGAGTGACAGAGGGAACACCCTTTTCCACAACATACCAGAGATCGTTGTCAATTGCCTCAAGATGCATGCGCATCTTGTTCTTCCAGTAGGGGTAGTCCGTCCCATCGAAGGTAGGACACCCAGCTGAGACCTTGATCATGCCTGCAGTCGACATAACTAAAACTCCAGGTGGTTAAACCAAAATCACACAGAACAAGGGAGTACCTTGCTCTGATACCAATTGAAAGTGCGTTATATCGACTAGAGGGGGGGTGAATAGGCGATTTTTACAAATTCATCACTGAGGAATTTCAAGGTGAGGAAATTCCTAAGCGACGAACTACTTAGCAGCGGAATAAGTGCTCAGATGCAAGCATAACAGAGCAGTAGCACAGTCATCATGATGAAATGAAAACAAGCACAGAGTACGAGTAGCGTTAACACAGGATAAGCAGGCTGAAGACAAACTGACTGAAGAAATTGAACTGAGGAAATTGAGAAAGTCTTCAGACAAAGTCTTCAAACAATAATGATCAAATACATAGCAAGTATGCGAGGAAATGAAAGGGTTGAGGAAATAGAACCAGTAGCTCGGTCAAGACAATGATTTGGTAGACCAGTTCCAACTGCTGTGACAGTTGTACGTCTGGTTAGAGCGGCTAGGTATTTAAACCTGAGGACACACAGTCCCGGACACACAGTCCTCACCGTATTCTCCTTGAGCTAAGGTCACACAGACCTCGCCCAATCACTCGTGGTAAGTCTTCAGGTGACTTCCAAACCTTCACATACTCGGTCACTCGGCAATCCACAATTTCCTCTTGGATGCTCTAGACCATGACGCCTAACCGTCTGGAGGATGCACAGTCCTCAAAGGTAACAAGCGTCGGTTCCACACAGGAACAATCTCTTCAGTGATGCTCAATCACTTTGGGTTTGTAGGTGTTTGGGTTTTTCCTCACTTGATGATTTTCGCTCAAAGTCCTCGGAGGATGGGATGCTCTAAATGACAAGTGTCAATCTATCTCTCGGAGCAGCCAACCAGCTAGTGGTTGAGGGGGGCGGCTATTTATAGCCTAGGGAGCAGCCCGACATGATAAGACATAAATGCCCTTCAATGATATGACCGTTAGGTGGGTAGGATATTTGGACAGCTGGCGCGCAGCACAGCAACGGTCGGATATTTGAGTATCAAATTCCTCAGGGCTATCATGTTCCTCACTTGTAGGCAATCCGCACTGGCGAATTCCTAACTCCTTAGTCAGAACAAATTCCTCAGAGAACAGAAGAACTTCGTCTCTGTCACTGAAGAACTTGACTAAACTGTATGAGATTTCCAATGGCTTCACTCGAAAGGATTGGGTAGGTGTAGGATTTTGAGTTGAGCATCACTTGGAAACTTTTCCTTAGTTTTACCTCGACCCCCTTTAACAGTACGGTGTTTCCTATGACTCAAGAAGAAGAAAATGAAACTACGAAAACAAAAGTCTTCACGCTTCATAATCCTCGCATGAATATCAAGTCTTCAGGGTCACACCAATTTCTTCACTTTCAAAGTCTTCAAGAAAACCAAAGTCTTCAGTTGAAGACATTCATTTTTAGGGGTCGACATTCATCGTAAATAACAAACTCCTCATAGACTTATAGACCTGTGTACACTCACAAACACATTAGTCCCTTAACCTATAAGTCTTCAATACACCAAAATCACTAAGGGGCACTAGATGCACTTACAGCTTCACTCCCAAGCAACGGCGCCAGAAAAGAGTCTTGATGACCCACAAGTATAGGGGATCTATCATAGTCCTTTCGATAAGTAAGAGTGTCGAACCCAACGAGGAGCAGAAGGAAATGACAAGCGGTTTTCAGCAAGGTATTTTCTGCAAGCACTGAAATTATCGGTAACAGATAGTTTTGTGATAAGATAATTCGTAACGGGTAACAAGTAACAAGTTTAACAAAGGTGCAGCAAGGTGGCCCAATACTTTTTATAGCAAAGGATAAGCCTGGACGAACTCTTATATAAAGCAAAGCGCTCCCGAGGACACATGGGAATTGTTGTCAAGTTAGTTTTCATCATGCTCATATGATTCGCGTTCGTTACTTTGATAATTGGATATGTCGGTGGACCGGTGCTTGGGTGCTGTCCTTACTTGGACTGGCCTCCCACTTATGATTAACCCCTCTGGCAAGCATCCGCAACTAAGAAAGAAGAATTAAGATAAATCTAACCATAGCATGAAACATGTGGATCCAAATCAGCCCCTTACGAAGCAACGCATAAACTAGGGTTTAAGCTTCTGTCACTCTAGCAACCCATCATCTACTTATTACTTCCCAATGCCTTCCCGTAGGCCCAAATCATGGTTAAGTGTCATGTAGTTGACGTTCACATAACACCACTAGAGGAAAGACAACATACATCTCATCAAAATATCGAACGAATACCAAATTCACATGATTACTTATAACAAGACTTCTCCCATGTCCTCAGGACCAAATGTACTACTCACAAAGCATATTCATGTTCAAGATTAGAGGGGTATTGAATATCATTAAGGATCTGAACATCTAATCTTCCACCTAATAAACCAACTAGCATCAACTACAAGGAGTAATCAACACTACTAGCAACCCACATGTATCAATCTGAGGTTTTGAGACAAAGATTGAATACAAGAGATGAAGTAGGGTTTGAGAGGAGATGGTGCTGGTGAAGATGTTGATGGAGATTAACCCCCTCTCAATGAGAGGATCGTTGGTGATGACGATGGCTTCGATTTCCCCCTCGCGGATGGAATTAGTTTCCCTGGCAGAATAGCTCCGCCGGAGCCCTAGATTGCTTTTGCCCAGGTTCCGCCTCAAGACGGCGGTGCTTCATCCCGAAAGCTTCCTTATGATTTTTTCTTGGTAAAAACCCTTCATATAGCAGAAGATGGACATCGGAGACCTGCCAGGGGGCCCACAAGCCCTAGGGGCGCGCCCAGGGGTGTAGGGCGCGCCCCCCAGGCTTGTGGCCACCTGGTGGGTCCCCTCTGGTATTTTCTTTGCCCAATAATTCTTATATATTCCAAAATAATTCTCCGTAAATTTTCAGGACTTTTGGAGTTGTGCAGAATAGGCCTCTCAGATTTGCTCCTTTTCGGTCCAGAATTCCAGCTGCCGGCATTCTCCCTCTTTGTGTAAACCTTGTGAAATAAGAGAGAAAGGCATAAGTATTGTACCATAATGTGTAATAACAGCCCATAATGCAATAAATATCAACATAAAAGCATGATGGAAAATGGACGTATCAGCCACTAGGTGAATTTCTTGATGAACAACTTGCTAGAGCTAAAGATATTGAGAATGCTGAAACTGATGAAATTATTGAAACTGGACACTTTGAAACACCTATTAGACCTAGCACTCCTAGATATGAATTGCCTAATATACCTGAGGGTTATGTTATGGATGGAGAGGTAGCTAGGGACTTTCTTGCGTGTAAGGATAGAGAGGATCTTAAGAAATTACTAGCCAAGTTGAAAGAAAAATCTTTGAATGCTATAATGCAATATGATCCTAAGTTTGCTACTTCACCTATCTTTGTTACTGATAAGGATTATGAATTATGTGTCGATCCTGAGTTAATTACTTTGGTTGAATCTGATCCTTTCCATGGTTATGAAACTGAAACTGTTGTGGCACATCTTACTAAATTGAATGATATAGCCACCCTATTTGCTCATGAGGAAAAAATTCGCTACTACTATATTCTTAAGTTGTTTCCTTTCTCATTAAAGGGTGATGCTAAGATATGGTTTAATTCTCTTGCTCCTGGTTGTGTGCGTAGTCCCCAGGATATGATATATTACTTCTCTAAAAAATATTTTCCTGCTCATAAGAAACAAGCTGCTCTACAAGAAATATTTAACTTTGTGCAAATTAAAGAAGAGAGTCTCCCACAAGCTTGGGGGAGGCTTCTCCAATTACTTAATGCCTTGCCTGATCATCCTCTCAAGAAAAATGAAATACTTGATATATTTTATAATGGACTAACCGATGCTTCTAGGGACCACCTAGATAGTTGTGCTGGTTGTGTTTTCAGGGAATGAACTGTTGAACAAGCTGAAGAACTATTGAATAATATATTGAGTAATGATAATGATTGGACTCTTCCTGAACCACCGCCTAAACCAACTCCGAAGAAAAGGGGTATTCTATTTCTCAGTCCTGAAGATATGCAAGAGGCAAAGAAATCTATGAAAGAAAAAGGCATTAAAGCTGAAGATGTTAAGAATTTACCACCTATTGAAGAAATACATGGTCTCAATACCCCGACATAGGTAGTAGAGGTAAATTATCTATATAGATTTGATGAAGGTGATATTCCTTGTACTAAATCTGCTAGTCAGTGCTTGGATGAATTTGATAACTTTATTGTTAAAAAAGAAAACTTCAATGCATATGTTAGTAGACAATTGAAACGAAATTATTATATGATTGAATGCTTGAGTGACTAAATGTTTAGAACTGTTAATGATCTCAAGGTTGTTTGTGAACATGCTTCCATGGTAAAAACTCAAGTAGAACAAGTTCTCAAGGCACAAAATGATTTGCTTAATGAAATGAATAATAAGATGATTGATCATGCTGTTAGAGTCATGACTAGAGGTGGTAAGATGACTCAGGAACCTTTCTATCCTGAAGGCCATCCTAAAAGAATTGAGCAAGACTCTCAAAGAATTAATACTGATGCACCTAGTCCTTCTAGTAATAAAAAGAAAAAGAATGATGATAGGACTTTGCATGCTCCTAGTGAACCTACTATAGACACACCTAAGAATCCAAATGATATTTCTATTTCTGATGCTGAAACACAATCTGGTGATGAACATGAACCTAGTAATAATGATAATGATGATGATCATGTTGATGCTCAACCTAGTAATGATAATGATGTGGAGATAGAACCTGTTCTTGATCTTGATAACGCACAACCTAAGAATAAAAGATATGATAAAAGAGACTTCATTGCTAGGAAACATGGTAAATAAAGAGAACCAAGGAATTTGAGCACTTTGTTGAAATGCTTGGACCTGTCTTTTTGCGCTTGCGTTTGACTGATATTCTGAAAATGTCTTCTTATGCTAAGTATATGAAAGATATTGTTACAAATAAAAGAAAGATACCGGAAGCTGAAATTTCCACCATGCTTGCTAATTATACATTTAAGGGTGGAATACCAAAGAAACTAGGAGATCCAGGAATACCAACTATACCATGCTCCATTAAAAGAAACTATGTTAAAACTGCTTTATGTGACCTAGGAGCCGGTGTTAGTGTTATGCCTTTCTCTTTGTATCGAAGACTTGAATTGAATAAGTTGACACCAACTATAATTTCTCTACAAATGGCTGATAAATCAACTACTATACCCATCGGTATTTGTGAGGATGTGCCCGTCGTAGTTGCAAATGTTACTATCTTAACGGACTTTGTTATTCTTGATATACCGGAGGACGACAGTATGTCGATCATCCTTGGTAGACCCTTTTTGAATATTGCAGGGGCTGTTATTGATTGCAATAAAGGCAATGTCACTTTTCATGTTAATGGTAATGAGCATACGGTACACTTTCCGAAGAAACAACCTCGAGTGAATAGTATCAACTCTATTGGAAAAAAATTCAACAATTACTATTGGAGGTTTTCAATTCCCTATTCCTACTGCCAAAAGGAAATATGATATTCTTATTGTTGGAGACATGCATATCCCCGTTGAGGTAACCTAGTTCTATACGAAGATTCTCCGGTTTCATGTCATTCGGAAGAAGTTTTTTAATAAGACTTGATCAACCTTATTAATGGATTACTTTTGACGGGCATGAGATGGATGAATTTAGTAAACACTACCTTCTGTACCCACCTTTTACTTTCTGTTATTTAGAATTGATAAAGTAGAAATACTATTATTTTACTATTTTCTGAATTACCGTGCAAATAAAAAATGATCAGAAAATAAAAGTTCTCCAAATGCCCTGAAAATTTTATATGATTTTTTCTACAATATTTGAAATTTGTTAGCACTGAACACACCCCAAGGGGGTGCACTTGTGAGCCACAAGCTCACAGGGCGCGCCCACCCCCCCATGGGCGTGCCATGCAGGCTTGTGGGGGCCCATGTAGGTCCCCTCACTTATTCCAGCCACCCATCCACTTCTTCTTCGTCCAGAAAAAATCACACCCTTGCTCAAACCCGTGTTCTTGCTCATCTTGCTGCCATTTTTTATCTCTTTGCTCGGAGCTCCGTTTCTGAAACTATTTTAGGGGATTGTTCATTGGTATGTGACTCCTCCAATGATCCAATTAGTTTTTGTTCTAGTGCTTTATACATTGCAAATTTTTGCTGCTGTGGTAACCATGTTCTTGAGCTTGCATGTCCAATTTATATGGTTCAAAGTAGGTTTGTTGCATGATATAGCCTCTAGACATTTGTGGGAGTAGTTGCTATCAATTTTGTTGAGTTTGGTTCACTTTTATTTTGAGTCACTAAAATTTCAGAAATTTTCAGAGGAAGAAAATGTTTAGGAAGGTGTTCCAAGGTGGTTCCTCAAAGAAGAAATTCTCAAGGCCCGCGATACGTGAGCCAGCCCTTGAACCACCACAGGAAGCTCCAGTACGACCTTGCGAATGGCCGTCAGATCATTTCATGACTCGTGCAGGTTTCAAGGAAGAATGTGATATGTACGTGCACAACGCCGACCTGACAGACTTCTTGTCAGATAAGTGCTTGCAATACTATAACCTTACTGCTTCTTTTGTGCGGAGATTTGAGTATTCAGCCCATCGCTATACACACTCTATTTTATTTGATCTCTATGATAAATCATTCTGCATGGACCTTGAAGAATTTAATGAAGCATGCAAAATTCCACAATGGGGCACTTATACTGAACCTCGTAAATCTGATTGCATTGAATTCCTTGCTAGCATCACTAGGGGAGAAACTAGAAACGTAACACAAGCTACTATAGGGAGCATCCACTTTCCTGCTTTACATTATTTTTCTCTCTTTATAGGTAGATGCATTAATGGGAAACATGACCTTAGCCACCTTTGCTCCACTAATTTAAGTGTCCTCAAGAGTGCGGTAATGAATGATAAACGATATAACTTGGGGGTTATTGTTGCAAGGAGGTTACATAATGGTGCCTTAGATGGTGATTTCTTTGGTGGAATTTATGCCACTCGTTTAGCTAATTTTCTCGGGGTACCTATAAGAGTGTAACATCCCAAAATTCTAAATTTTGGAATGTTATATTAAATATATAGTTTTGATTGTTTGCTTGATTGTGTGTAGTTGCTTGTGTGAATTTGAGTGAAATTTGAAACTTTTTGAAAGTTGAATGAGAGGGAATAAAATGACTTTCCCAAAACTTTCACCTTGCATTTATGATCTCCTTGAATTCAAATCTATTTCATTACAAACCCTAGAGTGAAGATGACATGACTTCTTCTATTTTAAAAGGGGTTTCGAAAAGATTTGAATTTCATTTGAAAATATTGCAAATTCAGAAACTTTATGCAACTCAATGATTTTCATGAGAGAAGATAAAATGACTTCTTCAAATCATATGAAATATGAGTTGGAAGTTTCAAAGAATCAAAATTTAAAGTCCCTTTGAAGGTATTTTGAAAACCATTTTCAATTTGGAGTTATTTGGGTTTTATTCAAATTATTTTTCTCCAAAAATAAAATACATGGAAAATAGGGTAAAATGATTCCCTACAGTAGAAAAATGGAGAGAAATAAATTTGAAATTATTTTGGTATTTTAAAATATTTTTATTAGATTTTTAAATGAATCAGTAGCACTGTTTGCTTTATTTAAATTTTTGTGGAATTTATTTGTCGCTGAAAATATGTTCATCATTTAGGAAATCTTTTTCTGAAAATTTTGATATATAATAAGCTATATATAATTTTTATTTTTGCTATTTATTTTATTGTCGGTGTTTTTTTTAAAAACCTTCCGCAGCCGAACTGGGCCGGCCCAGCCGAGCCAGAGCAGGCCCAGCCGCGCCGCGGCCGCCTTCCCCGAGTCCAGCCAGGACACGGGAGGAGACGCCGCCACCCGGGACTCTGCCTCCCGAGGCCGGCCCCCCGCCTTTATAAGCTGCGCCCCGGGGCCCCTGGACCCCGTTCGCCGCCGCCCGATCCGCCTAGCCACGCGTCGCCGTCGCAGATCACCGCCGCTGCCGCTGCCGAGCCGCCGCCTGCTCACCACGCCGCTGCCGCGCCACCGCTGCCGCGCGCCGCCACCTCGCCTCCCCTCGGAGCCCCGATCCGCCGCGGCTCGCCCACGCCGCCCCGCGCCGAGTCCGCTGCCGAAGCCGCCCTCATCGCCGGAGTCGCCGCAGCCGTCGAACCTCCGGTTTTCCCGGACCAGTAATAAACCGACCCCGGTCCGATCCGTTTTTTTGTTTGTTTTTCGGTTTTCTTTTTAAACTTGGTTTTTCTTATTTAGTCTTATTATTTAGTGAACGTTCGCTAGGTTAGTTTCTGCAGTGAACGTTTTCATCGTTTAGATTTCTTTAGTGAATGTTCGTCCGTTAGTGTTTCTGTTTTGTAGCCAGGGACCCAGTTACAAATAAGTTTCTTACAGATTAGTCCCTGATTTTCAAACCCTCACAACTTTTAAACCGTTTATCCAAATCCAACGAAACCAACGCCAATTTCTTCGTTATGTTTCCCCCTGTCCAGATAACCAACTTAAACATATTTTTGAAAGTTTAAAATTTGTTTTCAAACAGATTTGAATTTAAATTTCTTTTGTTCATAACTTGAGTTTCGTAACTCCGTTTGAGTTGATTCTTTTTGCAAATCGAAGCTCTTGACCTAAACTTTCTGATAAGACCAAATCCACCTAATTTTGGTACTGTTAGAAATTGTTTTCTGTTACAAGAGTTAAGTGTTTGTTTTTGAAGTTTTTCGAGATCTTTTCTTTGATTCTTTTGCATGACTGCTTATGTGTGGTTACTATTGCTTGCTCATGATAGATTGAATAGAGTGTGACGAGTAGAACTATCTGGAATTATGAGTGCGAAGAATCTTCATCAACAGTATAGGCAAGTTCACACATTGATCATATCCCTTTATTACCCAGTTTTTATGCATTAGTATCAATCCTCCAACACTGCATGGTTAGGATGTGATAACATGTGGGTATTGGGAAGTAGTCGATGAGGTAGGAACCTATTGTCTTATAGCAAACCCTGGGTATTACTACGTTATGCTTACTTTGCTATGCTATGCTCGTAGACGTGGTTTGGTTTGAGAGAATTCATGAAAGATGTGAGAGTTATTGTTAACTAAGGTTTAACTTAAGGTGGCTACTTTAATACACATCTGGGTGGAATGGTTGGGGCACACTAGGGATACCAGTGGCTTGCCCGGACACCTGGGGAATCCAGTGTTGTCCTAGGAGATCCCGAGGTATCCGTGTGATCATCCTATGGAATGCCACCCAGGCTCAAAGGGATCATAAGATTATTCATGCTAGAAACTTCCGTGTGCAGCCACAAGCCATTATGGGCTCTGGCATAGTTGAGTAAGTTGTGGGAAACCTTTCCATGATGGGCTAGCAGATGTAGGGGATTGTAGGTGTACTGGCCTATCTATCGATTAAGGGGACCTCTTTGGAAAGACTGTGTCTTGGTCATCCGTTTCTCAAACATCATGCAGTGCGAGAAATACAACAAAGGAGATCGAGTCTTGTGGGGAAAAGTGCACAAACCTCTGCAGAGTGTACAAACTAATCATGATTAGCCGTGTCCCCGGTTATGGACATCTTGAGTATCTGGTACTTGAATTATTGATTTGATCTCATCACATTACTTAATTAATTTGATTGGGTTGTCAACTTTTAATTGGGATTGAGTTGGGGTTACCTTCTCGATGTTCTCAACAAACTTTGTAGTTAAATAAAATATATTCCTTTGTTGTAGGGAAAAATTAGCTTTATGCAAAATTAAACTTAGAGCCTCCACCAGCCAAATATGCATATAGAGATAGACAATTCTCATTATTATTCTATGGTGTGAATTTGCCAGTACATTCAATGTACTGACCTACATGGCTGCAACATCTCATGTTGCAGGAATTCTTACGACGAGTAAGTGATACGTTAGGGTTACGATGTCTACACTCAACTTTGCCGTTGGCGTTGTTGGGAACTCCACAACCTTGTTGTTACTTCCGCTATATGGATTGAGGTAATAGTATTTACATTACTTTATACATGTGATTTACCTCTGTTATAAATCCTCAAGTACTGTGTGTGTCAGCATACCGATCCAGGGATGACACTTAAGCACAGAGACTTGATCCATTTGGGTCGGGTCGCTACAAAGAGAAAATGATATTCAGTTACCACCCGCTTTCCTCGATTATGACGCCATGGAACATTTCCAATTTCTTGAGAGGGGCGAACAACCTTTCCAGTATAGACTAATCTTTGACCAGAATCGCGTATTCCGTATTACGCTTCCTGCTCTTGCCTTGTTTAACTTTCAGGTAAAACAAAGATATTTCATACTTGGAGAGGAGGCAGAGGGGTATGAGAGGGAGAGGGAGACTGCTCGCCTCAATGAGGCACCCCTCCAAGCAGTGGCAGCTGAAATCCAGTTCAACCCCAACTATGAATTTGGATACCACCCTAGCAAGCCATGGCCGTAGACCAACTTAGGCCAAAAGCCTAAGCTTGGGGGAGTATATCTTTCTCACTGACATTACATTCATGTTCACACATTCATTCCAATTGTCGGTGTTCATCCTTTTTCATTGTATTATCCATGTTATTTTGTTTTTCTTGCTTTCTTCTTGTGTGATTGAAAAACTTCGATAAAATCCAAAAATATTTCTTGCTTCTTTTTTGTTTTTCTTTCCAGTTTAATTAGTTGTAGTATTAAAAAGAAAACCCAAAAAGATTTCTCGTTCTTTTTATGCTTGTTGGGAGCTTTCCCGTGTAAATAGTTTTTCTCATTTTTCGTTTTGCTTTCTTTTTCAGAAAAACAAAAACTCCAAAAATATTTCAGTGTGTTTCTTTGAAAATCTTTTCTTTTCTTTGGGTCGTAAGGAGAAGACCACGATGAAAATGTTGAGTGGCTCTCATAAGCATTATTGTTGATCTAACAAAGAGCCCGTATTACCTTGTCTTCTCCTTTGAATAAATGTTTGCAGATTCCAGCTTAGTCCACGGCACGTGCACTCTTATTATTATTCACATCGTTCGGTTGTGCAAGTGAAAGGCAATAATGGTGATATTTGATGAAATGATTGAGATGAAGAAAAGCTGGTATGAACTCGACCTATTTTGTTTTTGTAAATATGATTAGCACATCATTCTTGATTCAGCCTATTATGAATGAAACATGTTTGGAATGACAATTAGAGATTATAGTTACTCATGCCATGCTTAATTAGCTAGGAGTGGATAATGGTTTATCTTGTGTGCCAACATGCATTTAAAATGGTTATGATGTAGTATGATAGGATGGTATCCTCCTTTGAATGATTCAAGTGGCTTGACTTGGCACATGTTCACGCATGTAGTTGAATCAAAAACAACATAGCCTGCATGATATTTATGTTCATGGTGATTTATATCCTAGTCATGCTTGTATTCAATGTCGATTAACTTCAATGCATGTTTATGACCGTTGTCGCTCTCTAGTTGGTCGCTTCTCAATCTTTTTGCTAGCCTTCACTTGTACTAAGCAGGAATACTGCTTGTGCATCCACTTCCTTAAATCCAAAGTTGTTCCATATGAGTCCACCATACCTACCTATATATGGTATTTACCTGCCGTTCCAAGTAAATTTGCATGTGCCAAACTCTAAACCTTCAAATAATAATCTGTTTTGTATGCCCGAATCGCTCATGTAGCGACTGGGGGTTGTCAGTATCATCCATGCTAGGTGGGTTATTCTCACAATGAGTGTTTATTCGCTTGTCATTCATGAGAAAGTGGCTGGTAATTGGGATGAGTTCCATGATCAAAATCAAATCAAAATATAACAATGAAACAAACCCCCCCCCCCCCCAGGACTTTTGTTGGTATGGACGGTACCCGTGGATTCGGCTAGCCGTGGATTATGTTTTTTGGTGGAGGGGGAGTAAAAACTTTACTATTATGTTTGGGAACCGCCTATAATGTGTCTAGCATGGAAGATAGTGAGATCTTTTGGTTGTTATGTTGACAATGAAAGCATGCCTCTCAAAATTATATTCATCTCTATTTTAAAAGCTTTGAGCTCTGGCACCTCTGCAAATCCCTGCTTCCCTCTGTGAAGGGCCTATCTATTTACTTTTATTGTTGAGTCATCATCTTCTCATTAAAGCACCAGCTAGAGAGCACTATTGTCATTTATATGCTTTATTCGATATTGAGTATGACTGTTACTGGATCTCTTTTGCCATGAATTACAATATCCAGTCAGTCCTTGATCTTCAGCGGTGCTCTGCATTTATGTTTTGCGTTCTCAGAAAGGGCTAGCAAGATACCATTATGTCATATTATATCATGAATGGTTTGAAAAAGTGTTGTTATCCGAGATATCTTATTAGTACTCGCTAGTTTATTATGCCATTGATATGAGTAAATATGAGACCTAAATGTTATTGTGAATATGGTTAGTTCATAATCTTTGCTGAAAACCTGAACATTGGCTAGACATATTTGCAACAACAAGATCAAACAGAGTTTGTAAAAGTTTTTCTTTGTTACTTTCAGTTTGTCAACTGAATTGCTTGAGGACAAGCAATGGGTTAAGCTTGGGGGAGTTGATACGTCTCCATCGTATCTACTTTTCCAAACTCTTTTGCCCTTGTTTTGGACTCTAATTTGCATGATTTGAATGGAACTAACCCGGACTGATGTTGTTTTCAGCAGAATTGCCATGGTGTTATTTTTGTGCAGAAATAAAAGTTCTCGGATTGACCTGAAAATTTACGAAGAATATTTCTGAAATACAGAAAAAATACTAGCGGAAAAAGATACTAGAGGGGGCTACCAAGGAGCCACAAGCCCTGGGGGCGCGCCTACCCCCCAGGGCGCGCCCCCTGGCTTGTTCGGCTCCGGAGGGTGGAATCCGTCGCCATCGTCATCATCAACCTTCCTCCATAACCAATTCCATGATGCTCATCACCGGGAGTGAGTAATTCCATCGTAAGCTCGCTGAACGGTGATGGGTTGGATGAGATTTATCATGTACTCGAGTTAGTTTTGTTAGGGTTTGATCCCTAGTATGCACTATGTTCTGAGATTGATGTTGCTATGACTTTGCTTTGCTTAATGCTTGTCACTAGGGCCTGAGTGTCATGATTTCAGATCTGAACCTATTATGTTTTCATGAATATATGTGTGTTCTTGATCCTATCTTGCAAGTTGTAGACACCTATTACAAGTTATGATCCACATACCCCAAGGTGACAATAATTGGGATTCTTTCCGGTGATTACCGTAGTTTGAGGAGTTCATATATTCACTAAGTGCTAATGCTTTGTTCCGGTTCTCTATTAAAAGGAGGCCTTAAAATCCCTTAGTTTCCTTATGGACCCTGCTGCCACGGGAGTGTAGGACAAAAGATGTCATGCAAGTTCTTTTCCATAAGCACGTCTGACTATATACGGAATACATGCCTACATTATATTGATGAATTGGAGCTAGTTCTGTGTCACCCTAGGTTATAACTGCTACATGATGAATATTATCCAACACAATTATCATTGCCGATCCAATGCCTATGAGCTTTTCACATATTGATCTTTGCTAAGTTACTTTCGTTGCTACTACCGTTACAATCACTACAAACTACTACTGTTACTATTGCCACTGTTACCGCTACTATCATACTACTTTGCTACTAAATACTTTGCTGTAGATATTAAGTCTTTCAAGTGTGGTTGAATTGACAACTCAACTGCTAATACTTGCAAATATTCTTTGGCTCCCCTTGTGTCGAATCAATAAATTTGGGTTTGAATACTCTACCCTCAAAAACGGTTGTGATCCCCTATACTTGTGGGTTATCAACGATCTCCTGGAGCTCCTGAAGGGGTCTTCTGGCTTGTTGCTCCGGTGTGCATAGATGGCGTTGAGAGAACTCCTTCTGCAAATGCCACGGCTGATGTCTGCTAAGCTGGTGGTGTTGATACTGGGGGTGGCACTGTAGCAGTGGCGACATGTGCAAAGTGAGTAGGCCTCGTGTCTGCAACTCGCACAGCTAAAGACCTGGGTGCCCTTGGCACAGTATGATACCTCTCAGTAGTCAATCTATCATCTCCATTCTCAGCATCATCTCTAAGCTGTTCAATAATAGATTGAATCTCAGTGACCTTGACATCAATATTATATATCTTGTCCTCCATAATCCGCTCTAAGCTCTCCTGGTTCTTGGCTAAGTTGGCCAGACATCGCTCAATCCTCAGTGTTTCTTCCAGAAGATATGTCATCTGGTCTTGCTTGGATTTGAGATTGGCTATTGGGGCATTGCGTGCATTTGCTTCCTTCTCTGCTCTTGCTGCTGCTGCTGCTACCTAAGCCTTCTCTTGAGCCTCAACTGAAGTAGGGCGTGAAGCATCCATCACCACTTCATTGTCCTCGAACTCTGGCTGAAGAGGAAGGTGCTCACTGTCAAGTAGATATGTATCTGTACCAACCTTGGAGTTTATAAGCATCTAAATGTGTGGTGCATATCCACATGACCTCTTCTGGTCAGCAGCTGTCCTTTTGGCTGTCTCAATAATTAAGCTCATGACTTTGAATTTCTGCGGTGGGGAGTCAAACAAGTGAAGCTGGTTGATGGAGTGGCCATGAATCATTCTCTCATCTCCAGATTTGGGAAACAGAGTGTGCCTCAAAATGTAGTTTGTGGTGGCCAAACCAGCTAGCAAATGATATATTGACCCAAGCTTATGAGTTTCCAGATCCTTCTCAGGAATGGTCTTGTACATATTTGCCATAGAGTTGTGATCCATCTGGGCTTCCCATAGATATCAACATCGTCTTCATCTTCCTTTGGGGCATTAATGAGAGTAGCCCACTCAGTGATAGATGATTGGTATCTAGTGCCCTCAGCCATCCATACAATTCTCCCATCCGGATAAAAATGTGTTGTGGAGTAGAATTGCATCACCATCTCATCATTCCATTTTGTAAGCTTTTGTCCAAGAAAAGCATCAACTCCAGCAAGTCTGAAGGTCTCATGAACATGGGGGAAGTAGTCTTCATTTGCATCTATATACTTCCAGTCCACCCACTTCATGTTGCTTATGATGGGCTTCTTGTCAAGTAGCACTATCTCATAGAAGTCTTGTTGTTCACGGGTATGCAAACGATAATCACAAGCTGTCCTCCTCCTCACTGATATGGATCCACTTTCCTCCATTCTCTCAGACCTTTGTCTTTCCTGAGCTTTTTTCTGCAACTGGATGAGCATCATCATGATCTGGGATCTTGGGCTTCAACTTTCTGAGCACTAGTGGCTCATCATCCTCTTGAACTTCTAGCACTGGGGCCTTGTTCTTTTCAGTAGCTGGGATGTTCCTAGTTGACCTCTTGGGTGCAGAAGCTTTGGGTTTTGGCTTAGGCTTGGAGGGAGCACCAGCTGACTTGATGGCATCTGCCATGAGCTTCTGAGTTTTGGCAGGAGGTGCAACTGGTTCCTATTCCTCCTCCTCTTCTTCTTCCCTCATGGAAGGCTTGGCAAGAACTGTGGCAGTGGTCTTCCTAGACCTCTTCTTTTTCTTACCAACAGCAGCCTCATCATCATCTGATTGCTCAAGAGTGAATGTCATTGACTCTTGTGGTGCTGTAGTTTTCCTAGGCTTTGACATTGGAACTCTCTTGGCAGGGGCTCTCTTCTTGAAACCTGGCTTGGTGGTGGCTGCAGAGCCATACTCTTTTCTAAGAACTGCTTTCTTCTTGGAAGTTACTTCCCCATCTGCAACATAATCCTCATCCTCACTCTATGAGGTTCTCTTCTTCCTAGTCCTTGTGGTAGCTTTTGGCAGATTACTTGGTGTACTCCTGCTGCCCTCATCATAACTATCACTAGGGCTTGTGCCCTCACTCAGATTTACATCCTGTTCTGACTTGTTCTGGCTACCACTTGCATCTGACATCTTGCAAATCTGACCCTGTGAATAGATGGGTGTGGATAGTGATAACCTACAAGTATAGGTGATCAATCGTAGTCCTTTCAATAAGTAAGAGTGTCGAACCCAACGAGGAGCAGAAGGAAATGACAAGTGGTTTTCAGCAAGGTAATTTCTGCAAGCACTGAAATTGTCGGTAACAGGTAGTTTGGTAGCAAGATAATTTGTAATGAGCAAGTAACAGTAACGGTAAATAAGTGCAGCAAGGTAGCCCAATACTTTTGTGGCAAAGGTCAGGCAAAAACGGTCTCAGATAATAAGCAAAGTGTTCTTGAGGGCACACCGGAATTTCATCTAGTCACTTTCATCATGTTGGTTTGATTTGTGTTCGCTACTTTGATAATTTGATATGTGGGTGGACCGGTGCTTGGGTGTTGTTCTTACTTGAACAAGCCTCCCACTTATGATTAACCCCCTCGCAAGCATTAGCAACTACGAGAAAAGTATTAAGATGAAATTTGACCTTAGCATTAAACATTTGGATTCAAATCTGTCCCTTACGAAGTAGCGCATAAACTAGGGTTAAAGATTCTATCACTCTAGCAACCCATCATCTAATAACTACTCCACAATGCATTCCCTTAGGCCCAAAGATGGTGAAGTGCCATGTAGTCGACGTTCACATGACACCACTAAGGGAATCACAACATACATATCATCAAAATATCAAACACATATCAAGTTCACATGATTACTTGCAACATGACTTCTCCCGTGACCTCAAGAACAAAAGTAACTACTCACAAATGATAATCATGCTCAAGATCATAGGGGTATTACATAGCATAATGGATCTGAACATATAATCTTCCACCAAATTAACCATATAGTAATCAACACTACTAGTCACCCACAGGTACCAATCTGAGGTTTCGGTACAAAGATTGAACACAAGAGATGAACTAGGGTTTGAGAGGAGATTGTGCTATTGAAGATGTTGATGGAGATTGGCCTCCCAAAGATTAGAGGGTTGTTGGTAATGACGATGGCTTTGATTTCCCCCCCGGGAGGGAAGTTCCCCCGGCGGAATCGCTCCGCCGGAGAGCAAAAGTGCTCCTACCCAAGTTCTGCCTCGAGACGGCGACGCTTCGTCCCGAAAGTCCTATCCTTATTTTTTCTAGGTCAAATTTACCTATATACCCGAAGATGGGTACCGGAGGTGGGCCGGGCTGGCCACAACCCACCAGGGCGCGCTTGGGGTGCCTGGCGCGCCCTGGTGTATTATGGTCACCAGGTGGCCACCCTCCGGTAGTTATTTGCTCCAGTATTTTTCATATATTCCAAAATAATTCTCCATAAATTTTCAGCTCATTTGGAGTTGTGCAGAACAGGTAACTCTGACGTAGCTTTTTCAGGTCCAGAATTCCAGCTGCCGGTATTCTCACTCTTTGTGTCAACCTTGCATATTATAAGAGAAAAGGCATTAGAATAACTCCATAAATCATTATTATGCATAAAAACATTATAAATAACAGTAGGAAAACATGATGCCAAATGGACGTATCAACTCCCCCAAGCTTAGACCTCGCTTGTCCTCAAGCGAAAAACCGACATCGAAAACCATGCCCACATGCTTAGAGAGAGAGAGAGGTGTCGATAAAAACAAAATACGGACATAGAAGCATCAAGCATATTATTATAATAGCAACAAACTTTATAATAAAGCTCTATCACATAACTTTATCATATAACTTTTCTTGAATAAGTAACAATTCATCACAACATCGAAGTAAGAAGCATAAACTCTATTGAAAACCAACAAACTATGTTCTCAGTCAACTTTGCAACTACAATTCATCATC
Organism: Thinopyrum elongatum; assembly: GCA_011799875.1. Lineage (NCBI taxonomy): Eukaryota > Viridiplantae > Streptophyta > Magnoliopsida > Poales > Poaceae > Thinopyrum > Thinopyrum elongatum. The sequence continues at coordinate 448,062,853 of CM022301.1, read as the reverse complement.
TTTTCAGGAAGGGTCTCGTATCGGAGCCTTTTGGCAAGTCCACATACTCAACCATCATTTAATCTTCTATGATTGCTAACACTCACTGCGTACACATGAGCAAAAAGTTTCAACCGGACACATAGAACGATAGGGGTTTATAGTTTCACCTTCCAACTCATTCACCTCAAGGGTGATGTCAACAATAATAACTCATGCTCACTCATATCCAACTGGATATATGTACCTAGATCTTTCCCCACCACATGATGCTTGCCAAAGAGAAAATAAAAAGGAATGGAGGAAAATACTTTGACTCTTGCATAAAAATTAAATACATAAAGTAAAAGATAGGTCCTTCACAGAGGGAAGCAGAGGTTGTCATGCACTTTTTGGTTTGTATGCTCAATCTCTTAGTGCAAAAGAATGTCATGTTATATTGCCCGTTATGATAGCAACCTTTATTATGCAGTCCATCACTTTTATTACTTTGCCATCACAAGTTCGTACAACGCTCAATTTTCTCTTACACTAAATGGTCAAACACATTTGGAAGCAATTTTTATTGCCTTATTGCACCGATGATAACTTACTTGAAGGATCTTGCTCAATCCAAAGGTAGGTATGGTGGACTCTCAAAACAAGATTTTGGGTTTAAGGGTTTTTGGATGCACAAGTAGTATCTCTACTTAGTGCGGAATTTTTGGCTAGCAAAGATATTGGGCAAGCACCACATGTTGAAGGATCTATGACAATATAACTTCTATGTGAATACGAACAAACATAAATCATTACGTTGTCTTCCTTGTCCAACGTCAACAATTTTGGCATATAATATTTAGATGAAAGCTCACAATCATAAAAGATGTCCAAGATAGTGTATTTGGATGTTAATCTTCTCTTCCCTTATTAATTCTTTCATGAATTGCATCATTGACCAATGCTATGTTTGTCAACTTTCAACAAATTTTACCACTTGTACTTTTACCTATGTGATGTCATTACTTACCATAAGATTAGCATATGGTCTTTTTCATTATTTTCTTTTATTTGATTGAAGCAAGAAATTAAAGAAGCAAAACTCAAACTACTCTTTATTATATATCTCGCACACGATTACATAGATAGATCACTAAGCAAGCACTCCAAAATAGATTGAACTAAACTTTTATTCAACTAAATCATAAGATAACTCAAGATCGAACTAAGATAGGTAAAGGTAAATAAAAGTGATGGTGATACGATACCGGGGCACCTCCCCCATGCTTGGCACAAGCCAAGGGGAGTTCCCATACCCGTTACTCAAGTCTCCTTTGGTGGGGAAGATGATGATGGAGGTGATGATGAAGTAGTAGCGTCCTTTCTCCTCAGCTTACGCTTGAGGATGGAATTTTTCTCCCTCAAGTCATCAATCTCCTACTCCAGCATTAATATCTTTTTGCATAATTCCTGCTTGTTCTCCTACAGAAGACAAAACGGGATAAACTGGATCTTAGGTTTCTTTGCTTTATTAGGGAGACTTGACTTCTTGAATTCCACGTGCATGTCCCCAGGTTGGGGTAGTGGGACTTCCTCTTCATCTGAGCTTGTCTCTTCCTTTCGCTTCAGATCATAGTCTTCTTTTCCTCTGTGGTCCAACCATAATGCTCCACATCCCCGTAAACCTTGGGGTTTGCAATATAATCAGGAACATAGCTCTCACCCTCCAAGTCTTGAGACAACATAATTTCAGATCTGTCAGAAAAACAACACAAAACAAGAACAAAAGATTTCTTTGCGATACCGTGGTCAATACGTTCGGGGGTATATACAGATTTTTATCTTGGGAAACAAGCAGAACGGAAGGAAAACGGAGTTGGGAAGGTTCCTGAGGTGGGCACAACCCACCTGGGTGCGCCAGGCAAGGCAGGCGCACCCTGGTGTATTGTGCTCTCCTCAGTTGCCTCCCTGGTTATTTCTTATTTTCCTAATTTTAATAATATTACAAAACTGATAGAAAATATTTTTGCGGATTTTTCAGAGTCCGTTTACTTACCATATCACATACCTCCTCTTTTTTTCAAGATTCTGGAGTGTTTTGGAAGGTTTCTTTTATGTGCTCGTCCGGTGTCATGGTTTGAATAATATTGGTTTCAACATTAATAGGCGTACCTGAGATATAGTGCTTAATTCTTTGCCCATTGATAACCTTTGGATTAGTGCCTTCGGCATTATTGATCTTAATGGCTCCAGAATGATAAACCTCTTCGATAATATAAGGTCCTTCCCATTTATAAAGAAGTTTTCATGCAAAGAATCTAAAATGAGAGTTGTACAAAAGAAAATGTTCACCAACTTTGAATTCCATCTTTTGGATTCTTTTGTCATGCCACCTTTTAACTTTTTCTTTGAATAGTTTGGCATTTTCATAAGCTTGGGTTCTCCATTCATCTAGTGAGCTAATATCAAATAACCTCTTTTCACTGGCAAGTTTGAAATCATAATTGAGTTCTTTGATTGCCCAATATGCTTTATGTTGTAACTCAAGAGGCAAATGACAAGCTTTTCCATAAACCATTTTATAGGGAGACATACCCATAGGATTTTTATATGCTGTTCTGTAAGCCCAAAGTGCATCATCTAATTTCTTAGACCAATTCTTTCGGGACCTATTAACAGCTTTTTGTAATATTAACTTTATTTCTGTATTGCTAAGTTCATCTTAACCACTAGATTGAGGATGATAAGGTGAAGCAATTCTGTGGTTAACATCATACTTAGCAAGCATTTTACGGAAAGCACCATGAATAAAGTGTGAACCACCATCAGTCATTAAATATCTGGGGACTCCAAACCTTGGAAAAATAACTTCTTTAAGCATTTTAATAGAGGTGTTGTGATCAGCACTACTAGTTGGAATAGCTTTTACCCACTTAGTAACATAATCAAGAGCAACCAAAATATGTGTATACCCATTAGAGGAAGGAAAAGGTCCCATGTAATCAAAACCCCAAACATCAAATGGTTAAACAACAAGTGAATAATTCATAGGCATTTCCTGACACTTACCAATATTACCTATCCTTTGACATTCATCACAAGATAAAACAAACATACATGCATCCTTGAAGAGAGTAGGCCAATAAAAGCCAGATTGCAATACCTTGTGAGCAGTTCTATCTCCCGCATGATGTCCTCCATAAGCTTCGGATTGACATTTCTGTAGGATTTGTTCTTGTTCATACTCAGGTACACAACGTCTAACAATACCATCTACTCCTTCTTTATAAAGATGTGGGTCATTCCAAAAGTAATGTCTTAAATCATAGAAGAATTTTTTCTTTTGTTGGTATGTGAAACTAGGTGGTATATATTTAGCAACAATATAATTAGCATAGTCAGCATACCAAGGAGTGTTCTGAGAAACATTTATTGCAGGTAGTTGTTCATCAGGAAAGCTATCATCAATAGGTAGTGGGTCATCAAGAATATTTTCTAACCTAGACAAGTTATCAGCTACGGGGTTCTCAGCTCCTTTTCTATCAGTAATATGTAAATCAAATTCTTGAAGCAAGAGAACCCATCTAATGAGTCTAGGTTTATTATCTTTCTTTTCCATAAGATATTTTATAGTAGCATGATCAGTGTGAAAAATTACTTTGGAATCAACAATATAAGATCTGAATTTGTCACAAGCAAACACAACTGCTAAAAATTATTTTTCAGTAGTGGCATAATTTCTTTGGGCACTGTCTAGAGTTTTACTAGCATAATGGATAACATTTAATTTCTTATCAACTCTTTGTCCTAGAATAGCACCAACAGCATAATCACTAGCATCACACATAATTTCAAAAGGCAAGTTCCAATCAGGTGGTTGAACAATAGGTGCAGAAGTTAAGGCTTTCTTAAGTGTTTCAAATGCTTCTACACAATCATCATAAAAAACAAATGGAACATCCTTTTGTAAAAGATTTGTAAGAGGCCTAGAAATTTTAGAGAAGTCTTTAATAAACCTCCTATAGAAACCAGCATGACCAAGGAAACTACGAATACCATTAATATCTTCAGGACATGGCATTTTCTCAATTGCATCAACTTTAGCTTTATCCTCCTCAATACCTCGCTCGGAAATTTTATGCCCCAAGACAATACCTTCATTAACCATAAAGTGGCACTTCTCCCAATTCAAGACAAGATTAGTTTGTTCACATCTCTGCAAAACTCGATAAAGGTTGCTTAAGCAATCATCAAAAGAAGTTCCGTAAACGGAAAAATCATCCATGAAAACCTCAACAATCTTTTCACAAAAATCAGAGAATATAGCAGTCATACATCTTTGAAAGGTAGCAGGTGCATTGCATAAACCAAAAGGCATACTTCTATAAGCATAAGTTCCAAAAGGGCAAGTAAAAGTGGTTTTCTCTTGAACAGGTTGTGAAACAGGTATTTGAGAAAAACCAGAATATCCATCAAGAAAAAAAAGTGTGTGTGCTTAGATAATCTTTCTAACATTTGATCAATAAAAGGCTGAGGGTAATGATCTTTTCTAGTAGCTTTATTTAATTTTCTAAAATCAGTTACCATTCTATAGCCAGTAACAATTCTTTGTGGAATAAGTTCATTTTTATCATTAGGAGCAACAGTAATACCTCCCTTCTTAGGGACACAATGAACGGGACTTACCCATCTACTGTCAGCTATGGGATAGATTATACCTGCTTCCAGAAGCTTTAATATTTTAGTTCATACCACTTCTTTCATCTTAGGATTCAAACGTCGTTGGTGATCAACGACAGGTTTAGCATCAGGTTCCATATTAATCTTGTGCTCACATAGAGTGGGACTAATGCCCTTAAGATCATCAAGAGTATATCCAATAGTGGAACAATGCTTCTTCATAATTTCTAATAATCTTTCTTCTTCATGTTCTGAAAGGTTAGCACTAATAATAACAGGATATATCTTTTTCTCATCAAGATAAGCATACTTCAAAGTGTCTGGCAATTGTTTTAATTCAAACACAGGATCACCTTTAGGTGGAGGAGGACCTCCTAGAGTTTTAATAGGCAAATTGTGTTTAAGCAGAGGTTGTTGTTCAAAGAAAACTTTATCTATTTCATTTCTTTCACGTAAGTGCATATCATTTTCATGGTCTAGCAAATATTGTTCTAAGGGATCAGTAGGAGGCATAGCAATAGAAGCAAGACCAATTATTTCATCTTTACTAGGCAATTCTTTCTTATGAGGTTGTCTACTAAACTTGGAGAAATTAAACTCATGAGACTCATCACCAAAGCTAACACCAACAATTTGTTTCTCACAATCTATTTTAGCATTAACGGTGTTCAAGAAAGGTCTACCAAAGATAATGGGACAAAAGTCATCTTGTGGGTAACCAAGAACTAGAAAATCAGTAGGGTATTTTATTTTCCCACACAAGACTTCAACATCTCTAACAATCCCAAGTGGTGTGATGGTGTCTCTATTAGCAAGCTTAATAGTAACATCTATATCTTGTATTTCAGCGGGTGCTATGTCATTCATAATTTCTTGATATAAGGTAAAAGGAATAGCACTCACACTGGCACCTAAGTCACATAAACCATGATAACAGTGATCTCCTATTTTAACTGAGACAACAGGCATGCCAACAATAGGTCTACGTTTATCTTTTTCATCGGGTTTGGCAATTCTAGCAGCTTCATCACATAATTAAATAACATGCCCATCAATATTTTCTACTAAGAGATCTTTAACCATAGCAACACTAGGTTCTACTTTAATTTGCTCAAAGGGTTTAGGTGCTTTAATATTACTTTTGCGAACCACATTTGATACCTTAGCATGTTCCTTTATCCTAACAGGGAAAGGTGGCTTTTCAATATAAGCAGTGGGCACAACTGGATCAACATTGTAAATAATAGTTTCATCTTTATCTTTAACCGGTTCTTTAATTTCTTCTTTAATAGGGGGATGATATTTAAACCACTTCTCCTTAGGGAGATCAACGTGAGTAGCAAATGATTCACAAAAAGAGGCTACTATCTCAGAGTCAAGTCCATATTTAGTGCTAAACTTGTGAAAAGCATCGGTATTCATAAAAGATTTAACACAATCAATCTTAAGCTTAATACCTGACTCTTTACCTTCGTCGAGTTCCCAATCTTCAGATTTACATTTAATTCTTTCTAAAATATCCCACCTGAATTCAATAGTCTTCTTCATAAAAGAACCAGTACAAGAAGTATCGAGCATGGATTGATCATCACGAGAAAGCCGAGCATAAAATTTTTGAATAATAATTTCTCTTGAGAGCTCATGATTGGGGAATGAATATAACATTGAGTTAAGCCTCCCCCAAGCTAGAGCGATACTTTCTCCTTCACTAGGCCAAAAATTATATATATAATTTCGATCACGATGAACTAGATGCATAGGATACAATTTTTGGTGAAATTCCAATTTCAATCGATTCTAGTTCCAAGATCCAATATCATCGCATAGCCTATACCATGTTAATGCTTTTCCCTTCAAAGATAAAGGGAAAAACTTCTCCTTAGCTTCATCTCTGGGTAAACCTGCAAGCTTAAATCATCCACAAATTTCATCCACATATATTAAGAGCATATCAGGATGTTCAGTTCCGTCTCCTGCATAAGGATTAGCTAGCAGTTGTTCTATCATACCCGAAGGAATTTCATAACCAATATTTTCTGTAGGTTCTGTAGGTTGAGGGGCAACTAATTGTGCTTCCGGTCGAGGTGAAGATACCCCGAACAAACCCCTCAAAGGATGGTTTTCCATAGTAGCAAGTGACAATAAATTTCAGCACGTAGTAATAATTTTTCCTTACCAATTTCGACTTACCAAGAGCGCTTCACTCCCCTGCAATGGCGCCAGAAAAGAGTCTTGATGACCCCCAAGTATACGGGATCAATCGTAGTCCTTTCAATAAGTAAGAGTGTCAAACCCAACGAGGAGCAGAAGGAAATGACAAGTGGTTTTCAGCAAGGTAATTTCTGCAAGCACTGAAATTTTCGGTAATAGGTAGTTTGATAGCAAGATAATTTGTAACGAGCAAGTAAGGGTAACGGTAAATAAAGTGCAGCAAGGTAGCCCAATCCTTTTTTGGCAAAAGACAGGATAGAATGGTCTCAGATAATAAGCAAAGTGTTCTTGAGGGCACACGGGAGTTTCATCTAGTCACTTTCATCATGTTGGTTTGATTTGTGTTCGCTACTTTGATAATTTGATATGTGGGTGGACCAGTACTTGGGTGCTGTTCTTACTTGAACAAGCCTCCCACTTATGATTAACCCCCTCGCAAGCATTCGCAACTACGAGAAAAGTATTAAGATAAAATCTGACCATAGCATTAAACATTTGGATCCAAATCGGTCCCTTACGAAGTGGCGCATAAACTAGGGTTTAAGCTTCTGTCACTCTAGCAACCCATCATCTAATAACTACTCCACAATGCATTCCCTTAGGCCCAAAGATGGTGAAGTGCCATATAGTCGACGTTCACATGACACCACTAAGGGAATCACAACATACATATCATCAAAATATCAAACACATATCAAGTTCACATGATTACTTGCAACATGACTTCTCCCGTGACCTCAAGAACAAAAGTAACTACTCACAAATGATAATCATGCTCAAGATCAGAGGGGTATTACATAGCATAATGGAGCTGAACATATAATCTCCCACCAAATAAACCATATAGTAATCAACTACAAGATATAATCAACACTACTAGTCACCCACAGGTACCAATCTGAGGTTTCGGTAAAAAGATTGAACACAAGAGATGAACTAGGGTTTGAGAGGAGGTGGTTCTATTGAAGATGTTGATGGAGATTGGCCTCCCAAAGATGAGAGGGTTGTTGGTGATGACGATGGCTTCGATTTCCCCCTCCGGGAGGGAAGTTCCCCCGGCGGAATCGCTCCGCCGGGAGGGTAAAAGTGCTCTTGCCCAAGTTCCGCCTCGAGACGGCGGCGCTCCGTCCCGAAAGTCCTATCCTTATTTTTTCTAGGTCAAATTTACCTATATACCCGAAGATGGGCACCGGAGGTGGGCCGGGCTGGCCACAACCCACCAGGGCGCGCCTGGGGTGCCTGGCGCGCCCTGGTGTATTGTGGTCACCAGGTGGCCACCCTTCGGTAGTTATTTGCTCCAGTATTTTTCATATATTCCAAAATAATTCTCCATAAATTTTCAGCTCATTTGGAGTTGTGCAGAATAGGTAACTCTGACGTAGCTTTTTCAGGTCCAAAATTTCAGTTGCCGGCATTATCCCTCTTTGTGTAAACCTTGCATATTATCAGAGAAAAGGCATTAGAATAACTCCATAAATTATTATTATGCATAAAAACATTATAAATAACAGTAGGAAAACATGATCCCAAATGGACGTATCAACTCCCCGAAGCTTAGACCTCGCTTGTCCTCAAGCGAAAAACCGTTATCGAAAAACATGCCCACATGCTTAGAGAGAGAGAGGTGTCGATAAAAACAAAATACAGACATAGAAGCATCAAGCATATTATTATAACAGCAACAAACTTTATCATAAAACTCTATCACATAACTTTATCTTATAACTTTTCATGAATAAGTAACAATTCATCACAACATCGAAGTAAGAAGCATAAACTCTATTGAAAACCAACTAACTATGTTCTCAGTCAAGTTTGCAACTACAATTCATCATCTTTTTAAGAAGGGTCTTGTATCGGAGCCTTTTGGCAAGTCCACATACTCAACCATCATTTAATCTTCTATGATTGCTAACACTCACCGCGTACACATGAGCAAAAAGTTTCAACCGGACACATAGAAAGATAGGGGTTTATAGTTTCGCCTTCCAACTCATTCACCTCAAGGGTGATGTAAACAATAATAACTCATGCTCACTCATATCCAACTGGATATATGTGCCTAGATCTTTCCCCACCACATGATGCTTGCCAAAGAGAAAATAAAAAGGAATGGAGGAAAATACTTCGACTCTTGCATAAAAAGTAAATACATAAAGTAAAAGATAGGCCCTTCGCAGAGGGAAGCAGAGGTTGTCATGCACTTTTTGGTTTGTATGCTCAATCTCTTAGTGCAAAAGAATGGCATGTTATATTGCCCCTTATGATAGCAACCTTTATTATGCAGTCCATCACTTTTATTACTTTGCCATCACAAGTTCGTACAAATCTCAATTTTCTCTTACACTAAATGGTCAAACACATTTGGAAGCTATTTTTATTGCCTTATTGCACCGATGATAACTTACTTGAAGGATCTTGCTCAATCCATAGGTAGGTATGGTGGACTCTCAAAACAAGATTTTGGGTTTAAGGGTTTATGGATGCACAAGTAGTATCTCTACTTAGTGCAGAATTTTTGGCTAGCAAAGATATTGGGCAAGCACCACATGTTGAAGGATCTATGACAATATAACTTCTATGTGAATACGAACAAACATAAATCATTACATTGTCTTCCTTGTCCAACGTCAACAATTTTGGCATATAATATTTAGATGAGAGCTCACAATCATAAAATATGTCCAAGATAGTGTATTTGGATGTGAATCTTCTCTTCCCTTATTAATTCTTTCATTAATTGCATCATTGACCAATGCTATGTTTGTCAACTTTCAACAAATTTTACCACTTGTACTTTTCCCTATGTGATGTCATTACTTACCATAAGATTAGCATATGGCCTTTTTCATTATTTTCTTTTATTTGATTGAAGCAAGAAAGTAAAGAAGCAAAACTCAAACTACTCTTTATTATATATCTCGCACACAATTACATAGATAGATAGATCACTAAGCAAGCACTCCAAAATAGATCGAACTAAACTTTTATTCAACTAAATCATAAGATAACTCAAGATCGAACTAAGATAGGTAAAGGTAAATAAAAGTGATGGTGATACGATACCGGGGCACCTCCCCCAAGCTTGGCACAAGCCAAGGGGAGTTCTCATACCTGTTACTCAAGTCTCCTTTGGTGGGGAAGATGATGATGGAGGTGATGATGAAGTAGTAGCGTCCTTTCTCCTCAGCTTACGCTTGAGGATGGAATTTTCCTCCCTCAAGTCATCAATCTCCTACTCTAGCATTAATATCTTTTTGCATAATTCCTGCTTGTTCTCCTGCAGAAGACGAAATGGGATAAACTGGAACTTAGGTTTCTTTGCTTTATTAGGGAGACTTGACTTCTTGAATTCCACATGCATGTCCCCAGGTTGGGGTAGTGGGACTTCCTCTTCATCTGAGCTTGTCTCTTCCTTTCCCTTCGGATGATAGTCTTCTTTTCCTCCGTGGTCCAACCATAATGCTCCACATCCCCGTAAACCTTGGGGTTTGCAATATAATCAGCAACATAGCTCTCACCCTCCGAGTCTTGAGACGACATAATTTCAGATATGTCAGAAAAACAGCACAAAACAAGAACAAAAGATTTCTTTACGATACCGTGGTCAATACGTTTGGGGGTATATAAAGATTTTTATCTTGGGAAACAAGCAGAACGGAAGGAAAACAGTGTCGGGAAGGTTCTCGAGGTGGGCACAACCCACCTGGGCGCGCCAGGCGCACCCTGGTGTATTGTGCTCTCCTCGGTTGCCTCCCTGGTTATTTCTTATTTTCCTTATTTTTATAATATTACAAAACTGACAGAAAATATTTTTGCGGATTTTTTGGAGTGCGTTTACTTACAGTATCACGTACCTCCTCTTTTTTTAAAGATTCTGGAGTGTTCTGGAAGGTTTCTTTTATGTGCTCCTCCGGTGTCATGGTTTGAATAATATTGGTTTCAACATTAATAGGCATACCTGAGATATAGTGCTTAATTCTTTGCCCATTGACAACCTTTGGATTAGTGCCTTCGACATTATTGATCTTAATGGCTCCAGAATGATAAACTCTTCGATAATATAAGGTCCTTCCCATTTGTAAAGAAGTTTTCATGCAAAGAATCTAAAACGAGAGTTGTATAAAAGAAAATGTTCACCAACTTTGAATTCCCGCTTTTGGATTCTTTTGTCATGCCACCTTTTAACTTTTTCTTTGAATAGTTTGGCATTTTCATAAGCTTGGGTTCTTCATTCATCTAGTAAGCTAATATCAAATAACCTCTTTTCACTGGCAAGTTTGAAATCATAATTGAGTTCTTTGATTGCCCAATATGCTTTATGTTGTAACTCAAGAGGCAAATGACAAGCTTTTCCATAAACCATTTTATAGGGAGACATACCCATAGGATTTTTATATGCTGTTCTGTAAGCCCAAAGTGCATCATCTAATTTCTTAGACCAATTCTTTCGGGACCTATTAACAACTTTTTGTAATATTAACTTTATTTCTGTATTGCTAAGTTCAACTTGACCACTAGATTGAGGATGATAGGGTGAAGCAATTATGTGGTTAACATCGTACTTAGCACAAGATTTTGTGCTAAACTTGTGAAAAGCATCGGTATTCATAAAAGATTTAACACAATCAATCTTAAGCTTAATACCTGACTCTTTACCTTCATCGAGTTCCCAATCTTTAGGTTTGCATTTAATTCTTTCTAAAAGATCCCACCTGAATTCAATAGTCTTCTTCATAAAAGAACCAGTACAAGAAGTATCGAGCATGGATTGATCATCACGAGAAAGCCGAGCATAAAAATTCTGAATAATAATTTCTCTCGAGAGCTCATGATTGGGGCATGAATACAACATTGAGTTAAGCCTCCCCCAAGCTAGAGCGATACTTTCTCCTTCACGAGGCCAAAAATTATATATATAATTCCGATCACGATGAACTAGATGCATAGGATACAATTTTTGGTGAAATTCCAATTTCAATCGATTCCAGTTCCAAGATCCAATATCATCGCATAGCCTATACCATGTTAATGCTTTTCCCTTCAAATACAAAGGGAAAACCTTCTCCTTAGCTTCATCTCTGGGTAAACCTGCAAGCTTAAATAATCCACAAATTTCATCCACATATATCAAGAGCATATCAGGATGTTCAGTTCCGTCTCCTGCATAAGGATTAGCAGGCAGTTGTTCTATCATACCCGAAGGAATTTCATAACCAATATTTTCTGTAGGTGCTGTAGGTTGAGGGGCAACTAATTGTGCTTACAGTCAAGGTGAAGATACCCCGAACAAACCCCTCAAAGGATGGTTTTCCATAGTAGCAAGTGACAATAAATTTTAGCACGTAGTAATAATTTTTCCTTACAAATTTCCACTTACCAAGAGCGCTTCACTCCCCTGCAATGGCGCCATAAAAGAGTCTTGATGACCCCCAAGTATACGGGATCAATCATAGTCCTTTCAATAAGTAAGAGTGTTGAACCCAACGAGGAGCAGAAGGAAATGACAAGTGGTTTTCAGCAAGGTAATTTCTGCAAGCACTGAAATTGTCGGTAATAGGTAGTTTGATAGCAAGATAATTTGTAACGAGCAAGTAAGGGTAACAGTAAATAAAGTGCAGCAAGGTAGCCCAATCCTTTTTTGGCAAAAGACAGGATAAAACGGTCTCAGATAATAAGCAAAGTGTTCTTGAGGGCACACGGGAGTTTCATCTAGTCACTTTCATCATGTTGGTTTGATTTGTGTTCGCTACTTTGATAATTTGATATGTGGGTGGACCAGTAGTTGGGTGCTGTTCTTACTTGAACAAGCCTCCCACTTATGATTAACCCCCTCGCAAGCATCCACAACTACGAGAAAAGTATTAAAATAAAATCTCACCATAGCATTAAACATTTGGATCCAAATTGGTCCCTTACGAAGTAGCGCATAAACTAGGGTTTAAGCTTCTGTCACTCTAGCAACCCATCATCTAATAACTACTCCACAATGTATTCCCTTAGGCCCAAAGATGGTGAAGTGCCATATAGTCGACGTTCACATGACACCACTAAGGGAATCACAACATACATATCATCAAAATATGGAACACATATCAAGTTCACATGACTTCTCCCGTGACCTCAAGAACAAAAGTAACTACTTACAAATGATAATCATGCTCAAGATCAGAGGGGTATTAAATATCATAATGGGTCTGAACATATAATCTTCCACCAAATAAACCATATAGTAATCAACTACAAGATGTAATCAACACTACTAGTCACAGACACGTACCAATCTGAGGTTCCGGTACAAAGATTGAACACAAGAGATGAACTAGAGTTTGAGAGGAGATGGTGCTGTTGAAGATGTTGATGGAGATTGGCCTCCCAAAGATGAGAGGGTTGTTGGTGATGACGATGGCTTTGATTTCCCCCTCCGGGAAGGAAGTTCCCCCCGGCAGAATCGCTCCGCCGGAGGGCAAAGGTGCTCCTGCCCAAGTTCTTCCTCGAGACGGCGGCGCTTCATCCCGAAAGTACTCTCCTTATTTTTTCTAGGTCAAAGTGACCTATATACCAGAAGATGGGCACCAGAGGTCGGCCGGGCTGGCCACAACCCACCAGGGCGCGCCCTGGTGTACTGTGGTCACCAGATGGCCCCCCTCCAGTAGTTATTTGCTCTAGTATTTTTTCATATATTCCAAAATAATTCTCCGTAAATTTTCAGCTCATTTGGAGTTGTGCAGAATAGGTAACTCTGACGTAGCTTTTTCAGGTCCATAATTCCAGCTGCTGGCATTCTCCCTCTTTGTGTAAACCTTGCATATTATGAGAGAAAAGGCAATAGAATAAATCCATAAAGCATTATTATGCATAAAAACATTATAAATAATAGTAGGAAAACATGATGCCAAATGGACGTATCAGATATAGTAGATGAGTATCACAAAAAACAGATGGTTTTTCAAAAATTTGAATCCAAACTTTAGTTTTAGTTTTCTGCATAAGGCATTTCAGAGCTACCGATATGATCATCTCGGTGACACCGAAGCACACACAGAGCCTAAACACACAAGATCGGTCAAACCGAGTTGTGGTTTGGTGGCTCTGAGATGCTTGGGTTTCACTGAGATTTTACTGTCGGTCTCACCGATTAGTACATTTTGGTGGCACCGAGTTGTACTTAGTGCAATGGCCAGAGCCAATCGGTGGGACCGAAAGTTTCATTTCGGTCGGTCCGAGATGTGTTCGGCGGAAACCTAACCCTTAATTTTTTCGTCGAATCTAATCTAATGGAACTTTTCTATGGATAGAAGGATCTCAAATGTGGCAAGATACATGGCATTATCCTTGTGAATTTAATCAGAAGGGGATAGGACGAGGAGATCGAATTGTACCCTCACCCGGTGAGGATCCTCTACGGCGGAAACAGTGGTGTTGATTCCCGTTGACGGTGACGGAGACCTGCGGCGGAGATGCACATATGAAGAAGGCGATGATCCGGAGACCAAGGGGGCGGCAACAATGGGGCGCGGGCTCAAAGGGTTTGAAGAAATTTTCAACCGAATGGGTCCGCTGAATATATACCCATGTCCTATCGGTGGCAACGAGTGGAATGTATCAGTGGCACCGAGGTGCTAAACTGCGTGCAGTTACAGCAACTCTGTTAGACCGAGTCGTTCTAATTGGTAGCACCGAGATGAAAAACCTAGATCAGTCTAGTGCTTTCGGTGTGACCGAGTTTGAGTGAGTTGGTCTGACCGGAATGCAATAGAAGGTTTTCGAATGCATCCCTTGACGGATCGGTGGCTCCGAGTGCTCCTCACCCGGAGGGTCCAAAAAAGACTTGTTCAATTTTTGTGATATAACATGAATAGAGTTTGAGACAAAAAAAACATAGATAGCTAGAGAAAGTTCTTAGGCATTCTTGTCCATCCATTTGGTCAAGAAAAACCAAGACAATCAAAACAACAAATGGATGTCCTCGAATGGAGAAATTATGCAACCAACATGCTCGCACAATAAGATAGCAAATGAAACATGTGTCAAAGCATGCACAAACAATTCTAGCATCTATCAAGCAATTGGCGATGACTAGGTCATCTATATATGAGTATATTGACTTAGGAGTCAAATGAAAAATTTGATCATAGGTCATACTCATCGTTTAACCACAAGTGGGGTTACCACTTTTACATAAAGCATTAATGTGTTCACACCATTAGAGTTGCTTTAGCTCAATTTTTATGGCAAAGCTCCCCATAGATGTGATATCCCCCCTAAGAGGGATGAACTAACCTTTGGTTTTGTTGATGATGACTTCATGTAGATAGTGAAGATGTGGATGCTCAATGTTGATGTAGATCATTTGGAGCAATCCATTGGAGTGTTGCACTTTCAATACCTACATGGGTTAGTCCCACAAGGAACATACAAGGATATCCATAGACATAGAGTGAATTGCACAAATGATTATGTTCATGAAAGCATTGAGTTACCTTGTCCCTTGTCTTACCAACAAGAGGGTTTGTGACTCCATGACTAGTGCAAGATATGAAAGTTGATTGCACAAGTCCTTGCCAAAATGAATATGAGTGAAGTATGTTGGCGGAGTCACCCTCAAGAACACTCTAGTTCTTCTTCTTTGGGATCCACATCAACTTGATGGGAATCCTTGGAGTTGTAGTTGAACTTGATGACTTAGATCTTGATGTAGTCTTGGGAACCCACTTGACCATGGTCTTAGGAGCTTCTTCAAATGAGTCAATCTCTTCTTGAAGCTTGTCCTTGCCTTTTAGATTGTGGTCTTGTGGTGGAAGATCATCTTGAGCTTGTGTTCCCTTGAAAGAAGTGGGGTCATACTTCTCTTGTTGAGGAACAAACTTCGTCTTGGGGTATTGATCTTCTTCCCACTCAACGCCATTGGCATTGAACTTTCGTTCAAAACCAACACCTTCATTCTTCCGGTGCCTTCCTTGCTTGCGTACAATTTCCTCAAATTGCTTACTCCCGGCAAGGCTCATGTAAACACTCTTCTCTATAATTCCCTTCAATAAGCTATTTTCTTGCTCAAGTGTAACTTGGCTAAGAGAATCATTAGTGGAATCAAGAGAACTACTAGAAGCAACAATATTGGATTTAGCAGGGTTATTGTTACTACTAGAGGAAGAATCTTTCTTGCTCTTGTTGCTAGATTTTACTTGGCATATAAGTAGACAAGAGGAGACGTTTGGCAATGTAAGAAGAACTCTTCTTTCAAAGATCTCCACTTGACCATGGTTGCTGTTATTGATAGCTTTTAAGAACTCATGCTCTTGCTCTAAATGTAGCTTCTCGAAGCGTAGTTCTCATGAGTCTTTAGGAGCTCTCTATGATCCTCTTGAGTTGTTTCATGAGCTAACTTAAGAGTGTTTAGTTCTTTAGTTAGACACTCAATCTCCTTCTTATCATTGTCATTCATTTCATCTTGATTAGCATGATTACTAGCAAGTTCATCATAGTTTTCATCACTAGTTTTGTCAACAAGTAAATCATCATCACCTAGCAAATCATCTTCATCACTATTAAAATCAACATACTCGGGGTGTGATACCTTGGGGCCATTAGCCATGAAGCGTCTTCCATTCCTTCATTTGGTGAGTCAAATATGTCGTAGGAGTTGGATGACACAAGTGCAAGACTGGCAACACCTTCATCTTGAGTATAGTCGGAGTCGGACTGATAGCTTCTCTCGGAGTAGTTGTCGGAGTCGGAACCGGATACCCATTCATCAACGTGAGCTTGATGTCTTTGTCATGTGTAGCTCTTTGATGACTTGTCTTTCCTTTCCGAATCCTTGCTTCTACGAGAGGGTCTTTATCGGTGTCAAAACCGACAGACCTCGGGGTAGGGGGTCCCGAGCTATGGATCTAGAATCGATGGGTAATAGGGGACGATGAATAGTGTTTACCCAGGTTCGGGCCCTCTCGAAGAGGTAAAACCCTATGTTCTGCTTGATTGTATTGAATGTATAACGTGGTTTACAGAGTAGATCTACCTTGAGATCAGCATGAGCTAAACCCTAAGGCTATGAGGTGATGAATGTAGCTCCCCTCCTAATGACTACAACCCTCGGTTTATATAGATACCGATAGGGTTAGGGTTACCAGAGATAGATTACAACAAGAGGGAAAGAGATCTCGTCCATCCTTGACTTGGAGGGCACACCACGTCTTCATAGATCTCCGGTCACCATACGGCTCCACCAGTCCGGCCCATGTACAATGGGCCGTCGCCCGAAGGACCCATTAATCCATGACTCCCTTAGTAGCCCCCAAACTTGCCTCCAACGCCAAGACTTGTATCCAGCATCCACTCATCCGACCTATATTCAGCTTGCGAGGCGAGTTCTTCCATGTTCGGAACCAGGTGATGTCCAGAATCTGAAACGGTAGTTTTAGTTAACACCGAAGGCAATAAAAACATCGCTCAAACGCAAATAGTGCCTTTATCTGACAACTTTTTCTCTCTCAAGGAAGAGTCGCTTCCGGCCATAACAGCAAGCAGTTACTATTTCTCAAAGCGTGGCTTGAGGCTAACGCCACGTTTGACATGTCCCCATAAGGTGAAGATCGTGTCCCTTTTTCGGGGGATATGGCAATTCTCCTCCCCGCTCATAATGTTGCGGAGATATCGGGAAGTGGAGGAGACAACAGCGTGGAAAAAGGAATCCCTGGCCTGCCCATAGTCTATAAAGGGGCACTGCTACATTCTGCATCCCACGCCCTCTTCCACCTTTCGCTCATGCAGACCTTCAGAGCTCCAGCGCCCTTTCTTCCTGCTTCCACAGCGAATCCCACTTCACCTCCTTCGACCATGGCCCGATCTGGCGCCAATGGGAAGTGGGAGGCCTCCTCCGTCACCAACAGGGACATTCTGAAGCTGAAGGAGGCCGGCTACTTGCCGGCCAATGTCACCCATCGGGCCCCCGAAAAGGGCCAGATCATCCCTACGCCCGAGCTGGGCGAAAGGGTAGTTTTTCTCCCCCATTTCCTTAGGGGGCTTGGATTTCCCCTGCATCCCTTTGTGCGGGGGCTAATGTTCTTCTACGGGCCGGATTTTCATGATCTAGCCCCCAACTCCCTCCTCCACATCTTGACCTTCATCGTCGTCTATGAAGCACTCCTCCGGGTCCAGCCGCATTTCGGTTTATGGCTGAAGGTGTTCACTGTCAAGCCCAAGGTGGTTGGCGATGAGCATGCGGACTGTGGAGGGGCCATGATTACTAAGTTGACACGGGTCCAGTGGCCAGACGGCCACTTCGTCGACACCGTCCGGATGTGGCAGAAGGAGTGGTTTTATATCACCGAGCTGAGGGAGACCGCCTGGGGAGCGGCCCCTGCATTCAGGTCCGGACCCCCTACCAGACTGGCCTCTTGGACCACCAAGAGGCCGGACTGGGGGTGTGTTGCCGATACGAAAGCGTTGCACAAGGGCGTCGACAGCATAATAGAGACCGGCGCGAAGCTGGTCGTTGTGGTCCAGATCATGCTCCACCGCCGGCTCCTCCCTTGCCAGGAGAGAGCCAAGCCTAAGTGGGAGCACGAGCCCGAGGATCCGGCCACCGTGCCACACCTCTACGGCACGACTCCTGACAAGATATGGGGCCAACTATTCCAGCCCTAGAAGGAGTGGCCAGTCGAGGGGAAGGACATCGGCCTCGACGCCGCGAACCCCCCAAGGGAGGTGATCGGCATTTTTCTTCGAGGAGTGTTCGGATATTCACACCACGTTTGGTTCGGTCTAACCCTGATATGTGGATTTTGCAGGGCTGGCTTGCCAAGGCCAAGAAGATCTGCGGATCGGCTCCTCTGCCAGAAGGGCCCCGATCAGAGCAGTTGGAAAAGCTGCTGGTCGTGGTGCCTTATAAGGCGCCTGCCAAAAAGGGCAAGAAGAAAGAAGCGCTGGAGGCCAGGGAGGGCCTCCGCCGCAGGGTTCGTCCAGGCAATCGGTCCGGAGACGCTGGGGCCTCATCCGTGCAGGATGGGGGCAAGGATGATGACGAGGAGGAGAGTGCCTCCTCGCACTCCAAGAAGAGGGCAGCGTCTGAGGACGTCGAGGAGGTCCAACCTTCTCCGGCCCCGACGAGACGATGCCAGCCCAAGCTGGTTCTGTCCGACAGTTTGGACTCCGACAAGGAGTCCGAAGTGTCTGAGAAGGTTCCAGAGAAGGAGCCCAGGGTCAAGCCCCCGGCTAGCAGGTAAGGCATTGGCATTTTTAGCTATCTCGTTTTCAATAATTTGCTTTAGTTGAAGGTTAACCCCTCCGAGTTGCAGTCCCCCACATGAACGCCCCACCGAGCAGGCTTCGGAGGGGACATCTCCGCCCGCCGAACTGGCGGACAGTGGATCTATGGCGCACTCCGCACCTCCTCTGATCCCCGAAGAGGTTGAGGAGGTGCGGTCCCAAAGGACTCCTCCTCCCCCGAACACAGAGGTGGAGGTGGACGCCGTAATGACCGAGGTTAACACCTTGGTCACCGAAGACCAGGAGGGAGCGTCCCTCCTGGCTGATGAGGGAAAAGAGTCCGGACCATCCGGATCCCATCCGTCGACCGCTCCCGAGCCCCCAAGGCCCTCGACGACACAGGCTCCTCCCAGCGGGGAAGGGGCCGGGGAGCCAACATCAGCACCGAACACCTCTACACGGGCGGCGGCTGGCTGGCCAGACATGCTGGAGGAGCTGGTGAACAACTCCATCATCATTGATGGGCACCGCACTCTAATGAGTGTGGTCATGCAGAGTGTTCGTTTCGTCCAATCCGGACTGAACGATGCTGTCCAAGGCCTTCTAACATGCTTTGAGGTAAGTCAAGTAATGCTCTTTCCTCATAATGCGGTTGTAATTGTTAGTTTGGGTAGGCCGTATACATAGCAGCCCCCGAGACTCTGCCAGGACCTCAGAGAGACCTGCAGAGGATCAAATTCGGTAGGTCGAATAATAATGTCGACATTTCTTTTGCTGACGCAAGCATCTTCCGCGGCCGCGGCTGCTAATGCTGCGGCATTAGAGGAGATGGATCGGAAGCTCAAGCTATCCGATAAAGAGCTTGACCTTGTCAACAAACGGCTTGACGAGGTGCAAGGTAAGCCTTGTGAGAAGATGTGTAACTGCTTGAAGCTGGATATTGACGATCCGGACTGTTTGCTAATCCCTTATCTTGATAATCTTGTAGCTGCTGCCACTGAGGTCGAGGGCTTGAAGGAGGCCCTGAAGAAAGCCGAGGCCGAGGTGGCCGCGAAGAAGACGGCCGCTGAGAAGGCGGTGGCCGAGCTTGAGAAGGCCAAGCTTGCTGCTGATCAGCACGAGGCTCTAGTGACCGAAGTCCAAGTGGAGGTCCAGGATGCCGCCAAGAAGCTGGAGGCCCTTGAGAAGGGGTAGGAGGAGCAATCCTCCTGGCTATCCAAGGCGGAGAAGGAGCTTCAAGAGGCGAGGAGTGACGCGCGAGGTGTCCGGGAGGAGCTCCGCCAAGCCGCGCAAATTGCTAATGGTAAGAAATACTTACTGCAAAGTGTGTTCGGAGGCAACAAGTTCGCCCTGCTGACGCGGGTCTGGCGCTCCGCAGGCGTCTTCGCCGAACTTCCGAAGAATGCGGCAGCCGCGGCGAGGCATTATGCCACCCTCGAGGAGGACTCCACGCAACGGCTCTTCTGGTCACAGTTTTCAGACTCCGAGCGCCCCCCTTCTAAGCGATCAAATGAAGCAGCTGATGGAGATGCATCAGATGTTGGAGCTGGCCGTGAAGGACCCCTATGTCAGCCTGTGGCCGGCCGAGCCCATTCCGGACACCTACTTGAGCCTTGTGCAGAAGCTGTGGGAGGCGCCGCTCCGGATTGATGCCGTAAAGCGGTCAGCGTGCCTTAAGGGGGCGAGGCTCGCATTTGCGAAGACCATGGTGCATTGGCCGAGGATTAATCCAATGGAGATGGCCACTGGTCCTCCGCCCAAGGGGAAGGAGCATCGCCGCCCCGAACAGTACTTCACGCAGGTGATAACTGGAGCGCGGACGATAGAGGGCCAGTGTTTGAAAGATGTAATGTTTGAGTAGTTGTATTAAGTTTGTATCAAGTGGGACTTACGCTTTATTATGCGCTCGACAGACTTATTTGATATTGTAATGATTAAATTTTGACTCCTGTGTGGCCGTATGTTTAATCTGAAAGCTACCAGTCGTCGGCTTCAGCCCCCAAGTGAATATAACGAGGGGTGTTTCGTCTCCGCACTGTTACCCTTAGCCAACGTCTTGGTGCCCGTAGGCGGTAGTGCGGGAGCGAAACCAGGCGATCAGACTATTCGGTTTTACTGCTTTCACTTAGCCTAAGGAGCTTCATGGTGGGGACTAGGGACTAGCCCCCGGTGTATTATGATGTACTGGGGATCAAAACCTACCCCTTCCGATCACATGGTTTGTGTTAAGACGAACCCTTCGTGTGACACGGCGAAATCGCCAACAATTTTTAGATTCGAACCTCGTCATCGGATTGCGGACCCGTTCGCACTTACTATGACGGTCAGTTTTTGGCTTTTTCCTCCTGAGGTACTTGACCGGGCAAACCAGAAGTACAATCGCAGGGTTCTCCCTTTGCCCTCTTAGCCGAACGTGCGGAACATAAGAGGCAAGCACAGGAGCCGGGCAACCCAACTATTGACCCAAGACATAGTTCGGAACAGATGCATATAGTGCAATATCCGAGACGCCGAACACCTAACAGAAAGCGATGCCGGACTTGGAGATATTGAGCTGATATATAAATCAAACTCTTGATTGTTTAATATTTTCATGCCGGGCTGTTCGAAGAGTGAGGAGAGAATCAGAAAGGGGATAGACAAGTCATAGAATGCGGATATCCGAACACCATAAAGGGTATTTTTATTACTTCTCATAAGCTCGGGACGTCTAACCGTACAATTCGAACTGCAAAGGTAGTACTTGTAAGAGAAAATAGAAAGAAACTTTTACAGAGTAAAGGTTGACGCAGGGCCTTGATGCGTGAGTTGAAGCCTTCACTGTGCCCTGCTGCATGTCTGCACCTTTGCTTCTGATAGGTGGGGGTTGGGACCTTCGATGAGACCTTGATGGGCGAGGGCCCTGCCGATGGAGCTTTATGCTTGGGGGTATCCGGAATTGGTCCCCAAGTCGTCCGAAGACGAGGTAATTCCGATGTTCGGTTTAACCGAACATGTACTTTGGATTAATGTATGCCTCACGGCTGCCCATGGTATTTTGAGTGTGAAGTTGTGCTGACAAGGCACATGGAGTGTGAAGAATGTGGGCGTGCCGTGGGGCGCGTATCCCTATTTGCGGCAAACGCATGCGGGTTCCCATGACGGGGAACTTGTTCGAACCCGTTTACTATTGTCGCCGGCCTTCACGGCGGGTCGGCACCTGGGCCTATATGGGCCGGTGTGGTCTTCGGCTGCTAGGGCCGCAGTGTGCTCTTCGGTTCGAAGTGAGCATTCTGTGTTGCCGTTGATAGTTATGACGCCCGAGGGACCAGGCAGTTTCAACTTGAGGTACGCATAATGCTGAATGGCATTGCATTTGGCGAAGGCTGTTTGGCTGAGGAGGGCGTGATATCCACTGCGAAAAGGTGCAATATCGAAGATCAAGTCCTCACTTCGGAAGTTATCCGGAGATCCGAACACTACGTCAAGCGTCACGGTGCCCGTGCAGCGGGACTCCACTCCCGGAATAACCCCCTTAAAGGTGGTGTTACTGGTTTTAATGCTTGATGGGTCGATCCCCATTTTCCTCACTGTGTCTTCATATATCAGATTGAGGCTGCTACCTCCGTCCATTAGGACTCTAGTGAGGTGGAATCCATCGATGATGGGGTCTAGCACTAAGGCTGCGGACCCTCCATGGCGTATGCTGGTGGGATGGTCCCTGCGATCGAACGTGGTCGGGCAAGCTGACCATGGGTTGAACTTCGGTGCTACTGGCTTGACGGAGTATACATCTCGTATTGCTCTTTTCCTCTCCTTCTTTGGTATATGGGTTGCGTAAATCATGTTTACCGTCTTGACCTCGGAAGGGAAGGGTTTCTGGCCTCCACTATTCGGCCTGCGGGGCTCGTCATCGTCCTCGCTTCATGGGCTTTTGCCCGAGTCTTCGGCTGTGAGTTTGCAGGCCTTTTTGATCACCCAACAATTTCGGTTGGAGTGGTTGGCGGGCTTCTCTGTTGTGCCGTGGATCTGACAAGGCATGTCCAGAATTGTGTCTAGTCTGGATGGGCCGTCATTGTTGCCTTTAGGGGCTTTCTTTCAGGGTCCATACTTTTGGTTTCGGAATCCGGCGTTTACTGCCGTATCCTTGCCCTCGCCGTCATTGTGGCGACGTTTATTCTTGTTGCGTCGGGGCTTTCAATTTCCGTCCCAAACATCGGAGGTACCGGGTGTGTCTGGGTTGGTGTTCTTGCAAGCAAGCCAACTGTCCTCGCCCGCGCAAAAGCGGGTCATGAGGGAAGTAGGTGCTGCCATAGTTCTTGGTTTGTCCTGGCCGAGCTGTCGGACAAGCTATTCGTCCTTGACACTATGCTTGAAGGCAGCCAAGGCTTCGGCATCCGGACAGTCGACTATCTGGTTTTTCTTGGTTAGGAATCGGTTCCAAAATTGTCGGGCAGACTCTCCGGGTTATTGTGTGATGCGATTTAGGTCGTCAGCGCCCGGAGGCCGGACATAGGTGCCCTGAAAGTTTGCTCGAAAAGCATCCTCAAGCTCTTCCCAGCAGCCTATAGAGTCTTCGGGAAGGCTGTTCAACCAGTGTCGAGCTGGATCTTTAAGCTTTAGCGGCAAATATTTAATGGCGTGGAGGTCATCTCCTCGCGCCATGTGTATGTGTAGGAGGAAATCCTCTATCCATACGGCTGGATCTGTGGTTCCTTCATATGATTCGATGTTCATGGGCTTGAAGCCTTCCAGGAATTGGTGTTACATCACCCTCTCTGTAAAACACAGGGGGTGTGCGGTGCCCCGAATTCGGGCTACATCGCGTCGGAAGTCCTCGGCCCTCCGAGCCTGCTGTTGCTCCCGGATTCTATCGTTTCAGTTTAGCCGATCATAGTATCCTTCCCGGTAAGCGGGCGGTCCTCTCTGGGTCCATAGATGGACCTGGTACGGCCTCCACGAGCGTCTAGGTCATGGCGGAGGTCGTACTCGTAAGTGGACCGCACTTGATCCTTGCCGTGACGGTGTGGTGGGGTGGCTTGGTGTTCGGCCTTGTCAGCTTCCCTCTCCCGTCCTCTAGGGGGGCGGTCCGGCTGTTTGGCGTTTGTATACGTCGGGCGTGTTGGCTCTATGGCCTCGTCATCAAACTCGGGCAATAGCCTTCACTTGGGATAACTCCTGGTTGCTTGTTCGCGGCCATACTCCTCTTCGGCAGCTGGGACATTAGTCCATCGGTCGTTGAGGGTGTCCTGTTCGGCTTTGATTTTGCGTTTTTGTTTCTTTAGGCTGCGGGCGGAGGCTAGAAGCCTCCGCTTGAACCGTTCCTACTCCAGAGGGTCTTCGGAGACGATGAAATCATCCTCCCCAAGACTGGCCTCCTCTTCAGAGGGTGGGAGGTAGTTGCTATCCTCGGAGTCGTCGGGGTTTTCTGAATTGAGCGGGTCCTCCTGCCCCGCGGGGTCATCCTGATGATGTTCGAAGGCTGCGTCTCCGGTGAGGTCATTCGTATTATTTACGGTGCCGTTCTCCACAGAGTCCATGTTGCTCGCAAGGCTTCGATGTGGCTTTGATCGACGACGCTGTTTTCGGCGTTTGGGCGGCTCATCTCTGGGCTTGCCTCTATCCTGATTGGGAGTGCCATCGCCGTCTTTGGGGGTGTCCACCATGTAAATGTCGTAGGTGGAAGTGGCCGACCAGCGGCCGGTGACGGGGGGGGGGGGCAACATCGGCATTGGCCATGGCTCCGTCCCCCTTGACCATTTATTCGGTATTCTCCGAATTATAGTCTAGCATATCGGTTAAATTACCGATAGTGGCTACCAAGTGGGTGGTGGGTGGGACGCAAAATTCCCTATAGTACGCGTCGACGAGTTGACGACTGTGAGCGGGGGAGAGGTCCTCCTGGATAGTCATTTTCTGAATTTGGTCCAACGCCTCGTTTATCATAGCGAGGGTCGCCGAACTCGAGGGCTCTGGGCCAGATTCCATTGTAACGGGGGCAGTCAATGCCCTAGCCAGTCCTTGATTTCTATAGGCCGAGCTAAGCTCGGGGTGCGGAACCGGATCCTCGATCGGGTCTGGACAGTCATTCGAAGTCAAGGACGGATTTTGATCCCTGCGTGTGGATTCCACGCCGGGGATTGAGATCGAGTTGCTTCGGGCCGGGGGTAATTCCTGGTCATCGGCCGCGACTTCGTCGTGGGAGCTCAAGGTTGGGTGAGCATTGTGGAGGAACGGTTCAGCCGAGATTGACTCTTGGCTTCTACCTCCAGATCCTGCCTCGAAGGTCAGGGATAAGTCCTCCGCCAACATGATGGGTTCGGGCGAAGGTGGAGTCTGGCCGCCGCTCGAAGCGTAGCTCTCCTAGCTCGAAGCTGCTGGGGCCGATCTATAGATCGGATCGAAGGGAGACTCCAGGGCGGGCACAACGAGGCCTGCGTGGGTGCGGGAAGGGGTAGTGAGTCCGGCGAAGACCAGATCGTCCCGCGAGCCCGCCACATATTCCAGGTTGCCGAATCGAATTCGGTGTTCGGGGGCGAAGTTGTCGATCTGATCCAAACGACCAGTCAGGTCAGCGTGCAGCACGATGCTGCCGAACGCGAAGAGTTGACCGGGGACGAACAAGTCCCCGGATCCGACGCCTTCTCCAATGATCAGGCGAGCCATTGATCCTTTGAGCGACCCCATAGCGAAACTCTCAATGAAAGCACCAATGTCGGTGTCAAAACCGGCAGACCTCGGGGTAGGGGGTCCCGAGCTGTGGATCTAGAGTCGATGGGTAACAGGGGACAATGAACACTGTGTTTACCCAGGTTCGGGCCCTCTCGAAGAGGCAAAACCCTACGTCCTACTTGATTGTATTGAATGTATAATGTGGTTTACAGAGTAGATCTACCTTGAGATCAGCATGAGCTAAAACCTAAGGCTATGAGGTGATGAATGTAGCTCCCCTCCTAATGATTACAACCCTCGGTTTATATAGACACCGATAGGGTTAGGGTTACCAGAGATAGATTACAACAAGAAAGAAAGGGATCTCGTCCATCTTTCACTTGGAGGGCACACCACGACTTCATAGATCTCCGGTCACCATACGGATCCACCAGTCCGGCCCATGTACAATGGGCCGTCGCCCCGAGGACCCCTTAGTCCATGACTCCCTCAGTCTTCGTTCATAACGATCATCTCTACTCCTTCTCTCTCTTGGAGGTGATTCATCTCTTCTACTTACCCTTTTTGGTGAATCTTCTCTTTTCTTGTAGGGAGTCGTACACTCATTGGAGTAGTGTCCGGGATTTCCACAATTGTATCAATTACGATCACGACTACAAGATCTTTTGTCATTGTAGGACCTTGACTTGGAGCTTCTCTCTTTGCTTCTATTCTTGTAGAACTTGTTGAAGTTCTTCACCATTAAGCTCAATTCTTCATTAGGGACTTGCTTCTCACTTGATGTTGTAGGAGCGTCACTTGAAGCTTTGTAAGCACCAATTGACTTGTTGTGAAGCTATTCCTTATCCTTGAGTGACATCTCATGAGCAACAATTCTACCACTGACTTCCGTGGGCTTGAGATCTTTGTAATTGGGCATCATTTGGATTAAAGTGCACACGGTATAATATTTTCCATCCAAGGCTCTAAGGATCTTCTTGATGATGAATTTGTCAGTCATCTATTCACTTCCTAAGCCGGCAATCTCATTTGTGATGAGAGCAAGCCTAGAGTACATTTCGGCGACTCCTTCACCATCCTTCATCTTGAACTTGTCAAGTTGACTTTGAAGCACATCCAACTTGGATTCCTTGACGGACTCGGTACCTTCGTGAATATCAACCAAAGTATCCCAAACTTCCTTTGCATTCTCAAGGCGGCTGATTTTGTTGAATTCTTCGGGGCATAATCCGTTGAAGAGAATATCGCAATCTTGAACATTGTATTGCAACATCTTCATTTCTTTCGCTGTCTCTTCACGACCCGGTTTTTACCATCCTCGAAGAAATCACCTTGCAAGCCAATACGCACAACAGCCCAAACGGCGGGGTTATGACCAAGAATATGCATTTTCATCTTATGCTTCCAACTAGCAAAATTTGCACCATCAAAGTAAGGACCTCTATGGTGGTAATTTCCCTCGCTAGACGCCATACTCTCCTAGGTTGTGAAACCAAGGGTATGATCACTAAAGCTATGGAAATCAAGGTTTTTGCAGACCAAAGCTCTGATACCACTTATAGGATTGAAAGTATGTCTAGAGGGGGGTGATTAGACTACTTGACCAAATAAAGATCTATCATTTTCCCAATTTTAGTTGTGGGCAGATTTTAGCAATTAGCACAAGTCAAGCAATCAACCTACACATGCAATTCTAAGAGTATAGCAGCGGAAAGTAAAACATTGCATATGAAGATAAAGGGAAGGGTTTGGAGAAGGAAAACGCAATGGAGACACAGAGATTTTTGGCGTGGATCTGATAGGTGGTGCTATCGTACGTCCATGTTGATGGAGACTTCAACCCACGAAGGGTAACGGCTGCGCGAGTCCACGGAGGGCTCCACCCACGAAGGGTCCACGAAGAAGCAACCTTGTCTATCCCACCACCTACGAAGGACTTGCCTCACTCGGGTAGGTCTTCACGAATTAGGTGATCTCCTTGCCCTTACAAACTTCTTGGTTCAACTCCACATCAGGACGGAGACTCCCAAGCGACACCTAACCAATCTAGGAGACACCACTCTCCAAAAGGTAATAGATGGTGTGTTGATGATGAACTCCTTGCTCTTGTGCTTCAAATGATAGTCTCCCTAACACTCAACTCTCTCTCTCTCACACAGATTTGGCTATGGTGGAAGAGGGATTTGAGAGGAAAGCAACTTGGGGAAGGCTAGAAATCAAGGTTCAAATGGTAGGAATGAAAACTCCTGATCTCAACACATGAGTAGGTGGTTCTCTCTCAGAAAATGAATGGTGAAAGTGTAGGCATGTTCTGATGGCTCTCTCTCAAATGGAGACGGGAGTGGAGGGGTATATATAGCCTCCACACAAAATCCAACTGTTACACACATTTGACTCGTCTCGGTGGGACCGAATGATTAAACTCGGTGGCACCGATCAGTTAAAAAATGTGAACATTAGGAATCTCGGTGGGACCGACTGGAACAACTCGGTGGGACCGATGTGCTAGGGTTTAGGGCAAACATCATCTCGGTGGCGCCGATTGCATCAACTCGGTGGGACCGAAGTGAAGCAAATAAGCAACAGAGAATCTGTCGAGCCAACTCGGTGAGACCTATTGCATAAACTCGGTGAGACCGAAGCGAATGCAATAGATCATAGAGTGCTGGCAAGGCCATCTCGGTGAGACCGAGATCCGTATCGGTGAGACCAAACTGTTAGGGTTTCTGGCAGTGGCCATGTCATATGAACTCAGTGGCTCCAGATAGAAAGAATCGATGGGGCTGAATTGGAGTTTTGGGTTTGGACATATTTGGATGAAGAAAGTGGCTGAGGGTTTTGGAGCAATATCACTAAGCATTTGAGCAAGTAATCTATTAAGCAACACCTCATCTCCTTTTAATAGTATTGGCTTTCCTATGGACTCAATGTGATCTTGGATCACTAAACAAAAGATGAAGAGTCTTGAGCTTTTGCCAATCTTTGTCCTTAGCATTTTGACGGGTCCACATCTCGAGTCCATGCCATGCCAATCATTGAACATCCTGAAATATTTATCTTGAATGGATATTAGTTCAATGAGCTATATGTTGTTATGAGTTACCAAAACCACCCAGGGATTAGTTGCACTTTCAAGATGCCAATTATTGGGGAGGTTGGCATCTCCCCACATGAGTGGTGTTGTCATCTCCCAATAGCACCGGCAGATGTCGGCGGAGACGTACGGCCTATTGCGCTGCGGGCCCGCCGGCGACGCGATGTCAAAAGCGGGCGGAGCAGGTGGTGCGGGCAGCGCGGACCTGGTGGAACGGCGGCGACCATAGGAGGAGCCGGCCTCATGGTCGTGCTTCCCCTTGATGATCCTATGCCATCCCATGGCGCTGACGAGGAGGTGGATGAGAGGGATGCGTCGGCGGCGGCTAGGGTTTGCTCGCTCGTGTCGGGGGTCGAGGAGGCAGCCGGGCTCGGAAGTGGAAGCTGTGGACTAGCCGGTCCACGGCTTTCACATTAAGAAGGACGACGACCGGGCAGCTGGGTGGATGACAGTCGGGGCCCGCCGCACATGCGCAATTATTTTGGGCGGTGGAGGTAGGTGAACAGCCGCCACGCGTCCCCGAGGAGGACGAGAAGCAAGCGTGTGCCCGTCCGTTCGATGTCCGTGTGGACGCAAACCGGGCGCAAGTTTGCGCCGGAAATGAGACTGCCCGGACGCCAAACGGACAAAAAATGCGGATGCGGTCGTGCGTTGGGCTGTGTCGTTTATACGTTTTAGCCCAAACGGACAGACACGGACCGGATGGGGTCGTGCGTTGGAGTTGCCCTTAGAGCAACTCCAACGGGCCGACCCAAACAGACATCGATTTTGTCCGCTTTTTGTCCGTTTGGGTCGCCCGTCCGCCCATCCGTGTCAGCTTTTTTAAATGTGTTGGCCGGTGCGCCCAACGGAGACGGAACCATTTTTTGACATGTCCGCCACGAAATTTCGTCGAACACATAGCAGGCATGGAGCTTGCAGTGAGGAACGACGCCGATGCACGAGTGCTGCCTCCGCTCGGTCACCGCTGCTCCCGCCCCGCAGCTCCGTCCTGCTGCTCGCCTAGCTTCGGACCTTGCTACTCGCTCGGCAGCAGCAACTCGCTTGAGAGAAGCCGTCTGCGCCCACCCCCGCGATGCTCTCAATCACGGCATGCTCATGGCTCGGGCGGGGCGAGGCGAGGCCAGCGCGGGGCGGCGCGGCCAGGAGCGGAGCAGGGCGGCCAGGGTGGGACGGCGACACGAGGCGAGGCCAGGAGCGGGGCGGGTGGGGCACGACCAGGAGCGGGGAGGCACGGCAGGGCGAGCGCAGCGGGCCGAGGCGAGTCCAGGGCGAGACGGCGAGGCCAGGAGCGCGCCGCTGCCAGGAGCAGGGCGGCGGGGGCGCGGGCAGGAGCGGAGAGCGTGGCATGGCACGAGGCGGGGCGAGGTCAGGAGCACGTCCTGGTGGGGCGAGGCCAGGAGCACGGCGCGGCCAGGAGCGGGCGCGAGCGGCATGGCGCAGCGCTGGGCGAGGCGAGACCAGGGCAGGACGCGACAGAACACGGCTCGGCCAGGAGCGGGGCGGCGCGCGGGGAGGCAAGGCCAGGAGCGGCGCAGGGGGCGGCGGGGGAGGCAAGGCCAGGAGCGGCGCAAGCCGGACGCGGGCAGTTTGGCCGGCAACTAGCTAGCTATCATGCGCGGCGGCGGCAGGGTGCGGCAAGGCGAGCAGGGCGAGCGGCGTCAAGGCAAGGTGATCGCGAGCGCGACGGCGTGGCTCGGTAGGGCGAGCGTAGCGGCGCGGCAAGGCGAGCGCGACAGCGCGGCGGTGGAGCAGATGCTACTCCGGTTTGTTCGGCGGTGCGGCGAGGTTCGAGGACCAGCGAATAAAATAAATATGAGAGAGAGGTGGGTGGGTGACACGTGGGCCAGGCCTGAACACAAACGGACGACGCGGGCGCAGAAAACGTCTACTTTCTGTCCGTCTCGGACCCAAATGCGACCCAAATTTGAGACTGAAATGGGTCCGAGCGGACACATAGCGGACAGAAAATGAGAATGGGTCCACACGTTGGGCCGACGTTTTTAACCGCTTTGACCCAAACAAACACGCGCGAATAAAATGGGTCCGTACGTTGGAGTTGCTCTTACACTCGAGACCCCCTACTCCACCGCATTGTTTAGCGCCTTCGTCCCCCGGACAGCCGCCGCCCTAGCCCTCGCATGATGCAACCACGGGGCCACCACATGCGCCATCGCCTTAATAGTTGCGCTCTGCCATCGGCGTCGCCCTGGATCCAACGTCACATGTTGTTTTCCTTTGGATCCAAGGCAAGAGCGCGGCCCCTGCGTGCACACCTGCCACCAGTTGCCTGGCTCATCTCTTGCACGTGTTCCCGTGAAAGGGTGAGGATTTAGCTGGAGGGGTGAGCCCGCCAGGCCTAACGCGAATGCGTCGGTGGTACTAGTTTTTTCAGACATGTTGCAAAACCCGGCTGACCACGATTGCTTGTTGCAACGGGGAACATTGTCGGAGTGGCAGGTCGCTGCCGTCGGTGGTGCTGGATTGCAACACGCAGGGTATTGCATACTACGAAGCACTGCAACCGCAACATCCGCATTGTTGCGGGTCACCATTGTGAGCGACGAATGACTGGTTGCAATGTCGTCGGTGTTCCGGTGAGGACGAATTGGCGGTGCCGCGAGCTCGTCGGGTTGCAACATCATCGGTATTGCAACCAGAACACACAAAGGTGTTGCGCAACGACTGTGACGTGCAAATCTTGAGCGCAACAAAATCCATGTTGCAAATCTCCAAAAGATACATAAGTCATAACCCATGTTGCAAACATCGTCATTGGAATCCGATCGAGCCAACATGCCCTTGTTGCAATCCTCGTCAGCTGGACCGGACGGCTATCCTGAAGTGGATCCAACGGCTAGCAACCCGACCGATCTTTTCAAAAGATCAGCTAACCGACGCGTAGCATTCTCTGAAAAATAACCTCGCAACGGCTCCTTCGGCCTGGGGCACGCTAGGCCCATGCCAAGGCAACCATTCTTCCTAGTACGACGTCTCCTGTGACAACAACGGCAGCGTGCAGGGCCTACCGCTGGAGCGCATCGGCCTGGCCGGCGGAGCGCCCTCGCTGGCCTCCGCGTCATCAGTCTACCCTCAAACACGCTCACCGGACCCTTCCCCAATGTGTCGCCGTGGCCGCTGGAGTTGTCTCGTGGCACCCCGGCTCAGGGAGGGAACCGAAGGCTCTGCGAATTGAACAGGAGTGCTGCTCGGTGATCTCGCTGTGGACGTACCTCGTCGCCGCCGTGGCGCTCACCACCTGGTCCACCGTCTTCATGTCCATCCTCAACTCCTGACTCAGATTTATTCCTCAAGCCTCGGTTGGGTTTTGTATGGGATTATCGCGAAGAACTCCCGCCGCGTTCCAGATCTAGATTTCATCTGTAGAGAGTTCATTATTCAGTGTAAGTAGAGTAGAAGACATGCCATTCTTTCTGTACACATACTAGTACAATTTCAGCATGTCCTGTTTTTACTTTTAGGCTACACTAGTGGATGAATTTGTGGTGGAATGACCAAGCACTGATTCATTATACACACTGAAATGTATTAGTACATTACATGATAGGCTAACGTAGCTTGCAAAAACGTCAGTACATTCATGATAGGCTGGTATCCCCAGGTTTTGCAGGACAGTTTTGCAAGCAATGCAAACTCTTTTGCATACACTTTCAAAGATCAAAGTAAGAGGCCAGTCCACTGCACAAGAACCTGCTACTCCCCTGGTTCTGCAGACGGGAGGAGAGAATGACTGTCCGCGCGACGCCCTTGGTGCTGGGGAGACTGGAGAGGATGACGCCGCGGACATCGACGGGGAGCTCGCTGATGAGGTCAAGGCCCGAATCCTCGCTGCCATCCCTGCTCGCCGGCCGCTCTTGAGGTTCCGGCTCGTCCCACCTCCACTTCTCGGATGCAGAAGCCGCCCCCGCCGCCCGAGGCTCTTCCCGCCTCCGCTTCTCGGATGCGACCGCCGCCGCATCATCCATGGCCGTCGCCAGAAAAGAAAGAGCAAAAGATTTGTGTTGACTGTTGACTAGTACTGGTAGCAGTAGCCTCGAGCTAAATTCACTCTGGTCTCTTGACTCGGATTGCCATTTGGAGCTGACCATGCACCGTCTGTCCTTGACCTCACAATGTAGGGAAACATGCATGTGTTTCTTCGGCGATTTGGAATGGAACAGTTTGTTTGTCAAATTAGGGAACCACATGGTGAGAGCTGGGAAGTTAACTTTATCGAATATTATTTCAGTATGTCCAAGCTGGGTGTCCAAAAAATACACAACTGATGAAAGTTAAAACACCTTTGAATTTGTTGAACTCATGAGATTTAGACCCTTTTGCTGGAGTGGTTAACATTTAACAAAAAATATATTCACCTGAATGTGTAGCTTCTCCACGCATGGAAAACATCTAAGGAATCCAATAATTACATCAAGATTAGGGCTGAGAGAATTTAAAACCAAGAACTTCACTATGCGCACCGATGCAGTGAAACTGATGGGGATCATTTCCTGGCAAAATCCAATGCAGACATCAAGAAAATAAGAGATCGCAGATAGAATATGGCCAAATTATTGCACCATGCAAGTTTCAAGAAGAATTAAGACATGCTCTACCTTTATAATTACGTTGCCAATCACAGGTTTGGAGATTCTAGGGCAGCCCAACATCATCAATTTCGGCGCGGAAATAACCCTGATAGTTTTTGGACCGTTGTTATGAAGTTGAATCAGTCTCTCAAGAGAAGGTGCATCCTCAATGACAAGCTCCTCGAACACGACATCTACTTTGTAGATGTCAGAAGAGAAACCAATACACATGAGAGTCCGTGAGACGATCCGGACTATGCTGAAACCATACATGTCCCGAAGCTGAAGGACCTCCAGCGCAGTGCAGCCGGCAAGAAGGTGTTGGAGGGCCGCTTCCAAGATGGCGACCTCGTAGAGCTTGAGCTGCTTCAACCGAGGGAAATGAAGCGCGGCGGTAGTGGGCAAATTGCAGCAGCCGATGCCGATGCCACGCAGCGTGGGAGCGAAGCGGAGCGCGGATGGAGGCAGTTAGAGCGGCGGCAAGTCATCTCCGTGGAACTCGAGCTTCTCGAGGCCATGGACGGCGGAGGACCGAAACCAGCCGTCGAGCTTGGTGTAGAAGCCGCGGTGGAGATGGGTGCTGCCGGAGAAGCGGCATGCGGGCCCAGGGTGTGGTGTGACATACAGGAGAAGCGGCATGCGGGCCCAGGGTGTGGTGAGGTCCACATGCGGGCCCAGGCTGTGGTGTGACACCCACACACACACAGAGGACACCTACTACTAAGTCCATCATGGCAGCAAGTGGACCTCACCTATCATACACCACCATGTATTAGGTGGGGTGTGACATGCAGGAGAAGCAGCATGCGGGCCCAGGGTGCGCGGTTAGGATCATGGAGATGACGGCGATGCGCTTCCTCTCATTCCGAGCTAGGCCGTCGTCGACGATGAGGTTGAGCGGGGTGGAGCGCCAGATGTAGCGCCACCGCGAGGACAGAAGGGCTGTCTGCGCGGCACCTTTGATGGGGAGGAGGGAGATGATGGTGCCGAGCATCTCGTCGGGAAGACGGCTGATGAGGTCGAGGCTGGCATCGTCGCTGCCATCGCTGCTCGCCGGAGGAACTTGTTCGTCCCGCCTCCGCTTCTTTGGTTCGGAAGCCGCCACAGCGTCCATGGCCGCAGCCACCCTCCGATAACAAAGGGACGCAAACCTGAAAGATTTTATCCCCTAAGGGCACGTATAATGATGCTATCTTAGAAGTGCCATGTAGTACAAATGCTGAGGTGGAGGAGAGAGAAATCATAAGAAAAGGCTTGTCTTCTCTTATTTAAGAGGTGATCTCTTAGCACAATATGTCTCATCATGTTTTAAGGAATAGCTATTTATTGAAGATAAAGCTAAGATATAACTCATTGTAGACATATTTTTTTGTCATCTCTAAATTACATGCAAGACTTAATAAAATTGTCTTATCAACCATTGTACATGCCCTAAAGTTTATAGTTAACGAAGTCCTCTAATTACGGGTGTGTTTTCCATAGTGTGCATCCACCCTCCTAAAATTGAGCATCACCAGACCACCATTGCTACATTTTTATCTTGTTTTATTTAATAAAAAATAATGCTCCCATTAATCATTGTCACTGGCTGATCCAACTTGAATTGATTTCACGTCTGAGTCTGACACGTTGTTTTCACTGTCTTCATCGCCCCTTCCTCTGGTGTTTGTGAGCCTCACCGAGACGGTCACGCTGGCCGACGTTGCCTCCTGGCGAGTGGGTTCCGGACGATGCATCGCAGAGCGAGCAATCCGTGTAAAAATCCAAGTCTGAAGAAACTTAGCTTTCTACGCTCCCTCCGTTCCTAAATAGTACTAATGTATGTAGACATATTTTAAATCACTCATTTTGTTCCATATGAAGTCAGTTGTTAGAATCTCTAGACAGACTTATATTTGGGAGCGGAGGGAGTAGTATATCACTCATCCGGCCATCATACAGGCGGTTCGTGCTAGTGAAAATAGAAATCACGTTCTTGCTGCTTGGCGGCCTGTTCATATCAACAGGCTGTCAGCGATGCAGAAATCCTTAACGTCCAACTCGATTTAGCCCACACTCTACTTACGTTCTGAACGTTTATGCGCACACGGGCCAGTATTCAGCGGAGAACCCACTCCATCCCAAAAGTCCGGACTGAAGTGAGGAAGTAATCTCTCACTAGTAGAAAAAGGCTCATTTGTCCCGATTCCAGAGGCCCATTTGTCCCGGTTCTGGAACCGGGACTAAAGGGTCGGGACTAAAGCCCAATACCTTTAGTCCCGGTTCGCCTACTAACCGGGACAGATGGGGCGCCACGTGGCCGCTGCGGCTTGCCCAGGCAGGAGGGCCTTTTGTCCCGGTTGGTAGCACCAACCGGGACCAAAAAGCATCCACGCGTCAGCAGTTCAGGGGACCCTTTTAGGGTGTTTTTGAAGGGGGGGGGTTGGGGGTTTTGGGGGTTGGGGGTTGGCCGGGGGGGGGGGTGAGTGGGTGGGTTGGTGGGGAGGGTATTTCGGGGGGGAGAGGTGCGGTGTGAGGGGTGGAGGGGCGAGATTGGAGGGCAGGGCGTGGTGAGGTTGTATGGTTAGCTGTGGTGTTGGCTGGCCGTTGTGGTTTTTTTGGTTTCTTGGTGGTTTTAGTTTTTTTTTGTTTTTTTTTTTTTTTTTTTTTTTTTTTTTTTTATGTAGGTTAATTTAGGGGTTTCATATATTGTGTTAGCTAGCTAATAGAGAGAAGTGTCCTCTCTTATCTCCGTGCTTGGTCGACGCTACGTCCTATACGTATAGAGTGGACTCGACACGCTAGCTAGTAAGCAAATGAAGGAAACCATTAAGTACACAAGATCATCATGAACATATACAGAGAGAAGTGATCGACCTCCTGCTTCTCCGAGAGATTGGTCGAACAACAAGTTTTCGTATATCTATCCGACGCTACTAGCTACATATATACAATATAAGATCTCTTACAATCCCTAACATCTAAAGTCAGTTTCCACATGGTATTCTCCGGCTGGATTGATGACGTGGTCAAGAAAGAATCCCGCCAATTCCTCTTGAATTGCTTTTATGCGATCTTGTGGTAGGAGTTCATCCCGCAGCTGTCACATCTAATTTGAAGAAGGGGGTCAATAC
This sequence comes from Thinopyrum elongatum, assembly GCA_011799875.1. NCBI lineage: Eukaryota > Viridiplantae > Streptophyta > Magnoliopsida > Poales > Poaceae > Thinopyrum > Thinopyrum elongatum. The sequence goes on along the minus strand of CM022301.1, from coordinate 448,026,347 downwards.
ATATATATGAATGAAACTCAACACAAATGATGGTAATAAAATAAAATTGTGAATATTATTGCTTACGCACTTCATATTGTTTTTCAGAGTAGCCCCGCTTAGAGGTCGTCACGTTGTAGATGTACTCGCAAACGTAGTATCCACAAAAATTATTCCCGCCTTCCTGCCACAACCACTTTACGAAAAATAGAGGTCAATCAAACTGATAATCAAGCATTATAAATGGTATTGATGAAACTAGCTAGAATCAATGGGAAATGCGCGGAACTAGCTAGTAGTACTTACTTTCGGGTGTGTAAATCGGAGCTTCCCCGGCAGTCCCGGAGCTTCTGCGGTGAACTCTTTCCAAACCCTGCCAGACAAAGAAAACAATTACTTGATATCAGGAAATGAACAAAGTTGCCGATATGGTGCGATAACTATCGATTAAACTTACTTCTCAAGCATTTTAGTCATGGCCGCATACTCCTTGGGATCTTTTCGTCTCGAGTCTAAGACGGTTACTAGTCCTTGCTCAAACTTAATCTCTAGGAGAATAAAGTGGAAGCTGCGCACGTATGCATAACTCATCAATTACATTACTATAACCTCGAGTAATAAGGGAAGCCGAATATGCACAAGACAGTAACACTCACTTGAAGTTGTAAGGAAAGAGTATTTTATCTTTGTTTTGATTTCGAAGCAACGATTGTAGCAAGTTGGCCTCGGTTTCTTTGGCATTATATTTAACCGTCCATTCATCTATGAGATTTGTGTTAATGAACCCAATATCATAGATTTGTGCATTTCTGCATTCGACGATCTTCAATCTGCATAATATAGTGAGGATAATTATATATACATGCAATGAAAGAGCTGAGCTATATGTAGAGACTTAATTACAGAAGTAGTACTTACAGACAGTAGCAAGTGACGATTATTTTATCGAGGGCCTTTTGATTGAAAAACTAGAAGAACTCCTCAAATGGAACAGACAATAGATCAATTCCAACGAGGTCGTGCTCCTCTTTAACTCTCAGCATCAAAGTATCCTTCCCAGACTCGCTGCAGGTGTCCATGTACCACTCATGGAATCTTCGCATCATCGTTGTTAGAGGAGGATGACCAGGTTTGACGAGAGGCTTATCGTGCCGGTATTTGTGTTTGTCCACCTCCATTATATCAAAATGTGCATCGTCGGGCAGGTAATCACCAGGATTGGTACCGGGCAGCATCCTCGGCAGATTTGCGATGATATCGCTAGACACCTTGAGCGGGGGGCACGATTGGTTCGCCTGTTCGCCGAGCTGGGGATTTTTTTTCCCACTTCTTCGTTCTTGTAACCTTTTGTCACTTGAAGTAGTTCCCGACCGGCGCGCTCCTTGCACTGCCTTTTTAAGAGCGCGGACATGGTTGTCATCCGGCAAAGGCGGTGGTGGTCGCTTCAGGGCATTCAAAGTGCGCTTCAATTTCACTGGTTCTATCTTCTCCTCCGGAGGTGGATTTTTCTTTGCAAAAAAGTCCTTCACTTGGGCTTCACAGATCTACGCGTTTTCCTCCTCGGTCATCTCGTATGGTAACTTCTCTAGAGGCTTGAGAGATGGACCGAATCTGTATTGCCTCCCGCCTCTGGATGTACTGCTAGACGCCGGAGAAGCCGGAGCGGCTACGACTGTATTCCTTCGTTGCTTACGAGGCGGAGTGCTACGACGTGCCGGAGCAGCCGGAGCGGCGGCGGCTGTCTTCCGCTGTTGCTGACGAGGCGGAGGAGGAGGCGGGCTGCTCGGACGCGCCGGCGCGGGCGGAGAAGGAGGCGGAGTGCCGCCACGCGCCGGAGCAGCCGGAGGAGGAGGCGGGCTGCTCGGACGCGCCGGAGCAGGCGGAGAAGGAGGCGGAGTGCCGCCACACGCCGGAGCAGCCGGAGAAGGAGGCAGAGTGCCCTGATCACTCGCCGGAGGAGGAGGCGTGTGACGACCCCGGCTTAATCGTGCACTAATCATACATGCAAATGCGCACGATCAAGCCTAAGGACTCACTTGAAGATATCACAACACAACTCTAAAGCATAAAATAAAGTCATACAAGCTTAATATTACAAGCCAGGGCCTCGAGGGCTCGAATACAAGCTCGATGGCATACAAGCGTCAGCGGAAGCATTAGATATCTGAGTACAGATATATTACAGAGAGAGAGATAAGCCTTCACAGAGGCGGGGTAAAAATAAAAATTACGATCGAAAGGCGTAGGCCTCCTGCCCTGGACCCTCCGATCCTACTCCTGGTCGTCGAACGGCTCCTCGTAGTAGTAGTACTCGCCAGGCGGATAGTAGTACTGGTCGTCGGCTGGGGCTTCTGGCTCAGGGGCTCCGTCGTCTGGTGGCATCAAATGGAAAATGGGGGAAAAAGAAAATAAAGCAAACGTGAGTACTCATCCGAAGTACTCAGCAAGCAAGGATCTACACTACATATGCATCATTGTCAAAGGAATGGCTGTATATGTGGACTGGGCTGCAGAAATGCCAGAGTAGAGGGGAAAGCCTAGTCCTATCGAAGACTAGCATCTTCAACAATCTTCGACAATCTTGCAGCATCAGGAGAGAGCAGATGAACATAATGTAAAGTAGTAGTAGTAATATCATCAACCTCGACCTGAGATCCTTTCTCGACTCCCTGCGAGAAAGCAATCCCAGAGCCGTACTATCCAATTCTCACCACATGTTCTAGTTGTACCGATCGGGATACAACTCCGAGTGTCCGTTACCGTAGGACACGATATCGATAGAAGTTTCTTCCCTGCAGGGGTGCACCAACTTACCCACCACGCTCGCTTAACTCCGGCCGGACACACTTTTCTGGGTCATGCCCGGCCTCGGCTAAGCAACACGCCGCAACCCGACCAAATACCTAACAGAGAGGTCAGCACGCCGGACTAACCTATGCCCCCAGGGGTCTTGGGCCATCGCCCCGGGAACTCCTGCACGTTACGTGCACCGCCGGTGAGCAGACCTAGCAACCCCTAATACAAGCGCGGTTGCGTTTCCAGTCCAACCCAGCGTGTGCCGCATCAGTCGCTGACGTCCATTAAGCTCCGGCTGAAGTATACGACGCAGAACGCCCATACTATGCCCACGTGATGGTTAGTGCTATCGGGCCAGAGGCCCCTCGGATCAAATATCCAAACCATAGTGGATTAGGAGCGCGCGGAAACGAGCAGAGACTCACGATCGATGTGACCCCGTCGCCCCGTCTCGAGGACTTGCGGCAAGGGCTAAGAATGCCCGGCCACGCCTCGTAGTTATCTCGCGGGCACCATCCAGGTCAACCCGACTCCACATCACTTCGCAATAAGCTCGCGCGGGTACCCCTCAGGGCCGACCCGTCTTTAGTATCGTGGTTCATAGTCAAGTCATAATATCCAAGGTAACTGTGTGTTTGACACCGAAGGGAACCATGAGGAATCACCCTCGATGGAGTTCCCGCTCGATGTTATCATCAAGGTGAACGAAGGAGGAATCACCCTCGAGGTCCACACTTGAGAGGCTGCGCGACGATGTCGTTATCGGGGGTGGTGTAGGAGGAATCACCCTCGCTTACCACGACCGAGTAACTAACCTACAAGGTTAACATCAGAAGTGCTAACGAGGTATCACCCTCGGCACTCGACGGTAACCCAGCAGTGTCGGCAACTAAGGGGTAGTGATGTGCGGTGCCAGGGTCTGGTCCTCAATCCCGATGATCGGGTCTTCTGATATCCAGCAGGGCAGTCGGGATCAAGTGGAGGTCTCGGTCGTGTCTCTACCCACCTTATACTAAGCAGTCTAGGATAACCAGTAAGGTAGCAAGGCAGGTTACAATAAACAGGCTATGCAGCAGATATAGGAAAACAGTAGCAGTAGCAGTTCTAATGCAAGCATAAGAGAGAAGAGAGTAGGCGATATAGGCATGCTCAAAATGGGGGTGCTTGCCTGTTTGCTCGGGGGCAAGGGCAAGGTCTTCAGTAGTATCGTCGGGGACGTAGTCGTACTCCTGTGCGGCGTCTGCCTCGGGAGCTACGTCAACGTCGGGGTCTATCGAGAGAGAAGAGGGGGAAGAAACAGGTAAACATAATGCAAACAAATGCAATACGGTGCGTGTGATGCTATGATGCAGTGCAGGGTTGCCTAATTATGCATCTAAGTCATTTTAGTTATTTTTAGAATTATTCTGGGATTTAATATCCGACGTGTGTGCACTATTCATCTACCGGATTCGGGTCCGGAGTTACGAGTTCTTCTACGTAGGAGGTTCCGATGGAGAAACAGACGGCACGATCAGACTCGGCTCGTCGTTCTGAGCAACTTTCATGTTTTAACTTTTTCGATCCGAGCTACGGTTTAAAAGTTATTAATTTTTCAAAGATTATATGAATTTCTGGAATTTATTTTTATTTAATAAAATCAACATTATCCAGAATAGTGCCTGATGATGTCAGCATTGCGTGCGGATGACGTCAGCATGCAACAGTGGCGCTGACTGGTCAAACTGACCTGTGGGCCCCACATGTCATTCTCAGAGACTTAACAGAGGGGGTAAAAATTAATTAGCTGGATTAATTAGTCAGTGGGGCCTACTGTCAGTGTCACATTAGTCAACTAATTAACTTAATTAGGATTATCAAATTAATTAGCATTTTATTTATTTTTCTTAAATCATTTAAATTAGCGGGGCCCGGCTGTCAGCGGTTCAGCTGCCCAGTCAGCTAAGTTGACTCGGTCAACTGGGCTGCGGGGCCCAGTGGTCTGCGGCTTAGGAGATGCCACGTCGGCGCCAGGTCATCTCCGGTGACCGGAGCAGCGCCGGCGACCAAAATCACGGCGGCGCGTCGCCGGAGCGCTCGGAAAACGCCCACAGGGCTTGGTTCGGGCCGTGGCTTGGCGCGTTCGAAAGCCAGGGGACTCGCCCGTCGCGTGGGAGTGGTCTCGTCGCCGGAATCTACCGGAGTCGTCGACGGTGAGCTCGCGGGCGGCGCCGGAGTTCGGGGTCTCGCAAAAACGCGGCTACGCGAGGCTCTCGCACGTGCTAACTAGCTAGGGTGAAGCTACGGACCTCCAGGAGCGTGTTGGCGCCACTGGTTCGAGCTGCCGAAGCTCAGGAGCACGCTAATGGCTGCGGCGGCGGCGGTCAGAACACGGCGACGTCGGCAGCTCTTCGGAGGCACCCAAGGACGCGGGGAAGGAAACAGAGGAAGTGGCGGAGCTCACCTAGCGGCTATGAAAAGCCTTTGATAGTTTAGAAGCAGTAGAGAGCTCGAGGTCGACGGGGATCGCCGGCGGCAGAGAAGAAGAGGCTGGGGTCAATTCCGTTCAGGCGGTCCTCCCCGAGCTCGATGTCGAGGGGTAGCCGAGGCAGAAGAACGAGGCGAAGCCGCAGGACGTCCCGGCGAGGTGAATGGGAGGCGGTGGCCGCGCCTGTGAGCAGGGCGCGACGGCGACCGCGTCGGGCGTCGCCGAGATCCAGAGAGGGAGAGCGATGGGAGAGGGAGGAAGTGGACCAGGGAGACCAGGGGGAGTGAACGGGCGTCGGTCTTATCCCCTCCTCCTCACTGTAGTGTCGGCGGCATCGCCATGTCGGCGCCGCAGCGGCGAGCGCGCGCTCGGCCAGGGACGCGCCGACACGACGACGGAGAGAGAGGGGAGCGGCCTGGTGGGCTGGGTCTAAGTGCACTGTGCACTTAGGCCCAGTCCACAGTAGTTTTTCACTTTTTTTTTTGTTCTTTAATTCTTTTCTGTTTTGGAAATGATTAAGCCACTTTAGCAGTTTTGTAAAATATGGAACTTGGTCCAAATATTACAGTGCCATTTTAGCTCTCACCAAAAAGTGGTTTGGACAAATTTGGAATTCATTTGAAGCTGAAAAGAATTTAAATGAATTTGAATATTCTGTTTTGGTGCTGTTTCATCTTGTTAGAGTCACTTTTCTAACTCCAACTTCAATGATGATGATTTTACAAATTTTCCTGGATTATTTTCCATTTAATGAACATTTTCCCAACAGTGTTTGATCAACTTTATAATTCACTTTTGAATTTGAGTTGATTTTCAGATGTGAATTTGAATTGGATCATTAACCCTTATGACTTGGCACTGCAAATGATCATGACTTGGCAGTTTTAACAGAGTGTCACAGAGTTTATTACAAGGGGGTGTTACAAGTTCTCCTCCTCTAAAAGAAATTCTCGTCCCGAGAATTTAGGAGGTAGAAGGAAAAAGTCCGGGATATTCTTCCCGAAGATGATCCTCGCGTTCCCAAGTGGCTTCGTCTTCAGTGTGATTCGACCATTGCACTTTTAGGAACTTGGTCGTCTTCTGACGAGTACGACGTTCAGTTTTGTCGAGGATGCGAATCGGATGCTCCTTATAGGAAAGATCATCTTGTAGCTCGAGCATCTCATGATCCACTGCACGGTGCGGGGATTCCTTGAAGCACTTACGGAGTTGCGACACGTGGAAGACATCATGAATATGGGAGAATCGCGGTGGCAACTCCAATTTATATGCCACCTGTCCCCGTCTAGCCACGATGCGGAAAGGACCAATATAGCGAGGAGCTAGCTTGCCCTTAATTCCGAAACGACGGGTGCCCTTCATTGGAGTGACACGAAGATAAGCTTGATCACCAGGTTGATAGATCACACCCCATCGCTTGCGATCATAATTACTCTTCTGACGGTCTTGAGCTGCTTTGAGATTCTCCCGGACAATTCGGACTTGTTCTTCGGCATGCTGAATAATGTCCGGTCCAACAAGAGGTCGTTCCCCAGTTTCTGACCAATTCAGAGGGGTTCGACATTTACGTCCATAAAGAACCTCAAATGGGGCCATTTTTAAGCTGGCTTGATAACTGTTGTTATAAGAGAACTCGGCATACGGGAGAGATTCCTCCCATTTCTTACCGAAGGATATAACACAGGCTCGAAGCATGTCTTCAAGCACTTGATTAACGCGCTCAACTTGGCCTTGGGATTGGGGATGATAAGCTGAACTCCAGGTAATATGAGTTCCCATTGCTTTCTGGAAACTTTCCCAGAAATGGCCAGTGAAAATGCTGCCACGGTCTGAACTGATTTCCTTGGGAATACCATGGAGTGAAACAATTCGGGAGATATATAGCTCTGCTAACTGACTAGCAGTAATAGTCTCCTTAACTGGCAGAAAGTGTGCAACCTTGGAGAGTTGGTCGACGACGACAAGAATGGCATCGTGACCCTTCTTAGACTTGGGAAGACCAGTAATGAAGTCCATTTGCACTTTATCCCACTTCCATAGAGGAATAGGGAGCGGTTGCAGAATTCCAGCAGGTTTCTGATGTTCGGCCTTCACGCGACGACAAACGTCACACTCGGCAACATAACGAGCAATATCTTGCTTCATTCTAGACCACCAGTACCTTTGACGAAGATCTCGATACATTTTGGTACTACCCGGATGGATAGATAGCGGTGTATCATGGACCTCCTTCATGACTTTGTCAGTCATCAGCTCGAAGCGAGGTACTACAATGCGGTCTCGGAAGTACAAGGTTCCATCTTCAGCAATCGAGAAATCCCTGTACTTTTGGAGGTGAAGCTCTTTCTTCATTAGGCCAATTTCAGCATCTTTGGCTTGCGCTTCTTTAACAGCCTTCAGAAGGTCTGGCTGTACCACAAGGTTATTAAGAGAACCCTGGGGAAGAATTCGCAGATTCAGCTGAGTCAGTTCTGCGTGAAGACGAGGTTGAGCTTGCCTAACCATGAGGTTGTTGCAATATGACTTGCGACTCAGGGCATCGGCCATTACATTAGCTTTGCCCGGGGTATAAGAAATACCGCAGTCATAATCCGCAATAGCTTCTAACCATCGTTGTTGTCGGAGATTAAGATCCGATTGAGTGAATAAGTATTTCAGACTTTGGTGATCGGTATAAATTTCACACCGATTACCCAGAAGGTAGTGTCGCCATAACTTCAATGCATACATCACTGCTGCAAGTTCAAGATCATGCACTGGATAATTCTCTTCATGTGGACGCAATTGACGTGAAGCATATGCAATTACTCTCCGCTCTTGCATTAGGACGCAGCCTAATCCCTGACGAGAGGCGTCGCAATATATGACAAAGTCCTTGCGAGAATCAGGAGGAGCAAGCACTGGAGCAGAAGTGAGCTTGTCCTTGAGGGTTTGGAAACTTTCCTGACACTTGTCTGTCCACTCAAACTTAACGCCTTTGTGAAGCAGATTAGTTAGGGGCTTGGCAATCTTGGAGAAATTTTCGATGAATCGGCGACAATAACTTGCAAGCCCGAGAAAACTTCTGACTTGCTTGACATTCTTCGGAGGGGTCCAGTCAAGAATAGCCTGAACTCGCTCCGGGTTAACTGCAATACCATCCTTGGAGATGACATGTCCAAGGTAGGTTACCTCGGAAAGCCAGAATTCGCACTTAGAGTACTTGGCATATAATTGGTGCTCTCGAAGTCTCTCCAGAACTAGTCGAAGGTGCTCAGCATGTTCTTCTTTGCTCTTCGAATAAACCAGAATATCATCCAGATATACCACGACGAATTTGTCGAGGTAATCCATGAATATGTAATTCATTAGGCGGGAGAATGTAGCTGGAGCGTTTGTTAAGCCAAACGACATGACTGTGTACTCGTAAGAGCCATAACGAGTAACGAATGCAGTCTTCGGAATATCCTCTTCGCGAACACGGATCTGGTGATAACCCAACCTCAAGTCGAGTTTAGAAAACACCGAAGATCCAGCGAGTTGATCATATAAATCGTTGATCCGGGGAAGTGGATATTTATTCTGAATGGTTGCCTGGTTGATAGGACGATAATCTTGGACCAACCTATTCGTTCCATCTTTCTTCTTGACGAAAAGAGACGGTGCTCCCCATGCAGAGGAACTGGGGCGAATGAAACCCTTCCTTAAGGATTTATCAATTTCCTCCTTAAGCTCGATGAGGTGGTGTGGAGGCATCTTGTAGGGACGCTTCGCAATAGGAGTGGTGCCAGGCTTCAAGTCGATGACGAACTCGACAGCTCTAGCAGGGGGTATTCCTGGAAGTTCTTCTGGAAAAACATCTGGGAAGTCACAGACCACTGGGATATTCTCGATCCCATCAAGTGGAGAAGCATTCAACGCGTTCAAGGCATAAATTTGAGCCTCAGCGTTCTGGGTAAGGTGAGCTTGATAGTTCACTATCTCGTTCAAGGGATGTAGAAGGTGTACCACTTTAGTGGCACAGTTGATTGAGGCGTAGTGGGCTTTCAACCAATCCATTCCCAAAATAAGATCAATACCAGAGGAGTTGAGAATAATGGGGGATGCTCGGAACTCTAACCCTTCGATATTAATCACAACATCAGGGCTAACCAAGGAGGTTTGACAGTGTCCCGCGGGAGTATTTACTCGTATCTTTTGGGGTAGCATGTCACATTTAACTTCATGCATGAGTGCGAATTTATCCGACATAAATGAATGCGATGCTCCTGAATCAAATAAAACGGATGCAGGTACTGAATTAACGAGAAGTGTACCCATCACAGTATCTGGTTGATTTGGAGCTTCAGACATGTTGACGTGGTAGTACTGCCCACGACCATAAGAAGGTCTGGCATTATAGTTGCGCTGTTGGGGAATACCACGGCCAATACCACGGCCAGCAGAAGGGAGAGCCAGTTGATTCTGATTCTGAGAACAATCTCTAGCACGGTGACCTGGCTTGCCACACTTGAAGCATAGTCCGCTGTCAGGATGAGGTGCTGGAGCTCGAGGTGCTGGAGTTGGCAGAGGCTGTCTCGGTGGTGGAGGTGGCAGACGTGGTGCAGCATAAGAAGGTCTGTTCGCAGGAGCTGCTGAACGGAACATGCCTTGGGGAAACCAGATGCGTCGCTTCTGGGAAGACAAGCCCGAAGATGAGCCCGACTCACGGGTGCGTCTGGACGCTTCCTTGTGCTTCTTAAGTCCAGTTTCAACCATGATGGCCTTATTCACCAAGGTGGCGAAATCAGGGTAATCTTGAACAAGAAGGGCTAACTGAATGTCATGGTGCAGTCCTTCACGAAACTTCTCCTGTCTGCGTTCATCAGTAGGAATGTCCTCTTCAGTGTAACGAGATAAGTCTAGAAACTCGCGCTGATAGACTTCCACAGTCTTGTTTCCTTGGACAAGGCTACGGAACTCAGCCTTCTTCCTAGCTATGACAGCTAGAGGAATGTAGCGGGCACGGAAAGCAATCTTAAACTCTGCCCAAGTGACGACAGTACCAGGCGGCAGAGTCTGTCGATGAGTGGCCCACCATTGGGCTGCGGGACCCTTAAGAAGATATGTCGCAAAAGTGACATAGTTAATTTCGGCGACACCAGCAGACTCCATCTCATGAGAGATATCACGCAGCCAGTCATCTGCATCCAGTGGGTTGACTGTGTTGCGGAAAAACGATGGACTGAGCCTCATGAACTCTGGTAAGGCAATGGATGGTTGCTGCTGATTAGCTTCAGGACGAGGGAATTGCTGCATAATCCCCGTCATAAACTAGCGGTTGAGTTCAAACTGTTGCATCATCGCTGCCATGTAATCAGGTGGTGGCGGCGGTGGCGGGTTGTTGTCAGCCATCCTGCTATTCCAACAGGGGTATTTCAGCGATAGCTTATGCAAGTGTTTAACAATAATTATGAGGTAACTCGACATTATTGAAAGAGTGCAATAGATGCTTAAAGTAGTCATTAAGACATACAGATCCGTACACAGTCGGTTAAAATCGGGCAGCATATCGGCGCACATTGAAAAACTAGAGACACACTAGGCGGCACGCAGGCACGCGGTAAGGAAGTACACAACGTGACATAGCAAAGGCTACATCAGCGTCGGAGAAAACCACGGAAACGGGGTATCTGCAAGTGCGGACGACGAGTGTTCATCGCGGCAGGATCCTGTGCTCCATGTGCACTCTGATGCAGAACCCGGTCTCGAACTGTAAGAAGAGGTCCACGTGCAGGCGTGTGACCTCCCACAGCAGGCCAGACGATCCCTGATGGCATCTCAGTCCTGCTCGGGTAAAGAATGTACTCCGGATGCATCCCTGCACGAACAGCTGGTAGCAACTGTGTCATAGCCTCGTAGTAGCGTGCTCGAGTGGCAAACAACTCAACAGCAAGTGCACGAACAGTGCGATCCAAAGCCTGAGCATAGTGGATCAGAACTCGCTGATCATAGCGACGAGGCTCGTACGGGGCACAGATAGCCGTGTAAAATCCAGTAGCATCTCCAACAGGTGCATACGGAATGTACCGATACTCAGAGGCATCCAAGTCAGCATTGTGCTCTTCTCGGAGACGTGCGACAGCAGAGTAGGCAGCATCATGTACTGCCATCTCAATCGTCACGCCTAATCCATGAAAAAGGTGTAGCTCAGTGTCTGAGTTGTTCTACTGATCATAAATCCGAACTTCAGCATAGTACTGTTCCTGGTTGAACTCGCGATAAACCTCATAGACCATGTACTCGGGGCACCAGCGGTATCCCAGCCTGATCAAGAGGGCGATCAGAACAGCTGGAAACCCAGGGACGTCTCGAGCACAGGTGCGAAGCACGAGCTGCGTCGTAGGACGAGGGGGAAACAGTCGATCCATCTGAAATAAGAAGTTCAGGATTGTCGTAAGACATTGAGAAATATAACCGATCTCAAAAGGAAAGGTTAAACAAAACAATGGAAAGGAAATGATTATCAGACTAATCAGATCAATGACAGGGAAATCGCACTGAATCCAGCTCTCCGGGTGGATAGAATTAACGAGAACCTAAATGTCGGTATTAGTAAATTTTATTAAACCCGAATAGATGAGAGATTAGAATCCCAGATTAAAGACGAGGAATAAAAGATCCTAATACCACCCATTTGGCGACGTGGGCCCGTAAGCCACACAGCCAAGTTAGTAAAACAGTTTTTGACCACTAGACTCAACTTCGGCCAAAGAGTTGGAAAGGGGGAATCCTAGAGGCAGTCGGCTCTGATACCAACCTGTGACGACCCCGGCTTAATCGTGCACTAATCATACATGCAAATGCGTACGATCAAGCCTAAGGACTCACTTGAAGATATCACAACACAACTCTAAAGCATAAAATAAAGTCATACAAGCTTAATATTACAAGCCAGGGCCTCGAGGGCTCGAATACAAGCTCGATGGCATACAAGCGTCAGCGGAAGCATTAGATATCTGAGTACAGATATATTACAGAGAGAGAGATAAGCCTTCACAGAGGCGGGGTAAAAATAAAAACTACGATCGAAAGGCGTAGGCCTCCTGCCCTGGACCCTCCGATCCTACTCCTGGTCGTCGAACGGCTCCTCGTAGTAGTAGTACTCGCCAGGCGGATAGTAGTACTGGTCGTCGGCTGGGGCTTCTGGCTCAGGGGCTCCGTCGTCTGGTGGCATCAAATGGAAAATGGGGGAAAAAGAAAATAAAGCAAACGTGAGTACTCATCCGAAGTACTCAGCAAGCAAGGATCTACACTACATATGCATCATTGTCAAAGGAATGGCTGTATATGTGGACTGGGCTGCAGAAATGCCAGAGTAGAGGGGAAAGCCTAGTCCTATCGAAGACTAGCATCTTCAACAATCTTCGACAGTCTTGCAGCATCAGGAGAGAGCAGATGAACATAATGTAAAGTAGTAGTAGTAATATCATCAACCTCGACCTGAGATCCTTTCTCGACTCCCTGCGAGAAAGCAATCCCAGAGCCGTACTATCCAATTCTCACCACATGTTCTAGTTGTACCGATCGGGATACAACTCCGAGTGTCCGTTACCGTAGGACAGGATATCGATAGAAGTTTCTTCCCTGCAGGGGTGCACCAACTTACCCACCACGCTCGCTTAACTCCGGCCGGACACACTTTTCTGGGTCAAGCCCGGCCTCGGCTAAGCAACACGCCGCAACCCGACCAAATACCTAACAGAGAGGTCAGCACGCCGGACTAACCTATGCCCCCAGGGGTCTTGGGCCATCGCCCCGGGAACTCCTGCACGTTACGTGCACCGCCGGTGAGCAGACCTAGCAACCCTTTATACAAGCGCGGTTGCGTTTCCAGTCCAACCCAGCGTGTGCCGCATCAGTCGCTGACGTCCATTAAGCTCCGGCTGAAGTATACGACGCAGAACGCCCATACTATGCCCACGTGATGGTTAGTGCTATCGGGCCAGAGGCCCCTCGGATCAAATATCCAAACCGTAGTGGATTAGGAGCGCGCGGAAACGAGCAGAGACTCACGATCGATGTGACCCCGTCGCCCCGTCTCGAGGACTTGCGGCAAGGGCTAAGAATGCCCGGCCACGCCTCGTAGTTATCTCGCGGGCACCATCCAGGTCAACCCGACTCCACATCACTTCGCAATAAGCTCGCGCGGGTACCCCTCAGGGCCGACCCGTCTTTAGTATCGTGGTTCATAGTCAAGTCATAATATCCAAGGTAACTGTGTGTTTGACACCGAAGGGAACCATGAGGAATCACCCTCGATGGAGTTCCCGCTCGATGTTATCATCAAGGTGAACGAAGGAGGAATCACCCTCGAGGTCCACACTTGAGAGGTTGCGCGACAATGTCGTTATCGGGGGTGGTGTAGGAGGAATCACCCTCGCTTACCACGACCGAGTAACTAACCTACAAGGTTAACATCAGAAGTGCTAACGAGGTATCACCCTCGGCACTCGACGGTAACCCAGCAGTGTCGGCAACTAAGGGGTAGTGATGTGCGGTGCCAGGGTCTGGTCCTCAATCCCGATGATCGGGTCTTCTGATATCCAGCAGGGCAGTCGGGATCAAGTGGAGGTCTCTGTCGTGTCTCTACCCAGCCTATAATAATCAGTCTAGGATAACCAGTAAGGTAACAAAGCAGGGTACAATAATCAGGCTATGCAGCAGATATAGGAAAACAGTAGCAGTAGCAGTTCTAATGCAAGCATAAGAGAGAAGAGAATAGGCGATATAGGCATGCTCAAAATGGGGGTGCTTGCCTGTTTGCTCGGGGGCAAGGGCAAGGTCTTCAGTAGTATCGTCGGGGACGTAGTCGTACTCCTGTGCGGCGTCTGCCTCGGGAGCTACGTCAACGTCGGGGTCTATCGAGAGAGAAGAGGGGGAAGAAACAGGTAAACATAATGCAAACAAATGCAATACGGTGCGTGTGATGCTATGATGCAGTGCAGGGTTGCCTAATTATGCATCTAAGTCATTTTAGTTATTTTTAGAATTATTCTGGGATTTAATATCCGACGTGTGTGCACTATTCATCTGCCGGATTCGGGTCCGGAGTTACGAGTTCTTCTACGTAGGAGGTTCCGATGGAGAAACAGACGGCACGATCAGACTCGGCTCGTCGTTCTGAGCAACTTTCATGTTTTAACTTTTTCGATCCGAGCTACGGTTTAAAAGTTATTAATTTTTCAAAGATTATATGAATTTCTGGAATTTATTTTTATTTAATAAAATCAACATTATCCAGAATAGTGCCTGATGATGTCAGCATTGCGTGCGGATGACGTCAGCATGCAACAGTGGCGCTGACTGGTCAAACTGACCTGTGGGCCCCACATGTCATTCTCAGAGACTTAACAGAGGGGGTAAAAATTAATTAGCTGGGTTAATTAGTCAGTGGGGCCTACTGTCAGTGTCACATTAGTCAACTAATTAACTTAATTAGGATTATCAAATTAATTAGCATTTTATTTATTTTTCTTAAATCATTTAAATTAGCGGGGCCCGGCTGTCAGCGGTTCAGCTGCCCAGTCAGCTAAGTTGACTCGGTCAACTGAGCTGCGGGGCCCAGTGGTCTGCGGCTTAGGAGATGCCACGTCGGCGCCAGGTCATCTCCGGCGACTGGAGCAGCGCCGGCGACCAAAATCACGGCGGCGCGTCGCCGGAGCGCTCGGAAAACGCCCACAGGGCTCGGTTCGGGCCGTGGCTTGGCGCGTTCGAAAGCCAGGGGACTCGCCCGTCGCGTGGGAGTGGTCTCGTCGCCGGAATCTACCGGAGTCGTCGACGGTGAGCTCGCGGGCGGCGCCGGAGTTCGGGGTCTCGCAAAAACGCGGCTACGCGAGGCTCTCGCACGTGCTAACTAGCTAGGGTGAAGCTACGGACCTCCAGGAGCGCGTTGGCGCCACTGGTTCGAGCTGCCGAAGCTCAGGAGCACGCTAATGGCTGCGGCGGCGGCGGTCAGAACACGGCGACGTCGGCAGCTCTTCGGAGGCACCCAAGGACGCGGGGAAGGAAACAGAGGTAGTGGCGGAGCTCACCTAGCGGCTATGAAAAGCCTTTGATAGTTTAGAAGCAGTAGAGAGCTCGAGGTCGACGGGGATCGCCGGCGGCAGAGAAGAAGAGGCTGGGGTCGATTCCGTTCAGGCGGTCCTCCCCGAGCTCGATGTCGAGGGGTAGCCGAGGCAGAAGAACGAGGCGAAGCCGCAGGACGTCCCGGCGAGGTGAATGGGAGGCGGTGGCCGCGCCTGTGAGCAGGGCGCGACGGCGACCGCGTCGGGCGTCGCCGAGATCCAGAGAGGGAGAGCGATGGGAGAGGGAGGAAGTGGACCAGGGAGACCAGGGGGAGTGAACGGGCGTCGGTCTTATCCCCTCCTCCTCACTGTAGTGTCGGCGGCATCGCCGTGTCGGCGCCGCAGCGGCGAGCGCGCGCTCGGCCAGGGACGCGCCGACACGACGACGGAGAGAGAGGGGAGCGGCCTGGTGGGCTGGGTCTAAGTGCACTGTGCACTTAGGCCCAGTCCACAGTAGTTTTTCACTTTTTTTTTGTTCTTTAATTCTTTTCTGTTTTGGAAATGATTAAGCCACTTTAGCAGTTTTGTAAAATATGGAACTTGGTCCAAATATTACAGTGCCATTTTAGCTCTCACCAAAAAGTGGTTTGGACAAATTTGGAATTCATTTGAAGCTGAAAAGAATTTAAATGAATTTGAATATTCTGTTTTGGTGCTGTTTCATCTTGTTAGAGTCACTTTTCTAACTCCAACTTCAATGATGATGATTTTACAAATTTTCCTGGATTATTTGCCATTTAATGAACATTTTCCCAACAGTGTTTGATCAACTTTATAATTCACTTTTGAATTTGAGTTGATTTTCAGATGTGAATTTGAATTGGATCATTAACCCTTATGACTTGGCACTGCAAATGATCATGACTTGGCAGTTTTAACAGAGTGTCACATAGTTTATTACAAGGGGGTGTTACAAGGCGGAGTGCCCTGACTCGCCGGAGGAGGAGGAGAAGGCGGAGGTGTGACGCCCCCGGCTCAATCGTGCACTAATCATACACGCAAATGCACACGATGAAGCCTAAGGACTCACGGGAAGATATCACAACACAACTCTAAAACATAATAAAGTCATACAAGCTTTATATTACAAGCCAGGGGCCTCGAGGGCTCGAATACAAAAGCTCGCATACAAGCATCAGCGGAAGCATCAGATATCTGAGTACAGATATGAAACAGAAACAGAAAGGCCTTTAGAAAGGCGGGGCAAAATAAAACACTACGATCGAAAGGCGCAGGCCTCCTGCCTGGGACCCTCCGAACCTACTCCTGGTCGTCAGTCAAATCGTAGTAGTATCCACCCTCGGGGTAGTAGTAGCGATCGTCGGCGGGGACAGCTGTCTCAGGGGCTCCGTCATCTTGGTCACGACAAACTGATATGGGGAGAAAAGGAAAACAAAGCAACCGTGAGTACTCAGAAGTACTCAGCAAGCAAGGATCTACACTACATATGCAACATTTTCAAAGAGAGGTTGTATATGTGGACTGGGCTGCAGAAAAGCCAGAATAGAGAGGAAATCCTAGTCCTATCGAAGACTAGCATCTTTAGCGGTCTTACAACAATAGAAGAGGGTAGAACAGTACAAGATAATGTAGCAGTATCATTAAGTCTCAACCTCACCAAGAGATCCTTTCTCGACTCCCTGCGAGAAAGCAATCCCAGAGCCATACAGTCAGCAACCTCGTCCTGAGATCCCTTCTCGACTCCCTGCAAGAAGCAATCCCAGAGCCATACAGTCATCAACCTCGTCCTGAGATCCCTTCTCGACTCCCTGCGAGAAGCAATCCCAGAGCCATATATCCAGGTATCATCTCACGTTCTAGTTGTGTTGATCGTGATACAACTCCGAGTGT
This sequence comes from Thinopyrum elongatum, assembly GCA_011799875.1. NCBI lineage: Eukaryota > Viridiplantae > Streptophyta > Magnoliopsida > Poales > Poaceae > Thinopyrum > Thinopyrum elongatum. The sequence continues at coordinate 448,009,169 of CM022301.1, read as the reverse complement.
CCTTTACCGTAGGACCGGCTATCGATAGATGTGTTCTTCCCTGCAGGGGTGCACCAACTTACCCAACATGCTCGATTAACTCCGGCCGGACACACTTTCCTGGGTCATGCCCGGCCTCGGCCAAACGATACATCGCAGCCCTACCTACAGCTCAGCAGAGAGGTCCCCGCCGGTCTACATCCTAAGCACTCAGGGGTCTTGGGCCATCGCCCTGTGCACTCCGGGTCGTTGTGTGCAGGGTGGATACCAGCACTGCCTCGGATGGTCGGTACGATCCAACCGTGCCACAATGCTGAACTGGACGTCTGACAGAACTTTCGGCTGATGCCACGATGCAGAACGCCCATACTATGCCCACGTGATGGTTAGTGCTATCAGGCCAGAGGCCTGCTCGGATCAAATATCCAAATCGTTAGTACCTTGGGCTTGCGGTAATGAGCAGAGACTCATGAAAGATGTGACCCCGTCGCCCCGTCTCGAGGACTTGCGGCAAGGGCCATGAATGCCCGGCCACGCCTCGTATTCACCACTCGGGCACCACACAGGCACCCGTCTTCACAACACTCGCTTCTCAGGCGCACGCGGGTACCCCTCAGGGTCGACCCGCCTATCCAAGTAACAGTGTAAAGTCCAAGTATCCGTGTGTCCATAACATCAGAGGAATCTGAGGTATCACCCTCGTTGAATTCCCACTCGATGTATCCGTCAAGGTGAACTCGGAGGAATCACCCTCGATGGGTTCACACTTGATGTGTTGCACGACAGCGTCGTAATCGGAAGTGGTGAAGGAGGAATCACCCTCGATGACCACGACCAAATAGCTACTCTACAGAGTTAACATCAGAAGTGCTACAAGAGGTTTCACCCTCGTCACTCGATAGTAACGCTGCAGTGTCGTTACAACAAAGGGGGGGTGATGTGCGGTGTCGGGGCCTGGTCTTCAATCCCGTTGATCGGGTCTTCGGATAATCCAGCGGGGCAATCGGGATAAGTGGGGTCACTGATAGGTCTCTACCCAGCCTCAACTAAGCAGTTTAGGATATGCAGGTAATTATCAACAGCAGGTTACAATAAACAGGCTATGCATCAGAATAGGTAAAGCAGCAGCAGCAGCAGCAATTCTAATGCAAGCATGAGAAAATAGAATGGGCGATATCGTGATGATCAAAGGGGGGGCTTGCCTGGTTGCTCGGCGGCAAGGGCAAGGTTGTCAATGGTGTCTTCGGGCTCCAGAGCTGCGTCGGTCTCGGGGAACTACGTCGGGGTCTAACGAGAGAGAACAGGGGGAGGAAACAGTATAAATATAGAGCAAACATGAGCAACATAATGTACGACATGACAATACGCAGTGCCGGGTGTGTCCTAACGTATGGCTACACGTCACCGAGGAAGGGGGAATCCATCTAGGAATGTTTTCCCGGTTCCGGACAGTTGTCAGACAGATGACCGGAGGGGAACGGTTCCATGTTCGGGTAGTTAGGGATGCGTGACAGACGAACGGACCGCGTATCCGGATTCGCCTCGTCGTTCTGAGCAACTTTCATGTATAAAAAATTTCGATCTGAGCTACGGATTATTTTATATGATTTTCTAAAGATTTTAGCAATTTCTGGAATTTATTTAATCATTTAAATTCGAATTATCCAAAACAGTGTACGCTGACATCATCATGATGTCAGCATGACGTCAGCAGTCAACAGTGGAGTTGACCTAGTCAAACTGACGTGTGGGTCCCACCTGTCAGTGTCAGTTTAGTTTAATTAGGTTTTAGTTAATTTTAATTACTGTTTAATTAAACTAACTAATTATTTAGATTAACTTAATCAGAGTTAATTAACTAATTAATTAATTACTAATTATTGATTTTATTAAATCTATTTTTTTATTTTCGTTTTAACAGGGGCTGGCCCACTGGTCAGTGGAACAGCCGGACATGTCCGGTGCGCATACGGGCGCACAGGCGCGGCGAGCGGGCAAGGCGGCGATGAGCGCCGGCATGCGCGGGGCCACGCGCGGGCGGGGCAGGGGCGGCCGGGTGCGGTGGCCCGTCGAACGGCGAGCGGCGGCACGGGCCACAGGCGAGGCGGGGTGAAGCAGCGGCGAGGCGGGCTCGGGCGCGAGCGACAGGGAGAGGGGCGCGGTGAGCGTGGCCCGGAGCGCGGCTCCGGCGCGCGGCCCCGACGAACGGCGTCGAAGGGAGAGGGGAGGGCGGCAGCGGAGGCCGGGGGGTGCTCACGAGGGGGGAGGCGAGGCAGGGGTGGCGAGGCTCGGTGGAGACCGACGGGGAGGGAGGACGAGGAGGCTTCGGCGACGGCGGGTGGGGGTCCGAGCGAGGCGACAGACGGGCGGCGGCAGTGCGGCGTCGGGGAGGCGGGGCCGCGCCCGATCCCTCCTTGATCGGGGGGGGAGAGGGAGGAGAGGAGAGCGAGGGGGGTGAGTGGGGTTGGGGTTAGGTTAGGGTTTCGGGGGGGGGGAAGGCGAGGCCTAAATAGGCCTGGGGTGCGGTGTGGGCCGGCTGGGCCGGCCAGCTGGGCCACGGCCCAGTGGGGGGCGGTTCTGTTTCCTTTTCTTTCTTTTTCTTATTTCTGTTTTCTCTTTTTCTTTTTATTCATTCTTATTTTCTGTTTTGTAAATAGTTCGGCCTCAAACTGACTTTTACAAAATTAGTGACTTGGCCCATTAGATGCTATGTAATATCTACACCTACCAAAAATTGGTTTGGAGACAAATGGGGTTCACACAAATTTTATATTAAATAAAATGTATTAAACCTTGCTGTTTTGGTAATGTTAGAGCCACCTAATTAATTTATTAATTGTTGGTTACAATTTTAGAATAGCCTCTGTAATATTTGCTATTTATTGAACATTTTAGTTTCTATGTTGGACAACTTTTATTTTCCACTTTTAGTTTGAATTTCTATTTGAATTTGAATTTGAAAAGAGATATGATACTAATGATGATCAAGCACTGTTGATCATGATGACATGGCATGATCAAAAGGGTGATCACTGTAGCTTAATACATGGGGTGTTACAAATCTCCTCCACTAACAAGAATTCTCGTCCCGAGAATTAAGAGGTATATGGAAAAAGTTCGGGGTATTCCGCACGAAGATTATCCTCGCGTTCCCAAGTGGCTTCATCTTCAGTATGATTTGACCACTGCACTTTGAGGAACTTGGTAACCTTTTAACGGGTCCGACGTTTAGCTTCATCGAGAATGCGGATCGGATGCTCCTTATAAGAAAGATCATCTTGCAATTCGACCATTTCGTGATCCACTGCACGGTGCGGAGATTCCTTTCCGCATAATTGCTAGACGTGGTCAGGTGGCATATAAAATGTGTGCTCTGGGAAGAAAGACCAGGTAGCACCGTTAATATTAGCACGATAATGATGTAGCCGTTTAGGCTAGGATTTACATTATGGAGTATTAAACTTGTAAGCAAGGAAGATTTCGAATACTTGTCGAATCGCAATGCGGACTCGATTCCGTTATCGGTGTCCTTGAGTGTCTAACAACTCAGAACCCGGGGAAAAATTGGAATCGGTGAGAAATAATAGTAGATGAAGAACTCATAAGGAGTTATGTAGTTCCGTGATAATCTCGAGATACCAGGGGGTAATACTCGACGACAGATCAAAGTAGAGGTTGGACTGGGGTATTGCTCTATAGAAGACATGTGCTTAACTTGCACGAGAAATGGTAATTAAAAGGAGGACATGGTTGGAACCACGATTACAAAAGGCCAGATCCCAGATATAAGATGAACTTATACCAAGGGAATAATTAATTTAAGAGAAGCTTTAATGACTAGATATACATCGTGTCCAGGGGCATGAACACAAAGTTCAAGGTTGACTCCCACTTCTGCAATGCATAACCTTTCATACGCTGCTCTATTAAAAATGATTTGAGTGCGAAGACCTACATGGTGAATTACCAGAGGAGTATGAACCTTGGAAAACTTTCGGGTTCAAACATATTAAGGAAGGCATAGGTTCAACCCATCGGGGCATCTTAGAAACATATACCACAACCTTCGAGAGTAATTATCACCAGCTCGAAAGCAGAGCATGGTTGGACAAATCAGAGAATAGGATTTACCAATGGCATTATTTATCAGAGAAGAACTTGAGGTTTTTGCATACAAAGGACACTGTCGAATGATAATTCAACAAAGGATCTGACGGTCCATATCGGGGTTGATGTGAGCATTGGCACACAATTAGAGGATGAAACAAAGAAAAGGCACTCGATTATAGAATCAACTGACTAATTTAAAGCTCAATTGCAAAGGATTTATGATTTCCAAATCAAGGGATTAGAAGCAAATGCTTTGATTTAAGGATGGATAAGTTGAGTAGGCTTAGGGGTACAATCGATGGCTATTTGATTGATCGAGATCCAGCTCATGTTAAAAATGACGTCTGAGCCGGAAAGATAATTTTAAAAGGATCAACTGATGATTGCGTGCATTCACACTCATGTTGAATCAATAGGATCAAAATGCGGTGTCAAAATTTACTAATGAATATTGCCAGACATATGGGAAGCATCCATAATGCAAGCAGACAAGTATTTGCAAAGCAATAAGCTGCTGAGGATTTTTCGAAAGATCGAATAGTATTTTGAAGACCTTTGTGAAATACATGAGTCAACTGGGGATGAGCGGATACTCGATAAGTGCGAGAAATTATCCGTAGAGGTATTTAGGTGGCAAAGAACTGCAAGGCAGTAGGCACAAAGTAATCTCGGATCAATAGAGAGAATTTCGGGGTATCTTGTAATAACAAGATCAATGGGATTGAATGTAATAATGGCGAGTGTATGCAGTTATCCATAAGGATATAACAGCGGTAGGGAATTTGCAAAGGCGGTGGACACAGGTGTCTCGGGGAAACATCGAATAGTATCTTCGAAACCTTCTGGTGAAGCAGTCGACCATCTGAATGTAGGGGCTCTCCGACAGGAAGTGGTATCGAGATCCTAGAGTTATTTTTAGTAAAATCATTTAACCTGAATAGAAGAGAGGTCAAAGTCCCAGAGTAAAGGTCGAGGAGTAAAAGATCCTAATGCCACCCAATTGGCGACGTGGGCCCGTAAGCCACACAGCCAAGTTAGTAAAACAGTTTTCGAAGTCTAGACTCAACTTCGACCAAGGAGTTGGAAAGGGGGATTCCTACAGGCAGTCAGCTCTGATACCAACTTGTGACGCCCCCGGCTCAATCGTGCACTAATCATACACGCAAATGCACATGATGAAGCCTAAGGACTCACGGGAAGATATCACAACACAACTCTAAACCATAATAAAGTCATACAAGCTTTATATTACAAGCCAGGGGCCTCGAGGGCTCGAATACAAAAGCTCGCATACAAGCGTCAGCGGAAGCATCAGATATCTGAGTACAGATATGAAACAGAAACAGAAAGGCCTTTAGAAAGGCGGGGCAAAATAAAACACTACGATCGAAAGGTGCAGGCCTCCTGCCTGGGACCCTCCGAACCTACTCCTGGTCATCAGTCAACTCGTAGTAGTATCCACCCTCGGGGTAGTAGTAGCGATCGTCAGCGGGGATAGCTGTCTCAGGAGCTCCGTCATCTTGGTCACGGCAAACTGATATGGGGAGAAAAGGAAAACAAAGCAACCGTGAGTACTCAGAAGTACTCAGCAAGCAAGGATCTACACTACATATGCAACATTTTCAAAGAGAGGCTGTATATGTGGACTGGGCTGCAGAAAAGCCAGAATAGAGAGGAAATCCTAGTCCTATCAAAGACTAGCATCTTCAGCGGTCTTGCAGCAATAGAAGAGGGTAGAACAGTACAAGATAATGTAGCAGTATCATTAAGTCTCAACCTCACCCAGAGATCCTTTCTTGACTCCCTGTGAGAAAGTAATCCCAGAGCCATACAGTCATCAACCTCGTCCTGAGATCCCTTCTCGACTCCCTGCGAGAAGCAATCCCAGAGCCGTACAGTCATCAACCTCGTACTGAGATCCCTTCTCGACTCCCTGCGAGAAGCAATCCCAGAGCCATATATCCAGGTATCATCTCACGTTCTAGTTGTGTCGATCGTGATACAACTCCGAGTGTCCTTTACCGTAGGACCGGCTATCGATAGATGTGTTCTTCCCTGCAGGGGTGCACCAACTTACCCAACACGCTCGATTAACTCCGGCCGGACACACTTTCCTGGGTCATGCCCGGCCTCGGCCAAACGATACATCGCAGCCCTACCTACAGCTCAGCAGAGAGGTCCCCGTCGGTCTACATCCTAAGCACTCAGGGGTCTTGGGCCATCGCCCTGTGCACTCTGGGTCATTGTGTGCAGGGTGGATACCAGCACCGCCTCGGATGGTCGGTACGATCCGACCGTGCCACAATGCTGAACTGGACGTCTGACAAAACTTTCGGCTGATGCCATGATGCAGAACGCCCATTCTATGCCCACGTGATGGTTAGTGCTATCAGGCCAGAGGCCTGCTTGGATCAAATATCCAAATCGTTAGTACCTTGGGCCTGCGGTAATGAGCAGAGACTCACGAAAGATGTGACCCCATCGCCCCGTCTCGAGGACTTGCGGCAAGGGCCATGAATGCCCGGCCACGCCTCGTATTCACCACTCGGGCACCACACACGCACCCGTCTTCACAACACTCGCCTCTCAGGTGCACGCGGGTACCCCTCAGGGTCGACCCGCCTATCCAAGTAACAGTGTAAAGTCCAAGTACTCGTGTGTCCATAACATCATAGGAATCCGAGGTATCACCCTCGTTGAATTCCCACTCGATGTATCCGTCAAGGTGAACTCGGAGGAATCACCCTCGATGGGTTCACACTTGATGTGTTGCACGACAGCGTCGTTTCCGGAAGTGGTGAAGGAGGAATCACCCTCGATGACCACGACCAAATAGCTACTCTACAGAGTTAACATCAGAAGTGCTACAAGAGGTTTCACCCTCGGCACTCGATAGTAACGCTGCAGTGTCGTTACAACTAAGGGGGGGGGTGATGTGCGGTGTCGGGGCCTGGTCTTCAATCTCGTTGATCGGGTCTTCGGATAATCCAGCGGGGCAATCGGGATAAGTGGGGTCACTAATAGGTCTCTACCCAACCTAAACTAAGCAGTTTAGGATATGCAGGTAATTATCAACAGCAGGTTACAATAAACAGGCTATGCATCAGAATAGGTAAAGCAGCAGCAGCAGTTCTAATGCAAGCATGAGAAAATAGAATGGGCGATATCGGGATGATCAAAGGGGGGGCTTGCCTGGTTGCTCGGCGGCAAGGGCAAGGTAGTCAATGGTGTCTTCGGGCTCCGGAGCTGCGTCGGTCTCGGGGAACTGCGTCGGGGTCTAACGAGAGAGAACAGGGGGAGGAAACAGTATAAATATAGAGCAAACATGAGCAACACAATGTACGACATGACAATACGCAGTGCCGGGTGTGTCCTAACATATGGCTACATGTCACCGAGGAAGGGGGAATCCATCCGGGGATGTTTTCCCGTTTCCGGACAGTTGTCAGACAGATGACCGGAGGGGAACGGTTCCATGTTCGGGTAGCTAGGGACGCGTGACAGACGAACGGACCGCGTATTCGGATTCGCCTTGTAGTTCTGAGCAACTTTCATGTATAAAGTTTTTTGATCTAAGCTACGGATTATTTTATATGATTTTCTAAAGATTTTAGCAATTTCTGGAATTTATTTAATCATTTAAATTCAAATTATCCAAAACAGTGTATGCTGACATCATCATGATGTCAGCATGATGTCAGCAGTCAACAGTGGAGTTGACCTAGTCAAACTGACGTGTGGGTCCCACGTGTCAGTGTCAATTTGGTTTAATTAGGGTTTAGTTAATTTTAATTACTGTTTAATTAAACTAACTAATTATTTAGATTAACTTAATCAGAGTTAATTAACTTAATTAATTACTAATTATTGATTTTATTAAATCTATTTTTTTATTTTTGTTTTAACAGGGGCTGGCCCACTTGTCAGTGGCATAGCCGGACATGTCCGGGCTGTGCCCGTTCGGGCACCGGACATGTCCGGTGCGCATACGGGCACACGGGCGCGGCGAGCGGGCGAGGCGGCGATGAGCGCCGGCGTGCGCGGTGCCACGCTCGGGCGGGAGGCAAGCGCGGGCGGGGCAGGGGCGGCTGGGCGCGGTGGCCCGTCAAACGGCGAGCGGCGGCGCGGGCCACAAGCGATGCGGGGAGGGGTGAAGCAGCGGCAAGGCGGGCTCGGGCGCGAGCGACAGGGAGAGGGGCGCGGTGAGCGCGGCCCGGAGCGCGGCTCCGGCGCGCGGCCCAGGCGAACGGCGTCGAAGGAAGAGGGGAGGGCGGCAGCGGAGGCCGGGGGGTGCTCACGAGGGGGGAGGCGAGGCAGGGGTGGCGAGGCTCGGTGGAGCCGACGGGGAGGAGGACGGGGAGGCGTTCGGCGACGGCGGTGGCGGGGTCCGGCGACAGCGAAGACGGGCGACGGCGTTGCGGCGTCGGGGAGGCGGGGCCGCGCCCGATCCCTCCTGGATCGGGGGGGAGAGGGAGGAGAGGAGAGCGAGGGGGTGAGTGGGGTTGGGGTTAGGTTAGGGTTTCGGGGGGGGGAAGGCGAGGCCTAAATAGGCCTGGGGTGCGGCGTGGGCCGGCTGGGCCGGCCAGCTGGGCCACGGCCCAGTGGGGGGGTTCTGTTTCCTTTTCTTTCTTTTTCTTATTTCTGTTTTCTCTTTTTCTTTTTATTCATTCTTATTTTCTGTTTTGTAAATAGTTCGGCCTCAAACTGACTTTTACAAAATTAGTGACTTGGCCCATTAGATGCTATGTAATATCTACAGCTACCAAAAATTGGTTTGGAGACAAATGGGGTTCACACAAATTTTATATTAAATAAAATGTATTAAACCTTGCTGTTTTGGTAATGTTAGAGCCACCTAATTAATTTATTAATTGTTGGTTACAATTTTAGAATAGCCTCTGTAATATTTGTATTTATTGAATATTTTAGTTTCTATGTTGGACAACTTTTATTTTCCACTTTTAGTTTGAATTTCGATTTGAATTTGAATTTCAAAAGAGATATGATACTAATGATGATCAAGCACTGTTGATCATGATGACATGGCATGATCAAAAGGGTGATCACTGTAGCTTAATACATAGGGTGTTACAGGAGGCGTCCAGTTCGGAAGGTTGATGAGCTCCTTCCGCTATAGACATGGAGTCTTCAGAGCAAGACCCAGCTGAGTCTCCCCTTCACCGGTAGGGTGGTCAAGCTCGAGCTCGTCAAATCCCTTCGTTATTTCATCGACCATCACAACAGCATAGCCTTGTGGAATCGGAAGGCCATGAAAAGTTGCGCCGGGTTCAGGAGGTGCAACAGAGCCGACAGCCGCCTTGACTTTGAGGTGCTGCCATTGTGTCATAAGGTGGCAATCTTGAGCCTTCGTGATAGCATCCACGGGGTAGCTGGGAGCTGTGAAGTCAGGCTGCTGAAGGAGCTCGGTGGAAGCCACGCTGCTTCTCCGCTGAGATGGCGGGGTAACTTCTGGGGTAGCTCTGGCGGCAGGTCGCTGGCTCTGAACTAGTGCTTGTTCCTCTAGCGCTCGTACCCTTGCATTCAGCTTCTGCAGTTTGGTTTGCTCCACTTTCCACCTCCTCTCCCGGGTTTTGTAACCACCTGCGCTGGGAAACCCAACCTTCCACGCAACGGAGCCTGCCGTGCCTCGTGTTCGTCCTGGGTGCTTAGGATTCCCGAGGGCCTGTGTGAGCTCGTCGTTCTCTCTGTCGGGAACGAACGTCCCTTGCTGCGTTGCGGCGATATACTTCTGAAGCTTCTTGAAGGGTATTTCAAGTTGCTCCTCCATCCAATGACACTTCCCTATTTCAGGGTCCAAGGTTCCCCCAACCCCGAAGAACCAAGTCCTTGAACGGTCTGGCCAGTTCAATGTCTCTGGTTCGACCCCTTTATCAAGCAGGTCCTTCTCAGCCTTGTCCCAACACGGCCGGGCTTTGAGGTAGCCACCTGACCCCGTGCGATGGTGATGCTCCTTCTTTGCAGCATTTTTCTTGTTTGTCGCTGACATCTTCTTACTCTTCTCCGATGTCTTGTGGGCCACAAATGTGGGCCAGTGATCTCTTATCTTCTCAAATCGGCCGGTGAATTCTGGAGTCTTCCCTTTGTCGACAAACGTTGATTTCAACTCATTCTTCCACCTCCTGAATAGATCTGCCATCTTCTTAAGAGCATGAGCCTTGACCAATGGCTCTATAACTGGCTTATCCGGATCCTCCTCTGGCGGTAGGGTGAAATTTGCCTTCAGCGCGGTCCAAAGATCATCTTTCTGTCTATCATTGACAAAAGACACTTGAGGGTCTTCGCTCTTAGGCTTATTCCATTGGTGGATGCTGATCAGGATCATGTCCCTAACAAGAACCCCGCACTGAGCAGAAAATGCTTCCTTGGTCTAGCTGGGTTCAATCGGTTGGCCATCGCCCTTGATTGCTGTGATCGTGAATCTTTCATCCTGGCGCAACCTTTTCTTCGGGCCTCGTCTCGTTACCGAAGTTTGGCTCGATCCGGAGGGCTAGAAAAGAAGAAAGAAGAGAGTTAATATGTGTACATACCAAAACAATTAATGCATCCATTAGCTAGTCAGCACAAGCTTAATTAATATATATACCTCATCGGACTTTGCAACAGCTCCTTCCTCCGTTCGCTCACCGGAGCAGTCATCACGGTCTCCTTCTTCCACCGGCATTCCGTCACCGGAGCCATCATAATCATGTCCTTCCACCTCCATTGTTCGATCACCGGAGCCTGCTTCACCCTCTCCTTCCAGACCATCGGTGTTGTTGAGATACGACAAGACATCACCTCCGCCGAGAATTATGTCCCCCAACAACTGTTCTGCTTCGATGTCTCGGTGCTCCATAGTTTCTGCAAATATTACAACATGGCAATTAATATACAAACATGACAGATGGATATATTAGTACAAACGTAGACCTAGCTAGCTCGACGCTTCTACGGTTTGGGGTGGCCTCAATAACGCTTCTAGGGTTTGGGGTGGCCTAGGCAATGCTTCTAGGGTTTGGGGTGGCCTCGACAACGCTTCTAGGGTTTGGGCCGGACCGCCTCTCTCATGAATGTCCAACGTCCGGACCGACAAGGGATTTAACAAAATGACGCCATTCTGGATGTGCAGAAAATGGAACAAAATGACGCCTCTCTCATCATTAGCCGGAAGTAACAGGCGCATAATGGTACGAAGCTCTCCAAAATTGTTTTGGAACGGAGTCCCTGATAGGATATTTAGTTTTTTGGTACGAAGTTCAGCAAGAGCCTTCCGAATATCGCTATTTGGAAGAATATATATATATATGAGATCAGAAAAAAAATTGGATCAACTTGTGCACATCCATAATGGGGCATTCTTGAAAAATCTCGACCATCGGCCCCTCGACGACCCTTGACCCCTCGGCGATCCACGAACCTCGACCCCTCGGCGACCCTCGACCCTCTACCCTAGTTCCCAACCCTCGACCGCTCGGTGATCCTCGACACCCTCGTTCCCGATAAAAATAAGAAGAGGAAGAAGAAGAAAAAAAAAGAGGAGAAGAAGAAGGAATAGAATAGAGGAGAAGAAGTTAGTTTTTCATTCCTCTATTCCTTCTTCTTCTCCTCTTTTTTTTCTTCTTCTTCCTCTTCTTATTTTTTTCTTCTCTTCTTCCTCTCCTCTTCTTCTCCTTCTTCTCCTCCTTCTTCCTCTCCTCTTCTTCTCCTTCTTCTCCTCCTTCTTCCTCTTCTTATTTTCCTTTTTCCTCTACTTCTTTTTCTTCTTCTTCCTTCTTCCTTCTTCCTCTTTTCTTCTTTTTCCTTATTTTCCTTTTTCCTCTCCACTAACCTAAAATCTACTAACCTAAAATGCACTAACAATACAACTAACCTAAAATGCACTAAATCAACTAACCTAAAATGCACTAACCTAAATCAACTAACTCAACATATGAATTTATAAAGTGCACTTGATATGTTTCGAGGACTCCCCCCCCCCCCTCATGTCAAAGTTATCGGGGAGGGGGTATATCGACAACGACTTACATACATGGAAAAAAATGATATCCATCTATACATACATAGCCACATACATATATACATGAAAAAAAATGCTATAAAAAAATACATATATGAACAAAAAAATTAATACACATATGAACAAAAAAATACATATATGAACAAAAAATCCAACTTTTGCATATTCTTTGCATATGAACATAATACATACATTTTCTTTTTTTCTTAAATGTAACTTTTGCATACACATACATATATATCATCATATACACTACATATATATCATCTATGAACAAAAAAATTATGAAAAAATAGGACATATCATCATATATATACACATACATATCATCATATACACTACATATATATCATCTATGAACAAAAAAAATCATCATATTAAAAAAACAAAGAGGAGGAGGCCGGCCGGACCGAACGTCGAGGAGAGGTGCGGCATGGTCGGGGCAGGCCAGGGGCGCGGGGCGGCGTCGGGGCAGGGGCACGGGGCGGCCGGCGTCGAGGCAGGGAGCACGGGGCGGCCGGCGTACGTCGAGGCAGGGGGCACGGGCCGGGCGGCGCGTCGGGGCAGGGCAGGAGCGCGGGGCAACGGCGACGAGGAGCGGGCGGCGACGGCGTCGAGAAGCGGGCGGCGACGGCGACGGCGAGCACGGGGCGGCAACGGCGTCGAGGAAGCAGGGGCAGCCTGGCGGCGTTCAGAGAAGAATGGCGGGGTGGGGGGAAATTTCTCTAAGTGTGGGGTTATATACCCACACCTTTGGTCCCGGTTTGTGGCACGAACCGGGACCAATGCAACCCTTTGGTCCCGGTTCGTGCCACCAACCGGGACCAAAGGTCTCTTTTCGTCAGCCCAAAGGGCGGGAAGCGGAGACCTTTTGTCCCGGTTAGTAGAACGAACCGGGACCAAAAGGTAGCATTGGTCCCGGTTGGTGCCACGAACCGGGACCAAAGGTGGGCATTGGTCCCGGTTCGTGCCACCAACCGGGACCAATAGCCTGTGCCTGGCACAGCCGCGGTGGATGTTTAGTCCCACTTCGCTAGCTGAGGAGCTTCGGCACTAGTTTATAAGCGCGGCCGTGCCTCCCCTTTCGAACTCCTCTCTATTGCAGGCCTACTGGCCTAAATGTGTCTCTCTGCCTGTGGGCCTACTGGGCCTTCTGCGGGCCTGAATCCTGGCCCACCTAACGGGTTGGGTTTCTAGTCATATTCAGGCCGTGGTGGCCCAGTAGGCGGCATTTTTTATTTTTTTTTCTTGTTTTTTTGTTTTGTTTTTTGCATTATTTATTTTCTTTTGTTTTTTGCTTTATTTTTTTAATTTTTTTTGCTGTTAGGTCACAAAAATTATAAACTTTTTGTTAGTGCCATTAGTTTTCAAATTTGAATAGTTTAAATTTGAATTCTTTGAAATTTGTGTAAATCACTAGTTTGTGAATAACTTTACTATAAAAATAGATTTTTTTAGTGATTCTTTTTCCTGCTATTTAGTATTACTATGTTTTAACATTATATTCAAAAACAGATTTTGTATTTTAGTTTCTAACAAAAAATTCTTTATGATAATTCTTTTTGCTATTAAAATTTCTAACAAAAAAATTCTTTATGATAATTCTTTTTGGTATTAACGTTTTGAACTAAAAATACTTTGATAATTTTAGTTGCATAATTTTTTTCTAATTTTAGTTTCAAAAATACTAGAGGTTTATAAAAGCTTTTTAGTTGATTCCTTTTGCTATTAGAGTTTTATAAAAGCTTTTTAGTTGATTCTTTTTGCTATTTAAGAATATTATAGTTTTGTTTTAGTTGATCATAACAGAATATTTTAATTGATTATTTTAATTTCATTCTTTTTGCTATTAGTTCATTCTTTTTGCGCTAAATGACCCTGAAATTGAAAAGCACTACAAATGAACTCTGAAAATGTTGAAAGTTGGCATGGTATCATCATTTCACCCACATAGCATGTGCTAAAAAGTTGAGAGGGTTACGGCAAAAACTGGATGTACTTCGTGTACAAAACGGGCAATCTCTTTCGAAGTATCAGGGTTTCGAACGAAAACTCATCTGTTACAAAGGGATTTCATTTTTTTGAACTTATTTGAACTCCAAACTTTTTGTGTGTTCAAAATGCACCATTCAAAGCCAAATCATCAATTTTCAACCCTTTCTGACTTCATTTGTTATTTTTCATGCATTTACTGATTTTTTGAGCTATATGACCTTGAAATTGAAAAGCACTACAAATGAACTCTGAAAAGGTTGAAAGTTGGCATGGTATCATCATTTCACCCACATAGCATGTGCTAAAAAGTTGAGAGGGTTACGGCAAAAAATGGATGCACTTCGTGTACAAAACGGACAATCTCTTTCGATGTATCAGGGTTTCGAACGAAAACTCGTCTGTTACAAAGGGATTTCATTTTTTTGAACTTATTTGAACTCCAGACTTTTTGTGTGTTCAAAATGCACCATTCAAAGCCACATCATCAATTTTCAACCCTTTCTAACTTCATTTGTTATTTTTCATGCATTTACTAATTTTTTGAGCTATATGACCCTGAAATTGAAAAGCACTTCAAATGAACTCTGAATAGGTTGAAAGTTGGCATGGTATCATCATTTCAGCCACATAGCATGTGCTAAAAAGTTGAGAGGGTTACGGCAAAAACTGGATGCACTTCGTGTACAAAACGGACAATCTCTTTCGAAGTATCAGGGTTTCATACGGAAAACTCGTCTGTTACAAAGGGATTTCATTTTTTTTAACTTATTTGAACTCCAGACTTTTTGTGTGTTCAAAATGCACCATTCAAAGCCACATCATCAATTTTCAACCCTTTCTGACTTCATTTGTTATTTTTCATGCATTTACTGATTTTTTTGAGCTATATGACCCTGAAATTGAAAAGCACTTCAAATGAACTCTGAAGAGGTTGAAAATTGGCATGATATCATAATTTCACCCACATAGCATGTGCTAAAAAGTTGAGAGGGTTACGGCAAAAACTGGATGCACTTCGTGTATAAAACGGACAATCTCTTTCGAAGTATCAGGGTTTCCGGAAACTCGTCTGTTACAAAAGGCATTTCATTTCTTCACATGTAACTGCAGTGATATTCTAGATCAAAGGCATCATCATAATAGTTGTGAAGAGAAAGTCTTCACTTCTTCTTCGCTTGTGTCCTTTACTTATTACGCCGTAACCATGGATATTCTTCATCGCTTAACAGGGTGCTTGGGTCAGCCTTGACTTTGAAGGGAGGAATTTCATGAAACTTTTCATAATCTTCAGACAAGTCTGTCTTGCCCTCTAATCCCATGATGTCTCTTTTTCCTGAAAGAACTATGTGGCGCTTTGGCTCATCGCATGATGTATTCGCTTCCTTATCTTTTCTTTTTCTTGGTTTGGTAGACATGTCCTTCACATAGAAAACCTGTGCCACATCATTGGCTCGGACGAATGGTTCATCTGTGTACCCAAGATTGTTCAGATCCACTGTTGTCATTCCGTACTGTGGGTCTACCTGTACCCCCGCCTCCTGACATATTGACCCATTTGCACTTAAACAAAGGGACCTTAAAATCATGTCCGTAGTCAAGTTCCCATATATCCACTATGTAACCATAATATGTGTCCTTTCCCCTCTTGGTAGCTGCATCAAAGCAGACACCGCTGTTTTGGTTGGTGCTCTTTTGATCTTGGGCGATCGTGCAAAATGTATTCCCATTTATCTCGTATCCTTTATAAGTCAATACAGTCGAAGATGGTCCCCTGGCCAATGAGTACAGCTCATCAGAAACAGTGTTGTCACCTCTGAGACGTGTTTCCAACCAACTGCCGAAAGTCCTGATGTGTTCACATGTAATCCAGTCGTCACATTGCTCCGGGTGTTTGGAGCGCAGAATGTTCTTGTGTTCATCGACATACGGGGTCACCAAGGTAGAGTTCTGTAGAACTGTGTAGTGTGCTTGAGACCAAGAATGCCCGTCCCTACATATTATTGAGTCCCCTCCTAGCGTGCCTTTTCCAGTCAGTCTCCCCTCATACCGCGATTGAGGGAGGCCAATCTTCTTAAGGCCAGGAATGAAGTCAACACAAAACCCAATGACAACCTCTATTTGATGGCCCATGGAGATGCTTCCTTCTGGCCTAGCGCGGTTACGGACATTTTTCTTTAGGACTCCCATGAACCTCTCAAAGGGGAACATATTGTGTAGAAATACAGGGCCCAGAATGACAATCTCGTCGACTAGATGAACTAGGACATGCGTCATGATATTGAAGAAGGATGGTGGGAACACCAGCTCGAAACTGACAAGACATTGCGCCACATCACTCCTTAGCCTTGGTAGGATTTGTGGATCGATCACCTTCTGAGAGATTGCATTGAGGAATGCACATAGCTTCACAATGGCTAATCGAACGTTTTCCGGTAGAAGCCCCCTCAATGCAACCGGAAGCAGTTGCGTCATAATCACGTGGCAGTCATGAGACTTTAGATTCTGGAACTTTTTCTCTCCCATATTTATTATTTCCTTTATATTCGACGAGAAGCCAGACGGGACCTTCATACTGAGCAGGCATTCAAAGAAGATTTCCTTCTCTTCTTTGGTAAGAGCGTAGCTGGCAGGACCTTCATACTGCTTTGGAGGCATGCCGTCTTTTTCGTGCAAATGTTGCAGGTCCTCCCGTGCCTCCGATGTATCTTTTGTCTTCCCATACATGCCCAAGAAGCCTAGCAGGTTCACGCAAAGGTTCTTTGTCACGTGCATCACGTCAATTGAAGAGCGGACCTCTAGGTCTTTCCAGTAGGGTATGTCCCAAAATATAGATTTCTTCTTCCACATGGGTGCGCGTCCCTCAGCGTCATTCGGAACAGATAGTCCGCCGGGACCCTTTCCAAAGATTACGTGTAAATCATTGACCATAGCAAGTACGTGATCACCGGTACGCATGGCGGGCTTCTTCCGGTGATCTGCCTCGCGCTTTGAAATGCTTGCCTTTCTTTCGACATTGATGGTTGGTTGGAAGAAATCGACGATGCCCCAGGTACACATTCTTCCTGTATTTGTCCAGGTATATACTTTCGGTGTCAGCTAAACAGTGCGTGCATGCGTGGTATCCCTTGTTTGTCTGTCCTGAAAGGTTACTGAGAGCAGGCCAATCATTGATGGTTACAAACAGCAACACATGCAGGTCAAATTCCTCCTGTCTGTGCTCATCCCACACACGTACATCGTTTTCATTCCACAGCTGTAAAAGTTCTTCAACTAATGGCCTTAGGTACACATCAATGTCGTTGCCGGGTTGCTTAGGGCCTTGGATGAGTACTGACATCATAATGAACTTCCGCTTCATGCACAGCCAAGGAGGAAGGTTATAGATACATAGAGTCACGGGCCAGGTGCTGTGATTGCTGCTCTGCTCCCCAAAAGGATTAATGCCATCCGCGCTTAAACCAAACCATACGTTCCTTGCGTCACCTGCAAACTCCTCCCAGTACTTTCTCTCAATTTTTCTCCACTGTGACCCGTCAGCGGGTGCTCTCAACTTCCCATCTTTCTTATGGTCCTCTCTGTGCCATCGCATCAACTTGGCATGCTCTTTGTTTCTGAACAGACGTTTCAACCGTGGTATTATAGGAGCATACCACATCACCTTCGCAGGAACCCTCTTCCTGGGGGGCTCGCCGTCAACATCACCAGGGTCATCTCGTCTGATCTTATACCACAATGCACCGCATACCGGGCATGCGTTCAAATCCTCGTACGCACCGCGGTACAGGATGCAGTCATTAGGGCATGCATGTATCTTCTGCACATCCAATCGTAGAGGGCATACGACCTTCTTTGCTACGTACGTACTGTCGGGCAATTCGTTATCCTTTGGAAGCTTTTTCTTCAATATTTTTAGTTGCTTCTCAAATCCTTTGTCAGGCACAGCATTCTCTGCCTTCCACTGCAGCAATTCCAGTACGGTACCGAACTTTGTGTTGCCATCTTCGCAATTGGGGTACAACCCTTTTTGGTGATCCTCTAACATGGGATCGAACTTCAGCTTCTCCTTTTCACTTTCGCACTGTCTCTTTGCATCAACAATGACCCGGCGGAGATCATCATCGGGCACATTGTCTGGTTCCTCTTGATCTTCAGCTTCCCCCGTTGCAGCATCACTGTATTCAGGGGGCACATAGTTGTCATCATCCTCTTCTTCTTCGCTGTCTTCCATCATAACCCCTCTTTCTCCGTGCTTGGTCCAAACATTATAGTGTGGCATGAAACCCTTATAAAGCAGGTGGGTGTGAAGAATTTTCCGGTCAGAGTAAGACTTCGTATTCCCACATATAGGGCATGGACAACACATAAAACCATTCTGCTTGTTTGCCTCAGCCACTTCGAGAAAATTATGCACGCCCTTAATGTACTCGGAGGTGCGTCTGTCACCGTACATCCATTGCCGGTTCATCTGCGTGCATTATATATAATTAAGTGTGTCAAAAACCATTACAGAACATCATGAATAGATAAGTGACCAAATTAATAGAAGTTCATCATCACATTAAAACCAAAGTACATACATAGTTCTCATTGAACAACATATAGCTCTCCAGAGCATCTAATTAAACCATACATTAAAACTATGTAAAACATTTCAATGCAACAATAAATGCGATCATAATCGCAACCAAGGTAACAATTGATCCAACGGCATAATGATACCAAGCCTCGGTATGAATGGCATATTTTCTATACTTTCTAATCTTGAAGCGCATTGCATTCATCTTGATCTTGTGATCATTGACGACATTCGCAACATGCAACTCCAATATCATCTTCTCCTCCTCAATTTTTTTCAATTTTTCCTTCAAGTAATTGTTTTCTTCTTCAACTAAATTTAACCTCTCGACAATAGGGTCGGTTGGAATTTCCAGTTCACATACCTCCTAGATAAAAAAATCTATGTCACGTTGGTCGACATAATTGTCATAAACAATAAATGAACCAAATAGTTATAAAATATAATATATACCACATCCGAATCATAGACATGACGAGGGCCGATGGGGGCGGATACCAAAACCGTCGCACTATATAATAACAAACAATAATAAAAGTAAGAAAATTATACAAGTATCTACTTAAATCATACAAGTAAGAATTTTTTTTCTTTTAGAAAGAAGATAAGAACAAGAGGCTCACCACGGTGGTGCCGGCGACGAGATCGGCGCGGGCGATCAACGGCGGTGAAGACGGGGACGGGACGTGATGGACCGCTAAACCTAGACAAATCTTCAGGAAAATGGAGCTTGGAGGTCGAGTTTGAAGAGGAGAAAGCTTAAGTAGTGTGGCTCGGGCATTTCATCGAACACCTCATATGCATAGGAGGTGAGCTAAAGCACCACAAAGCCCTTCCCTAGCCGGCCAGAAAAAACAGAGCAGTGGAGTGCTCTGCTTGCGGGCGAGGGGGTATATATAGCCACACCATTGGTGCCGGTTCGTGGCTGGAACCGGGACTAAAGGGCCTTTAGTCCCGGTTCCAGCCACGAACCGGGACCAATGGATGTGGGCCAGAAGCGAGGCTCATTGGTCCCGGTTCGTGTCTGGAGCCGGGACAAAAGGGTCCAGACGAACCGGGACCAATGCCCCACGAGGCCCGCCCGGCCCCCTGGACGCACGAACCGGGACGTATGCCCCCATGGGTCCCGGTTCGTGACTGAACCAGGACTAATGTGTTGGGCAGGCCTAAACCAAAGCCCTGTTTTCTACTAGTGTCTCCCTTATAATCTGGTTGTGGCCTCCTCCCGTAAGCAACGCGGGACTAAACCCGAGTCAGCCTCACCGGTCTATAGCAGTCCTAACATCAACAGCCCTAACACGGAACTGCCAGGCGCACCGATGAGGATGCGGCCCTCCCGGCGTTAGCTAGACCCGACCACAAGCACACTGAGGATAACTAGACGTGTTGGATGGTTGGTTGGGTGTTGTTGGCATATTCAGAGTTCAGAGAAACAGACTTGGACAGAAATGCAGGGTGCTCTACTCCTGTTGTGCGATAGCGACGTCACCGACAACCCAAAGGAGGCCATGCACGGATGTACCAGCTCGCCGAGGAGCTCATTGCGCCACCTACCATATCCGCCGCACGTCTCCGCATAACTAACTGCAGTATTCCACCATTCCACAGGCCTACATGACTGCTGAAATTGTTCTGAAGAAGTTTTGACTGAATTTGGTGTTAACTGTGTCCTGGCAGATAATTGGATTCGTCGTCAAGCTAGTTCCATGGTTGAAGTCGCTGGTCATTGGAGACGGCACCCCTCTCAGAGTGATCCATGATTCTTTTGAGTTGATGTGGTAAGATAAATATCCACAAATCTGTCTGACTATCTCCAGACCAAAATTTCTGGTGTTCTTGTTTCGACAGAGGTTTTCAGTGTTTATTCAGCCACACTCAATGTTTGTCTGTTTAGTGTTTTTGCATCCTTGGCGGAAACCTGACACAAGGTGAGAGTGGGAAGGACATATGTCACTACCTAGATTAAGATCACTTATTGGCACGCAGTTCATCACGCTGTCGTACTTGCTACAAAAGTTGGTGCTGAAGCTACCTGTTTTTTCATGAGACTGCACTGGTGGTGGATCTGTGATTACGGTAAAGCACTATCACTCGTCTAAAATTTGTCTCTTTTCCCAACACTTTGGCAACCTAAAACATGCAGGACACGCTGAAAAATCTCGATTACATGGTAAGATAATGTTCCCAATAACCCCAGACTTTGGCCAAAATTTTGGCCAACTAAGATGCCTGCCGGGCACAAATGAAACGTCTCTAGTAGGAGTACATGGTAAGCTAACATTCCCAGGTTTTGCATAACAGTCCGACGAACAATATAAGTAACTCATTTTACAGGCACATTCAGAGACCAAAGTAAGATGCCTGCAAATCTGCCGGTGTGCCACTTATATTAATTCCCCCTTCGAAGAGAAGACTTAGCATAAATGGTTATGCACATCAGAGTAGACATATCAAAATTAAACCAACACGGTTGACAACATTTTAGCAATTCAGGTGGTGAACCATAGATAGGTGCATGCTCTTTGAGTTTTCAGCAGACATACATATGCTAGATAGTATGGTCATTTCATATAAAGATACATATGCAGACCGGTTTGTACCCCAGTCCCGGTATGTGGCTCGGCTCGGGCTTCCGGCCTTTGATGTTAGGCTTAGGTGAGTGGTCTGGGTAGTGGCCCAGCTAGCACCCCTTCATCATTTTGATGTTAGGCTTAGGTGAGTGGTCTGGGTAGTGGCCCAGCTAGCACCCCTTCATCATTTGGATAGGTGTAGCGGCAAATGATCACAACACTTGGGCAAACAAATACATAGCTCTTTCATATGCACTTCCAAACAAATATGCTGACAAAACGCCGCAACTTGCTAGAAGCAGCTGCTCTCTCAGTTTCAAAATAGCATATGCCTGAAGGTAGCAAAAGTTATGCAAGCAGAAGCTCATTACATAGAAACACATTAGAATGAGCATAATTGGTTTGATGCCAACATTTGGCATTACCAATATTTGGCAAGCCAATTTGGCAAAATCAAAAGTTGCCAAATGTTGGCAACTTTTTGTGTGGTTGATAAGAAAAGTTGGTAACCAACCAATCACTAGCCAACATTTGGTATTTGCCAAATATTGGCATGCCAACTTTTGGCATCCAACCAATCATGCTCATATGTTTCTGACGTCATCTCTTTTGTTCCAGGTATATCTCTCGAAAGGCACCAAACGGGTCAACAACATTTACATAGTGAGCTATCGAAGGGATCAGCCATCCGCATATCATGCATGTGCTTGTTGTAGGAAAACCTGCACGAACCAGTATACTGTTCAAAATCAAACCGAGCATCTCTAGAAGCTCTATTGTCTAGGTGTAGGAGCCTTTGTTGATCAGTCATCCATTTGTCGTTCCAGGTACAATAGATACCAAATTTCATTACCTTGAGCGCCTTTGCATTCAAAACAAAAAACTTGGCAAAGTTAACATGGGGTGTCTTCCCTTCATAGGCATTCAATACTACTGCTCTGAGATGGAGATCAAGGCATTCGATAGGATCAAATGTGTCATATTGCCACACATTTTTCATATCATTCCTGAAACATGACTGCAGAAGAAGAACAAATTAGGTATATTATCCACTTAAGTAGTTAGCAATATAGATTAGTTGCATGCATGATGTGTGAATTCACGATTATTGAATGATATAAAACTCTAACACGTGTTTCTTAACTTGAAATATGTGTTTTTTTTTAACTTGAAAGTTTCCTAGATGCAGTTTTGATCACCAGATTTGTCATCATAAGATTTGAGGAATAATTACCACAAATAAAATCTCTTATCGAAAGTATACTAAATGCTTTATCTGTATGTCCAAATTAAACAAGGCATCGTATGATGATCAGGAGTAATGCATATTATTTCTGAATGTCCAAACTATGCACATCAAGAGTCAGATATCTGATCGGTTAAAACACTTTGGATAGGTTTAATTCCATGCAATCTTACACCTTTGCTAAAGTGGTTAACATTTCGTAAGTAGGATTCTCACCTGGACGTACAACTTCTCCTTGCAGGGAAAGCATTTAAGTAATCCAACAACTGAATCCAAATTGCGGTCGATAGATTCTAGAGCCAAGACCTTCTCTGCGCAACACCGCGGTGAGCCTGATGGGGATCATTTCCTGAAAAATAAACCAATACACACGCATACACATCAAGAAAGAACCGACCGTGACACAAATAGTAAATGCACAAATGCATCATGCAAGTCTCAAGAAGAACATGACTTGTTATACCTTAATAATTATGGTTCCAATCACAAGTTCGGAGATTGTTTTAGAAAGATAGCCCAATACGGTCAGTTTCGGCGCCATGATGACCCTGATTGTCCTTGGGCAGTACCAACCGGCTTGCATTAATCTTTCAAGGCAAGGTGCATCCTCAATGACAAGTTCCTGAAAAACAAGTGCTTCATCATAGTGGTTAGAAGCAGATACACTCATACACCAATGCTTCGTAGAGTCGGCGAGACGATCCGGATGCTGCTGAGCCCACTGATCCTGCGAAGCTCAAGGCCCTCAAGCACAGTGCAACCGGCGAGCAGGTGGTGGAGGGTTCCTTCGGAGATGTAGATTTCGTAGAGTTTGAGATGCTTCAGCCGAGGGAAACTAAGCGCCGGAGCAGCGTTAATCTCGGGGAAATCGCAGCCGCCGATGATGGCGATGCGCAGTGAGGACGCGAAGCGGAGGGCGGGCAGCAGCAGCAGCAGCGTGTGTGGTGGCTTGTCGCTCCAGTAGTAATCGAGCTCCTCGAGGCCGTCGAGGGCGGGGGACCGGAACCAGCCATCGAACTTGACGTAGAGGTCACGGCGGATGTCGATCCTGAGAGGGTTGTAGAGACAGAGGCGGCGGGCAGGACCAGGGTGCGCAGCTAGGATCATAGAGACGATGGAAATCCACTCGCTTTCCTTCCTGGAGAGGTCCTTGTCGACGGCAAGGTTGAGCGGCGCGGAGCGCCAGAGGTGGCGCCATCGGGATGAGAGAACGGTTGTCCGCGTGGCTTCCTTGACGGGGATGAGGGAGATGATGCTGCCGAGGATTTCGTCAGCGAGCGGGCTGATGAGGTCGATGCACGCATGGTCGCCGCGATCCATGATCGCCGACGCCGTATGCGCCGGCTCGTCCCGCCTCTTCTTCTCGGATACGGAATTACGGATACGGAAGCCTCCAGATCGTCCATGGCCGCCGCCGTAAAAAGGGTTCTGCAAAGTTGAACCCTTCGTGCACGAGTAACGGAGCAAGCCATTATTGGATTTGGAATACGTACCGGTTTATAACATGTGAAAACATAAATAAAAAAATCCCTTTTACGGAATAAAAAATTAACCTATTTTACCTTTTTCGATCAATTAACTCTCACCTTGTACAACTACTCCCTCCGTTCCGATTTATAGTGCGTCCTCGTTTTTCGTGCGACAGCTTTGACCGTAAATTTGACCAACGAGACCGACTGCGGCGTGAGCAAAAATTATACCAGTGAATTCGTATTCGAAAGAAGTTTTCAATTATATAATTTTTGCTCCCGCCGCAGTCGGTCTCGTTGGTTAAATTTATGGTTAAAGTTGAACCTCGGAAAGCGTGGGCGCACTATATTTTGGAACGGTGGGAGTATTTAACTCCGATCCAGGAAATGGGCCCATCTTCTTTATTGTAAACTAATACAAACATGCTTGCATATAGAGACATGCAAGTCACTTAAAATGACTCAACATTTGTCTGAAAAATTGACTCACATTGATCTAAAAAAATGACTCAACATTGATATAAATAAAAATGACTCAACATTTTTAGGTTTTTAGCTAAACCTTGATGGCACAATACCAAGCTTGTACTAGCTAGCAGGAAGAATGTGTGACACTGCTGATTGCAGGTTTTTTTTAGGTTGGATTTCAGTGGTTGTAGGCATGCCTTTTTTTTGTACAGGGAGCGGTTGTAGGCTTGTAGCCATCTTCTGTTTAGAAAAGACATCTAAAGGTCATTTTATATTTGATAAATATCAAGAAAAATAGTATAGCTAGTACAATGGAAAGACAACAAGAAACAACACAACCAACAAAAATGAATTTACATCGAAAACCATGCTAGCCATCCTCTTCCTTGGGATGTCTGCTACCTGTCGAAGCTTGAATATTACAATGAAGAACCAGCAGTACGGAAAAGGGACACATGCAAAACAATCTCGTTATACCAGGCTTTGTTGACAACAATAATCGCTCGTCGTCGTTAGAAATAAGATCTAATAACTACTAAAGAAACATCGATTGGGGCATTACCCTATGCAGCCCGGGCTTGGAATCCATCACCACCGGTACAAAGGGTTGGGAAGAGTAGGCCATGGCGCAGAACTTTCCCTTGTCATTCACGACAACACACCAATTGCACTAGCAGTCGACTATTCTAGAACCGCAACAGGGAAAGAGCCGAGGGTGCCACCATCGCGGCGTATTATTGCTTCCATGGTCAACTTTCAGGCCTTGTCATGCTCTTTGACTTTGCAACGAGCAAGTCCCCTAGAGCGAGCTCGACTCAGCAACCAAAGAGGTGGCACGCTCGAGACCTTGTTGGTCAAGAACGAGGTCGGAGGAGATGATAATGGGAGAGAGCTACATGCCGATCGGGATATTGTAGACCAGGGACGAGCTCGTGGGAGAACCCCATCTGCTCGACAGATGTTGTAGGGATGTTACAACAACAGAGTCTTGTATTTCAAGTTTGTTATTGACAAGGTTAGGTCCAACTCTATGTTGGTACGTCTTGATGCGAGATCCTTCCATGAGTCTAAGATGAGACTTCTAAGTTTTGTCGATCGAGGGCGCCTTCCACGGATAGGCTTGCCTCCTGTCAACGGCGCGCCTCTATGCCCGTCTATGCCTTCTCGTGATGCAGATGCCCTTGCCTCCTACGACGGTGTGACACCTGCGGCCATCATGGCTGCTCTTGGTCGTCAAGTACTGTCTCTGAGAAGTTCCTTTGCTTGCAATATGCCTTCACCTGCAATTGTATTTCAGCAGTTTATATGTACACGCTGAACCGTCACAATTCAAAAAGAACACTCAGCTGTGTGTGGTACACAGGATCAAACCACTCTACGCTGTGAAGATATGCAGCAAGCTGGGGAAATGAAAGTAAACTCTAGTTCACGACAAGGAAATAATTCCTAGACTTTGCCCAGCACTTTGCATATCAAGTCGTAAACTGTTTTGGATGCACTTTCATAGACCAAGTAATTACAGACTTCACCCAACACAGACCAAAACAACGCAAACTAAAACATAATCTTTCAGATTGAAACATTCTAGTACTTGGTAATTAAGCTACTATTCTCAGAATTTGTGTAACAACTGGTAAACAATATAACTCTTTTATCTACAGTTTTCAGAGACAAAGTAAGATGTCACCCGTCTGCCATTTCCTACATCGATTTTCCCTTCAAGAACAAGACTACATGGTACATACATAATAGTATGTTTGCACATCAGCATAGGTATAACAAAATTATGAAATAACACAATCGACCACATTTCAGCAATTCAGGTGTTGAAACCATAAATAGGTGCATGATGTTTCAGTTTCCTGTAGGTAAGATAAATAGGTGCATGATGTTTCAGTTTCATGAAGGATCATTACATATAAAGACATCGGGATGCTTGGAACAAAAGATATATTTACCTATATAATATAATATAATAATAAAGCAAATAGGTATTCTTAGTCCGTCGTGCTATTTTGAAGAAAGACACCTGACCTTTTTGATATTTAACCCACAGTAACCCTCTTTACTTACCTAATAATAAAGCAAATAGGTATTCTTAGTCCGTCGTGCTATTTTGAAGAAAGACACCTGACCTTTTGATATTTAACCCGCAATCCTATGATTTATTGTAAAAAAGAAAAAACAGTTCGGCCAGAAATATTATTGGCCATGTTGAGATTCAAACACGCACCCTCCAGTTTTGAACCCCAAGGGGGCAACCAGCTGAGCTAGCCTCACTTTTGTTACATTAAATAGTTTTAAATAGTTGTGTCTCGCCAATAACGATCTTAAAGAAGTGAAGCCGGGCCAAACAAGCGGAGGCAAAAAAAGTGTTGTGGCCTGATGAAGCCGGCGCATATAAGACCAGGCAAAAATTATTGCCAGTGTGAGGAATTGAACACATGACCGTCCCATCACATATCAATTGTTGCAGCCAATTGAACCGGCTCAATGTTTTGTTTAGAAAATAGTTGTTTTAACTCTCAAATAGTCCCCATGGCCCGCCTTAATCAAATTCCCGCTCACTTTCAGACGTGACAAAGAAATAAGAGGATTTCAATCGACATGCAAAGAAATAAGGAACGAAATGATATTGAGTACGGAAGGAACTAAGAGGGGATTTGAACATACGTGTAAAGACTAAGGAAGAAAAGAAATTGAGTCCTTGTGACAGGAATATAAGGAAGGAGCGCTCTGTCCACGCCTTCTATATAAACCTCAACATGACAAAGAAAATTAAGGAAGAAAAGAAGACCACGCCTTTTCTAGTTAAAAGGGATTTCTGAAGAAATAAGGAAGAAAAGAAATTCAATCCTTGCGACAGGAAAGAAAGAGAGGGAAAGCCTTCAAGATAAGGAAGGGAGTCTATGCACACCACGCCTTCTAATTAAAAGAGATTCCTCGGAACATGCATAATCAAAGGAATGGTGGTTAGCTCTCTTAGCTCTAATTAAAATTAAAATGAGATCACAGGCTGGGCATATTGGCAGTTGAAATGTAGCCGGTTTTTTATTTTTTGAAAGCTTGTTAGCCGGTTTATTATCCCTCATTCTGGAGTATTTCTCTAAAAAAAGAACAATGCATACATTTAAAACATGGTCTACTGGAAAGAACTTCATGTTAGGGATATTTGACAATACTTACTGTTTTTTAAAGAAACATTAGTCATTGGATTCGAAGTGCCGGAGTGATGAATTTCAATTCCGTTGCAATGCATGGGCCATTTTCCTAGTGACGACATAAATGGAGCATCTATCTCCTGATATTATCTTGAGAAGGCATCAAACCGGCCGACATCACTTGCATACTGAGCTATCAAAGGGATCAGGCATCCACATATCATGTTTTGCTAGACAGGTAGTCCACCGTCAGTTTCGGTGCAGAGATGACCTTGATTATCTTGCGGCCATCCCCAAGTAGGATCAATCTTTCAAGGCATGGTGCGTCCTCAATCACAAGCTCCTAAAGCATCACATTTGCTCTGTAGCTGTAAGAAACAGATACAACAATACTTCGTAGAGTCGGAGAGACAATCCGGACGCTGTTGAGCCCACGGATCAATCCAAGCTCAAGGCTCTCGAGCACGATGCAGCCGGCCAGCAGGCGGTGGATGGCCGCCTGTGAGATGGCGACCTTGTACAGCTTGAGTTGCTTCAGCCGAGGGAAAAGAAGCGCGGGTTCAGCATTAATTTCAGGAAAATCACAGGAGTCGATGCTGACAGCGCGCAGCGTGGGCGTGAATCGGAGCGCCGAAGGCGGCAGCGGCCCCGGTGGCCTGTCGCCTCCGTCGCCGTCGCCGTAGTAAGAGCCGTTGGAGGCGAAGTCGAGCTCCTCGAGGCCATCCAGGGCGGGGGACCGGAACCAGCGGTCTATCTTCGCGTAGATGCCGCGGCGGAGGCAGATGATGTCGTGAAGGGAGAGGCGGCGGACAGTGCCAGGGTGTGCGGCGAGGATCTTGGAGACGATGGTGATGCGGTCGCGCTCCCACCCGGAGAGGCGGCGGTCGACGTCGAGGTTGAGCGGCACGGAGCGCCAGAGGTGGCGCCACCGGGAGGAGAGGACGGCTGTCCGCGCCGCGGCCTTTGATGGGGAGGCGGGAGATGATGATGTCGAGGATTTCGTCGGGGAGGCCGCTGATGAGGTCTTGATTGTTCAGCCACTGCTTCTTCTTCTTGTATACGGAAGCGGCAGCAGCCACACCAGTGTCCATGGCCGCGCCCAGAAAGAATGCAGCAACTTCAAAACTCAGAACTTTCCTTCCGTCCACTGAGAAACTCAAGCTATTTATAGAGAGTGGAATGCGAACGGTTTACAGATGTGAACACATAAAAAAAAATAGAGAGTACTACTAATCCTTGGACTTTTTTTTTTGCGAGGAATCCTTGGACTAAATTAACTCCGGCGGTCTAGGAAAGTGGCCCGTTCATTCTTGATTAATTACAAGCATGCGCAACACGCTACCCAAAAACGACTGACTCGTGCAAGCACTGCCATCGTGTACTACAGACTTGAGTGACTGATCAAACGACCCAACTTCTCTAAAACTAAACGACTCAATCTACTAGCTAGCCATGGCACGATTCCAAGCTTGTAGTAGTATACTACTTCCAAGAACCTCCAAAAGGTAACCCCAATTGACCGTGTAAAAAGCTTTCACAATATCGAGTTGTAGGAAAAGTGTCTGCATTCTCACGCTTTGGAATAACTAGCAAACATCATCTGCAAAAAAATAAAAAAATAAAAAAAGAGAAGCAAACATGCCCGTGTGTGCAACGGGAGAAAATTTGGATGTGTATTTAAATTTAAGGCAATATGCACTCCAAAGTCCAATCAAGTATATCATTCAAAAAATATATATTCGAATTCCAAATGTCTGCAATTTATTTATTATAGCAAATATGCATGTACTTGCAACAAATAATACAACACCAAAGCGCAATAATTATGCTTGCCAAAGATCTCAAGGAGAGTTCGAGAAAGGATGGCGTGCCACCATTTATTATGAGAACACTATTATTTGAGTTGTCCAGCGAAATTTTGAGATCGAATGTGATTCTTCTGCTAAAATAGTTTTGTTTTAAATATGTTAGCTTCTATCGCTGATATTTTAATATACAACATATGTGATGCATGAAGCATGAATCACTTACTCATGGAAGAAATTTTTGTATATACCATTAAGAAGTTTCCTACATACCTAAATGCCACCCAAAAATTCCTGGTAATAGATATACCACTCGCAATTTGGAGCAGGTATATATTTTCCACTTCTGCCAATTTGAACATCAAGTGGCAATGTTAGGCGGTTCTACCTTTGGAATACCTTCTGGTAATTTTGACGAGGAAAAAACACTTTCGTGTTCAATATATCAGATGTTTTCTGTGGAACTTCCTTATGCTGCGAATTTTAGACAGAATATTTTAATGATGACGGGTACTGGTGTGAGATATTACTTTTGATATAATCATGTACGCTATGTTTGCATGAATTTCACAAAAATAAAGATCAGCACAAAAAACTATATACTTTCAGCTAAACACTCATATATACTCTATCCTTTTTTAGGGAGATGTACTCGTATTTTATACTCCCTCCGTTTCTTTTTGCATATAAAATTTGGTCAAAATCAAACTAACCAAAGTTTGACAAAATTTATACCAAAAATTATCAACATCTAAAAATACCAAAGTTATATGGTATATGAAAGTTAATTTCGTGATGCATTTAATAATATTGATTTCATACTGTGAATATTGGTATTTTTTCCTATGAAGTTAGTCAAACATTACAAAGTTTGACTTTGACCAAATTTTATATGCAAACTAAAAAGAAATGGAGGGAGTATTCACTGTACGGAAACCATAGCTGGTTAGAGCATCTACAGCCGCGACCTGCAAATCCGGGCCCTCAAACGCCCGCGGACGCGCCCGGGCGCGTCCGCGGGCACTGACCGGGCACTTCTCAAATCTTGTCGTCCACATCCGTATATCTCATATCCGATCTCTAATATCCATACTAGCATGCAACGTAGATAGAAAGAACGTAGATCATCACACAAACATAGAGTCGGACAGAGGAATGCACATTCCGATCACCAAAAGATCACCGACGGATGTCTAAAAGGTTGCCACAGTTCACATAATTCACATAAACGATGGGCAAATTTAAACTAGATTACTAAAAACTTGAAATTGAAGACGGAGATGGCGGAGATTCACCACTTCCTCGCCGGCCCTTTGCCCTTCCGGTCGTCGGCGCAGCTATAGGCATCGGCGACTGGTGGCGGATCGTGCGAGTCGTCCGACGAGGAGCCGTGGTCGTCGTCGTCGACGACGGAGGTGTCGGAGAGGATGACGAGCCCTTTTAGCCTCCGGACCTCCCTGTCCTGTGATACGTCTCCAACGTATCTAAAATTTTCGATTGTTCCATGCTGTTATATTATCATCCTTGAATGTTTTACAATCATTTTATAGCAACTTTATATCATTTTTTGGGACTAACCTATTGACATAGTGCCCAGTGCCAGTTGTTATTTTTTACTTCGCAGAATATCCCTATCAAATGGAGTCCAAACGCAACGAAACTTTTTGAAGATTTTTTTTGGACCAGAAGACAACTTAGGAGCCAAGGAAGTGCACCAGGGGAGGCCCGTGGGGCCCACGAGACACCAGGGCGCCCAAGAGGCCCCTGGCGCGCCCTAATGGGTTGTGGGGCCCACAGGGGTCTCCCCCACCGCTTCTCAGCTCTATAAATACTCAAATATTCTAGAAACAGTAGGGGAGCAGACGAAACACAATTTCAGCCGCCGCAAGTTCCAGAACCATGAGGTCAAATCTAGAGCCCTATTCCGGCACTCCGCCAGAGGGGAACACGATCACGGAGGGGTTCATCATCCTCATTGATGCTCCTTCGATGATGCGTGAGTAGTTCACCATAGACCTACGAGTCCGTAGGCAGTAGCTAGATGGCTTCTTCTCTTTTTTTGATTCTCAATACAATGTTCTCCTCGATGTTCTTGGAGATCCATTTGATGTAATGACTTTTTGCAGTGTGTTTGTTGGGATCCAATGAAGTTCGAGTTTATGATCAGATCTATCCATGAATATTATTTGAGTTTCTTTGATCTCTTATATGCATGATTGTTATAGCCTCGTATTTCTTCTCTGGATCTTTGGTTTAGTTAGGCCAACTAGACTGAGTTTTCTCGCAATGGGAAGCAGTACTTTGTGATGGGTTCGATCTTGCGGTGTCCTCACCCAGTGACAGAAGGGGTAGCGAGGCACGCATGTATCGTTGCTATTAAGGATAAAAAGATGGTGTCTATTCCTACATGAATAGATCTTGTCTACATCATGTCATCGTTCTTATTGCATTACTTCGTTTCTCCATGAACTTAATACACTCGATACATGCTTGATAGCGGTCGATGTGTGGAGTAATAGTAGTAGATGCAGAATCATTTCGTTCTACTAATCTTGGACGTGATGCCTATATACACGATCATTGCCTTGGATATCGTTATAATTATTTGTTCTTCTATCAATTGCCCAACACTAATTTTTTTACCCACCGTATGTTATTTTCTCGAGAGAAGCCACTAGTGAAATCTACGGCCCCCGGGTCTATCTTTTATCATTTTTCTTTCAGATCTATCTTTTATCATTTTGCTTTTAGATCTATTATTCCAAAAACCCAAAAATACCTTATTGCATTTTTTATTTGCCTCTTTTATTTGATGTTTTATCCATATCTATTTATTCAAACACATACAATTTAATCTATCTTTTTACCGAGGAGGGACTGACAACCCCTCTTACGCGTTGGGTTGCGAGGATTTGTTGTTTGTGTGCAGGTACCGTTTACATAGTATTGCTTGGTTCTCCTACTGGTTCGATAACCTTGGTTTCATAACTGAGGAAAATACTTGCCTTAGCTGTGCTGCATCATCCCTTCCTCTTTGGGGAAATACCAACGCAGTTCTAAGCCACGTCAAAGGAAATTTCTGGCGCCGTTGCCGGGGATACATCATCAACATCTATCAGGTTTCTAATCACAAATCTCATCCCCTTGTAATTTACATTATTTGCCATTTGACTCTCGTTTTCATCTCCCCCACTTCTAAAACATTTTTGCGAAAAGCACAATTTTTTTTGCCTTTTATTTGCCTTTTTCTTGTTTGCCTTTTTCTTGTCAGATCCCTTGTTTGACTACCTCTTCGCCATGACTACCCCTCCTTTGTCACCAGATTCTGAAGTTCTATACTTCAAACAGAAGCAAGGAGAAAATTTAAAAGATGCTTGGTATAGGTTAATAGAATCCTACCGCATTTGTAACCTAAAGGGAGATGCAAAGATCTTGCTTCGTAATTTTTATATAGGTTTAGCTTTGCATCATAGACAACTCTTGGATTTTGCCTCAAAAGGAAATTTTATTGAGCTTGATGCTAATGCTGCTTATGAAATACTAGAGGGAATTTTGGGAGTTCCACCACCAAAAAAGGGGTTTACTTTTACACAAGAAGGGATTCAAATATTAGACAAGTTGGGTGATTTACAGAAAAATTTGGTTGAGTTGCAAAAATATAATGAACCCCTTAAACATATTAGTGGAAACCTCAATCGCATGAATACCTGATACGTCTTCAATGTATCTATAATTTATGAAGTATGCATGCCATTTTTACAACAATTTTATATGGTTTTGGTATGATTTGGATGGAACTAACCCAAACTAACGTTGTTTTCAGCAGAACTACCGTGGTGTTATTTTTTGCGCAGAAATAAAAGTTCTCCAAATGCCACGAAACTTTTTGACGATTTTTTTTGCAGCAAAAGAGGCACTAGAGGCTTAGTGGGAGGGCCAGAAGAGCCACCAGGAGGGCACAGCCCACCAGGGCATGCCAAAGGGGCCTGGCTTGCCCCGGTGGGTTGTGCTCACCTCGAGGCCCATCTTCGCGTGATTCCAACACTGAAAAATCCTATAAATAGAGAAACCATCAGAAATAACCCTAGATCAGAAGTTCCGTCGCCGCAAGCCTCTGTAGCCACAGAAAACCAATCTAGACCCCGTTCCGGCACCCTACCGGAGGGGGAAATTATCACCGGTGGCCATCTTCATCACCCCGGCGGCCACTATGATGAGGAGGGAGTAGTCCACCCTCGGGGCTGAGGGTTTGTACCAGTAGCTATGTGTTTAATATCTCTCTCTCTCTCTCGTGTTCTTGATTTGGCACGATCTTAATGTATCGCGAGCTTTGTTAATATAGTTGGATCATATGGTGTTTTCCCCTCTCTATCTTGTTGTGATGAATTGAGTTTTCCCTTTGAGATTTCGTTTTATCGGATTGAATACTTTTATGGATTTGAGAGCACTTGATCTATGTCTTGGCACTCAACTCGCGGATTCCCGAGGTGGCATTGGGGTAATCTATGCATAGGGGTTGATGCACGTTCTCGTCTTTTTGTTTCTCTGATAGAAATCTTGGGGCACTCTTTGATGTTCTTTGTGTTGGATTGAGTATTATGAATCTAAAATTGTTTGATGCATATCGCATAATCAACTCATGGATACTCGCGGTGACATTGGAGTATCTAGGTGACATTAGAGTTGGTTGATGTGTATCATATGGTGTTATTTTAGTACGAACTCTTGGTTAGATCGATCGAAAAGAATATCTTGGTGTTATTTTAGTACGAACTCTAGGATAGATTGATCGGAAACAATAGCTTTGAGGTGGTTTCGTACCCTACAAACAATTTCTTCTTACATTCTCCGCTAGATAGGAACTTTGGAGTGATTCTTCATCGCACGTTGAGGGAAGGTTATATGATCCAATTATATTAGCATTGTTGAGAGATTGCACTAGTGAAAGTACGGACTCTAGGTCTCATTTTCAAGCATTGCAATACCGTTTGTGCTCACTTTTGCTACTTGCTACCTTGCTGTTTTTTATTGTTCCTATCACAAAAATCAATATCTACTATCATTACTACGCTTGTATCACCATCTCTTCACCCAACTAGTGCAACTATACAAATTACCATTGTATTTGGTGTGTTGGGGACACAAGAGACTTTTTATTATTTGGTTGCAGGGTTGTTTGAGAGAGACCATCTTCATCCTACGCCTCCCACGGATTGATAAACCTTAGGTCATCCACATGAGGAAAATCTGCTACTGTCCTACAAAACTCTGCGCTTGGAGGCCCAACATGAGTCTACAAGAACAAGTTGTGTAGTAGACATCACGCTCTTTTTTGGCGCCGTTGCCGGGGAGGTGAGTGCTTGAAGGTATATCTTTAGATCTTGCAATTGAATCTATTAGTTTCTTGTTTTATCACTAGTTTGTTTTATAAAACAAAACTACAAAAAAATGGAATTGAGGTGGCCTCATATTATTCGTCTTTATCATGTCTTTCTTGAAAATGATGGAAATGAAAATTGTGCTCAATTGATAGAAGAAGAATTCAATAAAATGTTTCGCATAAAATCTTTGTATGATGAGCATGACTGCAATGTTGCTATTATGAATTCTTTGAATATCCATGATGTTAATGATATGCAAATCTATAAGCTTGGGGATGCTATGTTTGATGAAGATGATATTTTTAGTCCCCCAAGTTTTGATGAGAATATTTATTATGATGAAAGTATGCCTCCTATCTATGATGATTATGGTGATGACATGTATGCTATAAAGAGTAATGATAACCAAGAAACTTTTCACCATAATTTTAATGCTCAAAATGATTATGCCAATCAAGTACCTCATGATAGTTATTTTGTTGAGTTTGCTCCCACCATTATGAATGAGAAAAAAATTGCTTATGTGGAGAGTAATAAAATTTCTATGCGTGTAGATCATGAAGAGAATACTTTATGTGATAGTTATATTGTTGAATTCATTCATGATGCTACTGAAAATTATTATGAGGGAGGAACTTCTGCTTGTAGGAATTGCAATAATATCAAATTTCCTCTCTATGTGTTGAAAATCTTGAAGTTTTTCTTGTTTTGCCTTCCTATGGTAGTTGATTCTTGTTCCCATAAGTTGTTTGCTCACAAAATCCCTATGCATAGGAAGTAGGTTAGACTTAAATGTGCTAGTCATATGCTTCATGATGCTCTCTTTCTGTTTCAATTCTTATCTTTTATGTGAGCATCATTGAAATCATCATGCCTAGTCAAATGGCATCAAAGAAAAGCATTTGTTGGGAGACAACCCAACATTTACCCCTACTATTTTTGTGTGTTTACATGATTAGGCTACTGTAGTAATCATGTTTTATAGCTTTTATTTCAATAAAGTGACAAGTAAAGCCTTTGGGATAGTGTGGATGATAGTTGACTTGATTCACTGGAGCGTCAAAAACTCTGAATTTTTTTAATTTGTTGGGTATACAAATTTTCTACATTATCCTAATTTTTCAGAATTTTTGGAGTTACAGTATTATGACTAAAATTCAGATCTTTACATACTGTTCTGTTTTTGACATATTCTGTTTGCAATGCATAGTTTGCTTGTTTTATGGTTTCTATGGCTTATATTGCTTAATATAAATTGTGGAAATTGTAGAGTACAGTAGGCTTTATGTGGAAACAATTATGAATCTTATCTTGACAGTACTAAAGTGAATGATTTGTCTTTACCATACTAACCCATCTCACGAAGTTCCGTTAAGTTTTGTGTGATTGAAGTTTTCAAGTTTTGGGTGTGATATCGATATGAGGAGAATAAGGAGTGACAAGACCCTAAGCTTGGGGATGCCCAAGGAATCCCAAGGTAATATTCAAGGAAAATCCAAGCAACTAAGCTTGGGGATGCCCCGGAAGGCATCCCCTCTTTCGTCTCAAACAATATCGGTAACCTCACTTGGAGCTATGTTTTCATTCGTCATATGATATGTGTTTTGCTTGGAGCATCATTTTAATTTATTAGGATTTTCTTGCTGTTATTTAGAATAATGTTTTGCATCTTTTACTTCAATAAAAATGTCAACTATAGCCTTTTCCATGCTTATTTTGTAAGTATATGAGTTGATGTTTCAAAACAGAAAGTTTATCGCTATTGCAAAAATTCTCTAGAAAAGTCAGAATGTGATAAAAGGTTGAATTTTTTTTCACAATAAGCTATGATAAATTTTCTACAGTGTGGTAAATTTTCAGAATTTTTGGAATTAAATAAATATGGGTCTTGCTTCATCCTTTACAGATTGTTCTGTTTAGACAGATTGCTGTTACGTTTGCATTGTTTGCATATGTTTACTTGTTTAATCATTATATTTGAGGATAGGAGTGTTAAATATGCAGAGGCATTTAGTATGCAATGTTAAATAATAATTTTAGTGATTTGTTGCAGTAGAGAATGATAAGGTGTTGCATTGATTTATACTAACTTATCTCACGAGTTCTTGTTGAGTTTTGTGTGGATGAAGTTTTTAAGATTTTGGGAAACCGTGATATAAAAGGAATTAAGGAGACACAAAAGCTCAAGCTTGGGGATGCCCAAGGCATCCCAAGTTAATATTACAAGAAGTCTCAAGCATCTAAGCTTGGGGATGCCCTGGTAGGTATCCCACCTTTCTTCGTCAACAACTATCGGTTAGTATCGGTTGAGCCTAAGTTTTTGCTTCTTCACGTGAGTTGTGCTATTCTTGGAATGTCATTTAGTTTTTGTTTTGCTTGCTGTTTTAATAAAATAATTATATCTGAAAGTTTTTAAATAAGAAAGAGTCCTCACATAGCTACCTATTTACTTAACTACTCGCTTGATCTTCACTTATATCTTTTTGGAGTAGTTTGTCATTTACTCTTGTGCTTCACTTATATCCTATGAGTAAATTGTTGAATGAATTGAATATCATAAAGTTGAAATTATATGTGCTTCATATGCTTATATCATACCTAGTAGTAGCTTCACATCGGGTTTAGAAAGTGAAATCTTTTGAAGCTTGACAATCACAATATTGGTCATACAAGCAATTCATGAATGATTAGTATAAGGAAGAGAACTTTCACATACAAATATATTATCTTAGACATCTTCTATGATTGAGAATGCCCATTAATTATTTTCAAGTTTGAGCAAATTAGTTGAAGTTGGACAAGGAAGATAACATAATGAGTTATGGTTGTGTATATTTGCATAGAAGTTATATTGTTATGGATCCTTCAACATGTGGTGTTTGCCTAGGATCTTTTGCTAGCCAAAAATTCGTACTAAGTAGAGATACTACTTGTGCATCCAAAAACCCTTAAACCCAGTTTCTTGCCATGAGTATCCACCATACCTACCTATGGATTGAATAAGATCCTTCAAGTAAGTTGTCATTGGTGCATAAAGCAATAAAAATTGCTCCTAAATATGTTTGATCTTTTATTGTAAGGGAAAATTGAGCGTTGTATGAACTTGTGATGGCAAAGTAATAAAAGTGACAGACTGCATAATAAAGGTTGCTATCATAAGGGGCAATATAACATGACGTTCCTTTGCATTAAGAGTTTGGGCATCCAAAAATAAAAAAAGCATAACAACCTCTGCTTCCCCTCTGCGAAGGGCTTATCCTTTACTTTTTAGTATTTACTTTTATGCAAAGAGTCAATAGTATGAATTCTCATTTCAACCTCAACAATTCTCTAGTTGGCAAGCATCATGTGGTGGGGAAAGATCTAGGCACATATGACCAGTCAAATATATTTGATCATGAATTATTATTGTTGACAATTATCTCTATGATAAATGAGTTGGGAGGCGAAACATTAAGCCCCTATCTTTCTCTATGTTCGATGGATGCCATTTGTTCTAAAAATATGCTTTGAGTACTAGCAATCATAGAAGACTATATGATGATTGAGTATGTGGAGCTCTTACTTAGACTCTGTTGAATAAGTTGAATAGCAATTGTTTGGTGACTAAGAATATAGGTGTCGAGTTTCAAGAGAATGCATTGTTTGAACCTTAACAGATGAATTGGTTGCTACTTTAACATGAGAAGTTTTATGAGAAAGAATTGCTGTTATGATGCTAGGAAAAGTGATTGAAATTATCATTGATCAAACTTATGCACTTTGCTAGCATTCACACTTCATAAATTATTTCTTTTATCATTTACCTACTCGAGGACGAGTAGGAATTAAGCTTGGGGATGCTGATACGTCTTCAACGTATCTATAATTTATGAAGTATGCATGCCATGTTTAAAATAATCTTATATGGTTTTGGTATGATTTGGATGGAACTAACCCGGACTAACGCTGTTTTTAGCAGAACTACCGTGGTGTTATTTTTTGCGCAGAAATAAAAGTTCTCCAAATGCCACGAAACTTTTTGACGATTTTCTTGCAACAAAAGAGGCACTAGAGGCTTCGTGGGAGGGCCAGAAGAGCCACGAGGAGGGCACAACCCACCAGGGCGCGCCAGAGGGGCCTGGCTTGCCCCGGTGGGTTGTGCTCACCTCGAGGCCCATCTTCGCATGATTCCAACGCTGAAAAATCTATAAATAGAGAAACCATCAGAAATAACCCTAGATCAGAAGTTCCGCCGCCGCAAGCCTCTGTAGCCACGAAAAACCAATCTAGACCCCGTTCCGGCACCCTACCGGAGGGGGAAATCATCACCGGTGGCCATCTTCATCACCCCGGCGGCCACCATGATGAGGAGGGAGTAGTCCACCTTTGGGGCTGAGGGTTTGTACCAGTAGCTATGTGTTTAATCTCTCTCTCTCTTGTGTTTTTGATTTGGCACGATCTTGATGTATCGCAAGCTTTGTTAATATAGTTGGATCATATGGTGTTTTTCCCTCTCTATCTTGTTGTGATGAATTGAGTTTTCTCTTTGAAGTTTCGTTTTATCGGATTGAATACTTTTATGGATTTGAGAGCACTTGATATATGTCTTGGCACTCAACTCGCGGATTCCCGAGGTGGCATTGGGGTAATCTATGCATAGGGGTTGATGCACGTTCTCGTCTTTGTTTCTCCGATAGAAATCTTGGGGCACTCTTTGATGTTCTTTGTGTTTGATTGAGTATTATGAATCTGAAATTGTTTGATGCATATCGCATAATCAACTCACGGATACTCGTGGTGACATTGGAGTATCTAGGTGACATTAGAGTTGGTTGATGTGTATCATATGGTGTTATTTTAGTACGAACTCTTGGTTAGATCGATCGGAAAGAATAGCTTGGTGTTATTTTAGTATGAACTCTAGGATAGATTGATCAGAAAGAATAGCTTTGAGGTGGTTTCGTACCCTACAAACAATTTCTTCTTATGTTCTCGGGTAGATAGGAACTTTGGAGTGATTCTTCATCGCACGTTGAGGGAAGGTTATATGATCCAATTATATTAGCATTGTTGAGAGATTGCACTAGCGAAAGAACGGACTCTAGGACTCATTTTCAAGCTTTGCAATACCGTTTGTGCTCACTTTTGTTACTTGCTACCTTGCTGTTTTTTATTGTTCCTATCACAAAAATCAATATCTACTATCATTACTACGCTTGTATCACCATCTCTTCGCCCAACTAGTGCACCTATACAAATTACCATTGTATTTGGTGTGTTGGGGGCTCAAGAGAATTTTTATTATTTGGTTGCAAGGTTGTTTGAGGGAGATCATCTTCATCCTACGCCTCCCACGGATTGATAAAACTTAGGTCATCCACTTGAGGGAAATTTGCTACTTTCCTACAAAACTCTGCGCTTGGAGGCCCAACATGAGTCTACAAGAACAAGTTGTGTAGTAGACATCAATACCTTGATTACTCTTTGTAATAAGCGGTTGGATATTTTAGATCTCAAGATGGTCGCTTCTCCTGAGAATTTGGGGATGCAGAAAGAGCCTCCTGGGTTTGATAAAGCCCTCACCAAAGTAGCAAAAACCAAAGATGACAATACTTAAATTTATGCATTATGCCTAGTTAGGGGCATAAAACGATAGCGCTTGTTGGGAGGCAACCCAATGAATAAAATTTATTTTTGCCTTTTTCTTTCTGTTCTTGAGTGTTTGCAAAATTATGCCACTGTTATGATTGTGCTTTTTTATGTTTTAATTAGTATTTGTGCCAAGTAAAGCCTTTGGGATCATGTTGGGTGATAGTTGATTTGATCTTGTTAGAAAACAGAAACTTTTGTGTCCAGTAGCAGAATTGTTAAAATTCAAACTTCTAAATGTTTTTCACAAGATTGATATACAAATTGTCTACGTTGTCCTAATTTTTCAGAATTTTTTGAGTTACAAAAGTATGAGAACAATTCGCGTCTTTATAGACTGTTTTGTTTTTGACAGATTCTGTTTTCGTTGCATTGTGTGCTTATTTTGATGAATCTATGGTTTGTATCGGGGGGTATAAGCCATGGTAAAGTTAGAATACAATATGTATAATGCAATAACAAAATTTGAATGGGTTTGAAACAGTACTTAAAGTAAAGATTGGTTTTCTTATACTAACGGATCTCACGAAGGTTTTGTTAAGTTTTGTGTGATTGAAGTTTTCAAGTTTTGGGTGAGATCACGATGGATGAAGGAATAAGGAGTGTCAAGAGCCTAAGCTTGGGGATGCCCCATGGCAGACCAAGGTAATATTCAAGGAGAACCAAGCAACTAAGCTTGGGGATGACCCGGAAGGCATCCCCTCTTTCTTCTAACGACCATCGGTAATTTTACTTGGAGCTATATTTTTATTCGTCACATATCATGAGTTTTG
This sequence comes from Thinopyrum elongatum, assembly GCA_011799875.1. Taxonomy (NCBI): domain Eukaryota; kingdom Viridiplantae; phylum Streptophyta; class Magnoliopsida; order Poales; family Poaceae; genus Thinopyrum; species Thinopyrum elongatum. The sequence continues at coordinate 447,967,988 of CM022301.1, read as the reverse complement.
CTTGGAGCGTCTTGTATTATATGAGTCTTTGCTTGTTTTGCTTTTTACTTTGTCACAAGTATCCTTGCTGGACACACCTATTTGAGAGAGCCAAAATTATGCTATGATTTGTTAGAATTGCTCTATGTGCTTCACTTAAATTTTTTGAGCCATGGAATTGCTCTAGTGCTTCACTTATATCTTTTTGAGCACGGTGTGCTTTAATTTTTTAAGAAATACTCTCATGCTTCACTTAGATTTATTTGAGAGTTAGTAAAATTTTTGAAGAAATTCTCTCATGCTTCACTTATATTATTTTGAGAGATGAAAATTTTTATGCCCATGTTCTTTAGTTAAATTTGTTTGAGCTCATCAAAAGCAATTGCAATATATGAAACTAGTCCCAAAGTGATAAATATTCAAGAGGGATATAATAAAAAAATTCATGAAGATCATTGGGCAAAATAAACTTGATTCTTTGTAATAGTTTTTGAGATATGATGATAGTAATATGTGAGTCATGTTGGTGAGTAATTATGCTTTAGTAAGAATATTGGTGTTAAGGTTTGTGATTCCCTATGCAAGCACGAAAGTCAATAGTTATGCAATGAAATTACATCCTACTTGTGGTGCATTATTCGGTGTTAGTTATGCTTAATGCTTGTTTATGAGAATTTTTGTTTCTTGGTTGGTTGCCTCTCAATCTATTTGCTAGCCTCCACTTGTACTAAATAGAAATACTACTTGTGCATCCAAAATCCTTAAACCCAGTTTTGCCATATGAGTCCACCATACCTACCTATATGCGGTATTTCTGTGCCGTTCCAAGTAAATTATGATGTGCCAATGATTGCTTGTATCCGCATCGGTATTTCCCTAAAGAGGAAGGGATGATGCAGTACAGCTACGATAGGTATTTCCCTCAGTTATGAAACCAAGGTTATCGAACCAGTAGGAAAACCAAGCAACACTATGTAAACGGTACCTGCACACAAAAACGAAACCTCCCAACCCAACGCGTAAGAGGGGTTGTCAATCCCTCCTCGGTAGAAAGATAGATTAGATAGTATGAGTTTGGGTAAATAGATCTAAATAAGACACGAAATAAAAGATGCAAATAAAAAGCGCAGAAAGGTATTTTTTGGGTTTTTGGAATAATAGATCTGAAAACAAAAGCGAATAAAAAGTAGATTGGAAAGCAATATGATAAAAGATAGACCCGGGGGGCCGTAGATTTCACTAGTGGCTTCTCTCGAGAAAATAGCATCCGGTGGGTAAACAAATTACTGTTGGCAATTGATAGAAGATCAAATAATCATGACGATATCCAAGGCAATGATCATTATATAGGCATCACATCCAAGATTAGTAAACCGAAATGATTCTGCATCTACTACTATTACTCCACACATCGACCGCTATCCAGCATGCATCTAGTGTATTAAGTTCATGGAGAAACGGAGTAATGCAATAAGAACAGTGACATGCTGTAGACAAGATCTATTCATGTAGGAATAGACCCCATCTTGTTATCCTTAATAGTAACGATACATACGTGCCTCACTACCCCTTCTGTCACTGGGTGAGGACACTGTAAGATCGAACCCATCACAAAGCACCTCTTCCCATGGCAAGAAAAATTGATCTAGTTGGCCTAACTAAACCAAAGATTTGAAGAAGAAATACGAAGCTATAAATAATCATGCATATAAGAGATCAAAAGAAGACTCAAATAATATTCATGGATAGAAACTGATCATAAACTCGATCTTCATCGGATCCCAACAAACACACCGCAAAAAGTCATAACATCAAATAGATCTCCAAGAGACCATTGTATTGAGAATCAAAAGGAGAGAGAAAGCCATCTAGCTACTGCCTAAGGACCCATAGGTCTATTGTGGACTACTCACGCATCATCGGAGAGGCACCAATGAGGATGATGAACCCCTCCATGACGGTGTAGATTGGATCTCGTGGTTCTGGAACTTGCGGTGGCTGGAATTGTGTTTCGTCTGCTCTCCTAGGGTTTCTGGAATTTCTGAGGATTTATAGAGCTGAGAGGCGGTGGAGGAGACCCCTATGGGCCCCACAACCCATCAGGGCGCGCCCGGGCCTCCTGGCGCGCCCTGGTGTCTTGTGGGCCCCACAGGCCGCCCCCAGGTGCTTCCTTGGCTCCCAAGTTGTCTTCTGGTCCAAAAAAATCTCCAAAAAGTTTCGTGGCATTTGGACTTCGTTTGGTACTGATATTCTGCGAAGTAAAAACAAGCAAAAAACAGCAACTAGCACTAGGCACTATGTTAGTTGGTTAGTTCCAAAAAATGATATAAAGTTGCTATAAAATGATTGTAAAACATCCAAGAATGATAATATAACAGCATGGAACAATAAAAAATTATAGATACATTGGAGACGTATCAGCCAACTCTAATTTCCAAAATGAATTTCCTTTTTGTGTGCCCGTACCGCTCATGAAGCGGCAGGGGGTGGCCAATAGTTTTCCATGCTAGATGTGTTATTCTCAATATGAGTGTTTATTCACTTGCCATTGCACGAGAGTGTGGAGGTAATAGGGATGCCTAGTCCTGAAATGAAAAAAAAATTACTTTATGTTGTCAAATAATAAATTCCTTGAAAAGTGTTGGTATGGAAGGCACTCGTGGATACGGGTAGCCATGGATTATGAAAGAATGGTGAAAAAGGGAATAAAATTTATTTTATGTTTGGGAACCGCCTATGATGTATCTAGCATGGAAATTATTGGGAATTACTGGTCGTTTTTGTTGACGGGTAAAGCATGCCTCTCAAAATATTTTATCTCTTAAATTAAGCTTTGAGCTCTGGCACCTCTACAAATCTCTACTTCCCTCTACGAAGGGCCTATCTATTTACTTTATGCAATTTTTATTTTTATTCGAGTCTCCATCTTCTCTTATAAAGCACCAACTAAGGGGCACTATGATTATACTTGTGCATCGGATGTATCTAATATTCGAGTGTGTTTCATGAATGGATCAATGATTGAGCATGATGGACTAGGGATAACTTTTTTTAGTGTTGATATTTTGAAAGACATGGTTGCTTATTGATACACTTGAGTATTAAAGTCTTCATATCAAATATAGACTATTGCTTTGGACCATCTAAAAGTTCAAATGGCCATGCTACAAAGGAAAAGAATATGTGATGAACATGTTAGGCAGCATTCCACATCAAAAATTATGTTTTTATCATTTACCTATTCGAGTATGAGCAGGAATTAAGCTTGGGGATGCTGATACGTCTCCAACGTATCTATAATTTTTTATTGCTCCATGTTGTTATATTATCATTCTTGGATGTTTTACAATCATTTTATAGCAACTTTATATCATTTTTTTGGACTAACCCATTGACAAAGTGCCCAGTGCCAGTTGCTGTTTTTTTTCTTGTTTTTTACTTCGCAGAATATCCCTATCAAACGGGGTCCAAACGCAACGAAACTTTTTGGAGATTTTTTTTGGACCAGAAGACAACTTGGGAGACAAGAAAGTGCACCAGGGGAGGCCCGTGGGGCCCATGAGACACCAGCCAGAGGCCCCTGGCATGCCCTGATGGGTTGTGGGGCCCACGGGGGTCTCCTCCACCGCCTCTTAGCTCTATAAATACCCAAATATTCCAGAAACCCTAGGGGAGCAGACGAAACACAATTCCAGCCGCCGCAAGTTTCAAAACCACGAGATCCAATCTAGAGCCCTATTCCGGCACTCCGCCGGAGGGGAACACTGTCACGAAGGGGTTCATCATCCTCATTGGTGCTCCTCTGATGATGCGTGAGTAGTTCACCATAGACCTACGGATCCGTAGGCAGTAGCTAGATGGCTTCTTCTCTCTTTTTGATTCTCAATACAATGTTCTCCTCGATGTTCTTGGAGATCTATTTGATGTAATGACTTTTTGCGGTGTGTTTGTTGGGATCTGAAAAGTTCGAGTTTATGATCAGATCTATCCATGAATATTATTTGAGTTTCTTTGATCTCTTATATGCATGATTGTTATAGCCTCGGATTTCTTCTCCGAATCTTTGGTTTAGTTAAGCCAACTAGATTAATTTTTCTTGTAATGGGAAGAGGTGCTTTGTGATGGGTTCGATCTTGCGATGTCCTCACCCAGTGACAGAAGGGGTAGCGAGGCACTCATGTATCATTGCTATTAAGGATAAAAAGATGGGGTCTATTCCTACATGAATAAATCTTGTCTACATCATGTCATCGTTCTTATTGCATTACTCCGTTTCTCCATGAACTTAATACACTAGATGCATGCTGGATAGCGGTCGATGTGTGGAGTAATAGTAGTAGATGCAGAATCGTTTCGATCTACTAATCTTGTACGTGATGCCTATATACACGATCATTGCCTTGGATATCGTCATAATTATTTATTCTTCTATCAAATGTCCAACAGTAATTTGTTTACCCACCGTATGCTATTTTCTCGAGAGAAGCCACTAGTGAAATCTACGGCCCCCGGTCTATCTTTTATCATATTGCTTTCAGATCTATCTTTTATCATTTTGCTTTCAGATCTACTATTCCAAAAACCGAAAAATACCTTGCTGCATTTTTTATTTGCCTCTTTTATTTCGTGTTTTATTCAGATCTATTTATCCAAACACATACAATTTAATCTATCTTTTTATCGAGGAGGGATTGACAATCCCTCTTTCGCGTTGGGTTGCGAGGATTTGTTCTTTGTGTGCAGGTACCGTTTACATAATGTTGCTTGGTTCTCCTACTGGTTCGATAACCTTAGTTTCATAACTGAGGGAAATACTTGTCGTAGCTGTGCTGCATCATCCCTTCCTCTTAGGGAAAATACCAACGCAGTTCTAAGCCACGTCATCCTGCTGCCGCTTAAGCTTCGAGAGCCGAGCCGCCTCTGCCGCTGCCTCCGCCGCCTCGCGCTCGTACTGCTCAATGGCAATCCGCAGCGCCTTGGCGTTCTTCCGGCGGAGCCGCAGCGCGTCCGTCTCCACAGTCGTAAGCGACCGGCGGTAGACCCATTCGAGGAGCAGCGCATCCTCGTCAGGCTCCGCCTCCATCTCGCGGCAGTGGCGCACGGACTGCTCTGCCTCCCTCCTCACCCTTTGCCGTTGTCGCTTGCGGCGGGCGGCGCGCGCCTCTGATTCTGTCTTGCGCATCCGGGCCAGCGGGGAGGGCACAAGCACCCACCGCTGCCCACGTGGGGGAGCAGCAGCCGACGGGGGCAGGGGACGGTGTAGGGGAGGTGCGGATTCCGCAGGCCACCTGTCGGAGCTGCGCACGGGTCGGGAGGGGCCAGCATCGGCGTTCCAGCTGCGTTTGCGGCGAGGCTGCAGATTCGGAGCTGCCCCCGGTCTCCACCTTGGACCGCTCCAAGGTGATGCGGAGGGCAATCTCATAGTCTGGATCCAGGTCGGAGTCGGAGCGGCTGCCGGAGCTCGACATTGCGCCAGATTCGATTGGAATCGGTGCGGGGAGAGGAGAGGACAGAGCAAGAGAGGAGAGTGAGTGAGCTAGAGTTTCGGAGCGATGAACCGGATGGGGTTTTTTGTGGGACGGCCGTGGGGTTGGTGGTGGGCCGGGCTTGTCAAGCGGACGCGCTCGGGCGTGCCCGGGCCACCCCATATCCGCTCCATATTTGGGCTGGATATGAGGGGTGCATGTCAACCCAGGCGTTTGAGGCCCATTTGAGACGTCTGTCTTGGTCTAAAAATCGTGACCGGGCGGGCCTCCAGAGCATTTGAGGCTGGTTTGGGGCGTCCAGCTGTAGATGCTCTTAGTTTGGTAATACTCCCTCTATCCATATATATTCCCTCCGTCCGCGAATAAGTGTACTTTTAGCTTCTATTATTTTCTATAAAGTTAGTCAAACTTTTAAAGCTTCAACTTAAGATAAACGGTAGAAGTACACTTATTTGCGGACAGAGGGGGTAGGGCCTAATGTGTTTTTTACTGTGTTTTTGGAAAAGGGATTTTTTTTTGCTTTTTTAAATACAGTACAGATGCAAGCGCTCATACATATGCGCATGCACTCATCCCTATGAACGTACACACACACACTCCTATGAGCACCTTTGAGAGACTGAGCCGGAAATCCTAAAATAAATTCAGGAATAATGCGAGCACCAGGACTTCAATCCTGATGGGCTGGGGATACCACTATCCCTCTAACCATCCAACCAAAGGTTGGTTCACGAATTTTTTTTCCTGCTGGGATGTATAGTTGGGCTTTAGTCCAACACGGCCAGGCCTACAACTTCAGATCATCTCTTGCACTCACACGTGCTGATCCCATTTCTCCTTGACTTTTCTCTGCCTCGCTCCAAAATTAGTGCTGCCACTGGACGAAGCATGGCTGCTGCGGCGGGTATCGGCGTTGATGGTCCAAATCCCATGCTTCCCTTAGTTTCCTTCCCTGCCGGCCTGCTGCCACTTTGTTAGCTTGCATGGTCTTTGGGAGATCCTGGGAGAAGGCATCAGAAGGGAGGCTCGTTAGTGCCATCCTCCCAGTCCCCGCCGATGGTAGGGAGGTACGCGCAGAAGCCAATTCCCCTCACTTTCTTAGACATCTTCCATATCGGCTCCATAAGAGTTTGGCAGTCGGCAGATTTGCCTCTTCACCTCGCACAAAAACGATATACGTGTCTCACGCTTCTTCTCTCTGGCCTCGAGTTAGCACGGCGAGCGGGATGGCGTTCCGGCGAGATTGGAAGGGCGCGACATTTTCGATTTGCAATTGATTCGGGGATTCGGTACGGCCGAGGGGTTCGAGCCTTAGGGCCTGATTGGATTGTAGTTTTCCACACTTTTACACCTGTAAAAGATACATACTTCAATCGGTTGTTTTCTTTTCCGGTTGGAAATCACATATGGCTGGTGATATACACCTATAAAAGTAATCCGGGTGTATGAATTTACCCCATTCCAAGCGGGGCCTTATTATGGCGATCATCCAATGCGGACACAACACAAACTCCACCATGAACACAACACAAAATCTGATCGAGTTGGTGTCGATCGCAGGCTGAGTTCGCTACATGCGTGGGAAGTGGGCTTGATGAAAGAAGACACAAAAACAGGAACGTTACTTTTTTAGATAGGAGAGAGAAAAAAGTAGGAGATAAATCTCAGCCATAAATCTTTATGTTAACACAAAATTAATGAATATAAGGGTTGACGGAAGGAGAACTAAGAAATATGTTCCTCCTTTTAATATTACTAGGTATTAGGTATATAGATTAAAACCCACATTTTGGACGTAGGCAAAATTGTCTTGTATGCATCTCTGTTTGAGGAGTGCAGTTTGACATTCGGAGACTACTTCATCAAATATCATTGCTAGGCGGTCCACAAGCATCTTTCACAAGATTTTTGATATGTTGTGGATGGCTGTCGACCTACAATGAGAGATATTAGAGGCATCAAGGAATTTGGGCAATTGCACAATGTTAGTCATGCTGACAAGGGCAAAACCATTGGCATGCAAGTGATGCAGTTTGGAAAAATTCACGACGATGTCATCTTTAGTAATGTCCCAACATGAAAAAAATAAGAGCCCATTGAAGCCGTCTAGACCCGACACATTGTCGATAGGCATGGAGAGAATCATGTCACGAATGTCATCCATGGTAAATGAAATCTCTAGGTGTGAGAGGTGCGCGATTTGGTACCAAGTGTCTTCAAATGGAGAGTTGAGAGGGACGCACAAGAGGATCCGAAACACAACATAATGTTGCCAATGATCTTTTCTTTACCCTCCCGTGAGATCATCATGCAATGGTCTGTACCGGGAGACTAAACAAAAACTTTCCATTGTCCGGCTCTCTCATGGAGGTGGAAGAACCTCGAGTTGGCATCGCCATGGCACAACCACGTGAGGTGAGAGTCATGACAAGCCTTCGTCTTCTTGATAAATGTGATTCAATGGTGGGCTATTGCCATTTTCTCGGACTATAGTGGGTCATAGGTCGTAGCATTGGCACATTTGCACTTAAACGTATGTGTATGGACACTCATGGGCTGGTGTCAAATTGGTGTTTTCATTGGGGCCTTTTTCCTTGCTGGGTTCTATGTACAACGGTTTGGCCCAAGGTCTTAGGGGTCAATTGACCCCAGCCCAACACTGTAGCTCCGCCCCTGGGAAGACGTCTCCCAATCGGTAGTGCAAAAAACTTGGTTGATGCGAGTGAGGGTGGGGTTGCATTCTCATTCAACCATATGAACCGATCTCCTTAAGGTGTGAATCATTTCGATATTTTTAGGAGGCTCTCATGAGGCGATGATTGATGTTTTCATGACATTTTTTCTTGAGGCCATTAGATAAGATTGAAATCATTGAGGATGATCCACTTAGGTGGTATGGAGGCAATGACTTTCAATATCTCTTGAAGAAAAACCCTCTTCGTGGCCTCCCCTTGTGAACTCTAAATACCCCTTAATAGGCCAATATGATTTGTCGCCGCTTGAGTAATGATGGTAGAAATTATATTGACTAACATGATGACGCCAGATAAGGTGAAGAAGGCAACGAAGCATGATACAAGGATCCTTCATGGGTTCCCACAATTGGGAGGAACACAAAAGTTATAATGAAGTGCATCAGACAACTGTGGAGTCGATGGCAGCGAGTTTGGATTCAACTGAGGGAGATGGAGCGTGAGGGCAATATTAACGTCGAGAAAATCACAACAACAGATGATGGTGACACACAACATGGGCATGAAGCGAAGCACGGAATGATACAACAAGATCTGCGGAGATGGAGGCATAGAAAAAAGAGCTCTATAGCTTGGGGTAGTTAGTTGAGAGTCATATGAGCTGAGATGATTTTTAAGGGGGTGAATGTGGCAGTAAGTTGTTGAGACTTCAGATATGTGCCATAGAGAAAAAAAATCCAGCTAAGAGTAGTCTTAGAGATACTTTTATATGTGTTTTAGTATGTACTCCCTCCGTCCCATAATATAAGATGTTATTACATCTAAGAACATCTTATATTATGGGACACATGCTGGATATAATAAGATCTTATATTATGGGATGGAGGGAGTATGTATGAAGTGGTGGAGCTTAGAGAGGTCAAGAATGGGCCATGCCCCTACCCAACAAAAAATATTATTTTTATATTAACACCTCATATTTAATACCATTTCTGTCAAATTTGACATAATACACCAGATTAGCCCCCTCACAAAGCATTCATACTTTTGTGTTTAATTACCCAAACTAACTCCAAATGACAACAACGATAGTAAAGTAATATGCAATTGATCTATTTGTTTTGAATAACTCAGGGGGAAGGATAGCTACCTGTATATATTATTCAAGGGTTGAACCAAAGTACAATGTTACAAGAATTACGAGGTGTCGTTGCGCAAGGAGAGGTGGTGAAGCCAGGACATACTGTGTGCCTTTTGACTAGGTTTTGTAAACTTATGAGTCCAAAGTGTGAAATCACCTAGAGTGTGTTCCTAATAATAAGCTGAGTAGCATAGGACACATTATGAAAAAAAAAATGTTTCACGAGTGCCTTATCTTCCATATGATAGCAAGGGTGATGGTGGATCAAATGAATGGTCAAGTCCATGAGGAGCATTAAATGTCCCAAAGAAGGTGAATCGGGTCCATCAGTGGCAACCCTACTTGTCCCATATTTCTTGAGACTGATGGCAAAGGATAAAGAGGTGTAGGGGATCTTCAATAAGAGCACTGCAACATGGATAGGGACTGTTAGATCCGATATGCTTGAGGTGAAGGTTGGCCTTGGTATTTAGCTTGTCGCGGAAGAGCATATGAAATATAATTTGGATCCACAAAATCTTCCTTGTTTGGGGCTTTGGCAGACCATATGAAATCACCTTGTTTGGGGCTTTGGCAGATCATTTGAAATCATAATTTGGATCCACATAATCTTCCTCCAGGAGTTGGGCACAAGCTTTTGTGATGAAGAAGTCGAGCCCATTGTTGAGAAATCTCAAGTAAGGCGGGTCATCAAGGAGAAAATCATGCAACAGAGAGAGCAACCCATCCAACTCCGAATTACCGATATGAGTTTGGTGATTCCGCGGGTAAGTAAGTAAGTCGTTTTGCAAGACATGTGAGACTAGTGCCAAAAAGTTTGTCCAGTGAGAACAAAAGGGGTCAGGAATTTGTAGGGCTAGAGGGTATCTATTGAGGCAGGTGTCAGACAAGAAGAATGTGGCATTGCCATCATTCGTGATGACAAAGGAACTTTCTTTAGCGTAGGAACGTGTGTCTTAACAATTTTCCAAAGGAAGCATGTATGGTTGTTGAAGTTTGGTAGGTGTATGTGATGTTATGACAAAAACCAGCTTACCCAAGGAGTGTTTGGAAAACGTAAGAGCTTGACAACAAATATCATAGGTAGGCAATTGTTTTGAACATCCAAGTTCGTAATAGCTGAACCGCTGTTTATTTTGGTTTACAAACATTTTTCAGGCAATAAGCCCTTTGCCTTTAGTGTTTCCTTTGAAACTCGCGGGAGGGGGGAGGTGAGGGTAGTGAAGCAAAGCCCACAAAAACATTTGTCAGGCCAATGGGAGTACATGCGAGTGAAGATGCACATGTGCATCGCCAACTGAGCCCAACTAATAGGCGGGCCACAACGCCCAATTTAGAGCCTTTTGGGCAAAAAAAACTTTAGATCTATTCATAATCAATCAAGGGAGTACAAAGAACAGCAGAGGCAACAAAATTACAATCGGGTCTGTGGATCACCTAGCGATGATTACAAGCAATACAGCAAAGTCGAAGGTGCAGCGCTGTCATCACCCTCCCTCGTTAGAGTCGGTCAAACGTTGTTGTAGTAAACAGTCTGGAAGTCGTCATTCTTAGACCCCACAGGACCACCGCACCGGTGCAGCAACCATCGCAAATGAGGACATTTAACCTAACAAGAACGAGAGCAGGGTCCCCCCTCCCTCCGGCAGCGGGCGAGGTCCTAACCCACCTCCACGACCCAAAGGCCAGAACACCTAGTTTTAAGGCCTTGCCTACGTATGGATCACTCTCTCCCTCTAAAAAAAGTATTAAGCAGTGTGAGAGACATTAGACATTAATCAGAAACTGAGTTGAACTTAACCTACTTCATGCTTATTCTTCTTCTCCGCCAAGTTTCCTTCGCTTGTCACCAAATCCTGGATCTAGAACTACTCGATGTGGCACCGTGAGTGAAGGATCATTACAACAATATGTGGAGAACAAGCTGCCTCCTCTTTTGTTGGGTGGAACCCTTGATTTCCGTGTCCTGATGATTTTCGGAAAGCCATGTCTATCACGGTACACGACAGGCCTAAATGGCTGTGATCATTTCCATTCGTCCTGTTAGATTAGGGACCAGAGGAGGGAAGTGCTCTTTGTATCACATGAAGTCCTCTTTAATCTTTGCTTGCGTTTTAGTCTCTGGTATTGATCCAAAATAGCTTGTAAGCTACAAAAGATCTACCTTGACAGCTCGTCGTAGATGCAAAATCTGCACCCTTATATATGTATGTACGTGAACATTAGTGATGTGCGCGGTTGCAAGCTGCTGGTCACCCAGGATAGAAACCATGGTGGATTCCCCCGCTGCTCGTGAGAAGGTGGAGGAGGCGACCTCGCTGCCAGAAGAATGGCTCAACCTCGCCATTCTCTGCAAGGCATTTGTTTCCAAGGCGATGAACGGCCTGGGCACGCTGGCGACCATCTGGGCGACTGTTGTCCTCCTAGGTGGATTCGCAGTCCTCATTAAAAAGCAGGACTTTTGGTACGTCACCATCATCGCTTTCGTCGAATCAATCGGGTATGTATCCAAAATCTCGTCTCGTCTTCTCTATCTTAAATTTTAAACATCACAAAAATCACCAAATATTTTTTTACCTATTAAACATCATCAAAAATATTTAGGCTTCACTAGGTTTTGGTGGTCACATGTGATGCGGTGCATGTGCATCCATCAAGGAGATTTGGTGGATTTGTCTCCCACGTGGGAGTGATGAGAGTTTTTTTCCTAGATCCATTTCTTTAAATGAAATATCTCTTGAACGGGCGTCTAAATTACGAACATTTTCACCGTTGTTTTACTTGTCGTGATCTTCAAAATTAGATCACACGTTGATAGGTTTCAACGAACTCAGTTTTTGTAACTTGTGCTCTATTGTAGTGAACTTGTACTAAACTTGTACTCCCAGAGATAGTGTAGTTGCACTCCCTCTGTGTACCGCATTTTGTACTCCACATGATAGAGGACTTAGGGCATGTACAATGGTGTTATCTTAGGAGTGCCACGTAGGATAAATAATGAGGTGGACGAGAGAGAAATCATAAAAAAAGACTTGTCTTCTCTTATTTAAGAGATGATCTCTTAGCACAATATGTCTCACCATGTTTTTAGGAATAGCTAATTATTGAAGATAAGGCTAAGCGATGACCCATTGTAGACATGTTTTTTTTGTCATCTCTAAATTACATGCAAGATTTAAGACAAGATTATCTTATCAACCATTGTACATGCCCTTCCCATGCAGTGTATTGTGTGTTCCTCATGTAGTGCACATCTGTGCTGCCGTGTGGTGCATTATGTGCTCCAGCATACTGGACTTATTGCTCCCCGCGCAGTGCACATGTTCTTCATGGCAGAGCACAATTGTCCCCCCCCCCCCCCCCCCCCCCCCCCCCCCCCCCCCCCAACTTGTGCTTAATTAAGTGTGTACCACACCTGTGCTTCACGGGGAGCCATTGTGCTCCCACGCGGAACGCAACTATGCTTCACCATGGAGTACAAATGTGATTCCATGTAAATATATAGTGTTTCACCACGGGCTATAGTCCATACTACACCACGTATTAGGAAACCCTGAAAACACCAACCCCCCTCCCCTCCCTTGCGAAAAAAGAAAAAAATGATCAAAAAGCAAAAATACAGGGAACAAAAGTTCTTGTGTGAGGTGCGTCCAACGTGTGACACGTGACGGCGCTGGAGCGCTCCACCATGGGTGCCCCCATGAAATCCCACCCAGGGGATGCTCCCATTGAGAAATCCTTTTAATTTGTATCCACCTCTTCCCTCAATCTGCAGTCAGAGAAAGGCACAGTTCGTGTTTCACGCGAAAGCACACATGTGCTTCTCTTTAGTTTGTGGAGGCACAGAAGCACAATTATGCTTCACCATGAAGCACAACTGTGCTTTTCACACGGAAATCACACATGTTCTTGCACACATGGAAGCACGCATGTGCTTCACGTGGAAGCACATGCTCCTGCCAGGCGTAAACCGGAAAAAACCAAAGAAATTGAAGAAAAAATAAAAAAATCAAGAAAACCTAGAAAAACCAAGTAAAATTTGAAAACCCAAAAAATAAAAATAAAATCCTAAAAATCCACGCAAATAAAAAGTGCTCCCACAGGTGCGCCGAGCGTGCGACACATGGTGGCAGTTGGGCGCACCACACGGCTGGCCCTCGCGCGCCCCATCTGGGCCCATCCAAGGGGCATCTGCTAGCTAGTGATGCCACAGCATGGGCGGAGCTACTTAGGGACATGGGTGTAGGGATGTACGCCCATTACTTTTGGAAGAAGAGCTCAAAACTCATACTTAAGCTTATAAAAAATTGTAGGAAATACTTAATCTTATAATTGGTTAATATAACACCAAAATTTTAAGCTTTGTAAACCCAATTTAGAAATCTTGCCTCCGCCACTGTGCCCAGGATCCCATATGTACATCAGGCCAGCACCTAGCAGTTGGGCTCGACTAAGTGCCAATAAAATAATGGAAGGGGAAGATAGGGCGATGGTCTCAACACGGTAAGAAAATTAGAGAAGAAGAATAAGAAGGGAGGACTTGGGCTGGCTGGACAGCAAATCCTATTTCTCGCGTAAGTCGGTGGATAACACCAAATGAAAACCCCCTCGCCGTGTCCCCTCTTTTCTAGGCCGGCCCACTTATTTGTTTTGTGAAGTGCGATAGATTTTTTTTGCGACACTCCCCTTCCTGTTTTGGGAAGGTTTTAGGATCTTCTCAAATTGTTTTTTTTTCTTTTGTGTTTTTTGAAGTTTTAATTTTATTTTTAATACAAGAAAACATCAAATAAATAAATAATTTAAAAAAATTGCAACAATATCCCAAATTCATGAACATTTTCTAAATACTAAAATACTTCTCAAAATCATGAAATTTTTTAAATTCGGAACATTTTCTCAAATTAGTGAACCATTTTTCCAATCCAGGAACTTTTCTGAAATTCTGGAACATTTTTTCAAATTCATGAACATTTTTTTAAAAATTTAGGAATATTTCTTGAATTCAAAACTATTTTTCTAATTCATGAACAATTTTTGAATTACATGTAAAATTTTCAAATTAGCAACATTGCTTTGAAACTCGGGACAAAATTTTAAAATTCATGAAAATTTTCTGAAATTCAAAACATATTTTCCAAAGATGAACATATTCAAATTCATGATTTTTTTGACATCTAGAAACATCTGTCAAATTCGTGAATATTTTTCTGAATTCTATAACTTTTTTGGAAATTCAATTTTGCAAAAATTCCAAACATTTTTTAAGAAACAAAAAAACACGGAGGCCACGCCCCGCATATGGGCCGACGAAAAGCTAGTGCGTAGGTCTAGTAATAGGAGGTCCAACGCCTAAGTGCAATTAATGAATATGTTTTTAAACTTGGGAACATTTTCAGAAGTCGTGAATTTTTTTTGAAATTAATGCTTTTTTGCTAACTTTTTCAAATTTGTGAACAGTTTTTAAGTCATAAATATTTTTTGAATTCACGAAAATTTTGAAAATTTGTGTAATTTTTTGGAATACGGAAAAAACTGAACTCATGAACATTTTTTGAAATCTGGGAATTTTTTTTCAAAATGGTGAACAAATTCGATTTATGTTTGATATTCATGTTTTTTTGAATTTCATAAAAATTTCAAATTTGTGAACTTTTTTCAAATTCAAGAATGTTCTTTGAAATTTGGAAAGAGTTACCAAATTCATGAACATTTTAAAATTCTTCAAAAAATTAATTCATGAACATTTTTAGAAATTCTTGAGCATTTTTTGAATTTTGTTAAAAGGGGAAATAAAAAGAAAAGGAAAGTATGGAAGAATAAAATAAAGAAAAAGCAAGCCAGAAAACTGCCTCCTACGCCACCTCTTTGGGCTGGCCCAAGCTCCGGGGGGGGGGGGGGGGGGGGGGGGTGCTCGTTTGTGCACCCAACACGGCCCTATGCGCCAAAATAGAAGCCCTCGGGCTTTTTCAAGGGGACATTTTCAGCCCGCACTTGGGTTGCCGTGTGGCGCAAGGGAGTGAGGCCTGCGAGTTTCTGGACGAAGGAGCGATCAAGGCTCAGCCATGGTGGCTTTCCCTTTTTCTGTACTGGTAAATTGTGGGAATAGAGGTTACAATATATTGGACATGTATGCTCCACCACGCATCACTTGGTGCTTCATTGTGTAGTGCAGTTGTATTCCGCACCGCAAAACACATGTGTGCTCTGTGGTGTAGTACATGAGTGCCCATCCGCGCATCAAAGGTGTGCTCCGTGGGAAACGTGGGTGTGTTACCGAGCGGAGCATAGGGATGTTACTGGGTGGATTACACGCTTGAAGTACAATTTGCACCCAGTTTTTTTTCATGAAAACCTATCGACATGGGGTCTAATTTTGAAGATCTCCACAAGAGGAACACTTTGTAATTTGATGCCTACTTTTAGAGATACTTCATGAAAAATATCTAAAAATAAAAGCAAGAACCAACCCTCCCATGGTTGAGGGAAAACCAACAACTTCGTGTTGGGCTAGTTGTCGCTCTTAGAGGAGTTTAGGAGTAACCTTTGCGAAAGGTGCGCCTTAACTAGCACTTTCGAAATAAAGTAATAAAGTAATTGATCATTTGATAAAGAGATACATCACTGCAGAACCCCATCATTGTTGAATCATGGCATCCATCACCATTGGTACTTTTACCCCTTCATTGTAAGAGCGATGTTTTGGTGGTAGGTCGACCCTATCACCATTAGGTCGGCACCATGGCGCTTAGCCACGGATAGCTATCAGTTCCAACAGAGAACCAATTGCTATAACTGAGGTTCACCATTAGTTTTCTACTGGGAAGATACTCAAATTAGAGCACACAAAAAATTGATCTGCCTCGATGCCTCCATTATTAGAGCAGTGCGCTTTTTGTGTACATGCATGGGGTAAATGAGTTGTATAATAAATTTTCATCTTTATTCATCATACAACATTTGAATTACATAGTACAAAAAATAATTTGACACAACGAAACAATATAATTTGACACACAGGAAGAGGTAGATAAGTCTAGGACCAACATCCACAAACTTCCCAAATTGTCCAACCTCTCAATTAATGTGACTTGTCGTCATTTGCCCCCACCGTGCGTTGGCAATAGATGAAGTTGAACTTGTCTCTACGGAACAATGCTTGCGTGCTTCTTACATATCGCGAAAGAACTTCATCTCTGATGGTTTTGTTTCTTTCAGAAAGGTCGTCTTCGATAGTGTTACTCTTGAACTTTATATCGGGCGGGCCATGCTCATCCATAGCGTCCCTATCCAACCCAAGTCGTCATCTTGGGCATGGATGTGTCTGGCACATTGTGTCATTTAGTATGTTGCAACTTCCTAGCTATCTTCATGATACGAAGTGTAAAGTGAAGGATTATTAGTAAACATACATAAGCATACCTAGATGAAGTACATTAAAAAAATATTTACCCTAACCAAATAAGGGCCTCTTTGATTCGTAGGATTTTGAAAACGTAGGAATAGGAAAAGTATAGGGTTGGGGTGGCATGCCCACTTAAATTCTATAGTATTAGCAATGAGTGTTTGATGCCACAGGAAAAACATAGAAATTGTAAAAAGAGATTGGAGTGGATGTTAGATTTCCTATAAAATGTAGTACAAAAGATTCCATAGGAAAAATTCCTATGGGATCCAATCCTATGAATCAAAGGACCAACATAGGGAAAAAAATCCTAAAGATTTCAATCCTTCGGAATCCTATAAAATTCCTTTGAATCAAAGGAGCCCTAAGCTTTTTTTTAACACCACCTTACATTAATTAACCATCGCGAAACTTACAATCGTTCGATACAAAATTCACCACACAGGGCGGTACATCATTAACAAGAATACCATCGGATCTATTGTCAAAACTAAACTTTGCTATTAGATGAGCCACCACATTGGCGGATCGACTAATCTTAGCCATTTGAAAGCTATTTATCAGCTTAGATAAGCTCAGTGCTTCCTTCTTCAAATCAACCAACATTGACCTGTCAAGATTCTCTGTTGCAAGAGTCGCCACAGCAAACGCACAATCAATCTCTAAAATAATATGATTGTGAAGAGGTATACCTATATATAGACCGGCAATGCACGCCCTTAGCTCTGCTTCCTCCACACTCTGGCACGATCCAATGAAGTCCCAAGAAGAGACAATGACTTCCCGAGCCGCATTCCTAACCACCACACCCACACTTGCTTCTCTAATGCTCTCCACAAAGCTTGCGTCAACATTAATCTTTAAAAAACCAGTCGGTGGGGGAGTCCAATCCGTCTTAGCTCCCGCATTATCAGGTGCCCATCTTAAACCATCCATTGGACCTTTTCCTTTATTTTTCGAGTCCACTGGAGGCACAGAGTGACATGCGGCAAAAGACGCCCAATAATTCTCCACAAAGCTAGCAGAAGCTGATACTGATTCCTTTCCTTTACCAAATATCAAGTCATTTCTCAAGTGCCAGGCTCTTCAGAAAATGAAAATAATTTGGTCGCGCATGACAGGCCTCAATTGACTTAGAAGAACAATAAACCAACCATACTGAGCCCTAAGCTTTTGGTGATGATAACACAACATGACGGTGACGAACAACAAGCACACCGTTCGTGCCTTTAACGTCCCATCAAGCAAAAGCTTTTTCATATGTTGAAGGGTGCACCAAGTCCAAGGCATACCATTTTCTGCAATCACAGTAGTGTGCTCGTCGCTACAATTATACTACAGTACGACATGTGAACGTGTGGCAAAAATGGCCGCTGCAACTCCCTCCCACTTTGCTCTTGGCGATTCCGTGGGCAATGAAGCCGAGGGCTTGCGGTTCGCGGCTTCTCGGTTCACCCGACTTCCTTTGGTTCCTCTGGTAAGTGACATCAGTGATAGTGGGAAAAAAAGTAAGGACGGGGGCCTAGCGGTGTCGCGCGACAACTCTGTGCATCTATGGTAAGCACGTCTGCTGTGTCGGTGTCCACACCGATCAAATTGGTTGTGATACACGTAAGAACAACACCCTCCTTGCAATTGTCGGATTCATGTGGGTGTACTGCCCACTATAGCATCCTCTGCCATCGCCACCCTTTGGAGGGGAGGCATCCACACCCTAGGGTTTCCACCTAGAGGGGAAGCCTTGGGGCCGAGCAAGGATAGCTTTGAGGTTCACTCAATCTGTAAATGGAAATTCTTTGCGAGTCTTGTTCTTAGCAAACGATGAAACCGATTCAAGTGGGAGGCCATTGTTGTCTATGAGCCAGGATAACGTTCAAGATCCTAGGAGTTTCTAGATGAATTGCACACTAAGATCTTGTCATCCCTGCTTCTCGTGGTGGTTGCTGAGGACTTCAATCTTATTAGGTGGCCCACTGGTAAGAGCAATCTAGAGGGTCAACACTCTTGATGTGAACACTCATTGATTGGATTGTCGACCTAAGATTGCGCGAGATTAGCCGTGGGGAGACGGGAGGTTTGTTTTTACCTAGAAAAATATGCAGCTTGATCCCACGAGGTGTGTTCTAGATTGGGTGTTGGTCCCAAACGAAGGGGAAGCCAAGTTCCCACTTTGCTCGCTTAGAGCTGAGTTGCGACTGGGGCTCAGACCACTGCCACACTCTTCAACAAGAAATAGTGTTGGTCATAGTAAGTGCACAATAGTGTTGACACAACAGCTAATGGAACACATCATCCATCTCAACCAACCCTCACTTCACACCTTCGTCCAAATAGCAATTGCAAAAGCACATACTTCGAAGAAATTAATTGAATAAATGATGCCCTAACAAATTCACCAACAAATTAGTTGTATTTAACTAATCAAACTAGATAGACTTACATTCCACTGAATCATACTACACCACAACCACACATTTATCGAAACAATTAACATTTCATTTAAAAATAACAACTGAACATCTAAAAATAATAACATTTCACTTAAACCAACTACACCCTAACCACACATTTATATAACAAAACACAACTTATCTAACCAAAATCTAACAACGTGTCAAACTACAAGGTAGCTAGTAGCTATACCATAAGTTACCGGAGATGAGCGGCAAAGAGGAAGGCATGGCATAGGGCAGGCCTCGCTCAATGTCCATTGTAAATGAGAAGGCGGTGGTGGCCATGTCAGGGAAGACCTCCACATGGTCAGATACTGGAATGTTGGAGTAGGAGGCAATCATGGTGGATACCTAGCCAGAGTTGAGGAGCTCGGCGGCTTCCACATGAAGTGGAGCTCCATACAAAGTTTTGGATAGGCGGCCATAGTGGAGAGGAGCATCCATGGTATGCCATTGTAGTCACTCTCATGGATGAGTGGACATCTTGTTCGGCAGAGGCCATGTTCAATCCGGCGACTCTGTGTTTATCCAACACGACTAAGGAGGAGAGGGCACATGCGGTTAATTAGGGTTTAGGATAGTCGGAGAGAATAATTGAAGAAAATGGTTGAGTATTTGGGGTTAAGGGCTGGTGCGTAGATAGTGGGGGATCGAGTTATCACCATCATTCAACTGATTGCATTATTATTATCACTATCGGGCCAAGCTGAGATCAATGGCTTAGCAATAGGCATTGTTTCAGAATAGCAACTGATATCGGTAAACCATGATTGCCTTGAGATTTTAGCTGGACCCAATGGTAATGGTAAGCTCAAAACCCGACGACATTAGGCCTATCAGCCTCAAGTCAAGCTGATGTGATACGTTGTTAGCGGCGAGGGTTTCTGTGGTAATTATATATATATAGATGTATTTGTAAGAGTGGCGACTCAACTCATGAGTTCACATTACAATGGATTGATAGGGTCCTAGGTGGTTACGAGGATCCCACATACCAAATTTTCATACGCACACCAGAATTGCTGATAAGAAGGCTGACAGATAAGAAGGAGCAACAACCCAGTTTGTGGAGAAGAAGAATCCATCATCATCAACAACAACAACAATACCAGTCTAGAGGCACGAGAAGAAGCAGGCTGCAGGTTAGAAAACACAAACATTTTGAGGAGCTGAGCATGTCCAAACGGTGCCTCGGGGTGGTCATCCTTGTGGTCATGCGGCTGGTCGAGATCACCGCTGTTGCCATATGCATTGCCGTGTCCTTTGGGCGTCTCAAGAAGCAGGACTACGTGGACCCCAAGGACAAAGACGCGGCGGACCACCAAAACATCAGGCTGTCCCTGAACATCTTCTACGGGCTGGTGCTCGCCCAAAGCATCATCTTCATCATCATGCGGCTGAGCCCGGATTCGCTGTTAGGGCTCCACATCAGAGTCAAGTACAGATTATTTGAGTCGTCCGGCCGAGAAATAATGTACCGCTACCTGAGTGATAACTACCTAGAGTTCATCACTGGGAATGTGCGCACCACCCTAGAGATGAACCTCATCACCTTCGCCAAGAAGTTGGTGGTGTCTGACTCCACTGTGGATGACCAGTTGGTTGGGATCCAGGCCATGGACCGCATCCTCAGATCAGTGGAGTACAACAGCCTGGCCCTCACGAGCCTTCGAGCGTCTCTCGACGCTGACTCTTTGGGGAGGCTGGTCGGGGTGCTAGGCTTGGTTAGGACACCAGACGAGAAGGAAATGAGAAGCCATGCTGCAAGAGTAGTTCTCAAACTAGCTCCAGACATTCCGGTCGACACTTGTCCTCAAGCCATGTCTCTCATCTCTTCTTCCCTAGTCAAGACGGCAAGCAACATGGATGTGGATCTCGTCTGGTTTGGCTTGCGCATCCTAGACAAGCTCACAGATAACCAACAGAACTGTCGGTAGGCCAAGGGCGACCTCAGTGATCTACTGCCCAAGATCATAGACCTCACCAACCTCAACCAGCGTGGGCGTGACAGCAGCATCTCCGACTCTTGGATTGAACAAGAGATTATTCCTCTGCTTGAAAGAGAAGAGGACATCCCTCCCACTGCCATACAGATGATTGACCAACAGATTATTGTCGGCATGTCGCTCAAAATCTTGAGCAAACTGGTTGCCAGGCCTGGTGATGTTGGGAAGGGCCTCAGGGAAAAGGCCTCAAAATATATGAACCTCCTGACCGACAGCGGGACAATCTTGGAGCACGTGGGAGCAGCAAGGGTCATAGCATGCTTAGCACTGAATGAAGATCAAAAGCAAGAGATTGGGGGATCACCTCAGATCATAAGGAAGCTCAAGGAGTGTCTTCTCTCCAAGGAGCCTCACATAGATACCACCAAAGTGGCTGCCAAGTTATTGCTTCTTGAGTACACTACCAGGGATCAGCTGAACCAGATTAAGTCGTCCATCGAGGAGAAGAATGTTCTGCTGCAAGACCCAAGCTTCTCTGTACCGACCACGGCCTTCATAGAAGCACTTGGCCTGGATCAAATTTTGCCATCATGGATGCAGAAGCAGCAGATCGCCGTGCAAGATCTTGATCTAGATGATCTACTTTCAGCGGAGCAGGAGAACCGCTGTGAGGAGGCTGCCAAAGCACTAGTTGTGCTAACTAGTGGATGTGTGAAAAATGCCTCGGCCGTCCTACAAGAGATCACTGATGATGAGATGAAGACAATAGTGGGGATGCTCTTCCAGGAGGACCGAGAGGAGAAAAGGAGGAGGATGCAGGCCCGCTTACAGGAACGCAATCTTCACCCTGAAACGTTGCGGGTAGTCAAGAAGATAATCTGTGCTGATGGTGGAGGGCGCACAAGAAGCCTGCATGTGAAGCTCCTACAGAATCTGCGTGCCCATGGAGTGACAGCAAATTCTACTCATCACATACCAATAATAGACGGAGCACTGCCAGAGGTAACTTTGTTTAATTAACTCTTGTTTTTTCTTTGAGAAAAGTATACTTTTCATCCCTCAACTCTTCGCTGAGTTTAGTTTTCGTCCCTCAACTCTAAAACCGGACAGATTGCATCCTTAACTTACGAAACCGGACAAAATTCGTCCCTTCTCTCGGCGGACCCGGTCTGGGTGCTGACTAAGCGCGGTTTTGACCAGTCAACGCCAACGTGGCAAGACGTCCCCACAAAACAGATGGCCTGCTCCCTCACTCTGTATCTCTCTCGCGTTCTCCCCACCCTACCTCTCTGAAGCGGCGACGACAGGCAAGGACAGCAGGCGGCGGACGCACCGGAGGCTCGCCGGCGGTAGCTGAGGTTAGGGATCCGACACGGCGGCGCACGTATTGCGTTCCTCTCTCAAATCCCCCTCATTTTCTCTCTGTCGTGCAGCTATCCAACGCAGCGGCGCGCCGTCGGCGGCGGCGGCGATGCACACGCAGCCCATGGCTTCCGGTGATGAGGCGAGCATGTTTTGGGGCCCCGCGGCCGAGGACGACCATGCAGATGCAGACATGGTAAGCTTGTCCATGTGCATCTTGATTTTTAGCATGCCTGATTTAGGAACTAGGGTTTGAGGATGATAGATGAATTTTGAGAATTTTCTGTAATTTGTAGGATGCTGAGTATCTAGATCTTGTGTCTGGGGATGTTCCAATGGAGATTCAAGACATTGAGCATTGTGGAATTGAGGTCGATAGCAAGATAAAATGTTTCCATGGGGATGATCCTATTAAAAAGGTTGCATTTGAGGGTGTGGATACAGGAAGAAGATTCATCGCTTGTAAGAATGCAAAACCTTGTAAATTTCGAATTTGGTATGAGCCAGAGTGGCCTGCAACTTTGCAACGAGCTCTACAACAGTTGTGGGGCATGGTTCAGACAAACCAGAAGAAAAAGGAGGAGACTGAGGCCCTTGTCAACCAGATGATGTTGGAGAAAATGACATTTGCAGCTGCAAATGCTTCTGTCACTCAGGAGAAGAATGAGGTTGTACAGAAGAAGATGCAACTAGAATTAGATGTGGCTGATATGAAGGACAAGTACCAGAGGAAGATGAAAAGAATGAAAAGAGAGCTTCAGTGCAAGGAGAAGTGGCTACTGATGTCAGTTAGCTGCAATGTAACTGTTGTGGCTGTAGTAATTTGTCTGTTTGCAATGAAGCTGCTATCTTAAAGTAGTTTGCTGTTTGTAATGTAACAGTTTGTTGTAGATTCTGCACTATGAAATTGGAAATGTAATGTCAGACCTATATATTAGCTGATTATGTGCTGAATTTGTATCACTGTATGCTATGGATTTGAGCAGTATTTTGTCTGAATTTCAGCACTATTTTGTTTGAATTTTGAACATATAGGATCACAGTTTCTGTTGCACAAACATTCATGTATGATCACTGTTTCTCTTGTAGAAACAGACATGAACAAACATACTGGAGATTAAATGATCCATACACACTGGAAATGACATTATGATCCATACATACTGGGCATTATGTTGCACAAACGACAATATGATTCATACATACTGGAAATTCAAACAAACACATTCTGGAAATAGAAATAGTCTGGAGAATAAGACTCGACAATCAAACAGTTTGCAATGCCAGCAAACACATTCTGGAACTAATCAAGTAGCTTCTTTGGTAGTTTTTTTGGCCTTTTTGAATTGCACTGAGAATTAGCAGCACCAGAGCTCACATTCACTGTCACAGCTGAGCTTGAACTGACATTAACATGCACCCCTTTGACAGAAGCTTTAGATGGCCCTTTCTGTTTCTGCACTCCTTTTCCCTTGTCTACAGTAGACGCGAACATGTTAGAAGCAGGCCTCTTTGTCCCTTTTGAAGTCCTGGGTGCACTACTGCTTTGTTGTGAAGCCATGGGCTGCAATAAAATATGTACAGAAATTAGAAGAGATCACAAGTTAAAAATATGTACAGATAGAAACTGAAGAAAAATCTGTACAGATATATAAAAGAGATATAAAATGATCACTAACCTGCCTCACAGTTTGAACTGGTTGGCTGCTTTCTTTTATATGACAAGTTGTTTTATTGTGCCCTGTCCCTTTGCACTTCGAACATCTGATCACTGTGCCTGTCTTTGGTAACTTTGTTTTGGAAACTTTCTTCTCACCCTTCTCTTTGTTCCTCTGAGTCTTAGGCCTACCAGGCATTTTCACATATCCTGGAGCTACAGGTCTTGGCCTTGGAGATATGGGCCAGCTAGCCATTCCATCGACAGGTTGCAGGCAGTAGGCATATGTTTTCTTGAAAGCAGCCACATAGAAGCAACTAGCTATGTAAGGAGACAAATCACTTGTTTTTGTGTGGATTGCTGAAATGGCATGTACACAAGGTAACCCAGCAAGCTGCCAGTACCCACATGTGCAATTCAGTCTATTCAAATCCACAGTAAACCTGTGATTTTTGTTCTGTGTAACTTCAAATATATCTTGACCATTGCATACAGGTTCACATTGGGAAGAATATTCAATGTATTTGTTCAGTTTTTTGTTGATTGTAGGGCAAACTATATCTCCTGTCCATTTAAGGCATTTTGCAATCATTTCCTGGATTCTAACCATCACCTTTTGTCTGATAGCCTCTAGCATTGAGATGATCGGCAAGAATCTAGCATCTATTATCCATTTGTTGAAACTTTCACAGATGTTATTGTCGACAGAGTCACAATTAGATCCTAACCTGAACCATGCTCTAGACCAATGCTTGGGATCTAGCCTTGTTATTGCCCTTGCACCTTCAACAGTTTCTCTTGCAAGCTTTGCCCTTGCATAGTTGAACAAACTCGCACATGGAGCCTTTGCACAATTCCAGAACAGTTTCTGCCAATCTTTAATTCTGTACTCTTTCCTCCAGTTAGCATAAACATGTCTTGCACAATTCCTATGTTCAGCAAGGGGAGCCCAATTCTGAACAGCATTGATGATGCCCTTTTGTTGGTCTGATATAATGACCCAACCATTACCATCATGCACATCAACATCTTTGAAAAGCAAAGAGCAAAACCAATCCCAAGACTCATTGGTCTCTTTCTCAACCACCGCCCAGGCGATGGGGTACATCTGGCTATTGGCATCTCTTCCCAATGCACATAATAGCTCTCCATTAGTTGCACCTTTGAAGAAACACCCATCTAGTCCAATTACTTTTCTGCATCCAGCCTTGAAACCCTCCTTCAGAGCAGACAAACAGATGTAAATCCTTTGAAAGGTTGGAATGCTACTTTTTGGATCTAACTTGACCACTACAGTACTTCCAGGATTGCTCCTTAGTAACTCCAGCTGGTAGTCAAAAATCCTGGTATATTGCTCTTTAATGGCATCATATATTTTCTTGATAACCATTCTCTTTGCTCTCTTAACCTGGGATGTACTGACATTCACACACATATCTTCCTGGATGTGTTTTCTCAGATGTGCAATCTGCCACATTGGGTTAGAACTGATGACCTTCTCATATTTGGCTGCAATCCTTGTTGAGGTTACCAACTTGTTGTCTTTCCTAGGTGGACAGCAGTGGGCATCGTTGAAACTTGTTATCTGCCAGCTGTTTGACTTACTTGTCAGACTAGCAAGGCAATACCACTTGCATGTTTGCCAATCACAAGTGGCCCTACACCTTTTATTATCATTCTTCCTAAATCTTATGAGTTTTTTCTGCTTAATGCCATAACTTATAACTGCACTCCTAAACTCTTCCCTTGAACCAAACTTCATCCCTAAAACAAATTGTGGGGATTCTTCACTTTCTCTAAATCTTTTGAAGCGCCTGTCTTCCCTGGTTTCACCTTCTTCATCATAAGAATCATCAAACTGAGAAGAGTCATCATAGTCAGTGTCATTGTCATCTTTCTCTGAACTGTCATCTTCCACTGTCTTTGATGATCCTACTCTAGGCTGCTCAAAAAATAGATGATCTAGAATCTGTATCTCCCCTTTTCTGATATTTTTTCTTGTACTCTGCATACGTCTTCTTTATCTGTTCTGCTTCTTCATCTTCTTCAGATGCATCTTCCTCATCAGGACAGTAATCACTATCTTCTTCGTCTGAACCAGAGTCAAACATATGTGTATAAGCTATAGCCGCTGATGCTTGTGTCTCTTCTATTTGAAATTCTGGTTCTTCACACACAGCTACAGGCATTTCTTCTCCTACAGGAACAATTTCTAGATCCCCACTAGTACTTGCTGCTCTTCTTGGCTTGCACTTCACTGGACTTCTTATAGTAAAAACACCTCTACATCCTTCCTCTGATGCACTTGTCAGCATGTACAAATCCTCTTCAAAACTGTTGTCCACCTGCATATGATCCTGATGTGTTACAGTTTGTCCAGAAATCGACTCCACATATATTTCAGCTACCCCTCCCTCACATATGTTGCTTGCCATCCTTTGAACAGCTACATCATCATGCAGTAGTCCAAGTCCATTGTATAGTTCTTTTCCAGGGACAAGCCAGTGCAGCTGCACATTATCTTTGTCAAAACCTTTCCAATGATCTTCCAAATGACCAACAATCTCTGGCCGAGACAACAGATCCAGATTAACTTCACACAAAGCCACATGACCACCAATGTACTGCAGCAAATCGTTGTTCTTCACAAACTCCCCTCCATAATGAAACCGAATGGCCAAAACATCTAGAGAATCCATTTCATCCTACAGATCGCAGATCGACAAATTAACATCTGCTACAATGATTCCGATAGCCTAATTGACATGTAATCTACATCAAGGACCACTACTGGAGTTGGGGAAATCATGAACTTACCAGGTCAGTGCGCCCGCCGCCGAGCGCCTCTGTGTAGCTTCTCCGAGCCCGTACGTACAGGCACAAGTTTGGGGAACCGCCGTCGCGCCTCCGCTGACCGGCCGCCACTGAACCCTCGGGGCCTGTGATGAATCGCCGCACAGCCGCCACAAGAACTAGGGTTCCAGAGGGAGGGTGGGGAGAACGCGAGAGAGATACAGAGTGAGGGAGCAGGCCATCTGTTTTGTGGGGACGTCTTGCCACGTTGGCGTTGACTGGTCAAAACCGCGCTTAGTCAGCACCCAGACCGGGTCCGCTGAGAGAAGGGACGAATTTTGTCCGGTTTCGTAAGTTAAGGATGCAATCTGTCCGGTTTTACAGTTGAGGGACGAAAACTAAACTCAGCGAAGAGTTGAGGGACGAAAAGTATACTTTTCTCTTTTTCTTTTTCTTTACGCACAGCCTGTAATCTACATGTTCTGTCTCATTTTCGTGCCCCGGCCACCTTTGTTTTCCTTGGACTGCAAATTGGCATATATGGAGTATTTCAGAGCAGTGATTCGGCAAAAATAATATTTTCTTTTTGTTTGTAAAATGATCAGGTGCTGAAGGCCATAGTTGATGAGGTGGCCAAGTTGGAGCGTCCAGCATTTACCAGTGAAAATTTAGCTCATGTAAGAAAGCACATCTTTTGTACTTCACCTGTAGCTGGCTTGAATTACTGATTTTTTTTCCTTCAAAATAACTTCTTCTTCTTTTGTTGCATATATTATGTACGTCCATAAAGAATGATGGCCCTTGGGTTGAATCGGGAAAGGTGCTTGAGAGTTTTATAGGCCTCACATTCCAGATTTGCAAAGGCCTGGATGCATGTGGTTTTGCCAAAACACTAGAGGGTGCCAATCTTACTCTGGACACATTGGTCATGAAGCTTAGCAAAATACTAGAATTGTACAAGTATCCAACTACCGATTTTCCTAGCATAAGGCGATCTACACTTGAACTCATGACCTGGATGGTACAAAAGAACAGCAACTACAGAGAAATATTCCTACAATGTGGAGTGTTTGAGCAGCTGAAAGAAGTGGCAAAGACTGCAGCAAGAGTCGAGAGATTTGAGCTGTTCCACTGCGGTGTTGGGGTTGGTGGTAACAGTGACATATCATACGTCCTTTCTCTTGTAACTTACAGAAACAGCTTGAGCTCTGCCCCCATTTCGAACAAAGGTACTATTTCTCTTTTTCCCCATTACAAAATTGTTGATTAACATTTATGATCTTTCAGTACTACTTTTGCTCCAGTATGTGTGCTGCAGTTGCCAAGATAGCTGCGATGAAGTCTAAGATGATTTTGTTGCATGTCCTTTGCAGATCACACTACTACGGAGCACGTGCAGACACCATAACTGTTTTGGTCGCCTAACTCATATCGTTTCGTTGCTTTTGGCATGAAGCATGTCGACTGTGTGTCTATGGTTGTGATTTGTATTTCAAGCAAGAGTATCTTAATGTATTTGTTTATTAAACTTCTGCTCATGTCTAAGTGTGGTTGTGTTTTTGTTCGCTGCATGTCTATTGGCATGAATAATTGGTGAGCAGATTATTTTCTTTCTTCAAGATTGTAATTTTTAAAGACTTTACTGTTTTGTGGAAGCCTTTCAAAAAGGGGAAAAATGTTGTTTTTACCGCTTCAGATTTTGCCCACTTTGCTTTTGTGACTGAAATTTCAAATAAGTCATATTTCGGAAATCTCGGTTGAAGTTTCGAAATTGTTTGGTCGCATTTGGAATTGGGGAACAACATAAGATTTTAGACATGGTAAGTATGCGATCAAAAGAGCTAATGTAGCTCACTTGTTAGATGCAATAGCCGTGTTCAAATCCCATCAATTTTATTCAATTCATACATTGTTTAGTCGTCTTGTGAGATGATGCATGGGTCCCATGCAATCTCAGTTTATGGGGCACATTTCACTTCATACAAAAAGAAGTTCTAACACATTGGAGTGGGAACTAAAAAAAACAGTCGCAGAATTCTTTGATCGATAGCTGTTAGCAAGCTACAGGACCTGAGAAATTACATTAGATGCATATGAGCGATCACTAGGATACTGTCTCTACGGCTCTACCTTGCTTACTGCTACTTTCGCTTGGTGGCTAACCCTGCTAATTAACGCCGGGATCTATAAACCAGCCTTGCCCCAAAGTAAGTACTAGTACTAGAGACACTTTCAGCTCTTACCCTAGCGGCCGGCAGCCGGCCGGCGAAGTCGACGAAGACGCTGCGCGTGACCTGGACCTCGTCGTCGTCCTTCTCCTAGCCCTCGTGGCGCCGTCCGCCGCCATGGAGCTGGGCGTCGATCCCCGTCCCGGCGGCGAGGGTTTCTCGTCGGGTTCGAGCCCAAGCCGCGACGATTGACTTGACTCCTTTTTTTTTTTTAGGTAAAACCCCCACCTTTATTAATTCATGATGTTCATGGGGATAATTACAGAATCATGTGGGGTGCCAAACCACACATGACGTCCAATCTCTAAAGAAATAGCAAATCTAGCTAAAGCATGAGCCTCAAAATTGCTCTTTCTACTCTCAAAACGAAACCTGCATGCCTCAAAGTCCTCTCTTCTGGCTGTTATCTCCTTCACTATGGCTGCATTAGTTCCTCCCGTTCTTTCTTCAATGTCTTTTATAACTGATTGGCAATCGGACGCAATCAGCAGGTGATGTTCATCTAGGTCCAGAGCCAAAGACAAAGCCTCCCTACAAGCCAAAGTTTCGAGCGTTGGTGGGTCTGTGATCGCATAGACCATTGCTGAACTGCCGAGGTACATGCCTCGCTCGTCCCTGCATACAACAGCGGCAGAGCCCCTTCCATTATGCGCAGAAATGGCAGCGTCGACATTGAACTTTGAGAATCCCGTAGGTGGCGGAACCCATGGTTCGCAAGCACTGCAGGGAGCTACCGGGTTTGCTCGAAATGTTGGCGTCTCCCCCCCCCCCCCCCCCCCCCCCCCAATCAAGGCCAGATCCTCAATGAACCTGTTTACAAACAGATGTGTTGTCATGGGAGATTGATATTCTGCTTCATGGATCGCCTTACGGCGGGCAAACCAAATCGCCCATAGCGTTACCGTAAGTTGTACAAATTCCACATGCGATAGCGTAGCCTTCAGTGAAAATAGCCAGTTCCGGGCGTTGTTCTCATTTGTGTGCATCATATGTTCCACCATTTCTGAATCTGCCAAAGCCCATACACATCGTGACGACGAACATTCTAGCAGCGCTGAGTAGTGGGCCTGCCTCAGGTGCTTGGGTATTGGGCCTCTTGCTGTAGCGGGCCCATGTCAGAATATCTTTTTTTTACTTTGTTTTACCTTTTGAGACAGACGAACCTACATGTGGTGGTGCTAACACTACTGGAACTAGTAGAATGCCCGTCCGTTGCTACGGGCAAATGATGGTAAATAAATTAAGGGGCAACTATACCTAATTTTTTTTTCTTGTGCCCGCCACTTTTATTTTTGACCATCAGATCAATATCCAACGTTTAGGAGCATGCCACCAAATGTTCATCTTCCTCCCACACCATCTTCCTCCTCTCCCATGACGGCTCCTCCTCCTTTCCCGTGGCCTATGCAGGCCTAACCGCCTGCCTCCACCCTCCGCTGACGCCTGCTATCGCTGCCCTGCCCTCCATCGAACCGCCCACATCGTCGTCTTGCGACCCCCCCCCCCCCTCTATTAAGTTTCGGACTCGCTCTCGCCGGCTCCCACTCGTACACGGCTCGGCATCGCCGTCCCCACCTTTGGCCTCGTGCAAAGCAAAAAGTGACTAACGTAAAAAAAATCAGGCCTGTGAGATTTCGCAAAACCGATAAATCAAATAACGATACTTTCAGATACGTACTTCACGTTGCAAATTTATCATCATAAGTGACTAATCAACGAACAATTATTTGATGTCACAATGATGAAATTTGTCCTTCACCTGAAGGTCCACATGAAGCACAGTCTCTTATATCATTTTCTTTACCAAATCAATTACATCCCATGTTCCTACAAAAAATGGAAGTGATTGTACAAATTTATCAGTTACTCGTGTCTAGTGGCTTGTCCTCTTTGTCACCAGACTACACCAAACATTGAGCTTCACAATAACCCCAACAATCATCCTAAATGAGTTTACCATCTTCCTCGACAACAATTGTGTGGAGCTGCCAAAGTTGCGGACTTTAAAAAAAAATACAATGAACATGAGCATTGATGGAAAGGGAACAGTTGCAACACGATGGCGATCTAACCTTGGGGCGCAACTTCGCTTTGATCCTATGCCAACTCCTTTGGTGTCTCCCTCCTTTCTCTCAGCTTCATCGCCTCCCTCCCTCCTTCCACATCCCCCTACCTTTCTCCTTCGCTTGTCGCATCATCTCCATCGGTGTCTATCATTCGTATCCCCTAGCTCGCTACCATCATTTCCTCCTACTCCAGCTCGACAAGTGTGTCTCAACATCACCTTCCATAATGCCTAGCACAACAACAACAAAAAAACATAGACCACCTTCGTGACGAGTGAGAAACTACAACAATTAGGAGTCACCTTTGCCCTATTGAAAGATATTTTATGTTAAGGGCAAGCAAAATAGCAGAAAAACATGCACCGGAACTTGATAAGTTCAAAGGCAAAAAAACAACATTATTTGAAGTTCACCATCGTTTGGAAATCTTCCATTAACTTTAGCAAGTCTATGGAAACTTGACCATGGATGCATTCCTAAAAATTAAACATGTTCCAGCATGACCATCAACATCCCTCGATCAACAACTTAGCTACACAAAATGGGTATAAAAAAAAGTTAGCAATTGTTCTATCGTTTGACTCGAAAACATAACAAGCAAATTTTCCTTGCAAGTAGGTTTACCCTCCCTCGAAAAAATAAACTACAAACAGCTCCATGTCTAAAAACTGGGATGGGAGGTCCATTTAATACAAATGAAGTAGCACACATCATCATAAGTACAATCTGCAACCAACCGTAAATTAACTTTTTCTAATGATCGAAGTTGTACAACAAGTTATTCTCATACCTCTTCTTATTGACTTTGAACTGAAAATCAAATTACTCATCTGCTCCGCCACACGCACCCTCGCCGCATCTTACCACGGACTGCCCACGGGGATAGGCTAACGAAGGTCCTAGTGATGCCAAACATGACCTGCCGCCGCCGGAGCCGACGGGCAACACGTAGTTGCACTGCCAGAACGCCTCGGCCTGCAGCCCAAGGCTTCACTATACTAATCTATTCTCAAGTACCATCTCCATAAGAAAACTATTGTCAGGTTCAGAGAGCATACCAAAACTGAGTTATGAAACAGAAATAAAGAAAAAACAAATCAAACCTCTATTGGGAAATTGCATGTGCGGGCCTGAAACCACATCGTTGTTCCGGTCAGAGTACTGAACATGGAGAGCAATATGCACTCTGCCTGCTAAATGAGGTACACAAAATGAATATCCTAACAATGATGAGAACTTTAGAAAATTGTTAATGAAATGGAGTTAAGATTGTAAACTATGTGAGGCGTGGTAAAAATTCACAAACGGAGTGAGGTATACATACGACAGAGTATAATATGTGAATGGTAAAAAGATGCCTCCATTCAGCACATGGATTAGTAGTTATAACAGGGACATAATGTGATAGCTTATAACCTGAACTAAAAAATCTTTGCCGCCACCTAACTGTAAGCATGAGCATCCTAACAAAATAAGAAAAATTGTCCAACAACAATAACCAAATAAGGGATGTCATTAATCAGATGTAGGTTTACTGTGCTGCCAACAATAACTTTGCGCTAATGTGAAACATATCAAGGTTTTTTCCAGAGGAAATATTCTGCAATTGTCAAGGATAGGTAGAAGTTACAATAAAAGTTTAGTTTACCATACAACAAGAAAACATATCTGGCAAAATTCACTGCACTAAAAGGCACATTTTCTTTATGTCCATCTACGTGAGTATGAATGTAGTGTAAAAAGTAGAAAAATGTCACCATCTGTCCAAACAAATATGTGGTACCGATCAACTACAATTAAGATAAAAGTTGAGAATTGTCTTAGTCGTCTTATACCTGAAGCTACAAAACCATCAATGCCTTAACAATATGTGTGCGCCTTTGTGGCGACGAAAACCTGCAATTCCTCATGGATACATTGATCATACATTCATGTTACTGTGGTAGAAGAAAACACTGTGAAGTGCAGCATATCTACAACAATTCAGACAAGGGTCGCCTCCAGGCCACTGCATCGTTTGTGGCCTCGCTGTTGACAGTGCACGTGCATGCAAATTCAGATATGACGACTGATATATGATCCACTAATTTCAGATATCCACTAATCATATCAGCTCATCGGGAAGGATCCTCCATAAATATGAAAAATCAGGTTTCATCGCTTATCATTGTATCCTCTTGAAAGAAGTGTTCATATCATTCGTCAGAACAACCTTCAATCAAACGGTGAACATTGTAAGGTAGAAATAACCAACTGATTAATTATTGATAAGTTTGCAAAATGTGTTTTGAGTTTTCCAACCAAATTTCAGTGAGAACCTTTTCTCTATTATGCCTAAAATGTATACCCAGCAGGAGAATGTAATTCATAATCTTCTGCTCTAGGAAATCACAACACTATCCAAGAGATGCACAAATAAATACTATCAAAATAAATGATTAACTATTTAGTTGCTATGCTGTACCTATTTCTTAACAACCAAGAGATGTACCAAGCTAAGAAATACATAGCAGAGGAATAAGCGTTCCTAGGGATCTAAATACCCTTACAATTTGACATCAAAGGATGTGAAGAACGTGATCTGTCTGCAAGTACATATGGACCTTAATAGTTTAGTTCTAGGCTCCAGCAAGTTAGTATAATTTCAGGTGCCCCCAAGTGGCATTAGATAGCAAGATTTTGTCAAATAATATTATTTTCTGAAACAAGAAAAACACAGTAATCACGTCAAAGAATGATGGTTAACGCCAGTTCAAGAAAACAAGAGAAGTGCAGGTTTCCAATGATTGAATATGTTGTGATCAGTCAATAGTATTTTAGAAAACATTAGACCATTACCTTCAGAGTTCAGACTGACAAGCATCTATAGATGCCCAACTTCTAGGCCTCTCCAACACAAGGAATTAACCAGAGGCAGCGCCATGTCAGCACGAGCACAACTTGTCTAGCAAGTCAGACATTTCGCAGGGAAGACTGGTTGCAAAGATTGCAAAGTAGCAGCGGCAAATCAAATGGTGCTCAATGGTGGACTGGTGGTTCACCTCATTATTCAGTACTGTATCGGCGGTACCCATTGCCTGCAGAAAGAGAATGGAAGGGATTTTTCTAAGCCCGCAGCAACTCAAGCTGCTGGAGCCGCTAGACCTCCTTGCCGAGGATGTTGTATCGCACCATGCTGCCTGTGGTGCGCCACACCAGCTGGAGGTCGGCCCACGGCTCGCCGGGCGCCATCCGCTTGTGCAGGTGGCAGTCGAACGTCCGCCCCACCCGGCCAGCCGACCACCAGCGCCTCGCGTCCCGTGTTTTCACCGTAGAACAAGCGCTGGAGCAGGTCCAAGATTCTGAACGTCAGCGCGAACTCATCGCCCCACCACCGCAAGTACCCGCGCCTGATCCCGGCCTCCGTCACCGCGCTCTTCAGCCGCCGTTCCTTGGCCATCGCCCATCGCCTGCATGCAAAGCTGCCCGGACTTGGCCGTGAAGTAGATGCCCTCGCCGGAGCACCAGGTCACGTACCCCGCCGCGTCGCCGACCAGGGCCACACGGCATGGGCGTGGGTGCTCCGGGATCTGGTGCGCCTCCACCTTGATCATGCGGCACCCTGCAATCTTGGGGCCCGCCCGCGCCTGGATGCTGGACTGGAGCTTCTTGATCTCCGGCTTGGCGACGATAGTGCCGGTCCCAACGCACAACTGCACGTTGGTCTCCATAGGGGAGGGAGGTCTCGGCTAGCGGAAGGATGGCGGCGGCGGCATGCGTGCAAGCAGGATACCCTCGCTCGGGAGTTAGAAAAGGGGTGGGGCGTTTGTTTTCTCTAGGGGAGGCTCTATCGTTGATTTGGTAGAGAACAAATAGGAAAGGAAGGTGAGATAAGTTTCCCGTTTTCCTGCGTGAATAGAGATACGTGGGACGGAGCGAGGCGAAGGAACGAAGGAAACGAAGCGACAACCTAACCGACCATCACGACCGCAGACTCCTCCTTTAGGAGTAGAGATTTTCTTAAAATCAGTTATTTGTTTCTTAATTAATGTGATTGAGCGATTTATGGTAAGGCTAATTAATTTAGATTTGATCTTTAGAGATTGATCGTGATTGATTCTTTCACATAAAGATATTACTAAATAACTTGCGCCAGCATGGAAAGTTCTGATCCGTTTAGATTTTTTTCGTTGTGTGATAGGGTAACGCGGAACTAAACCTGTGGGGTGGGGGGGAGGAGACGAAAAAAAACCAGCGAAATAAAACGGTTGAAAGTGATGGGACGAAAATAAACCGTACTATTCAACCAACTCAGACATTAGGAGTAGAGATTTTCGTATACGCCGGGTGTCAGGGTCTTCGCCGAGAGCCAAAACACGGGCACTCAGCAAAGTAACGAACGCCAAGAGCCGCACTCGGCAAAGGGAATAACTCGGCAAACACATAATAATGCCGATAGTAGGCCTCAGCAAACAGGCTATACTCGGCAAAGGCACTATTTGCCGAGGGCCATCTGGCCACACACAGCAAAGTTTTGCAACGTGGCACATCCGGCGGCGACTAACGGCACGGTCATAGTTGCAACTCTTTACCGAGAGTGGCTCTCGGCAAAGATTTAGTCCCACCTCGCCTACCGACAAGCAAAAAGACCTGTTTAAATAGTTCAATAGTCCAACCGCATTAAGCTTCGGTCTTCATTATTAAGAGTACGTACAGTCACTATGAATCTTCATGTTCCGGACAGAGAAAATTCATAGTGACTTTCGTATTCTAAAGAATGGATGCCGACGTTTTTTATAAATTTATGATCCACACCTTTACCGAGAGAAGCTCTCGGCAGAGCAAGAGTTACCCAAGAGTCGCTCTCGGTAAACGAGCAGTTACCGAGAGTAGCTCTCGATAAAGATAAGGCCACCATCAAAGTTTAGTCCCACCTCGCCTAGAGACAAGCAACAAAACATGTTTAAATAGTGGGATAGTCCAGATGCAGTAAGCTTCGGTATTCATTACACTCTTGTTAAGGAGATGGACTATCACTTTGAATGTTCACCTGTTTCGAGCAGAGAACATTCAAAGTGATAGGCCATCTTCTTAATGGTGGATGCCGGCTAATGGTGTCATCACAGGGCCCCTGTAGGGTGTGGTAAAAGTTTGGGCGCATTTCGAGTAAGCCTCCCCAGAGGCCGCTTGTAAACCGCACCGTCTCCGAGCTAGTCTCTGGGTATCGAGAGGGAACGTGTCCGGTTTGTGCAGGAAGTGTTGGTCCTGTTGCTCCGTTGGCCTCGAAACTTCTCGTGCTCTAAGAGTGGGCAACCGCATGGCACGTGCCACGGCCTCGCATTTTTCGGGCACGCGTGCAATATTCGAGAAATGTATTGCTCTGCTAGGGTTTCATCACCGGGAATTGCAGATCAGCATGGCGGCACATCAAATCATGCCCGGTAGTGGCATGGGGAATCATTTGTGATGTCCTTGTGGCATGCCTAGGCCTTGAACGGATGAGAGAGGGGCATGCCCTGCCACCGGGTTACCGATAGTACCTCGGTGTCATTCCTGATGCAACCATTGAAATCCTCAGAAAATCGTACGATGGTAGGATTGCTCGGGATCTGGCACGGTGTCATCACAGGGCCCCTGTAGGGTGTGGTAAAAGTTTGGGCATGTTTCGAGTAAGCCTCCCCTGAGGCCGCTTGTAAACCGCACCGTCTCCGAGCTAGTCGGTGGGTATCGAGAGGGAATGTGTCTGGTTTGTGCAGGAAGTGCTGGTCTTGTTGCTCCGTTGGCCTCGAAACTTCTCGTGCTCTAAAAGGGGGCAACCGCATGGCAGGTGCCACGGCCTCGCATTTTTCGGGCACACGTGCAATATTCGAGAAATTTATTGCTCTGCTAGGGTTTCATCGCCGGGAATTGAAGATCAGCATGGTGGCACATGAAATCATGCCCGGTAGCGGCATGGGGAATCATTTGTGATGTCCTTGTGGCATGCCCAGGCCTTGAACGAATGAGGGAGGAGTGTCATTTCCGAGTGTTGCTCTCGGTATGTGTGGCATTTCTGAGTGCTGCTCTCGAGATAACGTAAACTAGATGTTAGGTTTTATCCTTTACCGAGTGTGACTCTCGGAAAAGGTGTAAACCCTAGATCGAGGTCTCATACCTTTTCCGAGAGCCGCACCGACAGACTCTCGGTAAAGGTCGGCGAACACTTAACTCCACCCGCGCGGTCTCTTCTCTCTCACTTCTCTTTCTTTCTCCCACACCACCACACCCCACCGGCGCCCCCCACCACCTCGCCGGTGCCCCCCCTCGGCTGGCCCCTCACAGGTCGCTGGCGCCCCCCACCATACGGCAACCCTGACCCCGCCGCCGCCCCCCCCCGCCCCCCCCCGCCCCCCCCCCCCCCCCCCCCCAACCCCGCCGGCACCACCTCCCCAAAGCTGCCTCCCCCTCCCTCGGTGAGCTTCGTCTCCCCCTCCCCGATCTTGTACGTATGCATGAATGTGTGTATGGATGCATGAATTTTTATATGGATGCATGGATGTATGAATGTATATATGTAAGTATTAATGCATGGATTGATGCATGGACTTTTTTTGTAGTAAATTTTTTTGTAGTTTTTTGTATGTATCAATATATAGATGGATGTATGTATGTATGCATGAATGCATAGATGGATGCAAAGAAGGATGGATGAATGTAGATAATTGTTGATAATGTTGTATAGATAATTGTTGATAATGCATAGGTAATTGTTGACTTTTTTGTAATTTTTTGTTGTTTGCATCTATTAGTTCTTGTTGTTTGTATGGATGCTATGGAGGTCACCCCGATGATATTTGGCAGATGCGAGATGTTTTCGGAGGAATGTGCCGATTGTTGTCGTAGGGGGTCACGCTTCCTCTGTTCCTCCTCTGTGATCTTTTCATAGTAGGAGGAACAGAGGAAGAGCGACCATCACCAACAGTCGATGAGAGTTGTTTTTGGAGGAAGAAAATCGACTTTTGACGATGGCGGTCAATCTAGGCGAGTTCTTCTTGTGATATACATTTGTCACGCACGATGGACTCGCCCAGCTTGACCATCACCGAAAGTCAAAATATCCGTGAGATAGTGTCCACCATATATACCACCACTAGAGAGAGTTCCACCATATATACGTCAGAGAGATGAGAGTTGTTGGAGAAAGAAAATCATCTTTTGCCGATGGCGGTCGATCTGTGCGAGTTCGTCCTGTGATATACATTTTTCATGCATGATGGACTCGCCCAGCTCGACCATCACCGAAAGTTGGAATACCCATGAGATAGTGTCCACCATATATACCACCACCAGAGAGAGTTACACCATATATACGTGAGAGAGATGAGAGTTGTTCTTGGAGAAAGAAAATTGTCTTTTGCCGATGGCGGTCGATCTGTGCTAGTTCGTCCTGTTGGGATCTACGGTAGGGTGCGTCGACTACAACTTAAAATTTCCTACGCGCAGAACAACCAAGAACATGCTACGGGAGATGGATCGCTGATCGTTACCACTAGACGCGCAGTGCCATGCAGCGGAAGTAGAGTTGGGGCAGCGCGTCCAGAGTCGTCTCCTCCTCGTCCGATCTCCCTCGAACAGCCGGAGTGGATCCCGCGTACAAGTTTGCCGGAGCGGCGCAAGTGCACCGCCTCTAACGGTATCTGCGCGTGCAGGAGGATTACCGTGCGACGAACTGCTAGGTCCGATCACACAGGCGGCGGCAAGTGAAGGTGGCTATTCGCAACACATGCAAACCCTAGTGACAGCACCGAAGCGATCAACCGCATGAGTGTGCCGCACCTCTAGTTTATATAGGCATCCGTCGCGGGCTCAACTCTTGGGCCTCTGATACGTATCCAACGTATCTATAATTTTTAATTGTTTCATGCTATTATATTATCTGTTTTGGATATTTTATATGCATTAATATGCTATTTTATATTATTTTTGGGACTAACATATTAACCTAGAGCCCAGTGCCAGTTTCTGTTTTTTCCTTGTTTTTTAGCTTCGTGGAAAAGGAATACCAAACAGAGTCCAAACGGAATAAAATCTTCGCGATGATTTTTCTTGGACCAAAAGACACCCAGGAGACTTGGAGATGAAGTCGGTGGGGCCACGAGGCGGCCACAAGGGTGGAGGGCGCGCCCCCTGCCTTGTGGGCCCCCCGTGACCCTCCTGACCTAATTCTTTCGCCTATATATTCACATATGTTCCCAAACCACCATAGGCATCCACGAAAACACTTTTCCACCGCCGTAACCTTCTGTACCCATGAGCCCATCTAGGGACCTTTTCTAGCACCCTGCTGGAGGGGGATTCGATCACGGAGGGCTTCTACATCAACCCTATTGCCCTTCCGACGAAGCGTGAGTAGTTTACCTCAGACCTACGGGTCCATAGCTAGTAGCTAGATGGCTTCTTCTCTCTCTTTGATTCTCAATACCATGTTCTCCTCGATGTTTTTGGAGATCTATTCGATGTAATACTTTTTTTGGTGTGTTTTCCGAGATCTGATGAATTGTGGATTTATGATCAGATTATCTATGAATATTATTTGAATCTTCTCTGAATTCTCTTATGCATGATTTGATATCTTTGTAATTCTCTTCGAACTATCGGTTTGGTTTGGCCAACTAGATTGGTTTTTCTTGCAATGGGAAAAGTGCTTAGCTTTGGGTTCAATTTTGCGATGTCCTTTCCCAGTGACAGTAGGGGCAGCAAGGCACGTATTGTATTGTTGCCATCGAGGATAAAAAGATGGGGTTTACATCATATTGCTTGAGTTTATTCCTCTACATCATGTCATCTTACTTAATGCGTTACTCTGTTCTTCATGAACTTAATACTCTAGATGCAGGCAGGAGTCGGTCGATGTGTGGAGTAATAGTAGTAGATGCAGAATCGTTTCGGTCTACTTGACACGGACGTGATGCCTATATTCATGATCATTGCCTTAGATATCGTCATAACTTTGCGCTTTTCTATCAATTGCTCGGCAGTAATTTGTTCACCCACCGTATTATTTGCTATCTTGAGAGAAGCCTCTAGTGAAACCTATGGCCCCCGGGTCTATTTTCCATCATATAAGTTTCCGATCTACTATTTTCCATCATATTAGTTTCCGATCTACTATTTTGCAATCTTTTACTTTCTGATCTATAAACCAAAAATATTTACTTTATCTTTTATTTAGTTTCATCTATATCTATCAGATCTCACTTTTGCAAGTAACCGTGAAGGGATTGACAACCCCTTTATCGCGTTGGGTGCAAGTTCTTTGATTGTTTGTGCAGGTATTCAGTGATTTGTGCGTTGTCTCCTACTGGATTGATACCTTGGTTCTCAAACTGAGGGAAATACTTATCTCTACTTTGCTGCATCACCCTTTCCTCTTCAAGGAAAAAACCAACGCAAGCTCAAGAAGTAGCAGGAAGAATTTCTGGCGCCGTTGCCGGGGAGATCTACGCCAAGTCAAGACATACCAAGTACCCATCATAAAACTCTCATCTCTTGGATTATATTATTCGCCATTTGCCTCTCGTTTTCCTCTCCCCCACTTCTAGAATGATTTTCGAAAAATTTGCCTTTTTGTTTGCCTTCTTTCCGTTCGATCTTTTGTTTGCTTGTGTTACCATGTGCCTTCTTTTTGCTTGCATCTTCGCTTGCTAAAAGTTTATGGATTCTCATCCACTTGCTAATCTTTTTAAGAGATCCAATTATGATGAACCAATTTCTAGTGATTTGAGTGCACTAGATTATCTTTATGAAGTTTTGCTTGAAATTCGTGAATCTGAAAATTGTGATCAAGTGTTAAAAGAAGAAATCTATGAAGTGATTCACTATAGCTCCTTGGATGAAAAGCATGATTGCAATGGTCCTACTTTAAATTCTAATAATGTCAGTTGTGCTAATGATATGCAAAACCCTAACCTTGGGGATGCTAGTTTTGCTAGGTCCACTACTTGTTGCAATGATCATGATTGGGGTGATTTTTCTTATGATCTTGAAATTTTATTTAAGCCTCATGATGAATATGTTTGCTGTAATATTGAAAGTGGGTTTGGAAGAGTGTAAACTTTAGGAATTAATGATCCCACTATTTTGGAGATTCACCGATCTTATGAAATTTTTGATAAAAGTGGGCTTGGAGAAGTAATGACTTTATTTTATGTTAATCTCACTATTTTGGAAGAGTGTCAACTTTGCATGCATGTGGATCATGTTGAGAATATTTTATGTGATAGCTATATTGTTGAATTTGATTATGATCCCATATTTAATTATTATGAGATAGGAAAATATGGTTGTAGAAATTTTTAT
The DNA here is from genome assembly GCA_011799875.1 of Thinopyrum elongatum. NCBI lineage: Eukaryota > Viridiplantae > Streptophyta > Magnoliopsida > Poales > Poaceae > Thinopyrum > Thinopyrum elongatum. The sequence goes on along the minus strand of CM022301.1, from coordinate 447,926,465 downwards.
GTTACTAAATTTTCTCTCGTTATGTTGAGATTGCTATTGTTTCTTTCTTCTTCCTTGCATATGCTAGGATTTGCTTGCCTTGATAATTTGTTTGCCTATAAGATGCCTATGCATAGGAAGTATGTTAGACTTAGATATATTTTTCACGTACTTTATTATGCTCTCTTTCTGCTTCAATTCTTGTCTTTCATATGAGCATCATCAAAATTATCAATGCCTAGCTAAAAGGCTTTAAAGAAAAGCGCTTGTTGGGATGCAACCCAATTTTATTTTTATTTTTGCTTTTTGTTCCTGTTTTGCTTTGAATAATTCATCTAGCCTCTGGTTAGATATGGTTTTGTTTTTTAATTAGTGTTTGTGCCAAGTAAAAACCTTTGGGATGGCTTACGGTGATAGTTGATTTGATCTTGCTGAAAAACAGAAACTTTTGCGTCCATTCACATAATTTTAATAATTCACCGGAGTGCCTAAAAACCCTGAATTTTTTATACGAGATTTATATACAAATTTTCTATGTTGTCCTAATTTTTCAGAATTTTTAGAGTTAAAAAGTATTATAACAATTCGGATCTTCGAAGACTGTTCTGTTTTTTGATAGATTCTGTTTTCTTCGTGTTGTTTGCTTATTTTGATGAATCTATGGGTAGTATCGGGGGGTATGAACCATGGAAAATTTGGAATACAGTAGATATTACATGAATATAAATAAATAATGAGTTCACAAAAGTACCAAAAGTGGTGATTTATTTTCTTATGCTAACGGAGCTTATGAGATTTTCTGTTGAGTTTTGTGTTGTGAAGTTTTCAAGTTTTGGGTAAGGATTTGATGGACTATGGAATAAGAAGTGGCAAGAGCCTAAGCTTGGGGATGACCAAGGCACCCCAAGATAATATTCAAGGACAACCAAGAGCCTAAGCTTGGGGATGCCCCGGAAGACATCCCCTCTTTCGTCTTCGTCTATCGGTAACTTTACTTGAGGCTATATTTTTATTCACCACATGATATGTGTTTTGCTTGGAGCATCTTGTATGATTTGAGTCTTTGCTTTTTAGTTTGCCACAATCATCCTTTCTGTACACACCTTTTGAGAGGGACACGCATGAATCGTGATTTATTAGAATACTCTATGAGCTTCACTTATATCTTTTGAGCTAGGCAATTTTGCTCTAGTGCTTCACTTATATCTTTTTAGAGCACGACGGTGGTTTTATTTTATAGAAATTGTTGAACTCTTATGCTTCACTTATATTATTTTGAGAGTCTTTAAACAACATGGTAATTTGCTTTGGTTATAAATTTAGTCCTAATATGATAGGCATCCAAGAGGGATATAATAAAAACTTTCATATAAAGTGCATTGAATACTATGAGAAGTTTGATTCCTTATAATTGTTTTGAGATATAGAGATGGTAATATTAGAGTCATGCTAGTGAGTAATTGTGAATTTGAGAAATACTTGTGTTAAAGTTTGTGATTCCCGTAGCATGCACGTATGGTGAACCGTTATGTGATGAAGTCGGAGCATGATTTATTTATTGATTGTCTTCCTTATGAGTGGCGGTCGGGGACGAGCGATGGTCCTTTCCTACCAATCTATCCCCCTAGGAGCATGCGCATAGTACTTCGTTTCGATAACTAATAGATTTTTGCAATAAGTATGTGATTTCTTTATAACTAATGTTGAGTCCATAGATTATACGCACTCTCACCCTTCCACCATTGCTAGCCTTTCTAGTGCCGCGCAACTTTCGCCGGTACCATATACCCACCATATATCTTCCTCAAAACAGCCACCATACCTACCTATTATGGCATTTCCATAGCCATTCCTAGATATATTGCCATGCAACTTTCCACCGTTCCGTTTATTATGACACGCTTCATTATTGTCATATTGCTTTGCATGATCATGTAGTTGACATCGTATTTGTGGCAAAGCCACCGTTCATAATTCTTTCATACATGTCACTCTTGATTCATTGCACATCCCGGTACACCGCCGGAGGCATTCATATAGAGTCATATTTTGTCCTAAGTATCGAGTTGTAATTTTTGAGTTGTAAGTAAATAAAAGTGTGATGATCTTCATTATTAGAGCATTGTCCCATGTGAGGAAAGGATGATGGAGACTATGATTCCCCCACAAGTCAGGATGAGACTCTGGACAAAAAAAAGAGGCCAAAAAAATGAGAAGGCCCAAATAAAAAAAATGAGAGAAAAAAGAGAAGGGACAATGTTACTATCCTTTTACCACACTTGTGTTTCAAAGTAGCACCATGATCTTCATGATAGAGAGTCTCCTATGTTGTCACTTTCATATACTAGTGGGAATTTTTCATTACAGAACTTGGCTTGTATATTCCAATGATGGGCTTCCTCAAATTGTCCTAGGTCTTCGTGAGCAAGCGAGTTGGATGCACACCCACTTAGTTTTCTTTTGAGCTTTCATAAATTGATAGCTCTAGTACATTCGTTGCATGGCAATCCCTACTCACTCACATTGATATTTATTGATGGGCATCTCCAAAGCCCGTTGATACGCCTAGTTGATGTGAGACTATCTCCTTCTTTTTGTCTTCTCCACAACCACCATATTCTATTCCACCTATAGTGATATGTCCATGGCTCACGCTCATGTATTGCGTGAAAGTTGAAAAAGTTTGAGAACATCAAAAGTATGAAACAATTGCTTGGCTTGTCATCGGGGTTGTGCATGATTTGAATATTTTGTGTGATGAAGATGGAGCATAGCCAGACTATATGATTTTGTAGGGATAAGCTTTCTTTGGCCATGTTATTTTGAGAAGACATAATTGCCTTGTTAGTATGCTTGAAGTATTATTATTTTTATGTCAATATTAAACTTTTTTTTTGAATCTTATGGATCTGAACATTCATGCCACAATAAATAAAATTACATGGATAAATATGTTAGGTAGCATTCCACATCAAAAATTCTATTTTTATCATTTACCTACTCGAGGACGAGCAGGAATTAAGCTTAGGGATGCTTGATACGTCTCCAACGTATCTATAATTTTTTATTGTTCCATGCTATTATATTATCTATTTTGGATGTTTTATATGCATTAATATGCTATTTTATATTATTTTTGGGACTAAACTATTAACCTAGAGCCCAGTGTCAGTTTCTGTTTTTTCCTTGTTTTTTAGCTTCGTGGAAAAGGAATACCAAATAGAGTCCAAACGGAATAAAATCTTCGCGATGATTTTTCTTGGACCAGAAGACACCCAGGAGACTTGGAGATGAAGTCGGAGGGGCCACGAGGCGGCCACAAGGGTGGAGGGCGCGCCCCCTGCCTTATGGGCCCCCCGTGACCCTCCTGACCTAATTCTTTCACCTATATATTCACATATGTTCCCAAACCACCAGAGGCATCCACGAAAACACTTTTCCACCGCCGCAACCTTCTGTACCCATGAGATCCCATCTAAGGGAACTTTTTCGGCACCCTGTCGGAGGGGGATTCGATCACGAAGGGCTTCTACATCAACCCTATTGCCCTTCCGATGAAGCGTGAGTAGTTTACCTCAGACCTACGGGTCCATAGCTAGTAGCTAGATGGCTTCTTCTCTCTCTTTGATTCTCAATACCATGTTCTCCTCGATGTTCTTGGAGATCTATTCGATGTAATACTTTTTTTGGTGTGTTTGCCGAGATCCGATGAATTGTGAATTTATGATCAGATTATCTATGAATATTATTTGAATCTTCTCTGAATTCTTTTATGCATGATTTGATATCTTTGTAATTCTCTTCGAACTATCAGTTTGGTTTGGCCAACTAGATTGGTTTTTCTTGCAATGGGAGAAGTGCTTAGCTTTGGGTTCAATCTTGCGGTGTCCTTTCCCAGTGACAGTAGGGGCAGCAAGGCACGTATTGTATTGTTGCCATCGAGGATAAAAAGATGGGATTTACATCATATTGCTTGAGTTTATTCCTCTACATCATGTCATCTTACTTAATGCGTTACTCTGTTCTTCATGAACTTAATACTCTAGATGCAGGCAGGAGTCGGTTAATATGTGGAGTAATAGTAGTAGATGCAGAATCGTTTCGGTCTATTTGACACGGACATGATGCCTATATTCATGATCATTGCCTTAGATATCGTCATAACTTTGCTCTTTTCTATCAATTGCTCGGCAGTAATTTGTTCACCCACCGTATTATTTGCTATCTTGAGAGAAGCCTCTAGTGAAACCTATGGCCCCCGGGTCTATTTTCCATCATATAAGTTTTCGATCTACTATTTTCCATCATATTAGTTTCCGATCTACTATTTTACAATCTTTTACTTTCCGATCTATAAACCAAAAATACCAAAAATATTTACTTTATCTTTTATTTAGTTTCATCTATATCTATCAGATCTCACTTTTGCAAGTAACCATGAAGGGATTGACAACCCCTTTATCGCGTTGGGTCCAAGTTGTTTGATTGTTTGTGCAGGTATTCGGTGATTTGTGCGTTGTCTCCTACTGTATTGATACCTTGGTTCTCAAACTGAGGGAAATACTTATCTCTACTTTGCTGCATCGCCCTTTCTTCTTCAAGAGAAGAACCAACGCAAGCTCAAGAAGTAGCAGCCTCGCACAGACCCTAAAGCCCAATATCTGTTCGGCCTGGATCCGAGTCCGAGTAGGAACACACATGACTCGTGGAGTTCGATCTGGCCTCACAGGTTCCTTCCCTTAAGCGCGCGACCCCTTAGGTTCAAGTCGGCTTGGTCGCAGGTCGGATCACCTCCGACCTGCTCGGCTGGTAGCGGCCTCTAGCAAGGCGTGCCGACCACCAAGTAGACAATGAAGCCGGTTGGTGAACCTGTACATCACACTTCCATTCCCTTTGCCTCACGATATATGTTGTCGGGCTCAAGGCGAGTCTGTCATCCTTGTGCTAGCCCGACCTCTTTCTCATTCCAGTGAAGCCGACCACAAATCGGATTATCTCATAATCCTTGTCGCATGGCCATGCTTATCTTGATCGGATCACACAAGGGGCCCAGAGTATATCTCTCCTGATCGGAGGGGCAAATCCCATCTTGCTCGACCATGTCTCGCAGCATGGGTCTGGACAAGCCCGAAACCTACCTTTGTAATTACCCAGTCACGGAGTAGCGTTTGGTCGGCCCAAAGCAGGTCTGTCGCCATCCCGAGTACATGTGCCAGCTCAGGTCTTAGGACATAGAACATATGTTGTACTAGAGACTCACAGATGACATATCGCTGCGTCTCATAGTTGGGTCTGTCCGACTCGGACCTTATCTCGACTCGGATCCGACTTTGTCGAATCCGACCAGATCCTTCCGAGTCCATATTATCCGGTTAGCATCCAATGCTCAATGGCTAGTGAGACCAAGCCATCGACCGTGTCATATGCTAGTCTAGTCGGCTGCGTGTCCACACAACCCTTTCGACTAGGGACCTTTTAGGACAGTAATCATACAATGCATAGTCACACAAACAAGTCACGTACTTGCTGATACACATCATTGATAATGTCCAAGGACTATCTTTATTCATAAACACATAGGAAATATCATCATACATGATTGCCTCTAGGGCATATCTCCAACATGTCCTGTGATATACATTTTTCACGCACGATGGACTCGCCCAGCTTGACCATCACCGAAAGTCAAAATATCCGTGAGATAGTGTCCATCATGATTAATTTGCTTAGAAGTAATCTTTGATGTTTGATTCTTATGCTATTTTTCATTGTGTGATGAAAGGTGTTAGCGCTGATCGATTTCGCGGCTATGGCTTCCTCCGACGACGCATCTTCCATTAGGGTCGACTCCGTGGTCAAGGAGAAGCTTGCCGAGGACCGCTTGGTGGCGCTCATTGAGAAGCACCCGCAGCTGATCCTAATAAAGTATTTTGAGGATCTGGCCAAGAAGAATCCGCCAGCTAAGAAGAAGAAGGCCCCACCATGTAAGGAGTGTGATGACTCGATGCCATTGAGTCCATCGACGTACATTCCCAACGACGCGCGGTCCTCCACCGTGGGGGATGCCCTGACGTGCTCTCACTCCACGATCACCGGTTTCACCGACTACACCTCCGAGTGGTCCACCTAGATAGTTTGGCATTGATTTAGTGATATAGTCATGTAGGTGCTGATATGGACTACTTAGATTGCCACTTGCGGTGCTTTTGATTGTATGAGTGATGAACGCTTACGTGGATTATGTATGATGTGATATTTTTAACCTTGCATTCCTTCTCTGCCTTTTTTCTCTATCTTTGTAGATGAAGTTGTATGCGGTGTATAGAGGTAGATGTCCAGGAGTCTACAATTCATATCTGAATGCAATGAACAAGTGATTTACTACGAAGGCAGCTCCCACGACTCGTTCAATGGCAGAGAGAAGGCAGAGTATCATTACAATCAGTATGTGCTTAAGCAGAAGAGAAAATCTGAATTAGTGGGTTCAATGGATGGGTCCACTGGATGTGCTAGCCAGAAACGGCTTATCGGGTTCAGTGGATGGAAGAACTTAATAATTCTTCTTCAGTTTGTGATAATTGTGGTGTTGCTTTTATCATGTGGTCGCATGTAGAAATGCATTGACCACTTTATTGTTTAGTAAGTAGGCATTTGTACTAAAGAGCTACCTTGTGATTTCAAAAGAAGTTCATGTGAACTATTTTACATAATGGTTATGTGAGTTTGTTGTTAGACACTGAGACTTGAAATGCATGTTTGTGTATTGTATATGTATTTTTGCGGCAGGGATCCGAGGGAAAGCAGTAGAAAGTGGTCTGGGAATGGATCTTTGCCGAGGGCGGCTCTCGGCAAAGAAGCATGCGCTGGCGGTTGGTTGTGGCGATTTTGCCGAGAGCCACTCTCGGCAAAGAGCTGAAGGAACCAGCCGACGTGAAGTCACTTTATATTGCCGGGTGGTACTGTTTGGCTCTCAGCAAACTCTTTGCCGAGTGCCCCTGTCCTGGCTCTCGGCAAATTCCTGTTTGCCTGAGAGGTGTACGCCAGATGGCTTTTTCCAAGTGCAACTCTCGGCAAAGGCTTTGCCGACGGTTATTGGCCCTTTGCCGAGTGTCCATGGCACTCGGCGTATAACACGATTCCAGTAGTGTAACCAAAGTGGCAGGATCCGTGGATCCCATTGAGTCTGTCACGTAAGGTCACCCTAGAGGTGCAACTATGCTTACATATGTGGAGGAACTCATCGATCTACATACGAGCCACTGGGATGAAAGTTTGATTAGAGACGTTTTCTCACCAGTGGATGTTTACAGGATCTTGCAAATCCCTCTTAACGTCCAGATGGTAGAGGACTTCGTGGCATGGAATTATACTAGATCTGGGACATTCTCAGTTCGATCTGCTTACCACCGAGAGTTTGACCACCAGTATGGCCAGCGACTAGTTCGAGTTGATGGTCAGGGAAATATGCTAATTAATGACATTTGAAAGGAAGTGTGGAACCTCAAAATCCCTCGTAACATCAAGCACTTTGCATGGAAAGCTTTGAATGGATCACTCCCTTGCTTGGGAATTTTAGCGGATAGGCACATACCTCTAAGCCCACAATGCCCAATCTGTAAGGTTGGAGTTGATGATGTCCAACATGTCCTTTTCACTTGCCGCCGGGCTAAAGAAATCTAGTGTGAACTTGGACTACATGAAATCATAGAAAATGCAGTGCAAGAGGATCGTTCGGAGTCGGTAACCTTCGAGATTTTGGCCAGGAATTGTTCAGTCCATGAGGGTTTGCAAACGGCTGAGCTAGTGATGGTAGCATCATGTTATATTTGGTGGCAACGCCGTCAATATGTGAAAGGAGAAACTATCCAAAACCCGGACAGATCTGCAGTCTCAATTAAAGTCCTTGGGATGAATTACATTAGATCTTACACATCAAAGCATCCGAGAAGAAAGGAAGATCAAATGTGGAAGAAGCCTTGTCATGATGTCATCAAGATCAATGTAGATGCAGCTTTCCAACACAAAACACTATCGGGTGTGACAGGTGCCATTGCCGTGTTGGAAGAGGAAATCTCATAGCTGCAGCAACTTGGTTTCTCCCACAAACCAGCTGTGTTGATTCGGCAGAGATCACAGCGATAAGGAATGGGTTATACCTAGCCGGAAGTGTTGGAGGTATGCCCTAGAGGCAATCATGTATGATGATATTTCCTATGTGTTTATGAATAAAGATAGACCTTGGACATTATCAATGATGTGTATCAGCAAGTACGTGACTTGTTTGTGGGACTATGCATTGTATGATGACTGTCCTAAAAGGTCCCTAGTCGAAAGGGCTGTGTGGACGCGCAACCGACTAGACTAGCATATGACACGGTCGATGGCTTGGTCTCACTAGCCATGGAGCATTGGATGCTAACCGGATAATATGGACTCGAAAGGATTTGGTCGAATTCGACATAGTCGGATCTGAGTCGAGATAAGGTCCGAGTTGGACAAAACCCAACTATGAGACGCAACGATATGTTATCTGTGAGTCTCTAGTACAACATACGTTCTATGTCCTAAGACCTGAGCTGGCTCATGTACTCGGGATGGTGACAGACCTGTTTTGGGCGGACCAAACACTACTCCGTGACTGGGTAGTTATAAATGTAGGTTTCGGCCTTGTCCAGACCCATGCTGTGAGACATGGTCGAGCAAGATGGGATTTGCCCCTCCGATCATGAGAGATATACTCTGGGCCCGTCGTGTGATCCGATCGAGATAAGCATGGCCATGCAACAAGGATTATCAGATAATCCGGTTTGTGGTCGGCATCACTGGAATGAGAAAGAGGTCAAGCTAGCACAAGGATGACAGACTAGCCTTGAGCCCAACAACATATATCGTGTGGCAAAGGGAATAGAAGTGTGATGTATAGGTTCGCTGTGACGACTCCGGCTTAATCGTGCACTAATCATACACGCAAATGCACACGATCAAGCCTAAGGACTCACTTGAAGATATCACAACACAACTCTAAACATAAATAAAGTCATACAAGCTTTATATTACAAGCCAGGGCCTCGAGGGCTCGAATACATAGCTCGATGGCATACAAACGTCAGCGGAAGCATCAGATATCTGAGTACAGATATATTACAGAGAGAGAGAGAGATAAGCCTTCACAGAGGCGGGGTAAAATAAAATACTACGATCGAAATGCGTAGGCCTCCTGCCCTGGACCCTCCGATCCTACTCCTGGTCGTCAAACGGCTCCTCGAAGTAGTAGTACTCGCCAGGCGGGTAGTAGTACTGATCGTCGGCTGGGGCGTCTTGCTCAGGGGCTCTGTCGTCTGGTGGCATCAAATGGAAAATGGGGGAAAAAGAAAATAAAGCAAACATGAGTACTCATCCGAAGTACTCAGCAAGCAAGGATCTACACTACATATGCAACATTGTCAAAGGAATGGGTGTATATGTGGACTGGGCTGCAGAAATGCCAGAATAGAGGGGGAAAGCCTAGTCCTATCGAAGACTAGCATCTTCAATAATCTTCGACAGTCTTGCAGCAATAGAAGAGAACAGATGAACATAATGTAAAGTAGTAGTAGTAGTATCATCAACCTCGACCTGAGATCCTTTCTCGACTCCCTGCGAGAAAGCAATCCCAGAGTCGTACTATCCAGTTCTCATCACATGTTCTAGTTGTACCGATCGGGATACAACTCCGAGTGTCCGTTATCGTAGGACAGGCTATCGATAGAAGTTTCTTCCCTGCAGGGGTGCACCAACTTACCCACCACGCTTGCTTAACTCTGGCCGGACACACTTTACTGGGTCATGCCCGGCCTCGGCCAAACAACATGCCGCAACCCGACCTAGGCTCTAAAGAGAGGTCAGCACGCCGGACTAACCTATGCCCCCGGGGGTCTTGGGCCTTCGCCCCGGGAACCCTGCACTTTGCGAGGATGTTTTGGAAGAAGACCTAGCAACCCCTTATACAAGCGCAGTTGCGTTCCCAGTCCAATCTAAAACGAGCCGCTCCTCGCTGACGTCAATAGAGCTTCGGCTGATGTATACGACGTAGAACACCCATACTATGCCCACGTGATGGTTAGTGCTATTGGGCCAGAGGCCCCTCGGATCAAATATCCAAACCGTTTAGTGGTTTAGGAGCGCGGAAACGAGCAGAGACTCACGATCGATGTGACCCCATCGCCCCGTCTCGAGGACTTGCGGCAAGGGCGAGGAATGCCCGGCCGCGCCTCGTGTTATCTCGCGGGCACCATCCAGGTCAACCCGATTCCGCATCACTTCGCATTAAGCTCGCGCGGGTACCCCTCAGGGCCGACCCGTCTTTAGTAACATAGTTTAGTGCAAGTCACAGTATCAATGGTATCCGTGTGTCCAACACCAAGGGGGAACCCTGAGGAATCACCCTCGATGGAATTCCCGCTGATGTTACCGTCAAGGTGAACGAAGGAGGAATCACCCTCGAGGTCCACACTTGAGGTGTTGCACGACGACGTCGTTATCGGGGGTGGTGTAGGAGGAATCACCCTCGCTTACCACGACCGATTAACTAACCTACAAGGTTATCATCAGAAGTGCTGACGAGGTATCACCCTGGGCACTCGACGGTAACCCAGCAGTGTCGGCAACTAAAGGGGGAAGTGACGTGCGGTGCCGGGGCCTGGTCTTCAATCCCGATGGTCGGGTCTTCTGATATACAGCAGGGCAGTCGAGATCAAGTGGGGGTCTCTGTCGTGTCTCTACCCAGCCTATACTAGGCAGTCTAGGATATTCAGCAAGGTAGCAAGGCAGGTTACAATAAACAGGCTATGCATCAGATATAGGATAATAGTAACAGTAGCAGTTCTAATGCAAGCATAAGAGAGAAGAGAATAGGCGATATAGGCATGTTTAAAATGGGGGTGCTTGCCTGTTTGCTCTGGGGCAAGGGCAAGGTCGCCTGTGGTGTCGTCGGGGACGTAGTCGTACTCCTGAGCTGCGTCTGCCTCGGGAGCTACGTCAACATCGGGGGTCTACCGAGAGAGATGAGGGGGAAGAAACAGGTGAACATAATGCAAACAAATGCAATACGGTACGTGTGATGCTATGATGCAGCGCAGGGGTGCCTAAATATGCATCTAAGTCATTTTAGTTATTTTTAGAATTAATCTGGGATTTATTATCCGACGTGTGTGCACTATTCATCTGCCGGATTCGGGTCCGGAGTTACGAGTTCTTCTACGTAGGGGGTTCCGATGAAGAAACAGACGGCATAATCAGACTTGGCTCGTCGTTCTGAGCAACTTTCATGTTTTAACTTTTTCGATCCGAGCTACGATTTAAAAGTTATTAATTTTCAAAGTTTATTTGAATTTCTGGAATTTATTTATTTTACAGAAAAGTGAATTATGACGTCAGCATGACGTCGCTGTGACGTCAGCGATCAACAGGCGCTGACCAGAGTCAAATATGACATGTGGGTCCAGTGGGACCCACATGTCAGTCTCTGTTAAGACTAAAAGTGGATTATTTCAGTTAACAGAGTGATTAGAGGGGTGGGCCCCACATGTCAGTGAGACATTAGCCTAATTAATCAGTTTTATATTTATTTAAATGTTTTTCTTAATCTAAAAAGTGGTGGGGCCTGCGTGTCAGCCTCACTGTACGGCCACGTCAGCACGTTGACCACGGTCAGCGTGATCAACTGGGCCCGTGGGACCCACTGGCAGTGACCCAGGGGTGACCCACGTGGCAGCCACGTCGGCGGCCGGCGCCGGAGTTGCGCCGGCGACCAAAAACGCGGCGGCGCATCGCCGGAGCTGCTCGGATTCGCGCTACAGAGCTCGGTTCGAGCCGTGGTTAGGTGCGTTCGATAGCTAGTGAACTCGCGCGTCGAGTGGTGGCGGTGGCTCGGCCGGAAACAGCGTGTAGCGACGGCGGCGAGCATCGCGGCGGACGCCGGAGTTCGGTCGTCGTCGGATTCGTAGCTAGGGGGTACGGGAGAGCGCGTGCGCGGGCGCGTTCGACTCCTGGAAGCAGCAGGAACACGACGCCGTGCTCAGACGAGTGTGTCATAGGCCAAAGCGACGGCGTCGAGCTCGTCGGCGGCGTCGATCTTCGGTCACAGCAACAGCTGCGGCTAGAGGCGCGACGAGGCGAGGAAGGAAAGGGGAGAGGACGGAGTGGAGCTCACCGAGCGGCTACGAAAAGCCCTTGGTGGCTTAGAAGCAGCAGACGGCGCCGGAGACGGAAGGGGATCGTCGGCGACCGAGGAAGAAGACGACGTCGATGCGCTCGGTGCAGGCGATCCGGGCTTCTCCAAGTGGCACCAGGCGACGCGGCAGTCGACGATGGAGACGAAGGACACGGCGGAGCGTCGATCGGGGCTCGGTGGCCGCAAGGACGAACGGGGACGGCGGCGATATCGTTCGGCCGCGGTGGATCTGAGGGGGAAGGAGGACGGAGCGAGCGAGGAGAGGACGGGGAAGTGAACGAGGGAGCCAGGGGGAGTGGCGGAGCTCGGCCTTATCCCCTCCCGCGCCCTGTATCGTCGGTGGGCGGCGACGTGTCGGCGCCGCGCCGGCGCGCGCGCTCGGCCAGGGACGCGTCGACACGACGACGGAGAGAGAGGGGAGCGGCCTGGTGGGCTGGGTCTAAGTGCACTGTGCACTTAGGCCCAGTCCACAGTAGTTTTTCATTTTCCTTTTTCTGTTCTTTAATTCTTTTCTGTTCTTGGAAATGATTAGGCCACTTTAGCATTTCTGTAAAATATGGAACTTGGTCCAAATATTACAGCGCAATTTTAGTTCTTACCAAAAAGTGGTTTGGACAGATTTGGAAACCATTTGTATTTGAAATGATTTAAAATGGATTTAAATATCCTGTTTTGATGCTGTTTCATCTAGTTAGAGTCACTTATCTAACTCCAACTTTATTGATGATGATTTTACAAATGTTCCTGGATTATTTGCCATTTAATGAACATTTTTCCAACAGTGTTTGATCAACTTCATATTCCACTTTTGAATTTGAGTTGATTTTCAAAATGGAGTTGATTTGCTTTGATTAACCTCTATGTTTAAGCACTGCAAATGATATGACTTGGCATTATTAGCAGCTGATCATAGTGGCTATTACACAGGGGTGTTACATTCGCCTAACCAACTTCATCGGATACTCGGAGATTGGCATGCTTTGCTAGAGGCCGCTATCGACTAGCCGAGTCAGATCACGTCAGATGTGATCTGACTCGTGACCAAGTGAACGAGAACCTAAGGGGTCGCGCGCTTAAGGGAAGGAACGTCTGAGGTTGGATCCGACTCCACAAGTCAGATGTGATCCTACTCGGACTCGAATCCAGGCCGAACAGACTTTGGGCTTAAGGATCCGTGTGAGGCCCAAGTGTTGAGCCCACGACGGATGCCTATATAAAGTGGAAGCGCTTCGGCGCCGTCACTAGGTTTTGCATGTGTTGCAAGTAGTCACCTCGACTCGCAGCTGACTGTGTGATTGGACCTAGCAGTCCGCCGCACGGTGTTCCTCCTGCACGCGCGGATACCGTTAGAGACGGTGTGCTTGCGCCGCTCCGGCGAACCTGTACATGGGATCCGATGACCGGCTGTTCGAGGGAGATCGGACGAGGGGAAGACAACTCCGGAGACATGCTGCCTCAACTCTACTTCCGCTGCACGGCATTTGTGCGTCTAGTGGTAACGATCTGTGATCCATTCCCGTAGCATGTCCCTGGTTGTTCTGCGCGTAGGAAAATTTTAATTTGCAGTCGACGCACCCTATCGTAAAACCCAACAGGAAGAATTCGGTGTAATAAAGTTGATATCGAAACAGATTGCAGTTTTGCAGCAGCGGCAATGCAACAAGCTGTACTTTATGTGGGCTCAGATGTGGCAACTGTGCTCGAATGTAAGGAGTTAGCATTGGATTTTGCGAAGGTCTCATACACACACTGCCTGCGCGAAGCAAATGAAGTTGCTAATGATTTCGCAAAGAAATCCTTTAGTGAAAGAACTTCTAAATTTTGGGACCCTACGTTCCTGTTTTTATTTCTTATTCCCTTGTAAATGACCTTTCGATTGTCTGAGAAACAAAATCTTGATGCTTTCAAAAAACAAGCAAAGTGGCAGCCAAGTTATTGCTTCTGGAGTAGACCACCAGTGAGAAAGCTGGAGCAGAATAAGGGCCTGTTCTGAACCTCTCTAGCTTCTCAAAACTCCACAATTCCAGCTTCTCAGCGTGGCTTCTAACTCCACGCAGCGACTTCCATCCGTTCTGCAGCAAAACCAGCTTCTCCATCACCACCATGGGCTGGCAGCAGCTGTTGGCCTGTCTAGCGCCATATTGGGCCGGCTGGGCTGTAGTAGGGGAGCCTCCCCACCTAGCCCACCTTCGCTACAGGTCGTCCTCAACCTTCAGCTCACGCACAGGAACAAATTGGACACATAACTACTGCCAATTACACATCAAATCAGGTGATTTAGACCCCGAATCACATCAACTTGAACATCAAATTTGTCGCCCTATTCGTCGCGAATCCATTCTGTCAGAGTGCACAACCTATTGTTCAGTAACAAAGGAGATCGAAAATGTATACGCCATGGCCGAATTAAAGCGCTCTGCTCTGCGCTGGAGCATCAGGGGCTTGGGGCACGCTCCTGGGGTGGAAGTCGGAGGAGAGGAGGCGACGGTGCTAGTTGAGGTGGCGCCGGCGTCGCAGCCACGGGGAGAGCGGGCGTGGCGGCGCGACTGGCGGCGGCAGGAGGGTTCCAGAGAGAGAACGAGGGAGAGAGGAGAGGGAAAACGATTCGATCAGATGCCTGTCGTGCGCGAATCGTTTTCCTGGGCGGTGGCATATTGGGCGTAAATAGGTGGAACTCGAGATTCTTGTAAACGCGGAGCTCGATTTTCCCAGCTTCTCCAAATTGCACTACGACCCAGAAGAGCTTCGAGAATTTAGCTTCCTGGAGCTAAAGCGTTCGGCGTGATTTTTTGTTTGAAGTTTGAGAAGCTGGGAGTTGGAGAGGTTCAGAACAGACCCTAAGTCGTCCATCAAGAAGAAGAATCTCAATTCTTGATTCCTGCCGGAATAGGGGGCTTCCCAGGTCGATTGCAATGGAGGCCGTCGGATCGTCTCGCCGGGCGGCCAGGATCGAGGCGGTGGCAGCGCGTGTAATTTCGTCCCGCTGGAGGGGCATTTTCGTCTTTTCATTCAACCCAATCACCGTAGTATATATTCCTTGGCCTCAAATTCGCAACCCCGTTCACCTCTCTCCCACGTAAACCCTAGCCGCCACGACATCACATCTCCTCCCACCCCACCCCTCCTCTTCCCGCTCCGCCGCCATCCTCCTAGGCTGCCACCTGCGCCACTGCTGCTCAAGCCGTAGCGACGGTCGCGACCAGGCTTTCCATCGGATGGGGCCGTCACTCCATCCTCTGTTTCGTCACGAGCGGCGGTAGAAGCAAGGACAACGATAAAGCGGGTGCAGCATCTAGGATGAAGGCATAGGAGAGGCGCCGTCCATGTGAGGCGAGGGGAGTAGAAGAGGGCGTCTTCTTCCTCCGGCAGCCACTGCCTCCGTCGTCACCCTCTCCTCTGAGTGCAGGCGGCAGCCAGGAGAGCGGGCGCAGCATCACCCCCACAACTCCAATCCCCTACGAGCTCGAGCCACCCCCCCCCCCCCCCACCCCCCTCTTCGTGTCAGAGCCGTGCGGGGACGGCGGATCCGTCCAGATGGGTGGCGAAGTCATCTTCTCCACCGGATCTAGCGCATACGTCGCCTCCGTCAAGGTCCTGCGACAGGGAGTGCTTGCGAATGGAGCGAGAAATAGCACGTACAGCCACTGAGCGAGACAGTGCTTTTAATGATCCTCTCCATCTGTAGGTCCGGAGGTTGCGGAGCATCGGCGGTGCGGGCTTAGAGTTCGACAGATGGAGCCTCTCTTGTGCGGTGACGATGTGCGAACAGGGGCGCGGCAATCTGCCGTCCAGTCTCCCAGGTCCAGGTATTGCCGCTGACTTGTTTCCTTTCACCACTTTTCTGGCGTATGTGTGGTTCATTTTCCTTTCTTTTCTTGCTCACAGTGGTACATTGGTGCTCCCAGCAATGGACAACGTGGCTCACCAGGTGGGTCTGCGTACGCACGCGGATAGATTTTTCATGGCAAGGCAGTGGGGATTGGTCGTGCCCGTTGGAGGTCGTGGGTAGGTGAGCAACAAATGGTATCTTCCCCATTGTCTTCTTCTGCCTAAATTGTTGATAGAGAGAAATGGCCTAGCTAGCTTCACTGAGTTTCTATGTTGAACTGCCGGGTGTCTCATATCATTGTTAAATTGGAAGTTTTGATTCATGTTGAGAAATTTTTTTGTCATCCCACTGTAGCGTACATCTCAGTTTGGATCCATGTGTGGATTTTGTTTCATGAATTACTATTTTTGGATAGCAAGAATTGTAGATTTCTAGCTCATCTGCAACAACAGGCAAAGCTTGTGTGCAAATTACTAATGATACGTTTCATTGTTCTAGGGAGTATAATGTGATATAGATTGTAGAAGATGGCAGTGTACCTGAAGTTTATCTTATGTTCGATTGACAGCCTTCACACTTTGATATTTTTCTTGGAACGGTCACTATCATTGATTATGTGTGACATTTCATGACTAATGTGGTTAATGTTCCACCCTGCAGCAGGAGGGGTTCAAGGACAATTATCAAGTGGTAGAAAGATGAAACACTTTTCCAGGATGATTCTGCTAAATTCATTCCGATTCAGGTAGATGGTCCAGAGGTAGAAGCTCATTTATTTTCTGTCGCTAGCTTACATGTTAACATCCATAGAATTTTTTGTTCTTTATATTCTGTTCAATTAGTCATCGAACATTCTTTGGTTTTATTGTTGTATGAAAACCTTTGGCACGGAAATTAACAACATATGCTATTATAAGTTAAGTGCTAATATTGTAAACATGTAGTATAGGCCTAGATTCTCTTCCTCTCTAAATTTCTTCATGTTAGGGTTCAGAATAATCCCCCACCACGATTCATGTTTGGAGAAGCTTCGTGGAATCCATGGTGTTGTCCTTCTTGTACTATGGTTGCTGGCCTATGGGGAATCAGCATGGACATTGAACAAAGTGTTAGCAGCGGGTGGCAGGTGTTGTGCCCGAGGAGCTCCAGCACACACCCACATGTTTGCTTACTGACCTCGCAGCTCTTCGCCAAGGTATTGAGGCCTCCTCCTTCCTCCTTCTCTTTCATCTCAACTCTTCCTGCAACCATTTTTTGTTATATAATTGTTCATGTTTTGTGGGTGCTTTTGTGTATAGGTTGGCTGTTTTGGTTTGGCTGGGATGTGTGCCTCTATGGTTTGGTCGTGTGGACTGCTGGCAAGGAGGGAGAAGCAAAGGAAGGTGTTGCCATTGCATAGATTCTATTATAGCCATGCCATCTGCTTGGCCATGTCATTTCTTCACACATGTGCATCCACGACAACTCTGACAGTGCCATGCCGGTGAGCTCAGACCCTGATGTTCAATTTGATTGTCAGATAAACTGGGGCTGGACTGATGTGTGTTAATGTCCTCTTGATTGGTCTTATGTAGGACACGGTACCATTAAACAAGTCAGACTCTTTTGGCGGACTCTTTTATCACCTTTTTCATGGCGCTAAGTGTCCAACCGGTTCAGCTCTACTTCAGTCATTTCTTGAGGTCAGAGCATTAGCGTGAGAAAAACCATCACATTAGCTTCTGTATTAACAAGTGTAATTATGTACTGTATTTTGATTGGTTTTGTTTCCTCTATAAAAATTGATCATGCCAAAACATCAAAATTAGACTGCATTACACAACAAGAAGAATATTGCCATACAACTCAGATTCATATCCATACAGGATGTTCAATGATAAGTGTATCCAGATATTGCATTTCCTTCAAACCTTGATAGTAGCTATGCAATTTGTTTATTTTTGTCATCCTTAGTTCATTTGTGGTGTGCATTTTATTTTGACTGGTCCTTTATAAAGATGAATGACAAAGGCCTATTCAGACTAGATCGCTAATGTGAATGCTTTACTTGCATCAGCCATTTGATCATTCAGGAGAGTTCTCGAAAGAAAAAAGAAAAAAGGTGTGAACCATTTGATCAACGAGTAGATGTGTGTCATGGAAAATAAAAAAGGAGACCATGTATTTCCATTCAATAATTTGTTGGCCCGAAAGAAATGTTGTTTGAGTTATGTAATGTCTCCCTTCCATCTCTTTGGATTTTGAGCTCCACTTTCTTTTTAATAGGATGGTGGGTATATGTTTGAAAATAAGTCGGTTATTAGATGATATTGAACAAGACCAAATGTATAGTTTGGATTATTCTTTCTCGGCCAGAATATATAATCTTCATATTTGCTTTAAATGTATGCTTTCACTATTATTTGCTTCCTTTTATTATGCCTTTTGCAGTTCACACATCTCTAAAATTATAATGGAAGCTTTTTTTGCAGCTCCAGCATGCCATCAGGTTTTAGGATTTTAGCAATGCATCCCATTGAATTTAAAAACTGTGAGCAATACGACAGGCATGTAGGTTTTTTACCTCATTGGATAGAGTTTCTGTGAGCACTGAGCAAAGCATCTTGGGTGCTTTCACCGTCACGGTCTCGGGTTCGGGGCTAGATTAGTGATGCCTCACCAATTTAGATGCTACCACTGCCATGACCCTGAGGAGTTGGGCCAGTCCTCTATGACGTTGGTTTGGATGTTTTTGATTATTCACTCCTTATCTGAACATTCAAGTTGCTTCAGGCTCAAGGTTTGTTCCCTCTTAGCCAGTCTTTGTTTCTAGCTGTATGTTGTTTTGACCTGAGACGATTTAGAAGAGGAACTGGAAGATATAAGTGGGTTTGGTCAGGAGTGCTATGATGCTTACATGATTATATGGAGAGATTTTTGGTTGACCCTCTATGTGTTCAGATTATTGTATATCTGGCATCCTTCTCAATTTTATACACCTCCGTAGCATTCATTTGTTTATCAAACCCTTCGTATCTTTAATTTATCAATATTTGCTTCATTGGAGACGTTTTGTTTTTGTTCTGTACAGCGCCACTTGAGCCTAAATTATTATGCGCGCATTCACTACAAAAAAACAGTCTGGACTAGAAAGTCGCACACACTGCCTTTGCGACTTTGTTTTTGAGTAACATTTCTTTGTTTATGTACATACCTGCACACAATAAATCGTTTTCCTTGATTTTTATCATAATTTTCTTTATGTGGATGAATCCTGAGCTACAAACTCGCCACTAAAGCTTTATCTGTGGATTTATAGGTATAGTTTTCTTCTTTCTCTTGGTAGCGTGCATTCAATCATGGGTCATGTTGTTGTGCTCGTCTTTTTTATGGTGTTGTAGAGAAGTTCCTTACTGAAAATTTCTCAGTCTATATTATCTTTGAAAGTAGCATTATTTATGGTCAACCGAATTTTCATGTATTTGATGTTTTTCCTATCTGGGCTCTAATAGCTATTATTGAATCAACCTTCTCAATATTACTCTTCCTCTTACAAATTTACCATTTGATTTCTTAATTCTAGATAGCTGCTATTGGTTGATTTAGGAAAAGTATACCTTGGAATCATAGTTCAGTTAAATCTCGCATAGTTTAGTTAAATCTCACATAGTTCAGTTTAGTTCTAGATAGCTGCTATTGGTTGATTTTTTTACATCACTTTTTTTGTAGTGACACATGAATCTCGCATGAAACCTGGTCACGGAAATACTTGCATCCACTAAAAGTGATTTATAAACCTGATAGCTCCATTTGTTCTTTCCATGGTAAACTAGGCCCCATGGAAGCACGATAATATCTCATAAATTAGCATGGATCAAACTGTACTTTATAAAAAATGTGGAGTAAAGTGGTGTTTTGTTGTATTGATTGCTTTCGTCAAGTCATTTTTGTCGTTACTACTGTATATTAGCTAATCTGGTCCATACTTGCATAATAAACCCGTTTTTGCATGCACTGAATTTTCTGTTCTTTTAATAGAGTTTAGTTGACTTCCAGATTGTTTATTAGCTTAGGCACTCCTGTATTTTTATCACTGCTTGCTATACTTCTTTTTAAAATATTTTTATGAAGGATCGGTATTAAACAATAAATGAAAGTACACTTGCTCCTGCAGCGAAGCAAATACTGCTGCCCGATGATAATCCAGGTGTAAAAGTGATGTTTGTTTTCTAGCTTATTTTTTGTTTTACTATCGATGCTATATTTTCTTCGCTCATCCTTCCGTTTCTATTATTTCTAGAGTTTTTTTTAGCTATATGCAGTGTTTTTTATGTGTGCCACTACTGGAATCAGCTCCTTGGCGGACGGCAAAGGCATGGATCACGGACGGCAAACATCTTTGGCGTCCTCCAGCAGACGGCAAACTTTCCGGCTGAACACGTGCCAGCAAAGGCCTTCCTTGCCGTCCGCTTCCTGGAAACGGACAGCAAAGGATTGTGCCGTCCGCCATCCGAGGCCAGCAGACGGCAAAGACAACGGACGGCAGTGCGGTGGCGTGAGAGCCGTTAGGGGGTTAACGGCGCTCTTTGCTGTCTGCCAGCGGACGGCAAAGAGCTAAGAGTCAAAGCTCTTTGCCGTCCACTGACAGACGGCAAACAGCTCAGCTAGGCAGTACTGGGATGCTGCCACGTGGCCAGCTATGCCGTCCGCTGGCAGACGGCAAAGTGATTTGAATCTTTGCCGTCCGCTGGCAGACGGCAAAGTGACCAAATAGGCAGCCAGTGTTCCCAGGTTTCACAGGTAGCTGCCACGTGTCCTCTTTGCCGTCTGCTAGCGGACGGCAAAGCAAAGAGGCTATGT
This sequence comes from Thinopyrum elongatum, assembly GCA_011799875.1. Classification (NCBI taxonomy): domain Eukaryota; kingdom Viridiplantae; phylum Streptophyta; class Magnoliopsida; order Poales; family Poaceae; genus Thinopyrum; species Thinopyrum elongatum. The sequence goes on along the minus strand of CM022301.1, from coordinate 447,905,607 downwards.
ATCCCCTGTTTTTATTTGAATCCATTTAATTTGACAGGGTTTCAAACACAGATATACATATATATATTTTTTTCACAGGCACACACAGATATACATATATGATGTATCCAACACACAGATATACATATACATATCTATCTCCATCCATGACAACATACATATATACATAAGAAACATAGTTCCATCCATACATACATATTACATATCACAATGTTCATCCAACACATTGTTCCATGCATCCATATAACAAGTTCCACATTTTTCATCGATACAAACGAAAAAAAGATAAGGGAAACAAGCACTCCATGCATCCATGCAAGCTTCCATATAGTGAATTAAATCTGCAAAATGGAAACAAGAAAGTTAGAAGAAGAAGACTAGAATCAGAAGAAGAAGAAGAAAATGAAGAAGAAGAAGAAGTAAGCATACTTAGGTAAAATGGAGCTAACCTAGCTAATTGTGCCATTTTTGAGTGAACTAAGCATATTATGCCATTTTTGATATAACTTAGAGCTAACTTCATTTTGGAGAAGAAGAAGAAAACTAGAAGAAGAAGAAGAAGAAGAAGACTAGAAGAAGAAGAAGAAGAAGAACAACAAGAAGAAGAAGTTTCTTCTTGTTCTTCTTCTTCTCTTCTTCTTTTTCTTCTTCTTCTTTTCTTCCTATTCCTTCTTTTCTTCCTCTTCCTGGATTTTCTTCATCTTATTATGTCATTTGTGGACTAAAAAGGATAAATTATGTCATAAATGGACTAAACATGCTAATTAAGAAGAAAAATACCGTTATCACGGAGATGTAGGAATGGTCGGGGCTCCGCCAGTGCCAGACGGAGGTGAAGGACCGGTCGGGGTTCCGGCATTGGCAGAAGGAGTGGTCGATGCTTGTCGGGAGCCATGCTGCACCAAAGATCATTTCCCATAATGTCTCGTTAGCAAGTTCGCAAACTGAAATGTGAATAGTAGTAAGCAACGACCATTCAAATCAAACTCACCGTGGTCGCCGGAGCAATCTGGGGCATCGGCGGAGGGGCCTGACCGTTTTTCTCGCACAAGCTCTGCACATTTGGTTGTCACGAGTCAGTCATATTAGATAGTAATGCGAACATTACGTGCATGATTGGGCTAATATGCATGAGAAACGTACCATGATGAGCTCGTATAGGGCCCGGTTAGCGCTGTCGTTCCGGTTCCTCTCCTCCTCCAACAGCTTAGCCGTCTTCTCCTCCATCTCCCTCTCCCTCTCCGCCGCCTCCCTTTGTTCCTCCCTTTTTGCCTCCTCCAGAAGCTCCTTCGTCTTCAATCTCTCTTTCTCAACAATAGCCTGCAACACACCACTCCTCGTTAGCATTGTAATCATCGACGGACGCACACACAATGTAATGGAGGAAAGGTGAGAGTCCGTATAACTAACCGCCATGGCGATCTCCGCGGGCCGTGCACGAGGCGTTATCTCAGGATCAGAGCTACTCAGGCGCTTCTTGATCTGCGGGAGAGTCTTAGGACAACGTATCAGTCCATCACCAATGGCTAGAGAGCCATGGGACCTCCCGTCACCAGATATCATCACCAACTCTGTATCAAAAGGATCCTCGCTCGGGTTAAAGTCCTCCCCTTTCCTCGCCTTCCCCTCGTGTCTGTACTTCACAAGCTTGTGGTGGGAGGTCTTGTTGGTGAAGTTCTCTGGATCATCTAGGTCAGACTCAGTGAATGGCTTGGCCTTCTTGTACGGGGCCATATGGGCCATGCCATAGAGGTCGAACAGACCTGGCACAGGCTTCTTGTGGTGGTGCGCCTGAGAGAGAGGAACAAAATATTAGTTAAGGGCTCAAGCTAGCATGAAGAATGATATTGCTATGTAAATAGGTCATTTTGGAGCTAAGAAAGGTTATTATGTCATTTTCGAGGAAAATAAGCTAAGTTTAGGTCATTTTCGAGGTAACCAAGATTATTATGCCATTTTTGACCAAAGTATGCTAATTATGTCAGTATTGAACTATCCAAGGTTATTATGTCATTTTAGAGCTAACTATAGCATATTTAGGCATTCTATAGAGCTATCTAAGGTTATTATGTCATTTTAGAGCTAATTATGTCATGAATGAACTAGCTAAGATTAGTTTAGGTCGTTATTGAGCTATCGAAGGTAGTTATGCCATTTTTTAACTGACTAAAGCATATTAAGTCATTTTATAGAGCTATCTAAGGTTATTATGTCATTTTAGAGCTAAATATGTCATAAATGAACTATCTAGCATGAAGAATGAATTGCATGAATCATGTAGCAAACCACATACCCAGTTATCCCCGTACTCAAACAGGTTGGAGCTCCCTTGATGGTGTGGCACACCTTCCATTTGGTCGCGCTTATCCTTGGCCCTTTGGTGTTCGACTTTCCATTGGGCAGAGCACCACGCATCCACCAACGCCTCCCAACAGTCCATCTTATCCACACACCATCTCAGGGGCACCTAAGTGAGTCAAGAGAAATTTCAGCGCTACGCCTACGAATCAAATCAAGAAAACTAAGTTCAAGGCTTTAAGAATAGGTAATTACCTGCATGTACTTCTCCTTACTCAGAAACTTGCCGCGACACTTCTGCTTGCCCCTCCTAATACCCTTCGAGGCGTAGTAGTCTCGAACGGCCTGCACCCGAGCCTTGTGCCTTAAGTTCTGAAGTAGGCACTTGCACTCGTTTTCGACAACCATACACGCGGCCTCCTGCTCTCCCTCTGAAACCCTGTAGAAGGTCTGCAATCAAACAAGACAACACTGATTAGTACAATCACTAGGTACTGTTGATTTTTAATTCCGTAAAGGAGAAATTACCCAAAACCGACGGAACACAATGTCGGCCACCGTCTCGCACAAGACACCGTCGACCCTCTCCTCCGGCGGGGCCGGGGCAACCGAGTACAGCTCCCAGGTCAGTGCTAGCTGTGGAGCCTGACCCTCACCGGGCAACGTGACCCACCCAGGGAAGTGCTGCCGGCAAAGCACACCAAGGACCTGGTTGGGCCTACGGGAACCACGGGGGCGTACCCAGCCCCTGCAGTATGACAAGGCCAACGCATTAGATATTAATTTGAAGGAACATGAAGGCAAAAGGTTAAAAAATAGTAAATGCACTTACTTCAACCCTTTAGGCGCAATCAACCACCACTGGTCGGGGGTCGTCGGCACGGGCGGGAGCTTTGTACAGCCACGCTTGTAGACCTTCTTGCCCTTCTCAACCAGCTCGTCGTCGCTGTAGCTATCTTCTGAAAAGTTGTCCTCGCTACCATCCTCCGAGCCACTAGCCTCCGGAGTCTCGTGGGAAGAAGACTCCGGGATCGGAGTCTTCTGGGATGAAGACTCCGGGACCTGGGACGAAGACCTCGTGACCGGAGTCTTCTGGGACGAAGACCCCGTGACCGGAGTCTTCTGGGACGAAGACTCTAGGACCGGACTCACGTGGGGCGAAGGGTCGGCGACCCGAGTCTGGTGGGGCGAAGGATCAGCGACCGGAGGCTCATGGACCGGAGTCCGAGGGTCCACGTAAGACGGAGCACTCCTGTGGTCGGGTGAATCAGTTGAGGGTGGCAGCGAGGAAGGCGTAGCAGCCTTCCTACCTCTCCCACTGCCACGTCCACCTCTACCAGCTTTCTTCGTCCTCCCCCGACCTCTCCCAGCCGTAGAAGAAGCGCCCGCCGCAACTGTCTGCATACCATCCTGCACCGCTCTCCGGAGGGGCTGCGCTGCAATAATGCAACCACCCCTCCCAGTAGCGCTCGCAGGAGGCTCGGGGCGCTCTGGACCCTTGCCCACCATCCTGTCAACACCTGCAATGACAAAAAGTAAACGAAATTAGTACAACATAAAAAATTTGGATACCTGACATGAACATAATAATATGTATATAATTTAAGTGTATCATAATCATGAACATAATAAAAATACACCCGATCAACACAAATATATATGGGGTCGGGGTGTGGTGTCGGGGTCGGGGTGTCAGGGTGTCAGGGTCGGGGTCGGGGTGTGGGTCGGGGTGTGGTGTCAGGGTGTGGGGGGTCGGGGGTAAGGGTGGGTGTGGTGTCAGTGTGTCGGTGGTCGGGGTGTTAGGGTGTCGGTGGTCGGGGTCGGGGTCAGGGTGTGGTGTCAGGGTGTCGGGGTCGGGGTGTCGGGTCGGGTGTGGGCGGGATGTGGTGTCAGGGTGTCGGTTGGTCGGGTCGGGTGTGGTGTCAGGGGGTCGGGGTCGGGGTGTCGTGCCGAGGTTTCGGGGGTCGGGTCGGGGTATCTTTTTTCCTTTTCTTCTTTTCTTCTTCTTCTTCTCCTCCTCTCCTCTTTCTTCTTCTTCTTCTTCTTCTTCTTCTTCTTTCTTCTTCTCCCTCCTCCTGTTCCTCCCTCCTTCTACTTCTTCTAAACTAAAACTAAAACTAATCTAAAATAAACTAAACTAAAATAAACTAAAACTAAAACTACTCTAAAATAAACTAAACTAAAATAAACTAAAACTAAAACTAAAACTAATCTAAAATAAACTAAACTAAAACTAAAACAGAAACTAAACTAAAAGAAACAAAAAGAACTAATTAAACAAAAAGGGAGGAGCTCACCTGGTGGAGGGGGCGGCCGGACGGCTGCGGCGGCCGTGTGGAGGGGAGGCCGGACTGCCGCGGCGGACGGGGCGGGCGGCGACGGGGCGGGGACGGCAGCGGCGGGACGGGGCGGGACGGCCGCGGCGCGGCTGCCCGACGTGGAAGAGGCGGCGGGGCCGCGTGTAGGTTGGGGAGGGGTGCGGGCGCGGGGCGGCCGGCTACGCCGATGGGGTCGGGGCGGCGGCGCGGGCCGGTGTGGGTGGGGATGGCGACGGAGGGAGGGGCGGGGGGCGGGGCGACGTGGAAGGGGTGGCGGGGGTGCGGTGGAGGTCGGGGGGCGCAGGGGAGGGGTACGGGGCGGCGGGGCGGCTGGCTACGGCAGACGGGGTCGGCGGCGGCGGCGCGGGTGTGGGTGGGGAGGAATGAGAGAGTGGAGAGAAGAGAGGGGGGCGGGACGGCCGTTAACGTACCCGCCTCTTTGCCGTCAGCCAACGGTCGGGAAAGTTTCTTTGCGGACTGGACCCACCCACCTCTTTGCCGTCTGCTAGCGGACGGCAAAGATTCTTTGCCGTCAGCCAGCGGACGGCAAAGAACAGGCTGATGGCAAAGACTTTGTTTGCCTTCAGCCACATCTTTGTCGTCCGTTTTCTTGTGGCTGACGGCAAAGACCTTATTTGCCGTCAGCAAGCGGACGACAAAGAATTAGCAGACGGCAAAGAAGTGGATTCCAGTAGTGTGCTTTTGGTGAACAATAAACAAACATAGGAAAGTGGCTTCTTTGTTGGAGACTGTAGCACATAGAAAGATATACTCACATGTGTCACTTGGTACCTTGGATCTACAAGCATAGCTGCTCTGCTCTACATGAAAAGGACCTGCAAAGTTATTTGAACCTAGAGATTGCGAAACGATGCTTGGGTGTCTGCATTTGAGGGTTGTACATGTTCTCTGCAACAAAAATTGTTTGATGCAAGATAGGCTTGCATTATTTATTTGTCCGTTGAAATGATGAGATCTTTTTTAAAAGTAGAGAATGAAATAGTAGAATATGCTTCTTTCATTTGTAGATAGTTGCCAAAACTGGAAATAAATCTTTGTTTAATTGTATTTGCATGTTCTCCATTGTAGGACAGAAATATGACTCCAGAGGAGGCTGACAAGGTGTGCCATATATCTTCATTTATGTATGCACGGATGTGAGAGCATGCCTGGAGGGGATTGGTCTCGCCGCGTTCTGGTAGTGACTGCCTGTTATTATGGTGAGAGATTGTGCGTGTGTCATTCAGCCCCTATCAAGCAATGAGCATTGCATAGACTGGGTACCATATTCGGAGAAATTCAGAGAGAGACTGAAATATTAACTGATTGCAAGTTCATATTAACCAAAAGAGAAAAATAGAGCAGCTCACGAGACGGCGGCCTTTCTCCACCAAGCAAGAGTCGTTGGTATTTGGGACCTGTTTTCCCGGACATAGTAGCCCATGAAATTGACACCGATTATTATCCTTAATTCCAAATCAATACTATGTAAGACTCTCTTGTCCTGCCTATGCTTCATCTTGTTTTCGCAGCGTTCCTGAATCTAGATCTATTGTTTACATGTGTTTATTTAATGTCTTTAGTTGAAAGAATTACTAAGAAGGCTAGCTTAGGTTTTAAGAACTGATGAAGCATACTATTTGACCAAAATATAAAACAGAGACAAGGAAAATTTATTTCTGCTATCTTATGAGAAGCACTAATTTAATAGCTACAGGAATGTTTGATTTAAATTATATGTCAGCTTTGCCATTCTTGCCAATATTCACTTGTGCTTCAAGTGCATCTATAATTGCAACTTCAGGAAGTCTGTGGTCTGGAGATAGGAGAAGTAGTTCAATTACAGAAATGTTTGAATGGGAACTTATATGATTAGAAGGGAATAATTGTCTGGCCTTACCAAAGTCTGCATAAGGAAAAAGATTGCCTCAGCTAACACCATATTTATAGCTAAGATAGATGCAAATTCAAGAACTTAATAAATCATTATTTTTCCTTCCAGAACAAAGGTCTATTTGCTTCAGGGACTAACATACTTCATAAGAGAGATGCTTTATATCTTTTAGGATCAGTGCAATTTTCATATATTGTTTTATTACAAGACTCATGGTTCTCTTTTAAAGTATTTACATTTTTTGTTTATTGTTTTAGTCCCCTGAATGTTTACCTACGCGGATAGCATGCTATTCACCATGTCTTTTCTCAGGTGGCTTCTATCACCATTGCTGATCTTTGTTGTGGAAGACAAAATCAAATGGTATGTGTCTGCGTGGCTCGGTTGTGGCATTTTCGTGGCGGTCCAGAGTGTAGTCCTATCAAGCTCATACACTTGGTCATCATCGACGAGCAGACTGTTCAGCACATAACATGGCAGCGCACCAAGTGTTCATATGTTATTCTTTTCATGATGCGCGTCCTTTTGTCCTATGGTAACGGTGGTTATGCAGTTGTATCAACATCATTTGTTGGTGCTTATCTACATATCTTATAAGAGGGGATTATCTATAAAGTTGGCAACTTTAGGGTCATGCCACGGAAAAACATACTGAATCTTGCTGCAGCACCACTCTTGTTCACATTTGGACAGTTTACAACGGTTGAACCGCGGTTTCAGATGCACGAGCAGTTTCCAGAATGAACATAAAGGCCAACTCCGCTCAGAGAATTACCTGATCCACAGACGATGTTCCTGAAGATTTATGTACCAATAGAATGAGAACAAGATGGGGCCAAAGAGGCACATATGAGCGGCACAGAAGGCAGCGGGATAAAGACATTTGTGTAGTGAAGGACAGTAGCTAAGTCTCATCATTCTAGAAAACTAAATAATGGCATTAAGTTTTGGGTCGGGAATTGTGGCTACAAGTGTTAAAGAAATAAGAGGTAGGTCTAGATATTGTCTTCTGTTGGTGTATATCTCAAGAAATCTCACGGGCAGTAATTCCTTCATACGTCCTATTTGACCCAAGAGATTCACCAAAAGATACTTGTAGAAAATCTTGGTGGTTGGTGTTGTTGATCTTTGTGTAAAGAGTGTTCATTGTACATATATGTTGTCGATCTTTGTGTAAGAGTGTTCATTTTCTGCCTGTGTAGCTTGCAGGTTTTTTTTCCATTTTCCCCTATAACAAGGCTATTTTTAATCATTTTGTCAAGCAACTCAAGCTGGAATAGACTTTTTTTTCTTTTCGAAACTGGCTATGAGCCGGTAGAAAATAGTTCGACATATAGCTGAAGTTCCTCCACCAGATCATTGTTTAAATTATGAATCTAAGCATTCTTTATCTCCAGGACATGGACCATCTCACCCTTACACCAAGGTTCATATTTTGTTGCTTCTATTTTGTTACTTACAAGCAGAACAAGCTGCTTATCAGCTGCCACAGGTTATTCTTTGTTTTTGTGGTAAAGCCTAGAGCTCTAATTCATTGGAAGCACAAAAATAAATGACCTAATTTATTTGAGTACTTTATTTAACACAATGAATGAAACTATGAAGCAACGCTTGGTGAAATTGAAGTAGTGGTGGTAAAGCCGAGAGCTCCAATTCATTGAAAGCACAAAAATAAATAACCTACTTTATTTGAGTACTTTATTTAACACAATGAATGAAACTATGAAGCAACGCTTGGTGAAATTGAAGTAGTGGTAGACGAACTCAAGTCAGTGGGAAGCCAACTAGAGAAAAGGCTAAGAAAATTGAGACACTCTTTCTAACATAGAATAGTTTTTCACAGGTGTGAGCTATGTTTAGTCATACCATTCCTGTGACCACCATCTATATCATGAGCCTTTGGTTCCTGCTTATATATGGCCTCTCACCTCTGCTCTTCACACGCATCCTACCCAGATCCACCCTATAGGCAAACAAATGAAGGGCTCGACACGAAGATGGCGACATTTGGTGCTCGGTTAGAGGAACTGCAGGCGGAGGGGATGGGACCAGTGGCAGCAGGTGGTGTTCGCGAATGAGGAGCGGCGTGGCATCTGGCATGTCGACAACGGCGGGTCTCAGCGGCATGGAGCAGCGGGGTCTCACCGGTGGGCGTGTGATGATGGACGAGCGCAGGATGGTGGCGTTGTCTGGCGTCGTGGTGGCGTCGACGGCAGTTAGACCGGGCAAGGTAGATGCAGCAGTACAACACTGAAGACGGATTGGTGGCAGGTGGCTGCGGCGGCCTCATACCCGACAGGCGTCCTGGTTGAGGAGTGCGCCGGACTGATGGGTGCCCCATACCCGGCAGGCGTCCTGGTTGGGATTTCAGGTCTTAGATGTTAGGTTTGGCTGCGAGGTCTGTTTGGTATTAGGCCCAGACTATCAGCATCCCTTCATCAACTGGATAGGAGTAGCGACAGATGTTGCCTAGACGGTGGCTTTAGTCTTACTGTTGTATGACTTTGTAAAGTCTTGTGTGAATAATTAATAAAGTGGCTGCATGCATCGTCCAGATGCAGAGGCCGGGGGTCCTCCTCCTTTTCTAAAAAAAAATAAAATTCCCACTCCTAGAGCTTTATTTTGGTCTGTTTAATCTCTAGCCATATGTTTAGTCAGTCGTTCTAAATTTTGTTCATGCTTCCCTTATATCCTCAATTTCCCCCCTTTGAACTTTCACTTATAGTCCCTCCAACCATGCTGATCCTGGTCACCATGGACTCTCCCCACCAGGTATACTCCATATACTCCCATAACATAAAACGATGCCGGCATAGATGCACATAAATGAAAGATGCCATGCACGGCATGGCAGGTTAATTTCACACACCATATTCATACACTAAACTATTTTCCAGCTTACGGTCGTTACAACCGAATGGAGGAAGCCCTTTGCCTTGTTATTGTGCATCGAAGTTTCTCGGATTTAGGATCCTACACTTTTGTAGTTCCACAAGACTTTGTGGCCCCATGTATATCTTATGATCATGCCATCATCCCTATGTATGCCATATAGACTAATTCCTATATGTAACTAAATGCATTTTACATACAAACTTTATTATCCTTTAAACAATCATCGTTATGATATATTTTTACAAGATGCTGAGATCATCTCCATTAACATCTCAATGCCCTATTTGTTGGCCCGCCGTTCAGCGGGCAACGCGCGACAAGCTGCGCCCCCTATCTAGTATTCTGATGGAAGATCCAAGCTTCTCTCAGTTCTCTGTACCGACAACGGCCTTCATAGAAGCACTTGACCTGGGTCAGGTTCTACCATCATGGGTGGAGACCGTAGTCATGCAAGATCTTGATCTAGATGATCTGCTTTCAATGGAAACAAGTGAACCTCTCGGAGGCAGCCGCAGAAGCACTAGTAGTGCTAACCAGTGGGTGCGAGACAAATCCATGGTGCTAACCAGTAGGTGCGAGACAAATGTTGTCCGCGGTGCTAACGGTGCGAGACAAATCCGTCTACAAGAGATCATTGTGCAAGAAATAGAGACGATAGTAAGGATGATCTCCCCACACCTGAAGGACCAAGAGGAGAGGAGGGGGATGCAGGCCCGATTACAAAAACACAATCTGCACCAAGAAACGTTGCGGCTAGTCAAGAAGATAATCTGTGCGGAGGGTGGAGGGTACACAATAAGCCTGCATGCAAAGCTGCTAGCGAATCTGCGTTCCCATGGCCATTTTTCTATAAAAAATTTGAAATTTGCAAACATTTATTGAATTCACAGATGTTTTGATTTTGTAAACAAATTTTGAATTTTGCAAATAATTTTCTAGTTCGTGAACATTTTTCAAATCCGCAAGCATTTCACGAATTTCTTTTGAAGTCGACAAATATTTTTTGAAAATCATGCACATTTTTTAATTCAAGAACATTTTCTAAATTCATGGATGTTTTGATTTCGTGAACATTTTCTGAAATTCGTCACAACTTTATAAAATTCACAGATATTTTTAGATTTTGTGAACATTTTTTATTTGATGAACATTATGGCTTTTTCAAACATTATTTGAAATTGACGAACATGTTTCAATTTCACTAAAAAAATGAAATATAAAATATTTTTAAAATTCATGAACATTTTTTGAATTCACAAATAGCCTCGAAATTTGTGAATATTTTGTCAATTTCATGACAAATTTATAAATTCGCTAACATTTTTAAAATTTTATGAACAATTTTTTAAATCGCAAAATATTTTTGAAATCACGGAAATAATTGAATTCACATAATTTTTAATTACCTGAAAAATATTTAATATTTTTAATAAACATGATGGAAATAAAAAAACAGCCAAAGAAAAAAGTTTCAGCAGTGCTATCCGTACCGCACTGTGGTAGTGCTAGCTATGTATGGGCCGACCCACACTGGCATGAAAGCGAGCGAGTGTACACCTACGCATTTGCTATTTCTCAAAAAGAAATCCTACGCATTTGCTGGCTTTTCATCACGCAGGCAACCGAGCAGGACGGAATATCGAGGCAGCATGTCACCCGCTCCCAGTGGCGAGGTGGGCCAATTTCATCTCCGTTGTGTTCTTATGGGTGAAACTATTCTTCGGTGGAGACGGGTAAGTTACGGAAATTAGATTTCTGGCTCCCGCAATTTGGTTGCGATGTCGATTTCAATTGGGTTGCCATCGATATGAAGCACGGATGTAGGCATCAACTCGGAAATCTCTCCACACGTATTCAACAAACGTTACATTGACCCTAAAGACCCTCGAGAGGAAACAAACCACCGAGCACCACGTTTGGTCGTCATCCTCGATCATTCTAAAAAACATCCTCGATCTGCCGGTATGCGCCCCCAACATCCTCACCGGCGCACCATCATCTCCTATCCTAGCAGTCCCTCTTCAAGTGGCAACGAGCCCACCACAGCGGAGGCAAAGAGCCTGTCGTCCCCGGGGATGAAGAACAGAGGTCAGGTACACATTTACAAGTCAGGAACACTACGGGGGGCAGGCAAAGGTAGGATTTGAACTAGGGGCCAAAGCGGCGCCTCAAAATTTATACTTGTGCCCGCGGCAATACGCGTGGCTGGAAGATCGCAGACAGAAAATCATGCATGCTCTGCTTACTTACCTTCAGATGCAATTGTATTTTAGCAGCCTTTCAACCTAACACAGTATGTAAAAGAGACAGCTTTGGCAAAATGCCAAGGTAGTATTCCTTTGTAAACTAATAAAAGACTTTTCAGATCACTAAAGTAGTGAAGTCTTGTATTAGTTTACACAGGGAGTAATTAGCAGAGTATGCCGCCACAATTTTATAAAAGAGACAAGTCGCTGAACAGTAGCAATGTGAAGATACTACACAGGTTAAAACCACTTCAGCTGTTTTAGATACAGGGCAAGGTAGTAATTCCAAGATTTTTTCCAGCACTTCAGCAAAACAAAGCATGGCTGCTACCTTCTGGCATATGCTAGTTGAAAAATGAAATAGCAGCTCCTCGTTGCAAGTAAATTTCATGTGGATATCTTGTAAAATTCTGGCACCGTAGAAGCACTCCTACAAAGTGATCTATCAAAGGGATCATCTATCCACATGTCATGCATGTGCTTGTTAAAGCAAAACCTAGAGGAAACACTATCATGGGCATAATCAAATCGAGCATCTCTAGAAGCTCTATTGTCCAGTTGTAGCTGCCAGTGTTGATTAGCCATCCATTTCTCATCGCAGCTACCACAAACACCAAATTCCTTTACCTTGAGCACCTTGGCATTCAAGACAAAGAACCTGGCGAAGTTAACATCTGTCCAGGAGTTCAATACTATTGTTGTAAGATGGAGTTCAAGGCATTCGATAGGATCAAGTGTGTCGTATCGCCACAAATTTTCCATATCCTTCCTAGGACTTGGCTGCAAATGAACAAATTAGATATTAGTGTCCATTTAGGTGTAATTTTATAGCGAAGAGTAAAACAGCAATTTCTTATAGCTGGCATCCAATTACATCAGGATTAATTGCATTTGTATGATGTGCAAATTGGGGCTTACTGAAAAACATGGTCCGCTAGCACGCTCATCTTAACATGATTCTTTGTACATGTAGTTTTGACCACTAAATGTTCCATTGAAAACTTCGGGAGAAAATTACACCAATGTTCTTCTGGAAGCTAATTTTATGGAAAATGCACTAAATATTACTTTCGTATATCCAAACTAGAAATCCACAGTCATATAATTGATTTAAGGTAAAATTTCATGCGATTAGATTCTGATAGCTAACATCCAATCTCATCTGGATTTGCATTGATGATATTGAACAATAGTTCCCTAGGTTAAAAAAATACGTGTTTCTTTTTACTTTAGTTTTTTCTAGTCTAGGGCATATTTCCAACAGCTCTTTGCATAATTCCTTGAATAGCACCTTGGTCATCTCATAAACTCCTTGAAACCAACACATGGACTTCAAGAAATGCCTATGGACAAATTCTTCAAATATAACTCAAGGCAACCATTAGTCCAGAGAATGTCATCAATTACCAAAACCACACATTGGGGCACCATACTCTTTCAATCTCCACCATTTTGATAATTGATGACAATCACTTTCAAGAGAGTTTATATAAGGAATTATGCAAAACCATGCGAAGAACAACAAATATGCATGAGCATGAAATGAAAATGCTTATGAACAAAACGAAAGCAAGAAGAAAGAACTCTCCAAACTTCTCCACTAAACTCTCTAAACTTCTCCCCCATTTGTATCGATTGCCAAAATAGGTGAAAAGCTTAGAAGACCAATATAAAATGTGTTCCTCCATAAATTGTGTATTTCTCAAAATGTGAGTGGAATGCAATACACATGTCCAATGATAAATAGTTGGAGAAAGATAAACTATAATGAGAATTCAAAGATTGCAAAAGGATGATATGCACAAAGACATACCAAAGATTGAAGCAAGCAATCACAAGATACCAATTGAACCAACCAATCCAATGATCCTAAGAGCCACATAAATAAAAGATATTATGATATGAGCATAGGAGTGTTCTAAATAACATAGAGAAGCTCCCCATGATTTTTGCACTATTTAGTTTTGTATTTGAATACAACATGCACAAAATAGGATCAGCACTCCCCCAAAATCAATAGAAACTCACAACAAGTGCAAGTGGGCAAAGATAAGAAAATAAGCCTAGCACTTGCAACAAACAAATGATCGAGCCACATGTAAAAAGAGGCAACTTAGGAATAGGCTCAACCAAACCGATGCGTGTGAGTCATGGCAAAGCACTTGAGAAGACTAATATAAGGATGAGCATTAAGCATCAACATAGTCTTGAATGAATGAGATACATGGTGCAAGGCCACGTAATTTCTTTTTTTTGGTTTTTCCCCCCCCCCCCCCCCCCCCCCCCCCCCCCCCCCCCCACATACACAACAAGCAAATGGGTTCACAAGCTCACTAATACGCAAATTAAAACCAAAGCTTCTGCCAAACCAAGGTGAAGATAGACAATGATATCCTTGTCAAGAGGAGGGATACCAATCGAAATGGCAAAAGCCTCGTCAAGACAAGTATGAGGAAAACAATATTCACTACAAAAGAGTGCATTAAGATGCAACGAGAAAAGACCCGCACTTAAGTCAAAAGCTTTCACGGAGCCACCGAACAAATAATAAGAGAAAGCATAGGTGGGTGCAAAAGAAAGGATATCAACAAGATATGCAACTTCTCTCAAGTGTATAAGATTCTAGGTAGATGAAAGTCATGATGATATATATCTACAAAAAGGATGTACACCCGAAATAGTTACAAAAGGAGGACCTAGATATCCACAAGGAAGTCATAAATATAGCAATAAGATCTTTGCTTGAAAAGCATAGCACATGGCTTAATATTTTCTTATTGTATATAAATGAACTCCAACCACATGAACATCAAAGACATCACAACTAGCAACAAGAGATCATTGTTGGGATGCTTTGAAAAAGGAAACAAGTATCAGAAGAACGAATCACTAAAATCATGCCATGATGCAACCTACACAAGATATCAAATTCCCAAAATAGAGGATGGTTCCAAACAAACCAAACCCTCTACAAAGTTTCATGATGGCACAAAGTACCAAAAAGAAACTGCTTGCCTTCCACCAACACACACTTGATAAGGATCACAAGATGGTGTTCTATAGAAAATAAGATAGCTCCACCAAGAGTTGTGCATTATAGAGAATTTGCATTTGAAAACAAAATGCACAAGGCGGGATCACCACTTTCACTATACCTATAAAACACTAGACAAGATCAAGAAATCAACAAGATCTACAAGTGGCACAGAAGGCAACGGGAGTTGACACGAACCTTGGCAAGAGGTACGCAAATAAAAAAACAATGTAAAGATGATCAACAAATTCTACCACATAAATGATTACCAATTGTCAATAGACAAGAAGTACTCGGAAATAATTTCCGATGGTAGATTGCAAAAATATCCAACAACATCTTCACGACATACACATAAATAAATTACCCTTGAAGAGCTAACATGCCACCTAGGAACAAAATAATTTACAATATCAACTCTGAGTGGCAATACCTCAAATGTACACATTTTCTAGGCTTGTAATATACACATAGCATATTACTCCCCCATAATGTGATACCTCAAATGGACTCTACGTTCGTCGAAGGGCTGGCCTTCTCCCAGCTACGGTCCATCGCTCGTCTCGCGCCCGGTGCAGCAGGACCGAGCTCGTCTCGCGCATAGTGCAGTAGGACCGAACTCGTCTCGCGCACGGTGCAGCAGAACCGAGCTCGTCTCGCGCACGGTGTTGCCGGACCGAGCTCGTCTCGAGCCCGGTGCTACAGGACGAGGCGATGGAAGCCAATTGTGGCAGGCCTATTGGGTCTCGGCGCTGGGGGTTGCCCAGGGGTGCGAAAGGTGGGACCTTTCCGCTCGTCTCTTTGGTTTGGGTAGCGGGCGGTCTCGGGTGAGGTGGTGTCTAGGTCTTGGATGCCAGGGTGGCGGCCCCGGTGGTGGTTGCGCGGTGCTCTTGGGCAGAGGCCGTGGCTTGGTGCTGCCCGGTGGCCGTGGTCATGTGGGCGACATGGTAGCCGGGGTGTGGCGTTCGGTGGCGGTGAGTGTTGGCCGGGGTGAAAACCTGTTCTATCTTTGGACGGACCGGCGGCGGTGAAGCTCGTTCCCTTCTTGAAGGCGTTGTCGCGGCTCTCATTGCCCGTCGTGCGACTCCGGGGGAAACTCTGATCCTTTGATCAGGCGGTGGCAGCGCTCTGGTGTCGTATCCTTCTTGAAGGCGCCGCCTAGGAGCCCATGGTTCGTCGTATGTGGCTTCATCTCTTCGCGGTGGTAGTGCTAGGGCTGGTGTGGCTACGCTCAGCGCCTATGTATCATGCCTTGGGTGTGTGCGTGTGTCGTGGTGGCGTGCGTTTGTACCGGGTTGTTATTGATCGTGGCTTTATATATAAAGTGGGGCGAGAGCCTTTTTCGGTAATAGTACCATCAGGCATAAGCTTCTTCCTGAATACCCATTTGCATCCTATATGTTTGCACTCATAAGGACGATCAGTGATCTACCAAGTTTGATTTGCCGAGATGGAATCCATCTCACTACGGACCGCTTCCTTCCAGTTATCAGCATCTTCAGATGCATAGGCCTCTGAATAGAGCTGGGAGTGTCATCTATGAGATACACAAGAAAGTCATCACCAAAAGACTTTGCGGTCCTCTGTCTCTTGCTCCTTTTAGGAGTCTCGTTATTGTCCTCCACAGGATCTTCAAGATGTTGCATTGGAATGGTAGGTTAGAAATTGCAACTAGATCTGAACTAGGCAACTTCTGATTTGATGAGCTACCCATATCCTTCATGGGAAAGATATCTTCAAAGAAAGTCCCATCATTCGACTCCATGATTTTGCCAATATGCATGTCTGACACCTCAGCTTTACAATTAAGAATCTATAACCAATGCTATGAAAAGCATACCCAAGGAAAACACAATCTACAGTTTTTGGTCCAAGCTTGCGTTTCTTTGGAATTGGCACATTGACTTTCGCCAAGCAACCCCATGTTCGTAGGTAAGAGAGTTTCAAGCTTTTCTTCTCCTATTCCTCGAATGTAGTTATCTCTTTGTTCTTTGTGGGAACTCGGACAGACATGCGGTCAATATCGCCTCCCCCACCATGCCTTGGAGAGACCCGATGTGTCCAACACGGCGTTAACCAAATCAGTTAGAGTACGGTTATTTCTTTCGGCTACCCCATTTGACTGAGGTGAATGGGGAGGCATCCTCTCATGGATTATATCATGTTCCGCCCAAAAAGAATCAAATTCATTGGAAAAATACTCTCCACCACGACCGGACCTAAGCCTCTTGATTTTACGATCAAGTTGGTTTTCCACTTCAGCTTTATAGATCCTGAAAAAGTTCAAAGCCTCATCTTTTGATTTCAAAAGATACACATGGCAGTATCTAGTGGAGTCACCGATTAACGCCATGAAATATTTCTTTCCACCTTTTGTCAAAACACCGTTCATTTCACAAAGATATGAATGTATGAGTTCCAGTGGCGCAAGATTTCTTGTTTCTGCAGTCGTATGAGACTTACGAGGTTGTTTAGCTTGCACACAGACTTGGCACTTAGATCCCTTAACAAGGGTGAAATTAGGGATAAAGTTCAACTTGGCTAACCGCGTCATCGAGCCAAAATTAACATGACAGAGACGTGAATGCCAAACATTAATTTGATTCACTATTGTTGCAAACATGATTAACAACTTTATTGCAAACATCTGACAAGGATCCACACTTGGATATTACAAACTTATTGGACTCAAAGACAAGCTTGTAGCCATCTCTACACATAAGAGATCTGCTAACAAGATTTTTATTGACGGAGGGGACATAATGCATGTTCTTCAGTCGCACGATCTTCCCCGAAGTAAACTTCAGATCGACCGTGCCAACACCACAAACAGAAGCACTTGAACTGTTGCCCATCAACACGGTGGAAGTCCCTGCGGTCTAATAAGAAGAAAACATGGAAATATCATTCAAACATGTACATTAGCACCCGTGTCAATCAACCAATCAGGAGAATGACATACTGAAAGAATAGTGGGAAATATACCATACCCAACATCCTTCATGTCAATGTCACCAATGACAACATTTCGGTCTTGCCGCCTTTCCCATGTTGACGCTTGTCATAACGGTTAGGGCAACTAGGAGCCCATTGATTAGGATCTCCGCACACATGACAAACACCTTTCTTCTTGTCAGTCTTCTTCTTGGAGTTGGTGTGCTACGAAGCCTTGTTCTTCCCATCAAACTTCCCTTTACCATCAAACTTGCCCTTGTTCTTGAACTTGTGGGGCAGTTTTCTTCTATACGAAATTGGCACTAAAACCTTCCTCAATACGTCGAACACGTATGTCTTTTGCTCTCGCCTTTTCTTCCACATCAAGAGTACCAATGAGATCCGGAACGGAAAACTCCTACCTCTTATGCTTCAGTAAGGTGGCAAATTTCCTCCACGCGAGAGGAAGCTTAGTGATAATGCCTCCGGCAACAAACTTGTCTGGTAACATACAATTGAAGTGCTCAAGTTCTCTAGCAAATGACTGTATCTCGTGAGCTTGCTCAACTACGGAGTGCTCATTAGAAATCCTGTAGTTATAGAATTGTTCCATGATATACAACTCAGTACCGGCATCCGAGACCCCAAATTTGGCCTCGAGTGCGTACCACATATCTTTGCCATTATCAATTAACACATAAGCAACAACTATGTTCTCACCAAGAACACTCAAGAGAGCTGCCTTAAACAAGGTGTCAGTTTTCTGAAACGCTTGTTCCTACTGAGGATCAAGAACTCCTTCAGGTTTGCCAAGAGTGGCACCATAGCTGCTCATGGTTTGAAACCATAGAATGGCTCTCACACACCACCTCTTATAGTGGTTACCCTCAAACATAGGAGGCCTCATGGAAGCAGCATAACCACTTGGGATAAATTGCCTATAATAAGGTTTTTGGATTGTTCGAAATATGAGCAATTTACCATATGGTTTTATTAACATAAATAGTAGATAAAACATGACTATTATGATAGAGATGAAACTAGTCACGTAATCTAACAGAGAGAAGACAAATAGCATCTGCACATGTGAACTAGAACAAAACGTATGTAGAACAGATACTAGAAGGAGAAACTGCTGCAGGAACTCAAACATAAAAACATGAGAACGTAGGGAGCAGTGGCAAAAGCATTGGTCTTGGGGTCGATGTCCTCGCCGGCCATGTCGTCGAAGAGGTTGTCGACGTCGGGAAAGAATTCGTTGTTGGGGAAGTGGTCATCGGCGTCCGTGATGAACCGGTCAGTAGTCGCGCAGAGCGCTCCCAAAAAACCTTATCACCCTTCTCCCATACAGGACTCGAAGAGGTGGAGTTCTGGAGGCCTACTGTCCCAACCTGCAGTGCACGCCACATGCCGGGATGGGGAAGAACCTTGCAGTAGCTCAGAGATTGGAACTCGGTGGCGAGAGTAAGATGATGTCCTGGTTGTGTCTCTCTGTAAAGGAGCGACCTCTCTTTTATAGGCATAGGAGAAGGAGGCGTATCGGAACACAATCGAATAAGTTTTGCTTTATTGACCTTGACCCCAAAAGAGAACCTTCTCTGAAGACAACATATTTGCTTTGGCAATATGAGCCAATGGGACATATTCATCGGTCATGTATGTTAATATCAATTTACAGAGGTGGAACAATAATGAAACTCAATATCTAACACCCCTCCCACCCACACCCCCCACCACCACCTCACACAGGAAAAAAAGAATTTGTACCTGACACTAATTTATGGGAGTACTTAGAACTCATCTAGATGAGATATAATATGATCTCATTCACCTAGAAAATAAGAACAGATACAACCCATGTCAGCACACATGCATCTTATAGCATCACATCCAATGGCTATAAAAGATGAATGAGACCAAATTATATCTCATCTAGATGAGTTCTAGCAAAACTGCTAATTTATTGGGTTGAGATACACTACAAGAAGAACAGAGTGCCCTCGAGCAACCCACCTACTTGGGGTTGACGTACGGTGAGAAGGCTGCTCGCTTCGTTCCGCTCCGCGCCTTCTTAGGACCGCCATCGCCACCCTGGGAGACGACCACCAATTCCATGGTTCCACTGGAACCCTAGCCTTGGGGTTTCTCGGCAGATTGTATTGACGTGAGACGCGAGAGGCGAGAGAGCTCTAAACAAAAAGAACCACTATCGGGACGTTTGTTTTTTTTAAGACAAATCGGCGCGTTTGGTTACCCACAAAATCGCAACCAGGCCCAATTGAGCCACGAAATATGCGTTTGGTTACAAACGCAATGGGCTGGCTCGCATCCGCACAAAACTTAAGGCAGCCCTCAGCCTGGCTCTCGCTAGAAACTGCTGCAGTTTCTAGCGAGCCAGGCCGAGGATGGCGCAAGCTCGCACGCGCGCGCGCGCGCTCTTTGTTTTTTTTTTGTTTGTTTTTTGGTGTTAGACAGGGCGAAAGCGAGTGGGGTTGGCCGGAGATGGAAATCGGGCGCGGCGGCACGACGCAAATCTAGGCTCGTCCCCCCACCCCACCTAACGGTGTCCTGGACTAGGGGGTACTCATCACGTCGTCTCCCGACCAGGTGATCGGGCCGAGGACCCCCATGGCGGTTCTATCACGGGCCACTTCGGGAGCCCATGCCGCATACAAGGAAGACTCCACAAGACTTGGTGCACAAGACGAGGACTACTCTAAACCCTAGGCCTTCTGTGTATTATATAAACCGAGGCCAGGCTAGTCAATAGATCAACTCATATTCATTAGAACAATCTCGTGGTAGATACATGTACCCTGTACTACACCCCATATGAATACAATCAAAAACAGGACGTAGGGTATTATCTCTTCGAGAGAGCCCGAACCTGGGTAAAATCCTGTGTACATGTTACCATCACTCCAAGACGCCTAGCTTAGGACCCCTACTACGAGATATGCCGGATATAGAACCGACATTGATGCTTTCATTAAGAGCCTGTTGGGTGATCGCTGTGGATCGATGAGATGATCAGTACTAGATGAAGATCAAGGAGTTTTTTATCGGCCGTGAACGTGTCTGGCGTCGGGTGATACATCGGATCCAAACCCCGCTATGGCTATTGCAGCACACATAAGCCACCGCTTCCATGTACTGCAGGGAAATCGCTGTGGATCGATGAGATGATCAGTACTAGATGAAGATCAAGGAGTTTTTTATCGGCCGTGAACGTGTCCGGCGTCGGGTGATACATCGGATCCAAACCCCGCTATGGCTATTGCAGCACACATAAGCCACCGCTTCCATGTACTGCAGGGAATCCTAGAGAAGCTCGCGCATAGAGGCAGCAGCCGGAGAAGGAACTATTTCGTGGGTCAAGGCAGCAACTGGAAGTACGCATAGGCGCAACTAGCGCCACGCGGAGCCTGGATTAATCATGGACGAGCAGCAGCAGCCAGAGATTCGTTTTCCTCTCCTTTTTTAACTAGATCGGTATCGCGCCTTGACGCGAGGGCGCCGGTCCCAATGATATGGTAATTAGGTAATGCTCAAGTTAGTAGGAATCCTGATTCTGCATACGTATTCAAACAGGACAACAAATTAAAAGAAAGAGAAAACATTCACTTGTAATAGAAGCAAGTCATCATCAAATTCAACATCGTCAAGAGATTATAAGGCAACATCAAGTTTATTGAGTTCAACAGACCACAAAAGATAACCACTTGACATTAAGCTCAGTACTAAGAGCGTGAACATGAGAGCAATTACAAAGAGTTGGAACATAATAAAGAAGAAAAAGGCAAACACAATGACAGTAGAGACGGTAAATCTACGAAGCCATAGCTATTAGGCATACTAAATAGTAGCTCCATTTGATTGCCTTGTCGACGGTGGCTCGAGAAAGCCATTACCACCTTGCCCCGCCACTCCCACCTGTGCGCATCCCATCTTGCCGTGGCGCCGGTAACGCGCTGCTTGCCACGACGACCACGCTCCACCTCTCACTCCTGTGTGCAGCACATCTTGTACAAATTACACAAATTAAAAGCTATGGTACAAATTTAAAAATAAATCAATAAAGATCTAATCCTAGAAACTAAATCAAGCTAGCCATGCATATTTCATCTCAAAATAGGAACACATATCCTTGGGCTTGGTTACCTAAATCCAACCAGAGATCCTCATAGCAGAGGGGTAGAAGAGCAAGAAGGCTTACTTGCGAGCAGAAACTACAGTGCAGGGTAGATCAAGTCATATCCTATTGCCTCTCTAATTAATAATCGAAGAAGCAACAGCTCAATTGGGGGTACTGACCGTGGGGATCGAAGGGGTTCTCTACTTCAAGATGCGCGAAAGGGAGGCGACGTCATGGACCTTGTACAGTAGGGGGAGGCGATCTCGGGCCTGGTTGCCTTGTATATTGTTCTCAGTTATTAGATATTCCTGAGAATTTGCCAAAAAAACATATCTGCACGGTTATTGCGCTGCTGCGAATATATACTGTTCTCGTTAATCTCTAAAAGCCTAGCAGAATGAGACAACAGAAAATCATATCACTTGATAATCAAGAGAATTAGCAAATGAAGCAGGCATGTAGATCAGCTAATTAACCTGGGTTATTAGTAGGCGGCTGTGGGATGGCGCATGAACCTACGTCTCACCAGTCTCCGCATCCACCCGTGCAAGAGGTCATCCATAAAGAAGGAAGCTGTTACATGTTCATATATTCTTCAACATACCCGCCATGAAGTTAAGATGTTTCTCGATTAATGAAAGAAACACAAAATTGGTAAATAGGGGATGGGCATGCATCCGTTGGAAAATACTTGTGTTGTTTGCAGAATTTAGCATAACACTTAGCCACCTTATGAAATTCACAACAACACGAATACCCATGGGAATGAAGAAAATCAAGTTGACCTATGAAATATAAGGTCTCATGTAGCTACACCACAGTAGAACACAATTTTATCTTGCCTCGAAGGGTAAGAGACGCCACGGTTGAAAGCTATGCAAATACTACTTTTTTGCAAAAACAGTACAGCAACATGTTTTCATCGCTGCGGCTAAATGGCTGAACCAAAATGAGCGAATGACCACTCGAAACGACAACAGGAACGAAACCTACAAAACACTCCAACTATACCTCCTCTGATTTTGCCATCTAGGTACTCGAAAACGATGGTTTTCAGAGCTCTGGGAGAGCCAGGATTCTCCCGTGGTTCTTGTTTCTTGATTCCCCCTAATTCCCAATAGATGTTGCTAATCCCCTGCGCTATGAACCAAGGAATCACCATGTACAGCACGTGAGTGGACCAGGACAGTAACATAGATGGATATGTAAAGTAAATTAAGCATGTTTAGGTGCTCTCAAATAGAGAGCATGCTCATGTTCTAATACCAAATAGTAAACAGTTGCAGTGTTCAATTAAACAATAGATGGAGAAGAGGTGCAGGGTTCTGCTCTTAACCTTCTTATATGCTCTTTGTCCTCCTTCACCGTCTCCGAATTTCATCATCCCCTTCTTCTTCTCGTTTTTCTTGGACATGGGATTATACAAAAGAATGAGCTGTGAGAATTAACAAAAAATGTTCCATGTCATATACATAAACATAGCAACATAGTTTATTTTCTAAGAGAGCAGAGATTATATCTTAGCATATAATCTGCAGCAAATTTTGCACTGATCATAGATGAACCTTTGTTTCTGAACGATAACTAAAATGTTCAAATGATAATATCACATTAACTTATATACCTGATGAAAATTACAAAGCACGATGCTCTATATATGTGTCACAGAAATAACAATTGGAGAGAATTGCAATAAAAAATTGATAAGAAAAAGATCGGAAAAAACTGACACTCGTCCATAGTAGAATAGCAGGAAAACAACGTTCATATATAAACACTAAAATTCAGGAGCCCTTTTGCCGTACTTAATGGGAACCGTGTAACTAAGAAACCTGCGTCCAGCTCAAGTACTACTTTCAACTACCTGTATGGCCAATAGTTGTTAAATCTGACTACCTAATCTACAACAAAAATGTGTACAATCTGGAAGTTCAACCACTTTCAATACAATTTTCTTTAGGTTTTCTTGTTTTTCTTAGGAGACAACAAGTAACACAAGTGAACAAATCAAATCAAAGGGGATTAAGGGCTGCTGTAGTACAAGGAAAGACCGAAAGAGAAGAGAGGAGGAGAGGGGGGCAGACCTCCATGGACATGCACATCGCCCCACCTCCCTTGCCCTTCTTCTTCTGGTCCTTCTGCTCCTTGCTCATCCATCCCCTTCTTCTCCTTTTCTCTGCACATGGAATTGACATACTAATTCAGGAATTTTTCAAAGAGGAGAGCAATGAACTTTATTTTTTAAGCCAAGTTGATCTTTACGGAAAAGAGTAAACGTATATTACTTTTTTGTTGGTGAGAGAACCCATAGAAAGTGCTAATGGTAGGTAATGCATATTCAGTTCTAAATAAAATGTATTTGCCTTGTCAAAACTACATACATAAGTTAGAATCACAAGGCTAGAGCATTATTCATGAAATTAAAGAAATCACATGATTTGTCCATGGGCACATGTCCTTTTAACTCCATATATACACACATAGCCAGGGGTATTCACACACAGTGAGAGAGGGGGTGGTAGAAAAATTAGCAGACCTGGATGAACGGTGATCAGGCGGAGTATAGGCAAAGTGGCAGAATGAATCTCCCAGCGTCACCTTGGAAGTCCAGGAGCAGTCAGAGCGATTCCAGTATTTTACTCTGCTAGCACAATCACACTCCTTCCCGAGCTGTCGCGATAAGGAGATTGTCAGGTGTGCACGCATATACAAATCATCGACTTTCTATTAAAGATAATGTCATACAAAATAATTTGTTTCCTTCCTACAGATATCCACATCTCAGATAGGTTCATATCTTTTAGGAGCACAGAACACAATATAACAAAGCGACGTAAAAAATTTGCCTTCTCAAATATGAAGATTAAAGCATAACTCAATTTAGATGTCCTAGCATGGAAAGAAAATATAAGAATACCAACAAGCTTACAAATGCTTCAATTTTTTTGAAGACTGAAAATATACAGAAAGAAAGAAAACTTGACTGGGTGCTATACCTAAAATAGTCCAACTGGTCACTGAAGAGATGGTCGAAGCTCCAGATTAAGAAAATCACGAAAATGCTCGATCTTAAATCTGAATTATTCTGTTCATTCGACATCATCCACCCCTTTGCTCATCACCCAGAGATTCACAACATCCATAAACAGCACCACAGACGATTTGGCAACAACAGTAGTATCCTGAACAATTTCTGCTGCAATTCATGTGCTTTAAAGCCTCAATCCCACACAAATATCCACAAAAATAAACTGATTGTTGGCATTGTCCGCCGCATCGATCACGTTGCCAATCTAATCGCCACGCCATGGTGCGCGATGGCACCTGACAATTGCTCGTCGCCGCTTGCTTGACCATGTGAACCATCCAATCCCTAAGACAGACGAACAAGTAAGGATCAATCAAAACAATATACCAAAAGCAAGACAATACATCGTTTAGTTCGTGGCCGTTCTTAAATAATCCCACGACAATAAGTTTATTACAATATACCAAAAGCAAGAGATACATCGTAATAAGAAACATGTATTGTCCTGCTACAGCATAACATTAGACTACATAAGAATATGGCTATTTTATTGACATTCTCAAAGTTTATGAACAGCAAGGGGCAGTCGTAAATTGTGCTGCTCAAAAGCGAAGACACAAATATCCGTAGTCTTGAAAAAGACAGACCAGTTGGTTGTTATAGTGGCTCTGTCATTGGTGTCCCTCGACTTGTTCTTTAGCACACCCACACACGAGAGCTTGATTCACATATTCTCTACTGATGGAGTGAGGAATTTCAGAAGATAATGCTTGGTGAAATGGAACAGAAATGTACTAAAACCAGGGAGCATATGGTTCGTGATCAGCATAGCACATTGGTATAGGGAAGAATGCATACATAAACTGTGTACCATTCATTAGCCTTGCAAATGTCTTGTTCATCTCACGCATAGTATTAATTGGAGGCTTAGTTGAACCAACGAACGGTCGAAGATGATAGACCTCACATGGTGAGATCTTCATGTCATTTGCATAGACACGTTAGAATTTGACGGCCACAACATATTGCATGTGTGGTCCTGTGTATTCAGTTAAATGATTGAATACACCATATGGAGAAGAACCGGTCATATGATGATGTGAGATCAGTGTGTTACCTCGTGTCAAAGGTCCTATCGCACCGCAGACATGGATTGCTGCATGCAATTGGAACTCTTGGTTTTTTCTTGCGGCTATAGTTCTCTGAAAAGACCACTCCTGTTTTATCTTCCTTGTGGCAGTAGTTCTCTGAAAATACCCATTATTATACAAAGAATTAGATATTTTAACATATACAAAGTCTAATAAGCATTCTAGCGACCACATAATTATTACATGAATAGATACGAAAGCTAATCAACTGTGATTCCTAGAGCGAATAGCCAATGTTGCCTCTTTGAAATAAGTAGCCACTAAAGGGGAAAGAGAAGAATATTCATGTACCTGAGGGGAATAGTTGAAGAGCTGAGACCATGAAGTTCTGAAGCTGAAATCTATAGCAACAATAAAAAAAAACAGATCCACAAACTCTGAGTTTTGGGTAACCAGCAAACATAGCAGATAAATGCAAAGGGTGGCACCCAAACAAAAATAATATGAACTAACTGACAAAATAATTGTTGCTATAATTGCATATATTTCAGAAGTTCAACATCCCAAGAAACAAACAAGTTCAGCATGTCCACACAGATAAGTTTAGCATCCCAAGCACAAAGGAAAAATTACTAACATTCCCTCAAGAATCGCAAGTTCCTCACCACTCCAAGAATCATTGATGATGAATTAAAATAACGCTCGCCAATGAAGTACAAGATACATGATTGTCCTGAAAAAGATATCCAGTTTCAGCCGTAGCTATGAATTTAAGTATTCAAATCCAAAGATGTAAGCTATAAAGGTTTGTGATGTAGCTTGTTCGGCTTGAAGTCTGAACTTGTAATCTAATAGAGTAATCGGATCGAGAAGGAAAATTGAATCACATGTGAGTGGTCAATACATGCAATCGACCATTTGTCATCATCGTATGTGAAAAAGAATCTCTTTTCATAATATAATGAGATAAAACAAAAGTAGCACACAAAGATGACACAAAGAGTTCAGTCGCCAGCTTATTTCAAAGTGTCAATTTAATATGCTGAAGAAACTGATGAACTTGCGGCAGACTTTTCTCGTCAATTCCAGAAATGAGTTGCTATCTTTCTCTCTTTCTGTGAGACTAAAGAAAATGAACTTGCCGTACACTTTTCTCGCAACCGAGGATCATCGTTAGCTTATTTCCAAATGTCAATCTAATACAAAATAAAAAATAGTGGTAACTAATAAAAATTTGGAAGTATAAAAGGAATCATACAACCTGCAAGATCTACTATAGCCAAGCAAAAGTGGTATTGTTAAGCATTGATAAATAACTAAATATAGTAAAGGACAAAATGACTTGGCAAAAGCAATCAACAGAACAAAAAAAGAGATGCAAGGCAGCGATAATTAGTTGTCGTATTGTTCTTTGGAAACTATACATATCTGTAATGTTCTTTTGAAACTATACATATCTGTACCAGTTGACCATGACTGCACAAATCTACATGACAACATGTTTTCAAAACATATCCTGAAGGGAAAATGGACTGCATGAACGAAACAGGCCCAATCATCCATGGATAGCAGGATTGTACAGCATGCTAAACTACAGTAAAATGGAATATATAAGTTATATCACAATCCGTCTAAATGTGCAAGAAACAGTTTTTCCTACGTAGTTTTATATGTACTGTGCATCTCCCTGCAATATTCAGTACCAAGCAGGCTGTAAATGTCATGGGTACGATACAATCTATTACTCTGATTTCGATAAGCTCTTTACACATATTAATATGTTAGAACAATGTAATAAGATAAAAATATTCTTAAAACGACATGGAAGTTTTTAAACAAATCGTCATCAATGGAAATTATTTGCATACTGAAAGATATATTGAGCCTTACCTGCAATATAAAGAAAAATAGCGAATAAACTTCGGACACTTTATTATGCTGCTGACAACCCTATACAGCAAGTGATCTGAAGTTTAAGCTGTTACCAAGCTCCCGACTAAGAATGCTGTGAAGAAGTGTCTGTGAAGAAGTGATGAAACTTGTTCCCACAAAAATATATGTACATTTGAAATATATTAAATTGGTGGCAGCTGAGTCATTGAAAATTTTCTGGTTCAAAATAATAGTATAATCAGAATGCCCTATAATCTACCAATTCAGCAGCCTGAGCCCTGACAGTTGCTTCTCTTCACTCGATCTTCTGAGTAGGTTAAAAAGCTCTCACAGCCACCATGGCCCAGATATAGAGATGACCCATATAAACTATGAACACAGAGCCTCCAATCATCCCCAAAGTTGAATATGTACAGATAGAACTGACTTGTTCTTGTTCTGGTTGCTGACAAGCAAAACCAGTCCACTGGCTGTATTCCCATTGGTGGCAACCTGAAGAAAATATAAGATTAGCTCCAAAAAAGATACTCAACAGATAGTCCATTATCAGTAAAATAGGTGAATGACTGGTAAAACAAAGTAACTGAGCAACACAAGATTTTAACAATGAAAACCAAAAATAAGCAAACCGCCCACAAAAAAAAGCCTAACAATAACAGTAGATTTATTAAGGCACAATCCATGCTCAAAATACAGGAGCTAAAATAAAATACGGACAGAGAAAGACGGGATAAGATGAGCACCTGCAACGGGATGGCCGAGCAAAGGCAGAACCAGCAAAGCAACCTCGATCAACAGGGATGGGAGATCATAGTAACCTGACATGTTATCAGCTCACGGCAGTCACCAATCCAATAGCAAATCCTAACCCTAGAACAGCAACAAATCGAACGGCAACAGAAGACCTAGATGAGCACCGGGAGATAAAAAATCGAACGAAAAATATTATACAAGAGTAGCGGTTCCTAGATGATGGATGCAGTAGCAGTCAGAGAGAGAGAGAGAGGGCCTGGAGTAGAACTGCATCCGAGCCCTGCCTAGCGATGGAGGAGAAGGAGGAGCCACGGGGGAGCATCTGCAGTCAGCGTAGAAGGAGGAGTGATGGGGGAGCCACATCGAGCGCACCCGGCGAGTGCTCCTTGCCCTGCGCCTCTACCCCCGCCGCTTCGGGCCGCAGCCGTGCTCAACAACGTGCCGCCGCGCCCGGGCTCGAGCTCGACCACGGCCACCGCTGAACAGGAGCAAACAAGGCGGTGCTTCCCGGAGGTGAAGGAGTCGGCGCGCCGGCGGCCGGCGGCGCGAGGGGGGCAGGGAAGAGAGGAAGAGCGCGAGCTTTGGAAGGGGAAGGGGCGGCGGCGGCTCCCCCTCCGTGAACAGGAGGAGGGAGGAAGACGATTGGGGAGAAACCCTATGGGCATTGGGCTTTTATACAACATAGCAAAATTATGAAAATGCCCTTGGTGGGGGACAGGAATTACGCGCGGTGGCACGAGATTTTTACCGCGAGACGGTAACTTTCCATTGCTACAGTGACTCGGCTTCAATCTGATGGCCCAGCTCCTCCCAGCTCTTGATCCGACGGCTGGAAACGCATCAAGAAATCGAGATGAACGGTCAGATCTTCCAAATCGCCGAGGAGGCTCGGGGCAACCTTCCTCTCTTATTTCTGGATTCAGCACATGATTACCGCTTGTCTCCTACTCCTATATTATATTATCTCCAAAGCATGCGCAGACCAAGAGCAGTAGTACTACTACTAATGCAATCATGTGTTAGTTTTTGCAGCCTTACTTTTTAGGTCTGATTGAGGAACAGTGCAAACGTTTGTTAGCATCTTTGGATTTTTTGTCCGTGGTCTGACAAACATCGCATCTACAGTTGAATCTGACCTATAAAATATACGATGCCACTCCATCGTCGCCGTTGACCTCGGCACCAGGATATATACTTTTTTTTACTTTGCGTAAACTTAATTATGCAAATAAATTTTTTTCCTTGCCCTATTTTGTGTGTGCAGGTAATCCACTTTGACTAAGTCTCACGGTCACCTCGGCGTGCCGATGTCGTCATCCCGCCCACACCGACCAAGTTGTGTTGTCGCCTCGGCGTGTGTCCTTGTGCCGACATTTTCGCGCTGCCACTCCGCCAGGCTGACCTCGGCGCTTGGGCCATATTTCTTTAATTATTTACTTCACTTAAATTAATTAAGTAGAAGATTTCTTCTAATCCTTATTTGTTATTACATTTGGCTGCTGCTTCGTACTACTTTGTCTGCAGTCAGATTGAAGATCAAGAAAATTTCAATGGCGGCGGTCGTGTCTGCCGTCTGATAGATCTCCTAAACCTAGTTGGCGTATACTAGTGACCCAACTAGTACTACTACAGCACGTTGTGGTGAATCCACGTGTAAAAGTTGAAGCCATCTGATTCTCGGTACTAGCTCAGTACGGATCAGTTAGTCCATTTGCTTTCGGTCTGCTACAGTCATCGCGGCCGGCGAACAGGTTTTATTTTTTCAAATTATTCGTTTAGCATGTAAAATTATTATACACAGAGTATTTTCTGTTGGTTTGTACTACATTATTTTTGCAGAAATATTCTATCGACGCTTGTACACGATCTCGGTCTGACCAGCCTCTCGCCGTCACCTCGGTCGGCCAGCCTTTGTCGACATCTCCGTGCCACAACACTGTCACGCCATCGAGCTGACTTCGGCGCTCAGGCCATATTTCTTTAAATATATACCTCCCTAGATTAATTACCTAGAGGAAAATATATTATTATTACTTTTGGCTTGCACTATTTTATGTGTGCAGGAAATCGATTTTGACTGTGATATGTGGTCACCTCGGCGTGCCGACGTCGTCATCCCACTTTCGTCGACCGAATTGTGTCGTTACTTCGGTGCACTGCTTGGTGTCAGCATCTCCGCGCGAACATTAAGGTGATGCTTGATACGCCGACCTCCTCCGTCAGCTCGGCTGGCAGGGACTCCGGCGTCATCAGCCGACCAGCTTCGTCAGCTCGGCTGGACCGGGGGCTTCTCCTCAACATGTCGACCGCGCTACGTCGCCACTTCGTCAAGCCGAGCTCTTTGCTCGGGCACCGCGGGACCGGCTTGGGGGCTGGAACCTCGACCCTCCGCAAGCTCGGCCCGCATTATCTACACCGAGCACATTAACCAGCTAAGCCGCTTTCGTGCTCAAATTTTTTTAATTGTCTAGTTTTTTTTTTTGGTTCAACCAAGCGTTATATTTTTGTCTTAAACAAAAAATTGTTTGTTAAAAACTTAGTTTGTTAAAAACTTTTTTTTGTTAAAAACACCCCTTTTCCAATGTTAACTGGGGGCTCTTAAATTTACGTGAGCCATTTTATAATAAAAGTTTTCTTCTTAGTTGTTGCAATGTCTTTTTTTTCACTCCTTTCTCGACTCGAGTGTAGGGTCAATAGCCGGATAGCTTGGTTTCTCTCTAAAGCCGCTCAAGTTTAGTTCGCTAAACTAGCCCCAGAGAAGCACTCCGCCTTCGGGATAAGGAGGTTGAGCCAAAGGCTGACCTACTTGAAGTTTAGAGATCGGACGTGTCATGTTAAAGCATGATAGAAGCACAATTTTTTTTAAGACCGATTTCCGATTGGCACAAAAAACTTGATTTAGTTCGGGCGTAAAGTTTTTTGGTTTTCCAAGCTTATGCCACTTTTAATCTATTTGTGTGTTTCCAACATAAGTCTTGCAGTACAACACCGGACACCTTTAAAGCTTCGGCAATATCAACGCGGGGCTGCAACTAGAGCCGAACCCACCAAAAGCCAAGGTACTCCGAGGAGTCCTCGGCAAAACGTTCTCGGATATTGCTTTATATGCATTAGTTTCGAATTGTGTCTTTGGTCAATAGTTGGGTTGCTCGGTTCCTGTGCTTGCCTCCTACGTTCCGCTTTGTTCAGCTAGGTGCGCAAAGGGAGAACCACTGCAATTGTTCTTTCAGCTCGCATGGTTAAGTGCCTCAGTGGAGAAAGCCGAAAACTGACTGTCACAATAGGCGTAAACTGGTCAACGATCCGATGACTGTGTTAAACTATAAGATCGATGGAGGTCAACCCGTGTTAAACGACGGGCCATTCATAACATTGGCTGAAGTGTTAACGGCTTGACCTCGGCTGACGCCGAACACTAACCGGTGGCTAGTAGCTGGCCTCCCAACTTTAAGCTCCTATGACTAAGTGAAAGTTATAAAGCCCGCATATCAGATTGCCTTGTTTTCGCTAACACAACTGCCTCCGGGCACCGAGACGTCGATTAAAGGTTGTCTTGTTACTGCGGAAACACCCTGTGTAGCATCTACAAAGGGGTAGAAGCCGACGATGGGCCACTTTCAAATGATAAACGGTCGCAACGGAGTCAAAATAAACATATATCATCAATGTTTGTACTCATTATACAAGCGCTGACTTCTGTAATTATCGTTATAAAGCCATAAATATGCATCAATTTAACTTAAGATTTTGGCCAAGCTGGGTTGCCTGGCTCCTATGCTTACCCCTACGTTCCCGATCGTTCGGCTAGGCGGTAAAGGGAGCACATCTGTGATTGTTACTAGCAGGTCACCCAAGTTAGTACCTCAGACTGGGTGAAGCCGAAAGCTAGCCATCTTAAAGGATATAATTGGTCGGCAATGATGGAAGTGAAACTTTAGGTTCGCTAAAGACAACATAGTTCGGGAACTTTCCCCAAACTAAATCCTCAATATTTTCCTCCCGCATTGGTCGAAGCTGAGGTTTCTCGATCATGGTCAACATGATAGCCTGGGAAAAGGAACCTATAAAGGAACTATTTTTCCTAGAAGATTTTTCTTACGTTAAAAAGTAATATAACATATCTCTCCGCGTACCTTTGTTTATAAAACCATATGGCCGGATTGCTTTGTTTGCCGTAAATCTTTGCCCTTATAAGGGCTTTATAAAGTAGGACAAACACTCCTCGGCTATTGGTCGAGGAGGTTGAAGCCAATGGTCGGTCATCAAAGTTTTGTACAATGCGGATTTGAGCATTAATGATGTAGAGTACTTGGATACATAGAATCTTTACACATAATTTGTGATTTTACTCTGGATATCGATCCTTAATTCGGCCACCCGTGCCCACATTAAGGCTCGGGGGCTACTGGGCTTCGCGCTTATTATTTACAAATATTAAAGGGGCACATCGATCCCCTGATCAGGTGTTGCCACCCGACCGGTGGCCCGGGGGCTACTGCATTGCTTATTCAATGCAGAAAATTCAAAGTGCTCAGTGTTCGGCTTGACCGAGCTATGTGCAAACGCGTCTTCGGACAACAATAGGTACCGTCTAGGGCTTGTTCGGCATCAAGCTAATATATTACGGTGACTTATCAAAACTCTCTCTCAAGGGTGCATCTCGGATTTTGGGCCGACACACACCTTGAGGGCTACTGGCTATACATCTCGCCAGCAAATAAATTGCACCAAATCGGAAATAAAATCCGCAAACAATCAGCCCACGGCCGAGGTGGTACACCACCTCGGAAGCAGTCCGGCATAAAGCTCGGATACAAATGGTTGGCTCCATAGAGGGCATTTTCAGCATTAAGCTCGGCTAAACTCCTTCGACTTTTTCGTACCAAGGTGATCTATGACACCTCGGATGCAGTCCGGCGTTGGAGCTTGGATGCAGTCCGGTGTTGGAGCTTGGATACATTCCGACGTTGGAGCTTGGGTACAGTCCGACGTTGGAGCTCGGATGCAGTCCGACGTTGGAGCTCGGCTGGAAAAAGACACCTCGAATACAGTCCGACATTGGAGCTTGGACGCGAGAGGACAAAGCCGCACGGGAACACTTCAAACCCGATGTGTGGCGTAAAAATAACAAGGCATTGATAAAGGCCGAAAACTTAAAGGGGCTCCTCGGATGCCCGACGTGTAAACTCTTCGGATTTACTTCAGCGATCCTCAAGATCGAAGATGAGAAGATTTGTTGAACCAGTTTTCAAGACCGACGGCCGAAGACAAAGAACTGTTCGGAAGAACCGAGGAGCATACTCAACTTGAAGACCGGTTTAGGGGGCTACTGACGGTGTCCTGGACTAGGGGGTACTCATCACATCGTCTTCCGACCTGGTGATCGGGCCGAGGACCCCCATGGCAGTTCTATCATGGGCCACTTTGGGCAGCCCATGCCGCATACAAGGAAGACTCCACAAGACTTGGCGCACAAGACGAGGACTCCTCTAAACCCTAGGCCTCCTGTGTATTATATAAACCGAGGCCAGGCTAGTCAATAGATCAACTCACATTCATTAGAACAATCTCGCGGTAGATACATGTACCCTGTACTACACCCCATATGAATACAATCAAAAGCAGGACATAGGGTATTACCTCTTCGAGAGAGCCCAAACCTGGGTAAAATCATGTGTCCATGTTACCATCGCTCCAAGACGCCTAGCTTAGGACCCCTACTACGAGATATGCCGGATATAGAAAGGACACCACCCATTTACTCGGTCACCGCTACCTCTAGGACATCCACTTCCTCTAGCCTCACCACCACTGGCGGCGGTGACTCAGATTTGTGCAAGTGGCGGAGGTGGCAGATCCGGCAGTAGGAGTTGCTGCTGCTTTTCCATTTGGCCACCGTCTGGTCGTCCTTGACTCAGCCATGGCCCCCCCTTCGTCGTCCTTGTCTCCGATGCCGGTAAGAAACACCGCCTCTCCCCTATGTTAGGTATGTTGTTAGGCCGTTAGGCAAGGTGTAGGATCGATTTCCCCATTGCTCAATGCACCCTCGATGTGGACTAGGTTATGGACGCACTGATGCGGCTAGTACTTCAGGCATTGCTCAATGCTCCCTTGATGTGGACTAGGTTATGGACGCACGGATGCGGCTGGTACTTCAGGCAGGAGCACTGATAGCTATGATTCAGGCATGGGTCATGTTCATGCACAAGAGAGTTGTTCGTCCGTCTCAACGCCAACTGGTTCACCTTCGGTGAGGACGTTGCTGCCAGGACGGCTGACCCGGCACCGCCACCGCATTCGATGGGTCGGTCATCGAGCTCCATGTCTCCAGGACATCTTCTCCAGGGCACCCGAGCATGTGGAGGTTACTGGGTTCGTGCGCGGGCATGCATTTACTGGGTTCGTTTCCCAATCAGGCCTCAAGGTCCAACCGCCTTCGCTGTTCCGTGGCGTTTACATTGGATGTGTTTGGTAGGCTGCATATAGCCCAACCAAGGTCGGGCGGGATGAAAATGGGCCGTTTGATTGCATGCAAGCATGCCTGGCTTGCATCGACACGAAACTTAAAGCACCCCAGAGCCTTGCTCGCTGGGAACTCTCAAATCGGTCTTTTCCAGCTAGCCAGGCTGAGTCGGCCGTAAAAGGAAGATGCAGCATAGGGCACAGTTGTGACACCCCCGTTTATAATCCTGCACTAAGCGTACACGCATCATGCATGATCACGAACGGTGACTTACGTCAATATCACAACACAATTCTACAACAAATTTAAACATCAAACATTACATTACAAGCCAGGGCCACGAGGACCCATAATACATCAGTCATGAAAGCAAATATTATCTGAGTACAGACATAGTTAGACAAGTTTTTCCTTAAGAAGACAATGACACTAGATCGAAAGGTAAGGCCTCCTGCTTGGGACCTATGAACTACTCCTGGTCATCGGTCTCCACGTAGTAGGCTCCGCTGAGATATCCTGCATCCGTGGTGGTACCATCTGTTGCAGCATCCGATTGAACAAAAAGAGTAGCAAAGCAATAGTGAGTACTTAACCAAAGTACTCGCAAGACTAACATTAGAACTATACTACATATGCATCGGTATCAAAGGTATGGGGTAGTATCTGTGGACTAAACTACAGAATGTCAGAATAAGGGGGAGAAGCTCATCCTATCAAAGACTACATCTTTAAGCAAAAGAGGAGAGGAGCGTATATAGTATCAACTTGTATATAGCAATAACCCAGCCCAGAG
Organism: Thinopyrum elongatum; assembly: GCA_011799875.1. Taxonomy (NCBI): domain Eukaryota; kingdom Viridiplantae; phylum Streptophyta; class Magnoliopsida; order Poales; family Poaceae; genus Thinopyrum; species Thinopyrum elongatum. The sequence goes on along the minus strand of CM022301.1, from coordinate 447,869,832 downwards.
ATCCTCTCCTCGCCTCCCTGAGATAAAGCGATCTTCGGGGGTAGCTGTCTTTTATCTGGGTGTGTTTTATCAAGTATCTGTTTGTAGTTGTAAGAGGTCAAGATACAACTCCAGGTCGTCATGTTACCGTGGACACAACTATTCGAATAGATTACTTCCCTGCAGGGGTGCACCACATTTCTCGATACGCTCGATTACCTCTGGCTGGAACACCTTTATGGGCAATGCCAGGCCTCGGATGATCGACACGCCGTAGACCAACCCAGGCTTTCCAGAGAGGTCAACACGCTGGTCTAAATCCTAAGTGCGAAGGGGTCATGGGCCAATCACCCTAAGCACTCCTGCACGTTGCGCGACTGGTCGGGGACCAGGTCCACCTCTTTATACAAAGCAGGCGGTTACAGCCCACCCCAACAATCAGCCCGCTCAATTGCGACGTTTAACAGAGCTTTCGGGAGGAACGTACGACACCGAGGGCGCCATAAATAGTTATCCCGCGCACCGGTTACTGCGTATATGCCAGTGGCAGTCTCAAATCAAATACATCAAACTCGTTAAGTGTGTCATTAAGAAGTAACCATGGACAAAGACCAGGGTTGAGGCCCACCTTTCTCCTAGGTGGTCTCAACCTGCCCTATCGTCCCGCCACAAGAATCACTCATGGGTGCTCTCCAAGCCAACCCGACTTTAATCATATCATGTATCGTGCATAGTGTAATAGTATAATTTAAAGCAGTAATAGTCTTCATCTTCGTCGGCATCTCATTGCAGTCCATCTCGCTCCATATCTTAGGCCACCGAAGTCCGGGGTCCACCAAGGTAACATACATAGTATGCAGTATAAGGCATACACGTGCCCATTGCCCGAAGGGATCACAGCCCGATAGTATAACATGGCAGACGGACAAGGATGTAGGGCCACTGATGGGAATCTAGCATACCTATACTAAGCATTTAGGATAACAGGTACTGTATCAACGACAGTTAACAAAGACAGACTATGCAACAGTATGGGGTCTACCGTTAAAGCAGTAACACTATCACTACTCTAATGCAAGCAATAGAGAGAAGGAATAGGTGATATCGGAATGATCAACGGGGGTTTCTTGCCTGGAAGCTCTACTGAGAAGGAAGGGTCGCCATCAACGCAGTCGTACTCGGGGTCACTGGCAGTCTCGGGGTCTACCGATAGCGATAAGATTGGACGAGAGGGGGAACGAAATAAATAACGGGCATACAAGTGTAACACAATGCATGTCATGGAAATATGTGATGGTGATATGCTCTAATGCATCCCTGAACAATTTAAATGAACGGGGAAAACATCCGGCAATGTTTTCCCAGCTCCAGGTATTTTTCGATAAATTGATCCATGAGCAAAATGTCAATGTTCAATATGTTAGAAGTGTGGCAGGTATGCGGATGGCATATTCAGATTCTTCATACTTTTCTGATCAATTTTAATATATAAAATATTTTCATCCGAGTTACAGATTATTTTCTACGATTCTTCAAAGCTCAAATGATTTTTTGAATTTCCAGGATTTATATAATTACGAAATTAGAATAAATGTAAATGCTATGGGTACACAAAAAGTGTACCAAGCAATATGCAACAGAGGCTGACAGTAGGGCCTTATCCACTAGAGCAGTGTGCTTGCCCCACCTATCAGTGAAAGAGGTGTTAAGGCATTGCAATGCAAGGTGCTTACGAGAGGTTCTTGGAGAAATAAACCAGACTTTCCATAAGCACCCTTGCTTATTTGTACAAGATAGACGCTTAATTAGGCGTCTCTGGTAGAATAGGGAATGGTGCTTCAGAAAAACTCGGTTTATTTTTCTAAACACCTTCCTAAGCACCTACTAGCATTGTCCAAGGTCTAACAGGGTTTATTTTAATTAAACTTTAGAACAGTGTGCTGCCCCAGATGCCATTGACACAGAGGATTAACAGAGTTTTAATTAAACTTAACTAGGTTAATTAAAGTGATGCCGCCTACTGTCAGTGTCAGTTGTACTAATTATGTGCTACTGTGGCCGGGGCCACATGTAGTGACAGGGGTCATTAGTGGTTAATTAGGCCAGCTTAGCCGGCGATGGCCAGACGTGACAGAGTTGCGTCGGGATCGCAGTACAGGCAACCCCAGGACACGTGGGTGAGCTCTCTGGAATGCCCCCAGCGCGGCGCATCCAGCGGTGGCGTGGCCGGAGGTGGACGGTAGCGACGGCGGCGACCACTTCGGAAGCGGCCGGAGCTCGTGTGGCTATGTGTTAGCAGCAGCAGTGCGCAAACGGACGAACTAAGTAGCCAGATCTACTCTACGTGGACGTGCGAAGACGTTGGACACCGGCGCGTGACCAAATGGTCACCGGATCTTGCTGGCGACGAACTACAGCGGTGGTGGGCTCGGCCTCGAGGGAACTATGGCCTAGGAGACGAAACCGACCACTAAACCATAGGGGTTTTGTTCACGGGCTAACAGAGGTTGCAGAGGAGAAGACGACGTGGCCAGGGAGGGTTTGATGGAGACAAAATCGACGACGGCGTCCTCGAGTGCCCAAGGTTGAAGATGACATGTGGACAGCGTGGTGGTGAGCGCTGGCTTGATCTGGTCCTCGCAGATGATGTAGACGATGATGATGGAGTCCTGGGACTGCGTAGCAGCCTTCGCGGAGCACACAGGGCACGCAGATGACGGCGGCCATGGCGACGAAGGTTGCGGCCGAGCGCAAGGGAGAAGGAAGCGGCGCGGCTGCGCGGGGGAGGGGAAGTGAGGGGGCGGGGTGCTAAGGTTGCTGGGGGGCGTCGAGGCAACCTAATAGATGCCAGGGAGACGGCGGATGGCCGACACGTGGCCACCCGCGGCCAGCACGCCCCTGATGAACATGGGTTGAAGAACGGGCCTTGGTAGGGTGGGCCTCGCTGTGCACTTGAGGCCCAAGTGCACAGTGGGGACATTTCTTTTTATTTTTATTTTTCTGTTTCTTTAAATCTATCCTGCTTTGCATTTTCTTTTGCTAAAATGATTTTAGTTTCATCTCAATCTCTGTACATAAATACTTTGTAACATACTAGAGCTGCAAAAAAAGTTCCAGGCCATTTGAAAGATTTAAATATTTGTTTATTTTGAAAAGGCCAATTTAAATGCTGTTGTTCCACCAAAATAATTTCCAGGGACAATTGGTCATCCCAATGGAGATGATATTGTTTTTACCAATACATGGGGATTTTATGACATATTGTAAACATTTTTGTTTCAATTTTTAAAGAAATTTGAATTTGACTTGCAATTTTAATTTGAATTTGACTTTAATTTGTTATCAAGTGGCAATTTGCCCTGCCAAAACATGATGGCATGGCATCATTAGCAAGGTATCACTGTATCTTAACATTTGGAGTGTTACAGTGATGGAGGGGTGATTCAGTCAGAGATGGCGGGAGGGGGAAATCGACGGAGGCGGGATGGCGCGAAATATACCCTCACCACCCTTTTTACTCGCTCACCCTGGCTCTAGGACAAGCCCTCCTATTTTATTGGTACCAGCGGCGGCGACGACTCAGATCTCCGGCTGCGACGGCGGCAATGGCGTTGGTGGCGGCAACGGCGCTCCCAGGCAGCGGCAACATCACTCCCCAACAGTGGCAGCTGCTTCTCTCCTTCTTTGGCTCCGTCCGGCCATCCTCGTCTTGGCCATGTCTCCCATGACCCCGAAGCTGGTAAGCTACCCCTCCCCTCCTCTGTTAGGTCATTCGGTAGGAGCGTTTAGGGTCGATTGTGCCATTGCTGACCGCATCATGGATGTCACTTAGGTTGTGGATGAACGAACAAAGCTTGTAGTTTAGGAAGCAGCGCTGATAGCTGTGGTTCAGGCCTGCCGAGCTTTAACAAAAGAGACTTGTAAGAGATACAATTGAATAAGAAGGTAAAGGAGTAAAAACAGGGCAGGCAAGTTGCTGGGCTTGATTAGCCCGAGTCCCTCTCTGCCGCACGTCTGCGTCTCCGTGCCGTTAACCAGCTCATCTTCGTTGATAGCGAAGTTGATATGGGCAATCTGCAACTTCGGCCGTTCGTTTTGTCAGCGTTCTGGGAACCAGGGTACCCAGACTTGCCTGCCTGCGGCCTATGGCGTGGCGCCATTGACGGCCTGGTACAACCCATCTGCAACATCTTCAAGACAAGACCCTCGCGAGGGGCCAAGCCTCGCGAGGCGGGCGACATCATGACCTCTGGAGGGAGCAGCCTCCCTAGGCTGGCTCCCGAGGAGCAAAGATTTCTATGCAGGTACCCATCTCATGAGGTGAAGGTGATGCAAGCCGTGACGACCAAGGCCAGGCGGGCGCCAGTGGGCGCAGAGCAGCAGGTTTCCTCTTCGGTGCTAAGGAGGCAAGCGCAGGCACGGAGTCCCGAGGAATCACCCAAAGGTTTCCATTCCCGTGCAACGAGACCAGGACCGCCAGGGCGGCAGGACGGATGTCATCACCGAGCCCACCACGACGTCACGACTAGAAGCTTTGCAGGCAAAGACCACCTTTCGTCAGGATAAGATGTACTACTTGTCCCCCTTCAAATTGGGCCGTTGTGGAATCCCTTCCCGCCTTCGTTTTCGGGGAAGAGGACCAAGGCCACTATAAGTATAGGTTAGCCACCACCATAGAAGGGGGTGGGATGGATCGAACCCAGACCAACACATCCTCACCAGAACAAGCCTCGCGAGCTTGTTCACCTTTGTACTAGTTCCTCCTTAGCCCCTCGTGAGGCAAATCCAGCACAAGCAGGAGTAGGGTATTACATCGCAAGGTGGCCCGAACCTGGGTAACTGCCATGTCCATCTTCCTCCCTGTTCTTCGAGCTAAGCTGTAGGGCGGCTCGTTCGGTTGGCTGGTTAGGTTCAGTCCTTCGCACATGCCCCAGAGTTCGAACCTCTTTGGGTCTGCGGAGCCCCGAATCTGACATTTGGCGCGCCAGGTAGGGGCGTGTCGAAGATCCGCTCCTCCAACAGCCACGCTCCACCCGTGCTGCGCGGCTTCCATGGCAGGCGCTGCTCCACCCGCCGGGTCGCCAGGCGCGTTCGGGGGCATTGCGGGTCTTCAAGCTTTCTCCCCCACCTTGCGACAGGTGCGGTGGCCGCCGAAGTTCAGGCCGGGGCTGCCGCCGCGGTACCACGGTGCCGGGAACCCCGCGGATTTCCTTCGCGTGTACGAGTTGAGCATCAAGGCGGCGGGCGGCAACGAGAAGGTCATGGCAAACTGGCTCCCCGTGGCTCTCATGGGCGTGCCGCGTACCTGGATACTTAGCCTGCCGGAGTTGTCGATGGCCTCCTGGGAAGATCTGCGCAATCAGTTTGTCACGCGCTTCGCGGCACCGGCGCCCCACGCCGTTGCAGCCATCCTTGGTGGGTCGCAAGCACTGACCTCAGGCCGCCACGCCAAGCAGTTCCTCTGGCAGTTGGGGGCCGCCCAGCCATGGCAGGGGGCTCCTGCGGGCCGGCTGGCGCCTGAGACCGACATCACCTTCGATTCCAGGGATCACCCCAGGACTACATTCGGCGCGGGCGCACTTCCCTTGTTGTGCACGCCCACCGTCGGCGGCGTTGCAGTCACCCGAACCCTCATCGACGGTGGCGCTGGCCTCAACATCCTCTCCGTGGAGGCCTTCGACCTGCTTCAGGCGCCGTACGATCGGCTCCTCCCCACCAGGCCCTTTTCAGGGGTGCTCGGCGGCTCCGTCGCCCCCCTGGGGCAGATTCGCCTCCCCGTCACCTTCGGGGCGCGCAGCAACTACCACACCGAGCTCATCGACTTTGACATCGCCCGAATCAGCCTCCCATACAATGCCATCCTCGGGTACCCCGCCCTCACCAAGTTCATGGCGGCGACGCACCCCGGCTACAACGTCATCATGATGCCGGGGAGCAGCGGCGTTCTTACTGTGGTGGGAGACACCAAGGATGCCCTCCTGGCCCTCAACGTCATCAAGAAGCCTCTGTTATCTCAAGACCGGGCTGAGACGAAGTAGGTGCGGGTCGACGATGGAGACTCAAGCCTCACCTTCATCATAGGTGCTGGGCTCCCACCGGACTAGGAAGAAGCATTGGTCGGTTTCCTCCGCGCGAACAAGGATGTGTTTGCATGGGAGGCGACGGACCTGGTTGGCGTCCCGCGGGACATAATTGAGCACCACTTGATGGTGTGCCCCGGTGCACGCCCGGTGAAGCAAAAGGCGCGGCGGCAAGCCCCGGAGAAGCAATCATTCATCGTCTAGGAGGTCCGCAAGCTGCAAGAGGCCAGTGTCATCCGGGAAGTACGGCACCCGGATTGGCTGGCCAACCCAATCATCATCCCCAAGAAGGGGGGGAAGGAGCGCATGTGCGTCAACTTCACGAGCCTCAACAAAGCTTGCCCTCGAGACCCTTTCCCTCTTCTGCGCATCGACCAGATCGTTGACTCCACCGCTGAGTGCGACCTGCTGTGTTTTCTGGATGCTTTCTCGGGCTACCACCAGATCAAGATGGCGGTGCAAGACATTGAGAAGACGGCCTTCCTCTCCCCGTGCGGGGTGTACTGTTACACCTACATGCCGTTCGGTTTATGCAACACCGGCGCGACTTTCCAGGGATTGATGCACATCGCCTTGGGCAAGCAGCTCGGGAGGAATGCCGAGGCGTACGTCGACGACATAAACCCTCATCGAAGACCTAGAAGAAACATTTTCCAACTTACGCGCCGTAAACCTGCGCCTCAACCCGGAGAAGTGTGTGTTCGGCGTTCCGTCTGGCAAGTTGTTGGGTTTCTTGGTGTCGCACAGAGGGATCGAGGCTAACCCAGAGAAGATCAAGGCGATAGAGAGGATGAGCCTGCCGCAGACCCTCAAAGAAATGCAGAAGCTCACGGGCTGCGTGACCTCGCTGGGGCGTTTCATTTCCAAGCTCGGCGAGCACGCCCTCCCATTTTTCAAGCTGATGAAGAAGAAGGGCCCGTTTGAATCGACTCCGGAGGCTGAGGAGGCCTTCCAAGACCTCAAGAGATATCTCACCAGCCCTCCGGTGATGGTGGCACCTCGACCCCTTGAGCCCTTAGTGCTTTACCTGGCCGCCACACCCCACTCAGTGAGCGCGGCACTCGTGGCAGTCCGGGAAGAGCACACGGACGCTGGGGCGCGTCACAGTACACCACGTTCGGCCACGACATCGCCACCTCAGGGCGGCGCTCCTGAGGCATCGGTCACCCTGACAGAAGGTGGGGCTCCTGACGACCCCACGCCTCGCGAGGGGCTGAGCGCTGTCGGCGCCCCCACTTTGGTCGAGCACCCTGCAGCTCCTCATAACACACCAGTCAACTCCGACATTGAAGCCCCCGGAGAAGCCTCGACGTCCGCGAGACACGCCCGTCTGGATGTCGACGAAGTGGACTGATTCTGCCAGAGTAGTTGCCATGTCCTTAGCAACCCTGTTGCCCTGTAAATTCCACCGTCATGCCGTAGACGAATATGTGTATATTTCTAGCAGAGTGTAGTGTTTGATTGAATGATGTGCCTGTGTGTTATTGTCTTGTGCATGATTGCTTGTCTGTTGTGATTTGCATTTAATTCTCCTTAACAAATCTCGAGGACGAGATTTTCTTAAGGGGGGTAGAGTTTGTAACACCCCAAAAATTTAATCATGTTTTTACTAAATAAAAATTTGGCTAGAAATAAAATTTTAAAGTATATTAAGTCCTTGTTATTTTCGGAGTATTTTCCGCCCTCTGTTTTTCAAAATTCTTCCCTCCATATGGAAATTTTTGGAAAATAATATTGTGGCTTTGGTAGTTCTCTTAAAACATTTCAATTATAGTTTAATAACAGTAAGAATTATTTTCATAATAAAAATTGCCCCAAAACATTTCTTTTAATAGCTATTTCTATATTTTAAATGCCTCTGTTGCACTACAACCATTTCAAATAATTATTTCAAAATTACAGAAAAATTATGAGGGGTCATGTGATGCCCACATATCACTTTTATGCAAAAACCCTACATGGTGTTTCAAAATTTTTGAGTGAAACAACCTCTTTTCAATTCTGTCCAGTATTTGAGTTTCTACTACAACCCCAATTTTCCTTGCCCCAAAAATCCTGAAATTTTTCCCACTCATAGTAATTCCAACAAAACCCTTAAGTCCAGGATATCAACTCTAATTGCATCTTGGAAGACCTTCAAATAACCCCCCCAAGTTTCTGTCCAGAATTGATTTTTCCCCCAAACTTGCATTAGCAAGTTTTTCATTTTGCAAAACTAACACCACCACCATCTCTATCATCTAAGGAGACAACACTCTGCCAAATTTCAACTCCAGAAAGAACACCTAGGTGGTCCTAGCATTTCATCAAGCACACTGTGTGCATGACAGATTTTGGCAAGGTCTTAAACCTGCATTGGGAACTTGCTCTTATGGCCAACACAGCATGTCTCACATCCCCATCATCCCTGTAAGCATCACGCTGCCAATTTTCACCTCAATTGGGTCACTTTTGATGCCATTGGCATTTCGTCGAGCACACCAGGGGCATGTCCAGAGAGTGGCCAGAGCGCCCGTACTACAGCCTGTGGCATCGAACTACTGCCGTGCCCCTGTTGCCTCCCCTGCTTGCCCGAGCCTTTCCCTGGATCACCATGTCACCCCTGAGCCTCATCGACATCTCTCCTTGTCCTCTAGCGCCGTCCTACCACAGGTAGGGTATGGTTCAGTAAGTTGTTAACCCCTTTCCTGCACACACCGTACAGAGAGGCCATAGTGGAAGATACCATTGATCACTGGTAGGCATGCCACTTGGTCCGGGGGCATGGGTGTCTCCGATTGTAGTCAGAGAGGGGTCGCACCCCTATTTGCGCGCCGATATAAATATTCTGATCCCATGCTATTGGAGGTTGTAGCCTTCCCACTTAGAGTTTTACTCCATCATTGCCTTGGGTGATTCCTGACTTTTGTAAGTTAAAGCTGGTATGTGTGGGTTAGGTGTGTTTTCAACCCAAAGACCGTAATAGGAATTAGTCAGTGTCTCGGTGCTGACTAAGGAAATCCTTTACTTGTGGGTAAAGAGTACACCCTCTGCAGAGTCTTAAAACCTATTTGAATAGCCGTGTTCGCGGTTAAGGGCTACAGTCTGGGTTGGTCAAGTATCGGTCTTAGTGTCGGCCTCCGGAGGAAATAATTAAATTGAGCCTGAATTACTTTGCTGGATAATTATTGTCACCACTGATGCTATCATGAATATTTTTGGTTATCATGAATGATATGGTCATGCATATTAACATTGCTGTGGTCATGCATATTACTGTGGACTAACCTGTTTCTCTTATTTTAATTTCCTGAGTGTCTCAGGGGCTGGCTAGACTACCCCGGGCACTCAATTTTATTTTCAAGACCTCTCGTGGCGTCCCTCGAGTTAACAGGCGGTTTATCACGCCACTACTCTTGTGGACACCCGATTGGCATTTCTCTTCAAGTCCGACCGTGGCGTCACTTGACACCCGACTGGCATTTCTCTTCAAGACCTCTCGTGGCGTCTCTCGAGTTTACAGGCGGTCCCGCCACTACTCTTGTAGACACCCGATTGGCATTTCTCTTCAAGACCTACCGTGGTGTCACTTGACATCCGACCGGCATTTCTTTTATTTTATTTTCCTTTAACTTTCCTTGTTTATCATTAATATTTTCATTTATTTGTACATGCTAATACGTTATCATGCCATAATTTAATTCCTGATAGCATGCATTAAATATAAGCCCATCATGAGCATATGCATATAGTTTAGTTCATCATGATCATATATTAACTGCTGCATTCGGTATATCTTTTGTTCATGATGTTTGTGAGTACATTCCAACGTACTCACAGGCTTGTCCCTGGCTATTTACGTGGCCAGGTCAGAAGTTCTACGTGTAGTACCACAACGACGACCGTGCGGAGTCTAGGATAGCAGCCACGCGGATAGGAATTATCCGGGTCAACTGTTCCTGTGGGAATGGAGCCCCATCGACGCTGGAGAACCACGAGTCATTTCCGTCATCCACCACCGGAATCCCTGTTGTATTATTAGACCTTTATGGTCTTGTATCCAATTCTTGTAATAGCTTGGTAATTCTGTAACAAGGATGTGTCCACCAGTAACAGTAATCCTGGGCTGGTGATGACACAAGGGGTTAATTTCTGGGATAGTGTGTCCCGGCCCTGACAGCCTTGGTATCAGAGCCAGGCTGACCATTGGCTAATCCTATCTTAGCCTGGTCACTATCCCTAGGTTTCCACACCGCCCACATCTTTTCCTACCCACCGTCAAGCCCATCCCATCCGTTAAGCCTGCACAGTGGCCAGCCGACATGTTTTGACAGTCGGTGCCCAACCTATCAACCTAGCCCATAGGCCGTATGTCTGTGGCCGACACCTGAGTTGTCCCATCCGCAAGCGTGCGATGGAAGACTCTGCTGGCTTATAAGAGAAGCCTTGCCCCAACCCAGCACATCACAGCCTCACTCTCAGTTCAATATCCAACCACCAAGATGCCAGGCCCCATCATGCACAATGAGACCACCGCAGCAGAGCTTGAAGGCTTTGTAGCCATCCTCACCAATCTCACCCATCGTGCTCTCGGCATCGAAGAGCCGCCGGAGTATGTTGTGTACCAAGAGCACGCGAGTGATTCCATCCACCACTACTGGGCCACGGTGCACATCTACGGGAGGGGCATCACCGCAGAGCGCCCTTACCGGTTCACCGGGAGGACGACCACCGACGAGCCCCAAGCCATCCAACTTGCAGCCCGAGAGGCTGTAGTTCAACTCCGGTATCGGTCGCCGAGGGTTAACTGCCGCTCCTTCTACTACTACCCTAGTCGTGAAGGCTATGGTAGGCCGACCCAAGTCGCTAATGGAGACCATGAGACGGATCCTGCTCTGGTCCATCTGGTGCGCTACCTGAGAGCGCAAGAGGCACTCTTCGATCAAGTCACCAATGATCTGATTGAGACCCACATGACGCTTTCTCTCCTGACCCCAGTGAGAAGTGAAGCTGCACCTGCCTCTGACACCCCGATAGTACTGTTCGTGAGACCAATCGAGCCTGCGAGGTCTGCCCCTGTTGCCCACCTGGGCAATGCATTTGTTTCCCCGGATGAACTCCGTCGTCTCTTTGGGATTTTCTCCAACGGGACTGTAGCCACTACACCCCGCATGGGTCATCATCGCTACCCCAACCCTGCAGCTCCTCATAACACACCAGTCAACTCCGACATTGAAGCCCCCGGAGAAGCCTCGACGTCCGCGAGACACGCCCGTCTGGATGTCGACGAAGTGGACTGATTCTGCCAGAGTAGTTGCCATGTCCTTAGCAACCCTGTTGCCCTGTAAATTCCACCATCATGCCGTAGACGAATATGTGTATATTTCTAGCAGAGTGTAGTGTTTGATTGAATGATGTGCCTGTGTGTTATTGTCTTGTGCATGATTGCTTGTCTGTTGTGATTTGCATTTAATTCTCCTTAACAAATCTCGAGGACGAGATTTTCTTAAGGGGGGTAGAGTTTGTAACACCCCAAAAAATTTAATCATGTTTTTACTAAATAAAAATTTGGCTAGAAATAAAATTTTGAAGTATATTAAGTCCTTGTTATTTTCGGAGTATTTTTCGCCCTCTGTTTTTCAAAATTCTTCCCTCCATATGGAAATTTTTGGAAAATAATATTGTGGCTTTGGTAGTTCTCTTAAAACATTTCAATTATAGTTTAATAACAGTAAGAATTATTTTCATAATAAAAATTGCCCCAAAACAATTCTTTTAATAGCTATTTCTATATTTTAAATGCCTCTATTGCACTACAACCATTTCAAATAATTATTTCAAAATTACAGAAAAATTATGAGGGGTCATGTGATGCCCACATATCATTTTTATGCAAAAACCCTACATGGTGTTTCGAAAATTTTGAGTGAAACAACCTCTTTTCAATTATGTCCAGTATTTGAGTTTCTACTACAACCCCAATTTTCTTGCCCCAGAAATCCTGAAATTTTTCCCACTCATAGTAATTCCAACAAAACCCTTAAGTCCAGGATATTAACTCTAATTGCATCTTGGAAGACCTTCAAATAACCCCCCCAAGTTTCTGTCCAGAATTGATTTTTCCCCCAAACTTGCATTAGCAAGTTTTTCATTTTGCAAAACTAACACCACCACCATCTCTATCATCTAAGGAGACAACACTCTGCCAAATTTCAACTCCAGAAAGAACACCTAGGTGGTCCTAGCATTTCATCAAGCACACTGTGTGCATGACAGATTTTGGCAAGGTCTTAAACCTGCATTGGGAACTTGCTCTTATGGCCAACACAGCATGTCTCACATCCCCATCATCCCTGTAAGCATCACGCTGCCAATTTTCACCTCAATTGGGTCACTTTTGATGCCATTGGCATTTCGTCGAGCACACCAGGGGCATGTCCAGAGAGTGGCCAGAGCGCCCGTACTACAGCCTGTGGCATCGAACTACTGCCGTGCCCCTGTTGCCTCCCCTGCTTGCCTGAGCCTTTCCCTGGATCACCACGTCACCCCTGAGCCTCGCCGACATCTCTCCTTGTCCTCTAGCACCGTCCTCCACCGGCCAGCCGCCGCCGCAGTCGCCGCCCCACGAATTTCCCTCCGCCATGTCTCTGCCCTCTTAATGGCTAACCACTCGAGCTCATCCGCGGGCGGCCACCGACTGCACTGACCCCGCCGTCCACGCTGACCTCGCCACCGCCCCTCACCGGCCATACCTACCTCCACGGCGCAGTAATGGCCGCCGCCGCCGTGGCTTCTTCGGTAAGCCACGGAACCGCCTCACCCCTCCTATAAAATCCATCCCCGAGCTCGTCTCGCTTCCCAGGATCATCTCCATCTTCCCTCACTACCTCCCCGAGCAGCTACACGACCAGGGATGGCCGTTTGCTTCGTCCCCGGCAGTTACTGCCGCCGCCGCGGTTCAGTTGGTTCCAACACCACCAGGGCCTCCCCCTCTCCACTTTCTTCACCAACAGCTTCCCAATGATCTCACGGATCCGTTCCCCTTCTCAATTTGGCCGGAGATGGCCTATAGGCGAAACCCCCATTTTGGTTCCGCCGGAGTCTTCGGGAGGACCTCGCCGCCGGTGACACTGTCCCTCCCATCGACCGTGGCGAGTACCGGGAGGACCGCCGTGATCCCCTGGTGACGTTGGAGGCCTCGGATCCCCGAGAGCTGCCGTTGTTCGCCGGCGCGAGCCGCCGGAGTTCCGCCTCCTCTCGGACAGAGGAAGAAGAAGGCGCGAGGGCGACTAGTCAAACATGACAGGTGGACCCATGGGTCCCACTGTCAGCGACCGAAACGACGCCAGCGCGTCTGTAAGTGGAGACGGGTTTTTCCCCGAAGCCGTCACCACGCAGGGAAGGTGTACTTCCGGAAACCCGCCTTCGACGTCGGCATCCTCACGCGCAGCCGCGCGACTGGGCTCGGCCCAATAGCACCTCATGGCCATATTACGCCCAGGGCACACCTCTGCCTTCTCTTTTTTTTTCTTTTCCAGCAAACTAAAATAATTCTACAGCCACTATTACAAGTCCAAATTTGATGATTCAAATTTCTGTAGGTTCCTAAAATCATTATCTATTATTCCAACCTAGGTGAACATTTTTCCTAAACACTGTCTCCACTGGATTTATTAAAAAGTCCATTTAATGACTTATTACAGACTGAAAATTTCACAAGTAATTCATATGAACTCCAAATAAATTGATTTCTTTTCTGTTATTTTTCATTTTTCATCTAGTTTATTTTAGTGCTTATTTCAAAAATATTTGAAACAATTTTTGGCACTGTTATTGCTATATGTGGTAATTTAAACATTTTTGAAAATAGGAAATGGAGGGAAGATAGACTTCTCAAAACTTTTGGAGTGCCCCAAATCCTTCTGCACACTTAAGGCAAGCATCTCGAACACTTGATATGGTGAATGCATGGTTGGTTATTTGCATGTATAGTGGAATTATGAATAATTTGAATTCTAATAAAATTTGGCATATGGCAATTTTTGCATGCATGCATGATCATGTATATATTTTCTCTTGCATGCACTCCACTCAAGTTCTGACCTGCAAAAATTGTGAGAATCCAAGAGCGTGCTCCTGCCTTGGACGTGCCGGTGGGCACGGGCCATTTTTGACACGATGGTGTCACGTGATATATGTGGAGCATGCAAGGGTTGTGACCCTGTTTGTTATTACTGTTGAGAGAATACTTGTTGTGCTAACCACTGCAGGAAATAATTGAGCCTCCTGAGTCGACCGTAGATCGAGTCTTGTTCCGGTAACCCCCAAACTTGATCCGTGCTACCACATGTCCCTACCACAGGTAGGGTATGGTTTAGTAAGTTGTTAACCCCTTTCCTGCACACACCGTACAGAGAGGCCATAGTGGAAGATACCATTGATCACTGGTAGGCATGCCACTTGGTCCGGGGGCATGGGTGTCTCCGATTGTAGTCGGAGACGGGTCGCACCCCTATTTGCGCGCTGATATAAATATTGTGATCCCATGCTATTGGAGGTTGTAGCCTTCCCACTTCGAGTTTTACTCCATCATTGCCTTGGGTGATTCCTGGCTTTGGTAAGTTAAAGCTGGTATGTGTGGGTTAGGTGTGTTTTCAACCCAAAGACCGTAATAGGAATTAGTCAGTGTCTCGGTGCTGACTAAGGAAATACTTTACTTGTGGGTAAAGAGTACACCCTCTGCAGAGTCTTAAAACCTATTCGAATAGCCGTGTCCGCGGTTAAGGGCTACAGTCTGGGTTGGTCAAGTATCGGTCTTAGTGTCGGCCTCCGGAGGAAATGATTAAATTGAGCCTGAATTACTTTGCTGGATAATTATTATCATCACTGATGCTATCATGAATATTTTTGGTTATCATGAATGATATGGTCATGCATATTAACATTGCTGTGGTCATGCATATTACTGTGGATTACCCATTTCTCTTATTTTAATTTCCTGAGTGTCTCAGCGGCTGGCTAGACTACCCCAGGCACTCAATTTTATTTTCAAGACCTCTCGTGGCGTCCCTCGAGTTAACAGGCGGTTTATCACGCCACTACTCTTGTGGACACCCGATTGGCATTTCTCTTCAAGTCCGATCGTGGTGTCACTTGACACCCGACTGGCATTTCTCTTCAAGACCTCTCGTGGCGTCTCTCGAGTTTACAGGCGGTCCCGCCACTACTCTTGTAGACACCCGATTGGCATTTCTCTTCAAGACCTACCGTGGTGTCACTTGACATCCGACCGGCATTTCTTTTATTTTATTTTCCTTTAAATTTCCTTGTTTATCATTAATATTTTCATTTATTTGTACATGCTAATACGTTATCATGCCATGATTTAATTCCTGACAGCATGCATTAAATATAAGCCCATCATGAGCATATGCATATAGTTTAGTTCATCATGATCATATATTAACTGCTGCATTTGGTATATCTTTTGTTCATGATGTTTGCGAGTACATTCCAACGTACTCACATGCTTGTCCCTGGCTATTTACGTGGCTAGGTCAGAAGTTCTACGTGGAGTACCACAGCGACGACCGTGCGGAGCCTAGGATAGCAGCTACGCGGATAGGAATTATCCGGGTCAGCTGTTCCTGTGGGAATGGAGCCCCATCGACGCTGGAGAACCACGAGTCATTTCCGTTCATCCTCCACCAGAATCCCTGTTGTATTATTAGACCTTTATGGTCTTGTATCCAATTCTTGTAATAGCTTGGTAATTCTGTAACAAGGACGTGTCCACCAGTAACAGTAATCCTGGGCTGGTGATGACACAAGGGGTTAATTTCTGGGATAGTGTGTCCCGGCCCCGACACCTGTGTATTTCGTCAGCACGGTGTTGCGCGACGCGCGCGTGCTACCCCATGCCGCAGACTCTTCTGCTCGCACTCCTTGTCGCCTCCAGGAAGCTGCGCCACTACTTCCAAGGCCACCCCATCAAGGTCGTGTCTGCGTTCCCCCTAGAGAGGGTGCTCCGGAGCCCAAACGCTGCAGGCAGGGTTGCTGAATGGAACATCGAGCTGCAGGTGTTCCAGCTGGAGTTCAGCACCACCAGGGTCATCAAGGGCACGACCCTCACTGATTTTGTGGCGGAATGGACTGACGCCCCCGACCGAGGGGTTGGTGAAAACCGCTCCCTCACGCTCGGAGACGAGGCACCCGATGGCTGGGTCATGTACTTCGACGGCGCATTCGGACGCCAGGGCGCGGGGGCTGGAGCCGTGCTCGTCTCGCCTACTCAGGACAAGCTCTACTACGTTGTGCAGCTCTGCTTCCAGCACGGTGAGAAGATCTCCAACAACATCGCGGAGTACGAAGGCCTGATCGCAGGCCTCCAGGCCGCGGCGGGCCTGGGGATCAAGCGCCTCACCATCAAGGGCGATTCTCAGCTCCTCGTTAGCTTCTCCAACAAGGAATACACGCCCAAGGATGAGCACATGGATGCATATTTGGAAGAGGTACGCAAAATTGAAAAATAGTTCCCGGGTCCGGAATTGCAGCATGTCCCGCACGGCATGAACAAGGAGGCGGACGACATCGCCAAGAGGGCATCGCGGCGCGACCCCCAGAAGCCTGGCGTGTTCGAGGAGAGGCTCTTAAAGCCGTCGGCGGTCCCTTTCGCCGTGAGCACGGCGCTGCTCCGGGAGGAACTGCCCCAGGCCCATGCCTCGGGCGCCCCGGCCTGCGGTCCGACCTCTGGAGCCCGCCTGCTTTTGGCCCTCGAACCTCAGGAGGGGTGCTGGACCGAGGAGTTCAAGGCGTACCTACTCCAAGGCACCTTGCCGGAGGAGCAGGAAGAAGTAGAATGCGTGGCCCGCCAGGCCACCGCCTATTGCCTGCAGGATGGCGAGCTCTACCAAAGGCGCCCAAACGACGTCTCTCTGCGGTGCATCTCCAAGGAGCAGGGGTGTGAGCTGCTGGCTGACATCCACAGTGGGGACTGTGGGCATCACTCTTCATCACACACCCTCGTGGGCAAGGCGTTCCGCAGCGGGTTCTACTAGCCCACGGTGCTCAATGACGCCACCGAACTGGTGAGGTCCTGTGAGGCGTGCCAATTCCACGCCAAGCAAATCCACCAGCCCGCTTAAGACCTCTAGACCAACCCGCTCTCTTGGCCGTTCGAGGTATGGGGGCTGGATATCCTAGGACAGTTCCCTCGTGTAGCTGGGGGCTACTGCTACCTCTACGTCGCCATCGACAAGTTCACCAAGTGGGCGGAGGTGGAGCCCGTGTGCACCATCCCGGCTGGTTCGGCTGTCAAGTTCATCCAGGGTCTCGTGAGCCGCTTCAGAGTCCCCAACCGTATCATCACCGACAATGGCTCTCAGTTCACGAGCAACCTTTTCAAAACATTTTGTGCTAACCTTGGAACGCAGATATGCTACGCTTCGGTGGCACACCCACGGAGCAACGGCCAAGCCGAGCACGCCAACGCGGAGTTCCTGAGGGTCCTCAAGGCGAGGAGCTTCAAGAAGAAACTCAAGGCCTGCAGCAGGGGCTGGCTCGATGAGCTCCAGTATGTGCTGTGGTCCATCTGCACCACTGCAACCAAGCCCACGGGCGAGACCCCGTTCTTCCTCGTCTACGGGGCTGAGGCGGTCCTCCCTCGTGAGGTCAAACATCGCTCCCTGCGGGTCTTGGCATTTGACAAGGCACGCCAGGACGCCTCGCGGGGAATGGACCTCATGCTGGGGGAGGAGGGCCACCGCCAAACCTCGCTCCGTGCCGCGAGGTACCAGCAGGCGCTGCGGCGGTATCACTGCCGTAGCGTCCGCTCCAGGACCCTCGAGGTGGGTGACCTCGTCCTGAGGCGGGTGCTCTCCAGGGAGGGGCTTCACAAGCTCTCGCCCATGTGGGAGGGCCCGTTCAGGATTTCCCGTGTCTCCAGGAATGGCACCGCACGCCTGGAGACACATGACGGGGTCCCCATGCAAAATGCCTGGAACATCCAACACCTCCGGAAGTTCTACCCATGAACAAGGCCATGCGCCTCTCAAGATCTCCGCCCCTGACACTCTCACGTAATAATGAGTGGGGCTGTACACGCCCCGGAGTCTCCTGAGCGCCGCCCTCGGGCCTCACGGGGGCTCCCACCCACGTCCAAGTGGAGGCCCCATGCTCCGTGCTGGTAGGAAGGCAGAAGACTAGTATAGGTGCCGGACGTGGCTGTTCATTTGCTTGCTTTCTGTATCTGATTTGCAACTTCTCAAAAAGAAATTTGGAGTTCTCGCGTCTTTATTTGAAAGGGTTGGGAATTTTTCTCCTCGCAGCAATCGCTTTTTTCAGGCCTCGTTTTAGGGAAAGTGACAATTGCCCGTCGCTCTTCCTCGCGCGTCCCGCGCATGGGGGTTGCGCATGGTGTGTACGCTTGGGCCCGCCCGCGAACGCACCTCGCCAAAGCCTTGGCCTTTGGCGTCTGAATCCTCGCATGACGCCCTCAAATGAGCCAGTGGGCACGCACGCCCTCCTGAGTCCATGCCTCCGCGCATCACGACGCGGCATACCAACGACCCACGGTCGGGGGCTTGCGCGGCGAACGGCACCTCCAGAGGTCCCTTGGCCCCATGGCCACGCCTGGGGACCTTCGAGTCCACAAGAAGGGAATCTTCGGAGCTAGGGACATGCGGGAAGTCCAAAGCTCCAGGGAAGCTCATCCTCACGGCACAAGAGTCTACCGCAGCCACACTAAGCTAAGTCATTTCAATCACAGTCAGTGGCAACACGAATACCAGGATGCAATATAAAAACGATAACGCAATGGCGCAAGCGCCGCGGTCCATTACACGCCCCGACAGGGCTTTCCAACTTTTTATGCAGAAAAAAGGGAAGGAGAAGAGAGGCAAAAGCAGTCGCACAGCTACAGCAGATCCCGGGACTTGCCTCCAGCAACGCCCGCGCTCAGTCGGAGTCCTCCTCCTGCTTCACCGGGGTGCGGTGGCGAGGCGGCTCGTCTCCCTCCCTGGTCCGAGCTCGGCGGTGTGGTGGCTCGTCATAGTCGCCGTCGCTCGTGCTCTCCCCGGAGGAGGAGCCACCGCTGCAGGAGGCGTCACGGCCGTCGCCAAGGGCAAGCTCACCACCGGCGTCGTCATCGATGTCGCTCTCCGGGCAGCACCCCAGGCGCTGACCATCTTCCCCAAAGACCCTGACATAGAGGGTCGCGGCGCCGTCGTACCTGAAGTGGTGGGTACACCAACCATGCAGGCCGCGTGCGTGGGCGAACGTCTGCCATCCGCGGTTCAAGAACATGTTGCCAGCGGGGGTGACCTCGACCACCACCCAGGAGTCCTTGCTGCAGCAACCATCGGCCTGCAGCCAGAGGCCGGCAGTGCAACCACAAAGAAGCGGGGAGATGAAGCCAGGCGCCAGCGGGCCTCTCCTCCCACACCATGAACTCCGAGGATGCGTCGGTCGAGTGGAGTCGCGGACGCGGTGGCCGGATGGCTGCCGCGAGCCTTTCCCCTTCGTTGCAGCTACCCCGGCTGCGGCAGCTTCTGCCGCGGGAAGGAGTGCCCCCACGGCTACCGGCGACAGCGCCTGCCCTCGAGGGAGTGCGCGCACGCCCTCGGGGAGCCACCGCTGGCGTCGCGGCTGACACGTCTCCAACGTATCTACAATTTTTTATTGTTCCATGCTATTATATTATCATTCTTGGATGTTTTACAATCATTTTATAGCAACTTTATATCATTTTTTGGGACTAACTTATTGACATAGTGACCAGTGCCAGTTGTTGTTTTTTGCTTGTTTTTTACTTCGCAGGAAATCAATACAAAACGGAGTCCAAATGCAGCAAAACTTCTTGGTGATTTTTTCTGGACCAGAAGACACAAGTTGGGCCAAGAAAGTACCTGAGTGGGGCTCCGAGGGGAGCACAACCCACCAGGGCGCTCCTGGGGGCCCAGGCGCGCCTAGGTGGGTTGTGCCCACCTCGGCCGCCTCCCGCACCGTCTCTTTGCTCTATAAATGCCCCAATATTCCAGAAACCCTAGGGGAGTCGACGAAAATCAATTCCAGCCGCCGCAAGTTCCAGAAACCACAAATCCAATCTAGACACCATCACGGAGGGGTTCATCATCCTCATTGGTGCCTCTCCGATGATGCGTGAGTAGTTCATTGTAGACCTACGGTTCCGTAGGTAGTAGCTAGATGGCTTCCTCTCTCTCTTTTGATTCTCAATACAATGATCTCTTGGAGATCTATTTGATGTAACTCTTTTTGCGCTGTGTTTGTTGGGATCCGATGAACTTTGAGTTTATGATCAGATCTATGTTTTTATCCATGAAAGTTATTTGAGTCTTTTGATCTCTTATATGCATGATTACTTATAGCCTCGTATTTATTCTTCGAATCTTTGGTTTAGTTAGGCCAACTAGATCGATTTATCTTGCCATGGGAAGAGGTGCTTTGTGATGGGTTCGATCTTACGGTGCTTGATGCCAGTGACAGAAGGGGAACCGACACGTATGTATCGTTGCTATTAAGGATAACAAGATGGGGTCTATTTCTACATAAATAGATCTTGTCTACATCATGCCATCGTTCTTATTGCATTACTCTGTTTCTCCATGAACTTAATATACTAGATGCATGCTGGATAGCGGTCGATGTGTGGAGTAATAGTAGTAGATGCAGGCAGGAGTCGGTCTACTAATTTTGGATGTGATGCCTATATAATGATCATTGGCTGGATATCATCATAATTATTTGAAGTTCTATCAATTGCCCAACAGTAATTTGTTTACCCACCATATGCTATTTTTCTCAAGAGAAGCCACTAGTGAAATCTACGGCCCCCAGGTCTATTTTCCTCATCATATACTTTCAGATCTATTTTGCTATTTGCCTTTTTATTTATTTGCCACTTTTATTTTTAGATCTATACTATCAAAACCCCAAAAATACCTCGCTGAATTTTATTTGCATCTATCAATCTATTACAACTTTCTCACGTCCGTTTGCCAATTTCTGGCGCCGTTTCCCGAAAGGGATTGACAACCCCTTTAACACGTCGGGTTGCAAGTATTTGTTCTTTGTGTGCAGGTGCTGTTTACGTAGTGTTGCTAGGTTCTCCTACTAGTTCGATAACCTTGGTCTCATCACTGAGGGAAATACCTACCGTTGCTGTGCTGCATCATCCCTTCCTCTTTGGGGACATACCGACGTAGTTCAAGCAAACATCAAAAGGAATTTCTGGCGCCGTTGCCGGGGAGACATCATCAACATCTACCAGGTTCCTAATCTCAAATCTCATATCCTTGCAATTTACATTATTTGCCATTTTCCTCTCGGTTTCCTCTCCCCCACTTCACAAAAATTTGCCGTTTTATTCGCCCTCTTTTTCATTCGCCGTTTTCTCGTCAGATCTGTTTTTGAGTGCAATCTTGTTGCGTAGTCACGATGACTCAAGAGAATACCAAGTTGTGTGATTTCTCCAATACCAACAACAATGATTTTATTAGCACTCCGATTGCTCCTCCTGCCACTAGTGCGGAGTCTTGTGATATTAATGCCGCTTTGTTGAATCTTGTTATGAAAGATCAATTTTCCGGTACTCCTAGTGAGGATGCCGTGTCCCATCTTAACACATTCATGGAATCATGCGATATGCAAAAGAAAAAATATGCGGACAATGATATTGTGAAGTTGAAATTATTCCTGTTTTCTTTGCGAGATCGTGCAAAAATTTGGTTTTCTTCTTTGCCTCGCAATAGTATCAATTCTTGGGATAAGTGCAAAGATGCTTTTATTAGTAAGTATTTTCCGCCCGCGAAAATTATTTTCCTTAGGACGCAAATCATGAATTTTAAGCAACTTGAGCATGAACATGTTACGCAATCTTGGGAAAGAATGAAATTGATGCTAAGAAATTGTCCTACTCATGGTTTAAATCTTTGGATGATCATACAAAAATTTTATGCGGGATTAATTTTTGTTTCTAGAAATCTTTTACATTCCGCCGCTGGTGGTACTTTTATGGAAATTACTTTGGGTGCAACTACTAAATTGCTAGACAATATTATGGCAAATTATTCACAATGGCATACCGAAAGAGCTCCTACTAGTAAAAAAGTTAATTCGGTTGAAGAAATTTCTTCTTTGAGTGAAAACGTTGATGCTCTTATGAAATTGGTTGCTAATAAAAGTGCTCCTATTAATTTTAATGATGTGCCTTTATCTACCTTGATTGAGCAAAATAGTGATGCCGTAGATCTGAATTTTATCTCTCGAAACAATTTCAATAACAATGCTTATAGAGGTAATTTTAATCCTAGGCCTTTTCCTAGTAATTCCTCTAATAATTATGGTAATTCCTATGGTAATCCTTCTTATAATAATAATAGGAACACCTCTGATTTTGAGAATAATATTAAAGAATTTATCAATGCTCAAAAGAATTTTAATACTACGATGGAAGAAAAATTGAGTTAGATTGATGATTTGTCTAGAAGCGTTGATAGAATTTCTCATGATGTAGAAAATCTCAAGATGAAATTTTTTGTGCCAAAGGTTGAAGAATCAATTAAATCTTTATATGTTTCTATGGATGAAAGTAAGAAAAGAACCGCTATGCTTAGAGCTAGAAGAGAATTTTTAGAAAAAGCGTTTTCCAGTGATTGCTTTCATAAAAATGATGAAGATCTTAAAGTGATTGGTGTTTCTTCTATTGATTCCTTGTTTAGTAAAATTAAAATTGATGAAAAAGGGACTGAAGAAGAGTCAACTTTAGCTAGAAGGCGTCTCGATAATTTGGAGGGTGAAAATCTTGTTGAGAAAATTGATAAAAGTGGGTTTGGAGAGGTCAAAACTTTAACTAGTGATGTGCCCACTCTTTTGTATTACAAAAGACATTAATTATGATAATTGCTCTTTGATTGATTGTATTTCTTTGTTGCAATCCATGATAAATTCACCCCATGCCTATGAACAAAATAAAACTTTTACTAAACATATTGTTGATGCTATGATGAAAGCTTTGGAAGAAAAGTTGGAATTAGATATTTCAATTCCTAGAAAATTACATGATGAATGGGAACCTACTATCAAAGTCAATATTAAAAATTATGAGTGTTTTGCTTTGTGTGATTTGGGTGCTAGTGTTTCTACAATTCCGAAATCTTTATGTGATGTGCTTGGTCTTACCGATATTGAAGAATGTTCTTTAAATTTGCACTTGGCGGATTCTACTATTAAAAAGCCTATGTGAAGAATTAATGATGTTCTTATTCTTGATAATAGGAATTATTTTCCCATAGATTTTATTGTTCTTGATATTGATTGCAATCCGTCTTGTCCAATTATTCTTTGTAGACCGTTTTTGTGCACTATAGGTGCCGTGATTGATATGAAAGAAGGGAACATCAAATTTCAATTTCCTTTGAGAAAGGGTATGGAACACTTCCCTAGAACAATAATTAAGCCACCATATGAATCAATCATGAGGGCATCTTATGGATCTAGAACAAAGATGACAATACTTAGATCTTTGCATTATGCCTAGCTAAGGGCGTAAAACGATAGAGCTTGTTGGGAAGCAACCCAATGAATAAAATTTATTTTAGTCTTTTTATTTCTGTTCTTGAGTGTTTGCACAATTATGCTACTGTTACGATTGTGTTCTTTATGTTTTAATTAGTGTTTGTGCCAGGCAAAGCCTTTGGGATAGCTTTGGTGATAGTTGATTTGATCTTGTTGGAAAACAGAAAATTTTGCGTCCAGTAAATTAATTTTAGAAATTCACATAAGCGACGAAACTTCTGAATTTTTTACACAAGATTGATATACAAATTTCCTATGTTTTTCAAATATTTTAGAATTTTTGGAGTTACAGAAGTATGAGAACAATTCGTATCTTTGCAGACTGTTCTGTTTTTGATAGATTCTGTTTTCTTTGCATTGTGTGCTAATTTTGATGAATCTATGGTTTGTATTGGAGGTTATAAGCCGTGGTAAAGTTAGAATACAGTAGATATAATTCAAGAACAAAATTTGAATGGGTTATCTACAGTACTTAAAGTAAAGATTAGTTTTCTTATACTAACGGATCTCACGAAGGTTTTGTTGAGATTTGTGTGATTGAAGTTTTCAAGTTTTGGGTGAGATTACGATGGATGAAGGAATAAGGAGTAAGAAGAGCCTAAGCTTGGGGATGCCCCATGGCACCCCAATCCATTATCCAAAGAGTAGCAAGCAACTAAGCTTGGGGATGCCCGAGTGGCATCCCCTCTTTCTTCTAACAACCATCGGCATTTTACTTGGAGCTATATTTTTATTCGTCACATATCATGAGTTTTGCTTGGAGCGTCTTGTATGATATGAGTCTTTGCTTGTTTTTCTTTTTATTTTTAGTCATGAATCCTTGCTGGACACACCTATTTGAGAGAGCCAAAAATATGCTATGACTTGTTAGAATTGCTCTCTATGCTTCACTTAAATCTTTATGAGCTATGGAATTGCTCTAGTGCTTCACTTATACCTTTTTGAGCACGATGTGCTTTAGTATTTTTGAAGAAATTCTCTCATGCTTCACTTAGATTTATTTGAGAGTTAGTAATTTGTTTTAGAAATTCTCTCTTGCTTCACTTAAATTATTTTGAGAGAAGAAAATTTTATGCTCATGTTCTTCACTTAGATTTGTTTGAGCTATCAAAAGCAACAAATGAAATTAGTACCAAAGTGATAGATATTCAAGAGGGATATAATAAAAACTTTCATGAAGATCATTGGACAAAATAAACTTGATTCCTTGTAATAGTTTTGCGATATGTTGATATAATATGTGAGTCATGTTGATGAGTAATTATGCTTTAGTAAGAATGTTGGTGTTAAGGTTTGTGATTCCCTATGCAAGCCCGAAAGTCAATAGTTATGCAATGAAATTACATCCTACTTGTGGTGCATTATTCGGTGTTAGTAATGCTTAATGCTCGCTTATGAGATTTTTCGTTTCTTGGTTGGATGCTTCTCAATCTTTTGCTAGCCTTCATTTGCACTAAGTATGATCACTACTTGTGCATCCAAAATCCTTAAACCAGTTTTGCCATATGAGTCCACTATACCTACCTATATGCAGTATTTTCGTGCCGTTCTAAGCAAATTTGTATGTGCCATCTCTAATTTCAAAATAAATTTCTCTTTTGTGTGCTCGTACCACTCATGAAACGGTAGGGGGTGGCCGATATATTTCCATGCTAGATATGTTATTCTCAAGATGAGTGTTTATTCACTTATCATTGCACGAGAGTACGGCAAAGGTATTAGGGATGCCCAGTCCTGAAATGAAAAATGAATTTACTTTATGTTGTTAAATAATAAATTCCTTAGAAAGTGTTGGTATGGAGGGCACCCGTGGATACGGCTAGCCATGGAAAGTGAAAGTATGGTTGAAAAAGGAATAAACTTTATTTTCTGTTTGGGAACCGCCTATGATATATCTAGCATGGAAAGTATTGGGAACTACTCGATCATTTTCATTGATAGGAAAAGCATGCCACCCAAAATGTTTTATCTCTACTTTTTTCGCTTTGAGCTCTAGCACCTCTACAAATCCCTACTTCCCTCTGCGAAGGGCCTTTCTTTTACTTTATGCAATTTTTATTTTATTTTGAGTCTCCATCTTCTCTTATAAAGCACCAACTAAGGGGCACTATGATCGTACTTGAGCATTGGGTGTAGCTAATATGCGAGTGTGTTTCATGAATGGATCAATGATTGAGCATAATGGGCTAGGGATAACTTGCTTTAGTGTTGATATTTTGAAAGACATGGTTGCTTGTGGATATGCTTGAGTATTGAAATCTTCATGCTAAAACTAGACTATTGCTTTGAATCATATAAAAGTCCAAATGTCCATACTACAAAGAAAAGAATATATGATGAACATGTTAGGCAGCATTCCACATCAAAAATTCTGTTTTTATCATTTACCTACTCGAGGACGAGCAGGAATTAAGCTTGGGGATGCTGATACGTCTCCAACGTATCTATAATTTTTTATTGTTCCATGCTATTATATTATCATTCTTGGATGTTTTACAATCATTTTATAGCAACTTTATATCATTTTTTGGGACTAACCTATTGACATAGTGCCCAGTGCCAGTTGCTATTTTTTGCTTGTTTTTTACTTCGCAGGAAATCAATACCAAACGGAGTCCAAACACAGCAAAATTTTTTGGTGATTTTTTCTGGACCAGAAGACACAAGTTGGGCCAAGAAAGTACCTGAGGGGGGCTCCGAGGGGAGCACAACCCACCAGTGCGCGCCTGGGGGCCCAGGCGTGCCCAGGTGGGTTGTGCCCACCTCGGCCGCCTCCCGCACCACCTCTTTGCTCTATAAATACCCCAATATTCCAGAAACCCGAGGGGAGTCGACAAAAATCAATTCCAGCCGCCGCAAGTTCTAGAAACCACAGATCCAATCTAGACACCATCACGGAGGGGTTCATCATCCTCATTGGTGCCTCTCCGATGATGCGTGAGTAGTTCATTGTAGACCTACGAGTCCGTAGGTAGTAGCTAGATGGCTTCCTCTCTCTCTTTTGATTCTCAATACAATGGTCTCTTGGAGATCTATTTGATGTAACTCTTTTTGCGCTGTGTTTGTTGGGATCCGATGAACTTTGAGTTTATGATCAGATCTATGTTTTTATCCATGAAAGTTGTTTGAGTCTTTTGATCTCTTATATGAATGATTACTTATAGCCTCGTATTTCTTCTTCGAATCTTTGGTTTAGTTAGGCCAACTAAATCGATTTTTCTTGCCATGGGAAGAGGTGCTTTGTGATGGGTTCGATCTTACGGTGCTTGATCCCAGTGACAGAAGGGGAACCGACACGTATGTATCGTTGCTATTAAGGATAACAAGATGGAGTCTATTTCTACATAAATAGATCTTTTCTACATCATGTCATCATTCTTATTGCATTACTCCGTTTCTCCATGAACTTAATACACTAGATGCATGTTGGATAGCGGTCGATGTGTGGAGTAAAAGTAGTAGATGCAGGCAGGAGTCGGTCTACTAATCTTGGACGTGATGCCTATATAATGATCATTGCCTGGATATCGTCATAATTATTTGAAGTTCTATCAATTGCCCAACAGTAATTTGTTTACCCACCTTATGCTATTTTTCTCGAGAGAAGCCACTAGTGAAATCTACGGCCCCCGGGTCTATTTTCCTCATCATATATTTTCAGATCTATTTTGCTATTTGCCTTTTTATTTATTTGCCACTTTTATTTTCAGATCTATACTATCAAAAACCCAAAAATACCTCGCTGAATTTTATTTGCTTTTATTTGCATCTATCAATCTATTACAACTTTCTCACGTCCATTTGCCAATTTCTGGCGCCGTTACCCGAAAGGGATTGACAACCCCTTTAACACGTCGGGTTGCAAGTATTTGTTCTTTGTGTGTAGGTGTGATACGTCTCCATCGTACCTATAATTTTTGATTGTTTCATGCCAATATTATACAACTTTCACATATTTTTGGCAACTTTTTATATGATTTATTGGACTAACCTATTGATCCAGTGCCCAGTGCCAGTTCCTGTTTTTTGCATGTTTTTTGTATCACAAAAAATCCATATCAAACAAAGTCCAAACGCGATAAAAAATTACAGAGAATTATTTTGGAATTTATCTATTTTTTGGGAGGTGGAATCAACGCAAACGGGGGCCCACAGTGCCCACAACCCACCAGGGAGCGCCCCAGGCACCAGGCGCGCCCTGGTGTCTTGTGCCCTCCTCGAACGTCGGTTGGAGTCCTTCTTCTGGCGCAAGAAAGATATTTTATGGAAAAAAATCGTGTTAAATTCTCAGCACAATCGGAGTTACGGATCTCCGGGAATATAAGAAACGGTGAAGTGCCAGATCTGGGGAACGCGAAACAGAAGAGAACAGAGAGGGAGATCCAATCTCGGAGGGGCTCCCGCCCCTCCGATGCCATGGAGGCCATGGACCAGAGGGGGAACTCTCCTCCCATCTAGGGGGGAGGCCAAGGAAGAAGAAGAAGGAGGGGGGCTCTCTCCCCCTCTCTCCTGGTGGCGCCGAAACGCCGCCGGGGCTAGGATCGTGACGGCGATCTACATCAACAATCTTGCTACCGTCAACACCAACTCTCTCCCCCTCTATGCAGCGGTGTAACACCTCTCTTCCCCGCTGTAATCTCTACTTAAACATGGTGCTCAACTCCATATATTATTTCCCAATGATCTATGGTTATCCTATGATGTTTGAGTAGATCCGTTTTGTCCTATCAGTTAATCGTGATCTTGGTTGGTATGATTGTATATTTTATTTATGGTGCTGTCCTACGATGCCCTCCGTCTCACGCAAACGTGAGGGGCCCCCGCTGTAGGGTGTTGCAATATGTTCATGGTTTGCTTATTGTCAGTGTTGCGGGGGATGACAGCAGCCCAAACGCGGATAAGTGGGTTATGGCGTATGGGAGTAAAGAGGACTTGATACTTAATGCTATGGTTGGGTTTCACGACCTTAATGATCTTTAGTAGTTGCGGATGCTTGATAGGGGTCCAATCATAAGTGCATATGATCCAAGTAGAGAAAGTATGTTAGCTCATGCCTCTCCCTCATATAAAATTACAAGGATGATTACCGGTACTTGTTATCGATTGCCTAGGGACAAATGACTTTCTAGTTGACAAATGCTATCCACTTTTATTACCTTGCAATTTATCCATAGTTTTATTCTTGCAAAGTACTCGTAGTTTTATTCTTGCAAAATAGTTTCATACTTGTTTTAGGTAAAGCAAACGTCAAGTGTGCGTAGAGTTGTATCGGTGGTCGATAGAACTTGAGGGAATATTTGTTCTGCCCTTAGCTCCTCGTTGGGTTCGACACTCTTATTTATTGAAGAAGGCTACAAACGATCCCCTATACTTGTGGGTTATCATGACCTTTTTCTAGCGCCGTTGCCGGGGAGCAATAGCGTGGGGTGAATATTCTCATGTGTGCTTGTTTGCTTTATCAGTAAGTAGTTTTTATTTTGTGCTCTTGTTTTCTATCTTTAGTTATGTGTAGGAAACATAAAATACCAAAAAAAATTAGTTGTATCTACTAAACCAATGGTTGAAGAACCACCCAAAATCTATCATACTACTGAAGCTTTCTATTTGGATCATCTTCGATCCATTTGTGCTCGTGCTGAAAACCCAACTAGCTTAGCTGAGGGAAAATCATTAGATGAGCATGCTTGTTTTGTGCGACACCGTTTATCTCAAAAAGGGAAACTTTTACTGCATCAAATTAATACTATGCAATGCTATGCTTGGAATTTATGTGAAATACATGATTTTACTTGTTGTTCTGAAGACCCTAAGAAACACCTTTCTTATCAATGTGAGTTTAGAGATAATGGAATTTTATCTTCTTATGCCAAGGGTGTTTATAATTATTATGATATTGAACAAATTGAAGAATTTGTTGCTTTTAAGGGTGCTTATGAAATTGCTTCTTTGATGGAAAAGTATGATGCTACTCTTTACAAATCTAAATTTTTTGCCATACTTAAATATTGCTATGAAAATTATTCTTCTAATGCTTATATTAAACCATATATTGAGGACTTCTCCGCTGTCCAAGAAGAGACTAATATTTTGCAGGAGTCTATGGAAGAAGAAATTGATGAAACTGTGAGCTCACTGGATGAAAAAGATGATGAGGAGAGCGAAGAACAAGTGGAGGAAGAGTGGATTGATCACCCGTGCCCACCTTCTAATGAGAGTAACTCTTCAACTCTTACATTGTTTAATGCCCCTTCGTTCTTACCGAAGGATGAATGCTATGATAATTGCTATGATCCCGTTGATTCGTTTGAAATATCCCTTTTTGATGAACTTGATGCTTGCTATGCTTGTGGCCAAGATGCCAATATGGATTATGCTTATGGAGATGAACTTGCTATTGTCCCTTATGTTAAAAATGAAATTGTTGCTATTGCACCGACATATGATAGTCCTATTATCTTTTTGAATTCTCCAAACTACACTATATCAGAGAAGTTTGCTCTTATGAAGGATTATATTGATGGGTTGCGTTTTGCTACTACACATGATGATTTTGATGAATATAATATGCATGTGCTTGCTGCTCCTACTTGCAATTATTATGAGAGAGGAACTATATCTCCACCTCTCTATGTTTCCAACACGATAAAATTGCAAGAAACTGCTTATGCTATGTATTGGCCTTTACTTGATGTGCATGAATTGTTCTTGTATGACATGCCGATTTATAGGAAGAGAGTTAGACTTCATCATTGCATGATTTATGTTGCTTTGTGCTCACTACTAAATGCCAAATCATTGCTAATTAAAATTGGCTTTGATATACCTTGGGATCCGGGTGGATCCATTACTTGAGCACTTTATGCCTAGCTTAATGGCTTTAAAGAAAGCACTGCCAGGGAGACAACCCAGAAGTTTTAGAGAGTCATTTATTTCTATTGAGTGCTTTTATAAAGTTTAAAAACAAAAAAATAAAGAGGGGAACCTTAAAACTTCACAAAAAGAGAAGAGATTGAAAGGTGATGCATTGGAGAAGTGAGGGTCGACCTTGAACACTTGTGTTCATGCTCATGGAAACAATGTAGAATTTTTCATGAAGATTCTCACAAAAATAATTATCCCCTTGTACAAATCCATTGTATTATAAAAATAATGTGCCAAGATTTGCCTTTAGGATGTTTAGATTGCTTGTTGGTATGTGCGGTGCAGGAACAGAAACTTAGGCTGTAGTGTGCGATTTTACATTTTTTACTGGAACGTCAAAAGTTTCTGAAACTTTTGCACAGTATTTATATAAAAAAATATTATTTTTTCCTAATTTTTCAGAATTTTTGGAGTAACATAAGTATGGTAGGTGTTCAGATTTCTACAGACTGTCCTGTTTAAGACAGATTCTGTTTTTGATGCATTGTTTTGCTTGTTTTGATGAAACTACCGATTCTATCGGTGGTATAAGCCATGGAAAAGTTATATTACAGTAGCTACAATGCAAAAACAAAATATGATTTAGTTTTCAACAGTACTTAGAGTAGTGATTTGCTTTATTATACTGACGGATCTTACCGAGCTTTCTGTTGAGTTTTGTGTGGATGAAGTGATCAAAGATCGAGGAGGTCTCGATATGAGGAGAAGGAGGAGAGGCAAGCGCTCAAGCTTGGGGATGCCCAAGGCACCCCAAGTAAATATTCAAGGAGACTCAAGCTTCTAAGCTTGGGGATGCCCCGAAAGGCATCCCATCTTTCTTCAACAAGTATCGGTATGTTTTCGTTTTCGTTTCGTTCATGTGATATGTGTGAATCTTGGAGCGTCTTTTGTGTTTATTTTTCATTTTTATTTTATGCACCATGCTGGTATGAGATGGTCCAAGGTCGATTTATAGAATGCTCATTGCACTTCACTTATATCTTTTGAGTATGGCTTTATAGAATGCTTCATGTGCTTCACTTATATCATTTGAAGTTTGGATTGCCTATTTCTCTTCACATACAAAACCGTTATTTGTAGAATGCTCTTTTGCTTCACTTATATTTGTTAGAGCATGGTCTTCTGTAGAAAGAATTAGACTCTCTTGCTTCACTTATATCTATTTAGAGAGTCAACGGGAATTGGTCAATTGCATGGTTAGTCATAAAATCCTACATAAAACTTATGGATCACTGAATATGATATGTTTGATTCCTTGCAATAGTTTTGTGATATAGAGATGGAATATGTGGGAGGTACTAGTAAATGGTTGTGGTTAGTAAGAATATTGGTGTTAAGGTTTGTGATTCCCAAAGCATGCATGTATAGTCTCTCGTTATGCTATGAAATTGGAGCATGATTTATTATTGATTGTCTTCCTTATGAGTGGCGGTCGGGGACGAGCGATGGTATTTTCCTACCAATCTATCCTCCTAGGGGCATGCGTAGTAGTACTTTGCTTCGAGGGCTAATAAACTTTTGCAATAAGTATATGAGTTCTTTATGACTAATGTGAGTCCATGGATTGTACGCACTCTTACCTTTCCGCAATTTGCTAGCCTCTACGGTACCGTGCATTGCCCTTTCTCACCTCGAGACGTGGTGCAAACTTCGCCGGTGCATCCAAACCCCATGATATGATACGCTCTATCACACATAAGCCTTATTATATCTTCCTCAAAACAGCCACCATACCTACCTATTATGGCCTTTCCATAGCCATTCCGAGATATATTGCCATGCAACTTCCACCGCTTCCGTTTTGATGACTTGAGCATTCATTGTCATATTGCTTTGCATGATCATATAGCTGACATAGTAGTTGTGGCTCAGCCACCGTGCATCATTTTTTATACCAGTTACGCTAGATCATTGCACATCCTGGTACACTGCCAGAGGCATTCATATAGAGTCATATTTTGTTATAGGTATCGAGTTGTAATTTTGAGTTATAAGTAAATAGAACTGTGATGATCATCAATTTTCATTATTAGAGCATTGCCCCAGTGAGAAAGGATGATAGAGACTATGATTCCCCCACAAGTTGGGATGAGACTCCGGACAATGAGGGAGAAAAAAAAGAAAAAGAAAAAAAAGGAAAAAAAGGAAAAAGAAGAAAAAAATGGGAAAAGAAAAAAAAATATACAAAGAGAGAAGGGGCATGCTTGTTCCACACTTGTGCTTCAAAGTAGCACCATGTTTTTCATATGGAGAGTCTCCTATGTTGTCACTTTCATATACTAGTGGGAATTTTTCATTATAGGATTAGATGCACACCCACTTAGTTTTCATATTGAGCTTTCATACACTTATAGCTCTTAGTGCATTCGTTGCATGGCCATCCCTACTCCTCGCATTGATATCGATTGATGGGCATCTCCATAGCCCGTTGGTTAGCCGCATCGATGTGAGACTTTCTTACTTTTTGTCTTCTCTGTATTTACCCCTATCATTATACTCTATTCCACCCATAGTGGCATATCCATGGCTTGCACTCATGTATTGCGTGAGGGTTGAAAAAGCTAAAGCGCGTTAAAAAGTATGAACCAATTGCTCGGCTTGTCATCGGGGTTGTGCATGATAAATACTTTGTGTTAAGAAGACAAAGCATGACAAGACTATATGATTTTGTAGGGATAGCTTTCTTTAGCGTTGATATTTTGAAAGACATGATTGTTTGTTGGGATGCCTGAGTATTGATGTCTTTATGTCAAATTATAGACTATTGCTTTGAATCACTTATATCTTATATTCATGCCATGATTAGATATATGATCAAGATTATGCTAGGTAGCATTCCACATCAAAAATTACCTTTTTTATCATTTACCTACTCGAGGACGAGCAGGAATTAAGCTTGGGGATGCTGATACATCTCCGTCATATCTATAATTTTTTATTGTTTCATGCCAATATTATACAACTTTCACATATTTTTGGCAACTTTTTATATGATTTATTGGACTAACCTATTGATCCAGTGCCCAGTGCCAGTTCCTGTTTTTTGCATGTTTTTTGTATCATAGAAAATCCATATCAAACGAAGTCCAAACGCGATAAAAATTTACGAAGAATTATTTTGGAATTTATGTGATTTTTTGGAGGTGGAATCAACGCAAACGGGGGCCCACAGTGCCCACAACTCACCAGGGCGCGCCCCAGGCCCCAGGCACGCCATGGTGTCTTGTGCCCTCCTCGAATGTCGGTTGGAGCCCTTCTTCTGGTGCAAGAAAGATATTTTATGGAAAAAATCGTGTTAACATCTCAGCGCAATCGGAGTTACGGATCTCCGGGAATATAAGAAACGGTGAAGGGCCAGATCTGGGGAATGCAAAACAGAAGAGAACAGAGAGGGAGATCCAATCTCGGAGGGGCTCCCACCCCTCCGACGCCATGGAGGCCATGGACCAGAGGGGGAACTCTCCTCCCATCTAGGGGGGAGGCCAAGGAAGAAGAAGAAGGAGGGGGGCTCTCTCCCCCTCTCTCCTGGTGGCGCCGAAACGCCGCCGGGGCTAGGATCGTGACGGCGATCTACATCAACAATCTTGCTACCGTCAACACCAACTCTCTCCCCCTCTATGCAGCGGTGTAACACCTCTCTTCCCCGCTGTAATCTCTACTTAAACATGGTGCTCAACTCCATATATTATTTCCCAATGATCTATGGTTATCCTGTGATGTTTGAGTAGATCCATTTTGTCCTATGGGTTAATCATGATCTTGGTTGGTATGATTGTATATTTTATTTATGGTGCTGTCCTACGGTGCCCTCCGTCTCGCGCAAAGGTGAGGGGCCCCCGCTGTAGGGTGTTGCAATATGTTCATGGTTTGCTTATTGTCAGTGTTGCGGGGGATGACAGCAGCCCAAACGCGGATAAGTGGGTTATGGCATATGGGAGTAAAGAGGACTTGATACTTAATGCTATGGTTGGGTTTCACGACCTTAATGATCTTTAGTAATTGCAGATGCTTGCTAGGGGTCCAATCATAAGTGCATATGATCCAAGTAGAGAAAGTATGTTAGCTCATGCCTCTCCCTCATATAAAATTACAAGGATGATTACCGGTACTTGTTATCGATTGCCTAGGGACAAATGACTTTCTTGTTGACAAACGCTATCCACTTTTATTACCTTGCAATTTATCCGTAGCTTTATTCTCGCAAAGTACTCGTAGTTTTATTCTTGCAAAATAGTTTCATACTTGTTTTAGGTAAAGCAAACATCAAGTGTGCGTAGAGTTATATCGGTGGTCGATAGAACTTGAGGGAATATTTGTTCTTTCGTTAGCTCCTCGTTGGGTTCGACACTCTTATATATCGAAGAAGGCTACAAACGATCCCCTATACTTGTGGGTTATCAAGGTGCTATTTACGTAGTGTTGCTTGGTTCTCCTACTGGTTCGATAACCTTGGTCTCATCACTGAGGGAAATACCTACCGTTGTTGTGCTGCATCATCCCTTCCTCTTTGGGGAAATACCGACGTAGTTCAAGCAAACATCAGCAGCGTGCTTGTGGGGGCGGCCGCGGCCTCTCTTGGGCGGCGGCGAGTCCGGTCCCTCCTTGGGAGCCTTTCCCTTCTCCGCGGCCAAGAACCTCCTCACTGGTGCCATGGAAGCATTGGCAAGATGGCGGGGGAACTAAAGAGAAAGAAGGGACGGCGACGAGAAGATGAAGATGAGCTGGGGGCTCCGCCCCCCCCCCCGCCTAATTTATAGGCAGAGGGAGACCAACCGCCGGCCTCTCACGTTCTAAGTAATGATGGTTCTTCTGCATGCATCAGGCAGTTGTCAAGTCGTGCGTTTGTCGAGGCGGCGTGGGGAAGTGGAGACGCCCACGTCCCATCAAGCGCCATGTGTCAGCCTGGTCCGCAGGCGATTGGGGCATGTGGTGCTTCGCCCTTGCCCTTTGGCTTCACCTCGAAGCCAAGTCCGAGCGCGCCTTCGGCCCGGGGGCTACTGTCGGCGTTCTGGGAACCAAGGTACCCAGACTTGACTGCCTGCGGCCCACGGCGTGGCGCCATCGACGGCCTGGTACGGCCCATCTACAACATCTTCAAGACAAGACCCTCGCAAGGGGCCAAGCCTCGCGAGGCGGGCGACATCAAGACCTCCGGAGGGAGCGGCCTCCCTAGACTGGCTCTCGAGGAGCGGAGATTTCTATGCAGGTGCCCATCTCATGAGGTGAAGGTGACGCAAGCCGTGACGACTAAGGCCAGGCAGGCGCCAGCGGGCGCAGAGCAGCAGGTTTCCTCTTCGGTGCTAAGGAGGCAAGCGCAGGAGCGGGGTCCCGAGGAATCACCCAAAGGTTTCCATTCCCGTGCAACGAGACCAGGACTGCCAGGGCGGCAGGACGGATGTCATCACCGAGCCCACCGCGACGTCACGGCCAGAAGCTTTGCAGGCGAAGACCACCTTTCATCAGGATAAGATGTACTACTTGTCCCCCTTCAAATTGGGCCGTTGTGGAATCCCTTCCCGCCTTTGTTTTCGGGGAAGAGGACCAAGGCCACTATAAGTATAGGTTAGCCACCACCATAGAAGGAGGTGGGATGGATCGAACCCAGAACAACACATCCTCACCAGAACAAGCCTCGCGAGCTTGTCACCTTTGTACTAGTTCCTCCTCAGCCCCTCGTGAGGCAAATCCAGCACAAGCAGGAGTGGGGTATTACACCGCAAAGTGGCCCGAACCTGGGTAACTGTCGTGTCCATCTTCCTCCCTGTTCTTCGAGCTAAGCTCTAGGGCGGCGTGTTCGGTTGGCTGGTTAGGTTGAGTCCTTCGCACACGCCCTAGAGGTCGAACCTCTTTGGGTCTGTGGAGCCCCAAATCCAACACGTTTGCTTGATGCTTTCGTTGGTCGAGTCCTTTAAAATGGTGTGCAACTGCCGGGTAGATGGTTTGAGCCATGTGGACATGGCACTTCTGCTTGGGCCTTTTACAACGCCCTGCTAGTGTGCAAGTCCGAAGTTCGTCGCTGTTCGGTTGAGCCGATGACGATGTGTCATTTGTGTCGGCTTCTCGACCACCCATGGAATTTGTAGTACAAAGTTATGCACTCTAGGGATGTAATGCCCTTCCCATGGGAGGCGAACGAGGAGCCCATGCCCCTATTTGAGGTGAGCGGATGCCTGACTGAGGTCAGTCTGTGCAGCCCATGTGTCGCGGGAAACCGCGGCCACCTATGGGACCAGGAGGCCCCTTGCTGGTTCGGCAGGTTGGCGTCGCATTGCACAAAGAGCAGACAAGCGTGTGGCAGCACGACAGAGATCACACAGGCATTTTTACCCAGGTTCGGGCCGCCATGAGGCATAAAACCCTACTCCTGCATTGGTGGATTGATGGTGGAAAGGTGGTGGTGGAGCGTAGTACACTTGCCCGACAAGGGTTGCCTTAGGGCGGCAGTGGCTACGCGCGTATGGGGGTCTGAGTTATCCAACCTTCTAACCCTCTCTACGGTCGCCATGGGCCTCCTTTTATAGATTAAGGGGTCACCACAATGGCAAAACAGTCATTATGCACTGATAAGATAGCAAACAGCGCTATCATACCTAACTCTGCGGGCTGACAGGGCGCATTAAATGCACCGCTTAACGTCACATCATTGGTTGCTGGCAAGGCTTGCCGGGCTATCTCGCCAGCTCCACGCCTGCTCACTTGACACGTTACAGGACGGGTGTCATCTGCAGGTGTTTCCTATAGGGAGAGGCTGCCATATGGTGAATGGCTGCCACTTAGTCACTCCGCGGTTTGACACCGCACTGATTGACGACGTGGGTCGTGGTGAAGTAGTTGGTGAGGTGGTTTTGCCTCCGTGTGCCCCGGCAGGCCCTGCCGGGACGTCTTGGACGTCGTCTTCCGGGGGTGGCCTCGCCCCTTGCCGAGCTCGCCTACCTGGCAAAGGAGGCCCTTCTCTTGATGGTGCCTTGCTTCTTTGGCTTGATCTTGGTCCCTCTGATCTACATGTTAGTCCTTTGAACCTCTTAGTCCCTTGTATTCTGACTTGGGTTGGTGCTTCAATCTCGTCCCCGTGCCTGTGCACAGTCTGGGCAACAGACCCAGGGTTTGTTGCACCGACAGAAGCCCCCGGGCCTGCCCCGAACGCGCTGCCGAGCGTCGTCAGGGTAGGGCCTAATAAGTACACAAGTGGGGTCGCTGAAGAGGCTGGTCTCTTGAGGTCTTCTTTGCTTCTTCATTAGCCTTGATTCCGGGCCAGTTTCCTGTTTCTCCGCGCGTCGTGCGCAATGCTATGGAAGAACTTTGATCGTGGCCTGCGGGTTCTCCTCGCCCCACAATCACGGGGCAGAAACTGCCATCTCACTTGCCTCCCGTTTTGCACGCACCTGCCACATGTCCCGCATGCATTGGGTGTGGTAGGTGGTGTATGTGGAGGGCACGAGGAGGAGTGCCATGGCCGAAAACCGAGCGCTGATGGTTGGCGCAGAGGGTCGGCCTTGATCCTCAGAGCTCTAGAGGGTGTAGCGAGGCCGCATTGGAGGAGCGGGGCGGCCATTTCCCATATAAGGAGCCGGCCCCCCGCCTCGCCCCCCTATAAAAAGGGGCAGGGCCGATGCCTCTCTGCACACACTTCTTCTTCTTCTCCGTAACTTTTCCCATCTAGCCATGGTGAGGGGGCGAGGACGCGACGGTGCCCCAGCGGCGGCGACGAGGGCTTCTACTCAACAGCGCTTCCCTCCTCCTTCGGATCCTGTGGTGATGGAACCCGCCATGAGGGGAGGAGGGAGGGGACGAGGTCGAGGTTGCCGTGGTGCTCGAGGAGGAGGAGGGCGGGGCGGCACCTTGGCTGCGCCCCCGCCGGCAGCTCCTCCCCCGATGGAAGGCCACGTTGGGGACCAACCTCGAGAGTTCATCATTAGGCTATACAAGCCTCTGTGTGGTCATCTTCGCCTTCCAACTCCCTTTGCGCGGGAGATGGAGCTCGAGCAACCGCGCGCTCTTAGGTTGCACATCAGGGGCTGTGGGAACGGCAGCATGTGGGTTGATGTCGACTTCCCTGCCCCTCATGTCATGTACCTTCGCCGTGGCTGGAAGACTTTTGCCCGTGCCCATGGCTTCTCGGAGGGGCACGTTCTCCAGTTCAAATTAATGGAGAGCGGCCTACTCTCCGTCAAGATCTTCAGGCGCTCGGGAGGTCGCTTAGGGTGCTGCGCGGAGAGCTCGACTGACGACGAAAGCTCCTCCTCGAGCGGAAGCGATAAGGAGGAGCGTGACGGTGATGACGACGGCAGCGGGCGGGGGAGCGATGACTCTGACTCCGACTGATCGCCGCCCGCATCATCTTCATCAGGCGGCAGCACCGTCATCTGCATCCGCATCTCCTTCCCGGCAGTGCGATTTGCCGGGGAGTTGGATGCAGAGGTGGGGATGGTGCTCCCGGGCTCCTCCAGCAGTCCTCCAGCTGGACCCCGGCAGGCTTCCTCTCGGGCTGCAGCTCCGTTAGCCCTGCCGTGTCCTGCTGGCCCTGGTGGCGGCGGTCGATGGGTCGCCTCCGCCGTGCTCTCCATCGACGCGTTCCCCGGTGCTCCTGCTCCCATCGGGCTACCTCTCCCGGAGCCCGAGGGGGCGGGCTGGGCTCCCACCCAGGCACTCCTTTTGCCCTCCTTGCCTTCGACGGCCGTACCTAGGAGGAGAGGGACAAGAAAGGGCATCACGGGGCACTTATCTTTTTTCAATCTTAAATCTGCAGGCACTTGCCAAATTTTAATTCAAATAATGTAATCTCTCGAGTCCATGTTTCTGTTCTGTAATGCTTGTACTTGTATCAGCATATTAATGAAAAAGATGAACCTTGCCGGGAACCCGTGCATGTGTACGTCCATGCAGAGGCGAGATGCCTCTTTAGTGTAAATAAATGAGTTTTCCCCGGCAGGATATCCTGCCGGCACCTTTTCTGTCTGCCGGAGAGCTATGTCTACCGGGCAACAGGCAAAGGGGCCAGCCCCCTGCCAACTTCTTTTTACCAAAGGCCACTATGACCATCCTGTCCGAAGCAACGTTCGAGTCAGGGATGGGAGCACCTAAGTCTCAAAAGAGTGGCGGGGTTTTCTTATGCACAAGTTATAACTTACAGAACACTAATGGACAGGAGGTAGAACTTATCTGTTTGGCTTGCCAGGGATCACAGTGCCGGGCAATCTTCTCAACTCCTCGTCAACGCCAAGTTCACGACAGGAACCTGCAGCTTCATGCGGATGAGAATGAATGCAGGATGCGATCCTATCTATATGCATATGCAAATGCTCATGAAATGCTTATGCAGTGATCTTGCAATGCTCATGCATGCATGCAATCTTGGTCGGGGACCCCCCACAGCGCTTCTTTATTTTCTCTTGCACAGGGTCATCGCCCTGACTTTGTACAAGGGGTTACATGCAGCTGAGGCAAGGCCTGTACAAAAGGGTGGCTGCCGGGCAGGGCCCGACAGCCGCGCCTTACGGGTAGAACTTGCGGAGATGCTCAATATTCCATGAGTTTTGCAACTGAATGCCATCTCCGGTCTCCAGACAGACTGCGCCAGGTCTGGTGACTCATACTACCCGGTAAGGGCCTTCCCACTTCGGTGACAACTTGTTTGTACCCTTGGCAGACTGAACGCACCTAAGGACAAGGTCACCTTCCTCAAAACACCGGGCGTGAACCCTGCGGCTATGATAGCG
The DNA here is from genome assembly GCA_011799875.1 of Thinopyrum elongatum. Taxonomy (NCBI): domain Eukaryota; kingdom Viridiplantae; phylum Streptophyta; class Magnoliopsida; order Poales; family Poaceae; genus Thinopyrum; species Thinopyrum elongatum. The sequence goes on along the minus strand of CM022301.1, from coordinate 447,829,565 downwards.
ACGCAGGGCTTGCTGATAGCGTGCAGCACGAGTTGCAGCCCGGAGACGGTTCTCCTCGAGTAGCACAACCTTGTCACGCTGGTGCTGATCTTGCGCTACTTCATCGTAGGCAAGCACTCAAGGCGACCCATAAATGAGTTCCGTGGGGATAACTGCTTCTGCCCTGTAGACCAGGGAGAAGGGAGTCTGCCCGGTAGCTTGGTTTGGTGTCGTTCTGAGGGACCAGAGAACTACCGGCAGCTCCTCGATCCACCGCCAGTCATGCTTCTGCAGCGTATCAAAGGTTCTCGTCTTGAGTCCACGTAGCACTTCAGCGTTCGCCCTCTCAGCTTGCCCATTGCTCCGGGGGTGTGCCACAGAGGCAAATGAGATTTTGCATCCGAGGGCATGAACATATTGCATGAAGGCGCGGCTCGTGAACTGGGTGCCATTGTCGGTAATGATCCTTGCCAGAACTCCAAAATGACACACCAATTCTTTCAAGAACCTGATAGATGACTAAGCAGTCACCTTTCTCACGGCAGTCACTTCCGGCCACTTTGTAAACTTGTCGATAGCAACGAACAAGAATTCAAAGCCCCCGATTGCTTGGGGGAAGGGGCCAAGGATATCGAGCCCCCAGACCGAAAATGGCCATGATAGAGGGATTGTTTGAAGCTTGGGCAGGCAGGTGGGTTTTCTTGGAATGGAACTGGCAGGCTTCACATTTGGTAACTAGCTCGACCGCATCTTGGAGGGCTGTGGGCCAATAGAATCCTTGCTGGAATGCTTTCCCAACTAATGCCCTTGATCCAATGTGGGAGCCGCACATGCCTTTGTGTATCTCAGCCAGCAGTTCCTTTCCTTCTTCCCGGTAGACACACTTTAATTTCACACCGTTGGGCCTCCTTTTGTATAGAGTGTCATCGACAAACTGATATATACTGGCCCTCCGGACTAATTTTTCAGCTTCGTCTTGGTTGCCGGGAAGCTCTCCGGTTTGGAGGAACTGGACAATGTGCCTTGCCCAAGTTGGAGCCTGGGGCTCGGCAACGAGGACTAGCGGCACCTCCTCTGCTGCGGGAGCACATGCCTCATTCGCGGGCCTGGCTGGAGAGGGTGGTCCGGCAGACTGCGAGGAGTTGTTTCCGGCAGGGTCTCTGCCAGGAGCGGATGGCTCTACCGGGAGAGGCTTACCGGAGTCCAACTTTCTCCTTTTCCAGGCCATTGTTGCTGGGGATATGGAGGGCTGAGTGAGATGGAGAACAAAAGTCCCAGGTTCCACAGGGAGCTTCTGCGCAGCACACTTTGACAGATGATCAGCTATGCTGTTTTCCGCACGGGGTACGTGCTCTGTTTGCAATCCGTCAAAGTGCTCCTCCAATCTCCTCACTTCCTCGACGTATGCCTCCACCAATGGACTTTGGTAATCCTTGTTAACTTGTCTCACCACAAGCTGTGAATCTCCTTGAATGATTAGCTTCTTAATTCCCAATTCAGCTGCAATCCTCAGCTCGGCAAGGAGCCCTTCATATTCTGCTGTATTGTTGGTTGCTTCTTCCCGGGCAAAATGCATTTGGACGACGTACCTCAAGTGCTCCCCGGAGGGGGCAACAAGAAGCACGCCAGCTCCTACACCTTGTAGGGAAAAAGCACCATCAAAATACATAATCCATTCTTGGGGCGATTCGTTGCCGGGGATAGCTGTCTCCGTCACTTCCTCATCAGGGGTTGGCGTCCATTCTGCAATAAACTCTGCCAATGCCGTGCTCTGAATAGTTGACATGCTTTCAAACTTCAAACCAAAACTGGATAACTCCAAAGCCCACTCCACTATTCTGCCGGTAGCCTCAGGGTTTCGGAGTATCCGTTGCAACGGGAAACGAGTGACAACCGTGATCTCATGGGCTTGGAAGTAGTGGTGCAGTTTCCTTGAGGCCATGATGAGACCAAAAATCAACTTTTGCACGCCAGAGTACCTCGATCTAGCCCCCTGTAATTAGGAGCCGACGAAGTACACTGGGTGCTGCACCACTTTCTTCCTTGCCGCGTCCTTGGGGTTGCTCTCATTGCCGTGCTCATTGCTGTCCTGATCCTTCTCTGACTCTGCTGGTCTCTGCTCACTCTCTGCCTCATCCACTTCTCGCTGCGCTACCAAAGCTGCACTGACTACTTGGTTGGTTGCCGCTAAGTACAGCAGCAATGGCTCCTAGGGTTTGGGAGCGACCAAGGTAGGCATGGAGGACAATTAGGCCTTCAACTCTTGCAAAGCTGCATCTGCTTCCGGGGTCCACTTCATGGGTCCTGCCTTCTTCAAAATTTTGAAGAACGGCAGGGCGCGCTCGGCAGACTTGGAGATGAATCTGCTTAGCGAGGCAATGCACCCTGTCAGATGCCTCACATCCTTAACTGTTCCTGGTGCTTGGATCTGCTCGATGGCCTTGATCTTGTCGGGATTGGCTTCGATCCCGCGATGGGATACAAAGAACCCAAGCAACTTGCCGGAGGGAACACCAAATACACACTTCTCCGGGTTGAGCTTCAAATTGTTTTTGTGCAGATTAGCAAACGTCTCCTCCAAATCTTGAATAAGGGTGGCCCTATCCTTGGTCTTGACCACAATATCATCCATATAGGCTTCTATGTTTCTGTGCAACTGTGGCTCAAAACCAATCTGGACTGCCCTTGCAAAAGTGGACCCGGCACTCTTTAATCCGAATGGCATGCGAACAAAACAGTACGTACCACATGGAGTGATGAACGACGTCTTCTCTTCATCTTCCTTGGACATGAAGATCTGGTGATACCCAGAATATGCATCCAGAAAGGAGAGTAAATCACAACCTGAAGTGGAATCCACAATCTGATCAATACGCGGCAAGGGAAACGGGTCCTTCGGGCATGCCTTGTTGAGATCTGTGAAATCTATGCAAAGCCTCCACTTCCCGTTAGCCTTACGGACTACCACTGGGTTTGCCAACCACGTGGGATGCAGTACTCCTCTGACCAATCCAGCTGCCTCTAGTCTCTTGATCTCTTCTGCAATGAACTGCTGCCTCTCCAAGGCCTGCTTTCGCACTTTCTACTTGATAGGTCGGGCATGTGGGCAGACAGCAAGGTGGTGCTCGATCACCTCCCTGGGAACACCGGGGATATCAGATGGTTGCCAGGCAAACACATCGATATTCGCCAGCAGGAAGGCAAAGAGCGCACTTTCCTATTTGTCGTCGAGGGTGGCGCTGATAGTGAAAGTACCATCAACGCCAGCCAGCCCTGCCGGGACCTTCTTCACTTGGGGTGCAGCGACCTTGGATCTCTTGCCATCGGAACACTCTGGCACGTCGTCAATGGGTGCCGTGCACTCGGTGGGAGCCCGCTTCCCGGACTCTTTGCCGGAGTCCCTGCAATCCCTCTTCTTTCCTTTGCTTTCCTTAGCGGGAGCTGCTGCTGCCGCTGCCTCTGCTGCGACCGCATCCCGGTAAATCTTGTCCACACAAATGATTGCATCCTTCTCATCTGATGGGATGGTGATGACTCCCAGTGGCCCAGGCATCTTCAAGGTGTTGTAGGTATAGTGAGATGCTGCCATGAACTTAGCCAGGGCCGGGCATCCAAGAATCCCATTGTATGGCAGGGGGAGGTCAACCACATCAAACACAATCCTCTCAGTCTGGTAGTTCAGTTCTCCCCCAAACGTTACCGGCAACGTGATCTTTCCCTTAGGACGGCTCCTGCCAGGATTAACTCCTTGAAACGTGCCGGTAACCTCCAGCTCTTCCTCTGCTATCTGAAGCTTGCTGATAACTGCTGGGGAAATTAGATTCAACCCGGCCCCGCCATCCACCAACATCTTCGTGACCTTGAGGTTGCGGATTGTTGGGGAGACCAACAATGGCAAACACCCCACCGTAGTGGTACGGCTAGGATGATCCTCCTCGTCAAAGATGATGGGCGTACGGGACCACTTGAGCGGCTTCCGGGCCTCGGGCCTCAGGCGCTGGCTCCACGGCATTGACTTCTCCCGCCCACCGCTTGAGTTGGCGGTGAGAGGTGTGCAGAGATGCACCCCCGTCAATGCACAGGGCGTCGGTGGCCTTCTGAAACTCTTGCTCACTAGTTTCCTCTTCATCCCCTCCATCACTCTCATCACCATAGGCTTCCTTCTCTCGACCTCTGGCGGGTTTTCCTTGGTTCCGAAAGGGTTTGCCGGGGCGATTTACTTCACCACCTCGGCCCTTGCCGCCAGCAACATTCTGACCCTTTTCCTTGTCATGCTTCTCATACTCTGCTTTCTGTCTTTTGACAAGTTACTCAACCTGATAACACTCATGAAGGTCGTGGCCCTTGGTCCAATGAATCTTGCAATACAGCCCATCACCTTTCCCGGCTTTCTCGGCAGCAGCAGCTTCCCGGCAGTCAGCGCACATGGCAGCTTCCTTGCTGGGGGCCTCAGCTTTGGCCTTCTTGCCGGTACTAGGCATACCCGATCCTTCAACAGTCATTACTGCCTTATCCCTTCGCTTCTTACTGCGCTTCTTGCTCTTCTTCTGACTAGTTGATTCATCCTCATCCTCTGAATCAATATTGGTGCAATCTTCCTCTCCGGGCAACTTTCTTCCCTCCTCCATCCGAGCACCCTTATCCACCAACGTGTAGAGCTCCTTCACAGTCTTGGGCAACCGTACGTTCATCTTGGAACGAATCCAGCGGTTGGGCACATTGGACTGGAAGGCAACTATCACGGCTGCCGGATGGATATTTGGGATATTTCTATGAACTTTGCTGAATCTCTATAAATACTTATGGAGGGTCTCTCCTTCCTTTTGTTGGAGAAGTTGCAAGTCGCTGGGTCGGCCCGGCTCTTGGTGGCCACCGGTGAACTCATGGCACAGGTCTGCCTATGATGAAATGGAGTTCTCTAGCAGGTGCATCAGCCAAGACCTCACATTGGACTTGAGGGCCAAAGGAAAGTAGTTGGCGAACACCTTCTCATCTCTTCCCCCGGCAGCCTGAACATCGATGGTGTAGATGCTCAGGAACTCTGCCGGGTTCAGCCTCCCATCGTACTTCTCAGGTATCTCTGGCTTGAACGTGCAAACGGACGGCCAACGGACTTGCCGCGGCTCACGGGTAAAGGCAGGGCAGCCAACCTCAAAAGGTAGGCACCCGCCAATACTGAGCGCGGCCTCGTCGACGCCGGGGCCGTCGCAGCGTTGCTTGACAACGGCGCGTGTGTCTCCTCTCCGCCTATCCTCCAGGGCTCGTCGTTGGCCGGGACACGCTCGAGGGTCAGAAGAGGCCATCGAGACGTCGTCGGGGTCTTGATTCTGTTGTGCTCGCGCTTGCTGCCATGGCGGGGACTGCACCGTGGGGACGGCCCCTTCTGTACGGTCAGTAGTATGAGCCATTTCTATCGCTTGGGGCGGCCGTGGTGGGCTAGCTCGCCATGAGCCCCCAGCTTCGGCGAAACCGAGCAGACTTTGGATGGTGGCACGCCATTCGTCCATTTGCTTGGCCGCTAGCGGAAACCTCAGCAGCAGCTGAGCCCGTGCCATGACCTTCGAGGCTGTACTTGGCATGGGTGATGATGAAGTCGATCGCACCGTCGCTCGGCTCCTGACGGTGCCAGTGGCGGCAGCACTACGCCCTGCTACTGCGGGGTGACCACCTGGATGGCAGGGTGGTGCGGCGAAGGCGCTCGAGGGCCAGTGGCTCCGTCGGGCGCAGCGGCTTGGTCGACCCATCCCGGGGGAGGTGCACGCGCTGCGACCGCACCCATGGTGTGAGCAGTCGGAGGGCGGTGATTCGCCCCGGCCCGAGCGTCGTTGCTGCGGCTGTGCCCGCCGGCGGGCGGAAGGGGCGCAGATGGAGTAACCCCTTCACTCGGACTTTATGGAGCGTGGCCGTCAGGATGTTGCTGATGCTGCTCTCCTCCGATGTCTCCTGCTCCCGCGTCGGCCGCAGGGGAAGTGGTGATGGCGCTGCCTGCTCCGACCACATCCCCAGCAGCGTTCGCGTCCTCGCGTGTCTCCGTGGCCTCCTCAGCGTTGGAGGCCGCGGGTGGCAGAGCCTTCGAGGTGGAAGGACGAGCTGAAGAACCGGGTTTCTTCTTGGGCGCCATGGTCGATGGCGTCGTCGATGATGCTGATGGTGATGAAGGTGACGCGGTACACACACCTTCAGGTTCGCGCAAGCGGTCCCCCTACCTGGCGCGCCAAAGATGTCGCGGGAAACCGCGACCACCTATGGGACCAGGAGGCCCCTTGCTGGTTCGGCAGGGGGGCATCGCATTGCACAAAGAGCAGACGAGCGTGTGGCAGCACGACAGAGATCACACATGCATTTTTACCTAGGTTCGGGCCGCCGTGAGGCGTAAAACCCTACTCCTGCTTTGGTGGATTGATGGTCGAAAGGTGGTGGTGGAGCGTAGTACACTTGCCCGGCAAGGGTTGCCTCAGGGCGGCAGTGGCTACGCGCGTATGGGGGTCTGAGTTATCCAACCTTCTAACCCTCTCTACGGTCGCCATGGGCCTCCTTTTATAGATTAAGGGGTCACCACAATGGCAAAACAGTCATTATGCATTGATAAGATAGCAAACAGCGCTATCATACCTAACTCTGGGGGCTGACAGGGTGCATTAAATGCACCGCTTAACGTCACATCGTTGGTTGCCCGGCAAGGCTTGCCGGGCTATCTCGCCAGCTCCACGCCTGCTCACTTGACACGTCGCAGGACGGGTGTCATCTGCAGGTGTTTCCTGTAGGGAGAGGCTGCCATATGGTGAATGGCTGCCACTTAGTCACTCCGCGGTTTGACACCGCACTGATTGACGACGTGGGTCGTGGGGAAGTAGTTGGTGAGGTGGTTTTGCCTCCGTGTGCCCCGACAGGCCCTGCCGGGACGTCTTGGACGTCGTCTCCCGGGGGTGGCCTCGCCCCTTGCCGAGCTCGCCTGCCCGGCAAAGGAGGCCCTTTTCCTGATGGTGCCTTGCTTCTTTGGCTTGATCTTGGTCCCTCTGATCTGCATGTTAGTCCTTTGAACCTCTTTGTCCCTTGTATTCTGACTTGGGTTGGTGCTTCAATCTCATCCCCGTGCCTGTGCACAGTATGGGCAACAGACCCAGGGTTTGTTGCACCGACACCGTGTGTGCTTTGATGAGCTAGGCATGTGTTTAGCTGCACGAGCTGCATGTTTGATGACGAACCAGCGATAGCTTCCTCTTATGGACATCAAACTTTTCTACCATTAACGTGCACTAATACAACTGTCATGTCAAAATTAGAAAAATTTCAGGGGTTATTTGACCTTTTAAAGACATTTAAGTGATTTTCTAGCCATTTAATGACCATAATTCAAATTTAAACTACATGTACATGCAACAGCTAACCATAACAGTTTGAAAAATCATATTTGTGTACTTGTCTGCGAGTTAATTCCATGTGCAATAAATTGGAAGGAATTTTCAAACATATTGGTGTCACGGCTTGGACACAAGCATTGAGTTCCATGGCATTTAAATTCCAAAAATATCAAAAATTATCAGAAACACATGAAACCTTGCTTGACGTAATGGTATGGCACCAAGATGTTGTGGTAAAAAATTTGGTATGTTTGATGAAAGTCTGAACACACACCCCTCACAAACCGGAGCAACTCACTAGAAGGCTCGTGGTTCCGACAGGGAATAATACATGTTTGATGACGAACCGGCAATAGATTCCTCTTATGGCCTTCAAACCTTTTCTACCGTTAACGTGCACTAATACAACTTTGATGTTAAAATTTGGAAATTTCTGAGGTCATTTGACCTTTTTAAGACATTTAAGTGATTTTCTAGCCATTTAATGACCGTAATTCAAATTTGAACTACATGTACATGCAACAGCTAACCATAATGGGTTCAAAAATCATATTTGTGTCCTTGTGTGTGAGTTAATGCCATGTGCAGTAGATTGGAAGGAATTTTCAAACATATTGGTGTCACGACTTGGACAGAAACATCGAGTGCCATGGTAACACAAAATAAGCATTCGTGCCTTATATGAGGAAAAAAATGTAAATATCTGGCAAGAAAACCGGGCCCCACATGATTGGCACTCTTTCGTGCCTCAAAGTTTGGAAGGTGAGTGGCGTGGGTTATTATAAGACGCGGTTCTGTATTGGAAACCGTCAGCGATTAAGTTCACACGCGGCTTTTGTTGCGGGAATCGGGTGCAATTCAAACTACAGTACTCGTAAATTCCGGCGATCGGCGTGTGAATTGTTCCCGTGGATCTAGATTCCGGCCGCCAATAAATACTACCTTGCTCACGTTGTCCCGCCTGCATTTGATAACCTGCGGCCTTACGATATACGGCTTAATCTGAACAAACGTGTCTTCGGAGTTCCCGCGGGTAAGTTGCTCGGGTTTATTGTATCCCATAGAGGAATAGAGGCTAATCCGACTAAAATCTGTGCCTTATCCCAGCTAGCAGTCCCTACGGAGCTGAAGCACATCCAAAATCTGGCTGGCTATGTGGCAGCCTTGAGCCGCTTTATTTCCCGCCTTGGTGAAAAGGCACTACCACTCTATAGGCTGCTTAAACAGACGAAAAAATTCAAGTGGACCGACGAAGCAATGGCTGCAATGGAAGAAATTAAAACGTTGTTGGCTAGCAATCCCATATTAGAAGCGCCCGGCATAGGTGAACCAATGCTGCTATACATCTCGGCCACAAATCAGGTGGTCAACGCAATTCTCATCGTCGAACGAGAAGAAGAGGGTCATAGGTTTTGGGTGCAAAAGTCGGTCTACTAAGTATCAGAGGTGCTCACACCATGCAAATTCAGGTATCTGTATTACCAAAAGATCACCTACACAGTCTTCGTGGCATCCCGAAAGCTCCGACATTACTTTCGAGAGTGTTCAGTCACGGTGGCATCTAAAGTACCGCTGAATGACATAATTAACAACATGGATGCCACTGGCCGCATAGCCAAATGGGCTATTGAGCTCCTTGAGGGAGCCTCGCCGAAAACTCCATTGGAAGCTGGGAAGAGCTCGAGGATGCCTTCCGAGCTAACTTCCAAGGCACTTATGTTCGGTCCCCCGGATGCTGACAACTTGAGCCATGTTGTTCAAAAGCCCGGAGAGTTAGCCCGGCAATTCTGGAATCTGTTCTTGACTAAAAAGAACCAGATCATCGATTGCCCGGACACTGGGGCAATAGCCGCCTTTAGGCACAGTATCCGGGACGAGCGGCTTACCCGCCAGCTCGGTCAAGACAAGCCGAAGACGATGTCGGCACTCACCTCTCTCGTGACCCGCTTTTGCGCAGGCGAAGATAGTTGGTTAGCTCGTAGAAGCAACCACCCGAACGAACCCGGCACCTCTGAAGCCCGCTATGGAAACGGGAAACTGCGGCGCAATAAGAATAAATGTCGGCACAACGGTGGCGAGGCCGACGACATGAAAGTGAATGCCGGATTCAACAACTCAAAATCAGGACCGCGGAAGAAACCATATAAAGGGAACCGGGATGGCCCCACCGCGTTGGACAAAATCTTGGACAGACCCTGCCACCTAGATCCACGGCATTGCAGACAAGCCTGCCAACCACACCAACCACAACTATTGGGTGATCAAACAGGCTGGCAAGCTCACAGCCGAGGAGCAAGGAAAGGGCCCCCGCGGTGAGGATGATGACGAGCCTCGTGGGACGAATAACGGAGGCCAAAAGTAGTTCTGAACATGATCTATGCAACACATGTACCTAAAAAGGAGCGGAAACGTGCACTCCGAAATGTCTACACTGTCGAGCAAGTGGCCCCAAAATACAACCCATGGTCGGCTTATCCGATCACTTTTGACCATAGAGACAATCCGACCAGTAGCCATCACGGAAGAACGGCGGCCCTGGTGCTCGACCCCATCATGGACGGATACAACCTCACCAGAGTCCTCATGGAAGGAGGCAACAACTTCAATCTATTTTACGCAGACACAATGAGGAAGATGGGAATCGACCCCTCAAGGATCAAACCCAGTAATACCACCTTTAAAGGGGTAATCCCAGGCATCAAAGCACGCTGCTCGGGCACCATCACACTAGAAATAGTGTTCTATTCGCTCGAGAACTTTTGTAGCAAAGACTTGATCTTCGACATCACCCCTTTTCGCAGCGGCTATCACGGACTTCTCGGCCATACAGCGTTCGCTCGCTTTCACGCCGTCCCACACTACTCATACTTAAAGCTCAAAATGCCAAGACCCAAGGGCGTCATCACCTTTAACGGCAACACCGAGCGCTCGCTCCGAACTGAGGAGCACATAGCAGCCCTTGCAGCCGACGTACAGGCCATCAAAGGGGCGCCAAGGACCAACACTCACATCAAGGGGCTAGACGCACATAAACGAGCTCGAGCTACAACAGCACTTCCGGGGCATTCAAATGCTCACCCTAAATAGGACACGCCCCCCACAGCACAGCTTTTCTATCGGCAAAATATGTCCCTCGGATACACCATTTCGCTCTTAAAATTCCTTGGGCAGCTGTGGGGGCAAAAAGTTGAAGGGTCAAGTATTCGGCTTAACTGAACCATGGCCAAATATTTCTTCGGACCATTACGAGGTACCGTCGAGGGCCTGATTGGCATAAAGCTAACATATTGCGGCAGATTCTCAAGATCTCTCCCTCAAGGGCTCCTCAGCAGATCTCCGTTTTTCCAGATTATGAAACCCACTCAGAGCGAAGGCGCAGACGTGCAGCAGGGCGCAGTAGGGACGTCAAACCACTCATAGAGGCCCTGTGTAAACCTTTCCTCTGCCTTTTCTTTCTATAGAGTCTCTGTAATAATTGTTTCGGCAGTTCAAAGTGTACGGTTGGACGTCACACATTAATCGGAAATAAAGACCATCGTTACGGTCCCTTTTCGGTATTATTTGCATATCTCTTTTTGTCTTTTCATGCCGAAACACACTTGTTCGATACATGTTTACTTCAGATGTGATCGGTTAATAAACTAGGGGCTTGACCATGAAATTCGCCCCAAGCATCATTCCGGCGCCATCTCTCTCTTACGTGCCCGGTGTCTCGGATATTGCATTATATGAATCGGCTCCAAATTATGTCTTTTGTCAATGGTTGGGTTACCCGGCTCTTGTGCTTGCCCTCTTATGTTCTGCACTGTTCGGCTAAGAGGGTAAAGGGAGAACCACTGCGATTGAACTTCTAGCTAGTCTGGTTAAGTACCTCAGTGGAGAAAGCTGAAAACTGACTGTCATAATAAGCGAGAACCGGTCGGTGATCCGATGACAAGTGTTAAACTGAAAATCGATATAGGTTATGCCATGTTATACGAAGGGTTTGTATTCACATAAACCAAGTGATAATGGTTTTAACCACGGCACACCCGGACATCACAAAACACTTGGGGCTAGTCACTAGCCCCCGCAGTCAAACTCCTATGGCTAAATGAAAGCAGTAAATCCACATAGTCCGATTGCCTCATTTCCCTTACACACTACCGCCTTCGGGCACCGAGACGTCGGCTAAGGGTTACAGTGTGGTGGTAGAAACACCCCTTGTAGCATCTACAAGGGGGCTGAAGCCGACGAGCGGTAACTTTCAGATTCAAACGGTCGCACAGGAGTCAAAATAAACAAACAAATCATGACATAGCATGAAAACAATTGCATTATAAAGCACAACGGTTCAACTGTCATCGGATACATGATAGTACACTCATTCATAAATTACATCTTTGAGGCACTGAGCCTCTATCACCCGAGCACCATCCATTACGATAGGAAAATACTGCTTGGGGCGCCTATGATCCTTCCCAAGAGGCGGGGGTCCGGTGGCTACTTCGGCTGGCTTGATCTTCGGCCAGTGCACCATTGTCTTCGGGCCATCCAAACTCGCTCGATGCATGCGGCGCAGCGCTTCAAGATATCCATGCGAGGTGCGGCATCGCATAACTTTTGCACCAAGCCCAAGTAGCTGCTCGACAGTAGCTCTGAAGGCCATAGCCTGACACAGAGGTCCTCATGGCCGGCTCCGCCATCCGGTGCAGCTCCATCAACTGCTTCATCTAGTTGATGAGGAGGGGAGGATGCTCAGGGGCTTGAAACTGCGCCCAAAACACCCTCTGTTCAGCATGCCCCTCATGGGACGCAAAGTACCTCGCCGCATCTGCCGCACTCCTCGGAAGATCTACAAAGGCACCTGGGGAACGCCACACTCGCGTGAGCAAAGAAAACCTTTTTCCACCAAAGACACTTTGCAGTAAGTACGGCTTACCATCCGCGATCAGCTTGACCTGGCGGAATTACTCTTCATGGCTTCACGCCTTTACCCGTTCCTCCTTGATTGCCGACCTCAACGAGGTCAACTCGGAGACCTGATCCTTTCCTTTTTGCTCAAGGTCCTCACATTTTGTGATGACTTCCTTGAGCTCCTGCTGCACCTCGGCCACTCTGGCCTCGTGCTTCTCATTGACAGTCTTCACTGTCGATAGTTCTGCGGCCGCTCGTTCGACCGCCATTTTCTGTTCTACGACCTCTTGCTTCGCCTTCTTTAGCTCAGCCTTGAGATTCTCGACCTCCGCGGCAACAGCTGCAGTTACAATAAGCACCCCTTGCTCAGGGATATATCAGAATACCTCGCTTGATGAGGAAGACCATCGTATTAAACAGTCCAGTCCGGACCTACCTTGCTCTTCGTCGAAGCGTTTGTTGAGAAAGTCAAGCTCCTCATCGGAACTCTTGAGCTTCTGATTTACCTCGGCCAGCTCCATGGCGTTGGTGGCTGCCGCCGAAGACGAGGCCTGCACAATAGTATATGCACGTCAGACTCCCGAGATATCGATTTTTAGATTCTCTGCTAGATTTTTGGCATCTGGCTGTACGTACATGTACACGGTTTTGACTGGACTGCCTGAACTGCTATCGCTCCTTACTTGGCCACGATTCATCATGGCAGACAGACCGATCGACTAGTATGTCCACAGACAACGCTACGTACGCTTTGATTGGGTGGGTCCCAGCTGTCAGGGAGGGCAAGGAGGCACTTCCTTGCGTGTGAATATATAGCTGGCGGGTCCCAGCGGTCAGGGGCAGAATCATATATTTTTTGGCCGTAATAAGGAGGCACTTCCTTGCGTGCCAAGATGTTGTTGGTGGGTCCCAACTGTTAGGGGCAGGCATAAAGAGGCACTTCCTTCCTTGCAAAGATATACGTGGTGGGTCCCAGCTTTCAGGGGAGGAATAATTTTATTTTCGCGTAATAAGGAGGCGGTTGCATGCGTGCGTCCATGGACCTGGTGCGTCCCCACTGTCAGACTCTCCACGTACAGTCCTCTTCCGATGACTCTCGCTTGTTGACCATGTTGACACGCTGCGCTGAGCGCACCAAGGCGGTGGACGACGGCGAGGCCCCAGACGGCAACGAGCCGGTGATGGGAAGACGAGGCAGTGGAGTCGCAGACAGAGAGGTGTACGAGGGTTAACTGGTTCTAGTGCGGCGTGGTTCTGCAGTCGGCGGAGAATAACAGGAGGTGTGGAGGGGTAGAGGGATGGCTTGGCCGGCGGTGGGGTAGCGCTTCGCAGCGAAGCATGCTAAGCAGAGCTGCTAGTAGCCGGAGGCGGGAGCAGGTGGTCCCGACGGCGCTGGAGGAAGAAGACGAGAGATTAAAGATGAATGCCGGCCGTTAGATGTAAATCCAACAGCTATCGATGTCAGAATCATTTGTTGACTAAGTTGACAACGCCTTGCGTTGGCTTCGACCTATTGGCCCACATTTCAGCTTCCAAAAATGTCGCACATATTCAACCCATTTTTTTAGAATTTATAGTCCATTCGCTGCGCTGGGTGAAAAAATAATGTAGCATCCATGTGGCCCATTTATTTTTTTTCTAAAAAAACTACAGCCCATTTGCACTTTCTAGAAATACACGAATTTGCTGGCCTGGCTGAACAAATAATGTAGCGCCCATGCGGCCCATTTATTTTTTCCTAAAAAATTACAGCCCATTTGCACTTTATTGAAATACATGATTTTGCTGGGCTAGTTCTAATTATAATGTTGTGTTGGGCGCAACAATGTTATCAAAAAATAAACAGGGGCTGAGCATTTTGTTATAAATATATTTAAATAATAAGTGATTTATTTACATTGGTCCTTAAATCTTACCAAGGTTTTGTACACAATCACCTGTATTTTCGTTGATCTTAAGTAAAAAAATAGATTTTATTATTAAACATTTATTTTTATAAGTTCATAATATATGGGATATTTTTTTTCTTATATATGTAAGTATCTGTTAAATATACGATGATAATAACAATAATATATAATAACATATAAAATAATATTAATATATATAATATAGTTAGAAGGGAAACATAAGTTGGACCTGGCGTTCTTATTCTTATATAGAAAAATAGAACAGACCTCTGCGTTTTCTTCAAAAGAATACATAAGTTGGGCTGCGGATGTTTAAGAACAAATAAAACCTTTGATGGAAGGGCCATAGGCCGGTCGAAACATGATGGCCCTCAAACAAATACAAACCAGCATGTCGTGGGCTGCACATGTTAAAAAAGAAAGTCTAGACTGGGCAGCCCACAACCCAACTGATACTTATTTTTTAAAGTGCTAAAAATAGATCTCTAGAATTCATAAAATACTTCATATGCTCAATACAACAAATCTGAAATTCAAAAGACATTCATATCTGAAAGTACTCTCAAATCTGAAACGCAAAACACAACCTGCAAATACTGGACAACCCTAAGCTCCTCCTCAGACTATTTGGGGGGGGGAGTCCCCTCCTATTCCTTGGCGGCAGACAGCCGCCCCGTGGAACGAGGTGAATGGCGAGGGAGAGGATGGCGGGGAAGCATCGTCTCGACGACTGTTTTTCTCCTCTTGCAGTTGGGTTCGGTCGACGAAGACTCCACCGGCTCGCTCTGCCATGGCACACTCACAAACAGCACCGTGTAGATGCTCGATCCTTCAATCTCAGGTGGATGCTCCATCTTGGATCGATACTCCCACCACCGCAGCCTCACGATCGGATCCGATGAATCTGTTTGCTCCATGGCCCAGAGGAGCAGCTCTATGTACTCCCGCGCGACTCCCTCCTAGTGTATCGCCTCCTTTTCGCTCTTTTCCAGATATTTGGCCATCGCTTTCGCCGTCGCCGCTAATTGCTCCGGGTTGTCAAACCAAGATTGTATCTCCAACATCCTAGCTAGCTTCACAGGGTCGCCGCCTGCGAGCCACATGTATCAGTTGTACTCCTCCATCGATCTACTTCTCCGCAGCACCTTCACTCGCTGATGGTGGTTTTTCAATGGAAGAGGAGAGGAGCAGCGCTGGTGTTGGATTAGAACGGGAGAGGAGAAGTGGTGGTTTTGAAATGGAAGAGGAGAGGAGCGGCGCTGGTTTTGGATTGGAACAGGAGAGGAGCGGCGGTGGTTTTGAAATGGAAGAGGAGAGGAGCGGCGCTGGATTTGGATTGGAACAGGAAAGGAGCGGCGGTGGTTTAACAGGAGAGGAGCGGCGCTGGTCTTGGAAGTATTTTTTTGTTTTGTGTATTTTGGGTCAAAGTTTGACCATGTACTGTATTTGACAAGCAAAATGTGAATGCATGTCATCAAAAATTGTATCGTTTGGTTCATATCTGAATGTACTTTCAAATTATATTATTTTTGCAACGTATAACATATATTTTATTTGTGAAAATCATGGTCAAATATGACCCAGAATACATGGGAGACTAGATAATGTGGGGTCGCTTTCTTAATTGAAGGGTAAATTGATTTTGATTTTGATCTAGTCACAGCGCGCCGGCCCTCTCGTCCAATCCTAAATCGCTGCCGCACGCTCCTCTCCCTCTTCTCCATTGCAAAACCACCCCCTCTCCTCTCCATCATCTCCATTCCAAAACCACCATCTCGCATCTCCCTCTTCTCCATTGCAAAACCACCCCCTCTCCTCTCCATCATCTCCATTCCAAAACCACCGTCTCGCCTCTCCCTCTTCTCCATTTCAAAATCACCCCCTCTCCTCTCCATCTTCTCCACTGCAAAATCACCGACTCACCTCTCCCTCTTCTCCATTGCAAGACCATCGTCTCACCTCCCATCTTCCAAAGCTAGCACCGGACCTCTTAGAAGGACATCTATGGAGAGGATGCAGCAGCGAATCGGGCAGATCACCGGCGGCGACGAGGCGAAGCTAGCCAGGTTGAAGGAGATCCTTACTTGGTTTGACAACGAGTGGGAGATTTCGAAGACGGTGAGGGTCATGTGGCAATGTATGCGAAAGAGCGAGACGGCGGCGATGTACTCCCCGGTGGCAGTCACGCCGCAGTCCTTTGAGTTCATCGAGTATCTCCTCTGGGCGATGGAGCAGACATATTCGCCCGATGTGAAAGTCAGGCGGAGGTAGTGGGCGTATAGGTCGAAGGTCGAGCATCCAGAGGATAACGAATCGATCAAGTACGGTGTGCCTTTCGTGAGGGTGCAGTGCCAGCCGGAGCCACAGGAGTATTCGTTCTCCCACCACAAGAGGAGGCCGGATGGCGCGACGTCACTTCCCTGCCGTTCTCCACGGTTCCCATGCCGCTCGCCTCATTTCAACGGCGGCGGTAGGGCTTAAGGTAAGCTTCACACTAACCTAATGTTCCATCTGCTCATGCTTACAATCAGTGTGATGGCTAATGAAAATCATGCTTACAATCAGTCTCCGAGTACTATGCCAATCACCCTAAAATAGCTCTGGACCAAAAACAAAGTTGTGACACTGTGTACAAATAAAGAAAAATAGATTGGTGCTTCTTTCAGAAAAGAGTACTCCCTAGAAAAGTGCCAATACAAGCTACTAGTATTTGATTAGAGGATTTGCTGACGAGAAAGATTCGTCCACAGACAGCGCCACCTATCCCACTGGTGGTGGATGCCAATGCTTAGATGGAGCATGGTTGGTGTCGGTAATTTTTATTGGCACCTCGCACTCTGCATATATGCCGGTTCCATCCGTATATTTGTGCAGTTCCACCAAAATGCAGCTGAATAACCCTATTTGCACAGATAATGAAAAAGCGTGATTACATTATAGTGGCACTAGTTGATGAAGCATACACTAATAAATAGAAGAAACTTCATTTTCTTAATGGGAAAATATTGCGATAGTATCACAGTATGCCATGCTGCGAGGGCGAGATGGGCCCTGCGATGCCTCATACGGTAGGCCTCATACTGGAAATCGACCCAATTCTCCCCGATACACCTTCTGCCAGTGATGAACATCAGTGTATAGCGGTAGTACAAGGAGGGGCCTTGAAACATTCCAATCTCTATTTTTGTGCACATCAACTAAAATTAAGCACCCCAGTTTGCAGAAACACTTAAACATTAACAATGGGACTAGTTGATGAAACATATACTAACAAAGAGAAGCACTTTCTTTATCTACATTGGAAATGAAATGATAGAGAGGACACTCGGTCTATTTTAATTGTATTATTACTTCATTTTATCAGTGGCACTAGGGTCGAGCAGGTGGCAAGCGAGGTGCCACTAGATTAAGGTGCAAAATAATAACATTACTGCTTTATCATGGCAGTGCCAAAACAGTAGCACAAGAGCAGAGTCAACATGCAGGATCTTTGGCAAACGGTCGGACCAAAAAGTAACATACCTTGCGATGGGAACCATATCTGCAGTCAACGCCATCGTAGAAGGGATGACACCAGTCACCAACATGGATGATTCAATTCATGGGACCTTTTTGTGCAGTTCACCTAAAATGAAGCAATGTCCCATGAGCTAGCAGCTTCTTCTTCATTAGTTGCAATAAAATTGAGCAACATCAAGGTTGGTCGTGAAGCTCGTGGAATGTTCAACCATAATTTGGATATCATTTGTGTAGTTCAACTAAGATCAAGCGTGAAATGTATATCTCTGTTTGCACAAAAAGGTGGAAAGGAGGGTGACTAACAAGTGATGAAACATACAACAAATGAAAAGAAGCATGTTCCTTATCTGAATGGCGATCCTACAAGGACAGTAGCAATTTCTAAAGTAGCAGCATCGCTAGATATTAGTGTGGGCATTAGGATTAACTATGACAACCGTTAAATATGACATTACTTTAATGGTGCCATTGCTTCATTTTACCAGCAACATTACATTAACAGCTACTAAAGAGTTGGTATTTGGGCACGGGAGAGTAGGCGGACTAGGACAGTTGCATTTCTAATGAAAAGAAGCAACTTATCTTAATGGGAAATTTAGCAGGACATGAAAAACTGTGCTATTGATTCATATTACTGGAGGCATTACATTGAAAACAACATTGGTTTAATGTGTCCTTACTTTTAACAGTGGGACTGCTACATTTTACCAGTGGCATTACATAAGAGGGGCTCGGGGCAACAAACATCAGAACAGGATATCTGGGTTGATCACATTTTTGTTCGGTATAGCCACCTCATACTGTGTGAGGCTAGCAAATCTAGTGCTAGACATACTCTGTTGACTTGTCCCCTAGTCCCCATTTTCTTTCCTTTTCAACCAATAGATCGGTTTATATTGAGTTTGTACTGTGTTTCCCTGTATTTCCCTATTAGACCAAGAGACCAGTTGGATAGCCAGTCTCTGCTACTTTTCGCCCCCATTATTCCCTCTTTCGACCAAGTCCTAGATTCAGGTAACAAATCTTCCCCCACCCCCACCCCCTTTCTTCCTTGTTTGAACCAAGTAGTACTAGATTCGACTGCATGAAGTAGTTTTACCTCTTAACAGTAAAAATTTAGGTGGCTTTCGAACAGCCGATCGATCCTATCTA
This sequence comes from Thinopyrum elongatum, assembly GCA_011799875.1. Taxonomy (NCBI): domain Eukaryota; kingdom Viridiplantae; phylum Streptophyta; class Magnoliopsida; order Poales; family Poaceae; genus Thinopyrum; species Thinopyrum elongatum. Next base: position 447,810,748 of record CM022301.1, on the reverse strand, counting down.
CGAGGGGGGCTGAGAAATAGTAAAAGCTACAAATGCAGCGACGTCAGGAGTTGGGGCAGTAGAGCAAGGCCGGTTTCGAAGGAAGTTATACCGGAGGGTCGCCGGGATGTCGCTAGGTGGGCGGCGGGAGGCCAGATCTGCCCACACTACGTCAGCGAGGAAGATGGGGTCGAAGGCCCTCCCTAGCCGGCACTGCGTGGGAGAGAACGACAAGGCACGCTGATCGGGACGCGCCGGCAGTGGGTAAGAGCCATCGCTGAGGACGACCGCGTGAACATTGCACCTTCTCACCTTCCCCGGCGGAGGGGATCCGGCCGGATCTGTGACCAGCGGTGAGCAGAGAGAGAGTGTGGCCACCGCTGTCGTGTTTAGATCTGGAGAGGATGAGAGAGAGTGAAGAGAGCAACACTAGCAAGCAAGCGCGAAGGCTCCTGCCTATATAGTGCAGTAGTTTTCTTTTATCTACCGGAGCCGGCTAGATCTCGTCAATGACTGTCAAGAAGTCTTCATGCACGTGCCCCGGAGGCGCAGTTGTTGTCATTTTGATCTGAAGCACCGGATTAACATATAACACGAAAAAATGCCACATGGCAAGAAACCATAACCTCACTACCCCAAGAAGACAACATGAATCTTGATGGACAAACTAGACCAGGATCAAAGCTCAAATTAAAGACAAACTCGTAGAAAAGGGGTCAATTGATAGATATCCTAATTAACATAGCCGGCTTGACCTAGATGGCAGCCGAGTAGTCTTCGTGCATGTGCCCCCAATGACCAGCGCCTTGGAGGAACGCAGTTGTCGCTGTTTAACCCTCACAGTGATCCGAAGCACATGACACCTAATATTGCGAGATGACAAGAAACCTTTTTTTTAGATTTCTCATCAGAACTACAGCCCTGTACAAGACAACCTGCATGATATGTAGACGATAGCCAATCCAGCCGTCTGCTGGAGTCTGGTCACATGCATGGATGAACTGATCTCCCGTGTCATGCAGGGATCGTCCAGGCACCGACGTGTTTACAGCACTGCTCCAGTACTATCGCTCGTCTCTCTCTTCTATTAACTCAGCCGACTTGCGGGGACGGGGGAGTGTGCCTATGGTCAGTTCTCAATTGCGGTCACACATGTGTGTGCAAACGCAATAGGACATGTGTTCCATTCGGAGAGTAGCATGCCAGACCGACCGACCGTCTGGGTGCGACGCAAACGCGACGGGCGTGATGTATACATGTGTACTGCCATTTTCCTGAGGCTTTGCTCCATGGTGCAATCCATGGATACAAAATTATATATAAAAGTCGAGGGCGGGGCTTTTCTCGCACGGTAGGCGGGGCAGTTCCGCCTTGTCAGTTTGACAGAGAGGCGAGAAGATGAGCGAGTAGGCTGCTGCAAACATAGGGCTGTGTGATTTGACGGCTCATTACTGCTGGACAGGTGGGGCCCTGAGATTTGACTTGCCATTATCATTATTACTGCGGTGCTACGACCGGCGTGAGTCTCCCGATTCCTGACCACCTCCATGGTATATAGGTGCCAAGTACTAGTACTCCTTACTCCTTGGCAAATGCAGTAAATACTACGAAGAAAGAGATAGAGAGAAGTAAAAAAATACTCTTATAGCCAACCTTATAGCTAACCTTGTTGTATGAGTGACTAAGTGATGACTATGTATGACATGCCAACATCAGATAGCCTAACGCACCTGGACGGAGGAAGTAGTTTCATGCATGAGAAGTAGGCAAAAAATATGCTCATTTATAGCCGTCTGAAATCTCCAAGGGCGCGACCGCGCGAGCGAGGCGACGGTCGTGATAGGCGCGACCATGATACGGGCTGCTGACAGCCCTTGGATCTGAGATCGAACGGTCGCATGCTAAGTTGCTGAAAATTTGCAGAATAACCCTCCAGGATAGGATATTCACCCATACGTCTAGAATCACGCCATGCAACCGTTCGATCTCAGATCCAAGGGCTCTCGGAAGCCCGTATCATGGGAGCATGGAAAGCTTCGTATCACCTGTAATTTTCCCGACGCTTGGCATGTGAACACGCAGATGCATGAAGCTATTTAATTGGGCGTCTAGTAGACATGACATCTAATTGGGCCCCCATAGTACTATGCATGAATCCATTTATCCACCGGGCAAGCCACTACCATGCCGTTCGCACGACCCACTCAAGCATTTTTACAATCGGAAAACCGCTAGCAGTTCGCTCCTACTCGTCCCCGGCCGTCCTTTAACATTACGGCAGTTCGCTCCTAGTCGTCCCGTCCTTTCACATTACAGCAGTTCCACTAATCTTAACCCTCCTCCCAAATCCATGGCGTCCCAAATCTCCATGATCGGTGGTGAGTACAAAGTTAGAACCATCACTGGCGATGAGTTCGACGTCATCTACACTCGTTCTTCCACAACGGTGAAAGGATGCCTTGCTCTCTTCACACGCATGTTCGAAAAGTCAAATGGTGATGAGTGGGTCGATGGGCTAGATGGTGAGTACACCACAGTCCTGGGAAAAGAGAAGAATCTAAAGGAGGAAGAGAGGAAGAAGCCTGTCGTGATCCAAGTTTGCGTGCATAACTTGTGCTTGGTCTACCACATATGCCATGCCGACGTTGAGTGCGAGGATTTTAAGAACTTCCTCGCGGGCGGCAAAGTCAAATTCGTTACTGTAGACTTTACGAATGACAGAAGAGTCCTGAGTCGGATAGGCCTCGTTGTAAGCCAGCCCTTCAACCTCCAGAAGAATGGGCTGGTGCCCTCCCGTCAGCCTTCAATGCTGACCCTGGCAGGAGCCATGGTTGATCCTTCATACGGTAAACTGACGAAACCTCCGCCCGAGTTTCATCTTACATGGCAGTGGAATGTACTAGATAGTGACCACATCCAGTACACTGCAATGGATGCCTACCTTTGTTTCAATATCTACAAGGGTTGGATGAAGAGTGAGAGCCAAGTGTGCGGTTCAAGCAAAGAAGTATCGGCCAAGAGGAAGAGGGACAAGGACGAAGTCGAGCACATGGACGAGTAGTCCGAGTAAGGTGGCAGTGTCGTTGCTCATGGTGGTTCTAATGCAGTGTCTACCAGATTAGTTGCTTAGTTTAATTTCAGGGTGCTTAGTTTTATTTGAGGGATGTGTTGTGCTGAGCCCCCAGCAGAACTATGTTATGTTCCTTCTCGTTACTTTAACTCTTCAGTACATACATACTAGTATTTCTTACAGTTCATCTTGTAGTTGGTAGTACTACCACTCGTTTCTTCACATTATATACGTACAATATATATGGCCAACATCATATAGCCAACAGTTGGCTATACTATTAACCACGCTCTAAGCATGCCACATACGCAAAACACTTAAATGAGATATGTAATTCTAAAAAAAACTTAAATGACAGAAGTTTACCCAAAGCATGAAGGAGTTTAGTTGTCAAAGAATTAAATAGGTATGCTAATTTCTTTAATAGACTTTAGCACCCCATCTAAGCACGTACTAGCTTTTTTAATAGTATTATATGCATAATTTGGCGACGAGCGCTCTCTATATGTACCACATTTTTTCTTTAATTTCATCTTGTTAGTTTTGCTCCATGGCGCAATCCATCGATACTACTACTGTACAAAAGTATACATTTAAAAGGCTAGAGGGCGGGGCAGTCTCACTTGGTCGGTTTCATGAGAGGCGAGGGCCTTTGTGATTTGACGGCTCATTACTGCTGGAAGGCGGGGCCTTATGATTTGACTGCTCGTATAAATGTTGCCAACGACCTGAGGAGGAGCAAAGAACCGTACGGTATACTCAAGTTTTCCACTGGAGTACTAGTACGACGGAGAAGCACAAAACACGGCAGCCCAGTGCGATATGGCGATAAAAAATGATCTAATTTGCTAGTCATCGATCCCACGGCACCGCTCGTCGTTAGCATTGTTCTATTCATGTCTCGCAGAGAACGTGACACGTGCGGCGAAACACCCGAAGCAAAACAAGAAACACAGGAGCAAAAGAAGAAGGAAGATTATCCCCCCCCCCAAAAAAGAAGGAAGACGCACACACAAGTCTGGGGTGCTGCTCTCTACTACATGAAGGGTTGCTGGCCGTGGAGTCGTAACTGCTTCTTCATCGCCTCCACGACCTCCATCTCCTCGCGCATCTCCTCCACCATCTTCTTCATTTTGTCCATGACGCGGGATTTCTCAACGCGAGCCTTCATCATCTGTTCCACGGCCGCATTACGTACCTTGACAGCAGCTGGGTGTTCGATGCGGAGCTTCACCAACTCCTCCTTCTGTTCCATGACGAGGGCGTGCAGCATATTCACCGAGGAACTACTCTTCTCATGCAGCTTCTTCTAGCCAGCGTTCTCCTCCTTCAGCAGGTCGAGCTCATGGCGGAGCTTCGCCTTGTCCTCCTGAAGTTTCAGGATTTCACCGGTCGCCTTCTTACCCGAGGCAATGCTCTCCTTCAACAGCATCACCAAGCCAGCGGTCAACTCTTCCTTCTTATTGAGCTCAGCGGGCATGTCGTCGAGGCTCTCCTTCAGCAGCTCCACCAACTGTCGATGAACTCCTTCTGCTTATTGAGCTGATCGGGCATGTCGTCGAGGGATAACGACTCCAGCACCGCCAGCTCGGCATGTTCGCCTCCGCGGCTAGGGCGCTCCTGGGAGCCCTCGCCTGCCCGTGAGAGATCTTTCGAGGTCTCTGCGAGGCGGCGAGCCCTCTCTTTTTTTCCGCGGCCTTGGTCGCCGCTCCCTTGTTACGAGTAGTTCTCGACCTAGAGCTCTGCACACCGGCCATGGCAAGGACGAACGAACAAGAAAGACATATGAGGAGGAAGGTAGAGTGATTTTCGGCTAGGTAGTTCCCCTTTTTATAACCTAGTACTAGCACTAGTACTAAAACCTGCATAGTGGGAACACGTTCAGGTTTGATACATACTAGGTGTGAGCAGGTTTGCACTTAATTATAGCATGGTAGTACTACTTTGGAATGTGATGGGAACAAGCTAAAGATTAACTGATGGTTTTGGTTTCGAGGCCCGAAACGGCTCCCGATGAGTTTCCTGGAACACAAATTTCAAGTACTACTGCTTAAATGCGGTCGCACAAGTCAGTGATGTAACTAGTCATACATGTCAGACCAAGCCGATGCGTGTCCCTTCGGTGAGACGCCGGTCCGACCGACCGTCTGTTGGTGCGACCGACCGTAAGTATTACGTGATGGAGACTTCTAGTTGTGGATTCGGGTGATTGTCACGACCAAGCATTCAAAAACTATTGATAAATCAATTACCATCTTTTTCCAAACGACCAAGTATTTTCACAGGAATACAATACATATAGATGGAGTGATTGTCACGGTTGCAAATCGCCATGGCGCCGCAAGTTCACTGCAGCAGCAACCGAGTAGGTCACTGCATCGCTGGCGGGGAAGGAGGGCAGCTCACCTCGCCTACGATGCATGCCCAGCGGCGGCGCCGCAGCTGGTCCCGCGATTTGGCATCTCCTACCGCCCATTTGAATAGTTGCACCGGCTGCTCATGCCATTCCGCAGGCATGTGCGTTCTTTCCTCCGCAATCGACTCCGTGAATATGATCTCTGCCATTAGCCCCAGCTCGAAATCAACGCGATGCTGCCAGATGCTGACATCCCTCAGCATCTCTCCCCTGAGATTGACTTGCGCCTCCGCCTTGTACTTCGCCAGGCGCAGCTCCTTCAAATTTGTCTCCAATCGATGCGACGCTTCCTCGATCCGATTTGTCCTTGCTGCCCACCACCTGAAACGCAGCCCTGGCATGTCCTCCGGCGCCACTGATTTGTGACTCCAGAGCAATGGATCCCCTCTGAAACACATGTGGGTTTCGCTCAAAGGCGGCACTGCTGCGGGCCACAGTGAGAGGGCAGCCCACGAGATCCTTGGATCTAATGGATTATCCATGGTGGGATCCTCCATGGCAGGATCCGATGGGCGAGGCGGGGAGGCGAGCGTAGGCGCTGGGAGAGCCCTACGAGGCTAAGATAAAGATAGTACTACTACTCCACTCCATCCATATTTAAATACAAAGGCCACCAACAGTAACCCAGGAAAAAATTGATCATCCTGCCTTATTGGCCCCCTTTTTATTTTGTGCCAATTTTTGACCAAAAATTTAACTAAGAAAATGTTAATGCATGTCACCAAAAATTATATCAGTGGAATCACATTTGAACATAGTTTTCGATGACATTATTTTTTATGACATGCATAAATATTGTGTTACTTAAAATTATGGTCAAAAATTGGCACAAAATACGAAGGAGACCAATGGAAGTAGCAACCCATGATTTAATTTAACTACTCGCATGCACGCAGTGGAGTAGTAATATCTTTCTCAACTATTTCCTCCCTCACGTCCACTCAATTTGCATGCACTGTATTAATTGACCATCAATGAAGTGAACGATTTACACGCATCAAATTAACACATGGGTGGATCTTCGTACAAAAATGCATCCCACTGTGTACCCGCGTGTGCGGGCGAGGGAATGAGTGCGTGTGTGCACATCCTCGCTTCGTGCATGTACTACCAGTGTGCGTGAGAGAGGACGAGTACATTCTTCTGGAACCAGCAGCACGCCACTGTGATCAATCCACACAAAGAGGTCGCGACAACGCCTCCACATGTGCCACGTGGCTTCATGGATGCCCCCACATCATTTTAATCACAATATATTAACTAAAAAAGGGAGAGACACTGTGTAGCGTGCCATTGGAATTCTAATTTACGTGTTTTGCACATACTGGAAGTACTAGTAAGGTACACGTGCATTGCACGCATGAGATTTGGCAACCAAATTATGAATAAATACCACACTATAGCATGTAAGCTTTGAGTCATAAATGCATGATGTAGACGTTCATTTAATTCTTAATAGTTCATCTCATTCAAAATCAATTAGTTTTTATAAAAAAGTTAATCTATTTTATGTGTCATGGAATTATGCGTTGTAAAGCATAAAGTAAAAACAAATAATGGTAATTCAACTAGAAAAAAAGTTTGGGCAATTATGATACGGAAGATTCTAAAACAAAGAAGAAGTACTTGTGTTTTGAGGTTTGTGCATTATGCTTAAGTTCAACCATGGAGTCTTCTAGATTGTACATGTGGCAGAATCTGGTGGAATGTAGATGATATCCAAGTGCACAAGTGCGAGATCGATATTTAAAGAGAGGGGGCGAGAACGTGCGCGGTTGCGCGCAGTGGCGGAGCCATGAAAAATAAATGAGCTAGGGGGCCAAGCATTGCTAATCCTTTACGGGGAGGGCCAATTCATCAACTTAAACCATTTTACCAACAATTGATCTACTGATCACATTCATATTAGCCTCAGTATATAGTGATGTTAGGGGGGGCAGGGCCCTTGCTGCCCCTGTCTTCGCCACTGTGCGCGCGTCTGAGAGATGAAGCGGAAGGCATGCATGATGAGAGGGGGACGATGGATAGATAATGTGGGTGTATCAGCTATGTAATCCTATATAGAGAGGTATAGATTGATCGATGTGTACGTCAGAAAGAGGGTGAGACCTGACTAGATATATGGATCGATCGGTTTGTGTGGAAAACTGGGAAAGACCTAGCTATATATATACACACATAGAGGAACATCGATCATTGCGCATGCATGTGAGAGATAAAGAATGCCCGAAGTGATGAAGAGGGGGAGGTGTGTGTGTGTGTGCACGCATGGGAGACCGACCTGAAGAAAAAGATTGCATGTGTGCGATGGATAATGCTGAGTGGTAGTGTGTGTGCATGCATGCACGAGAGAAAGTTAGTGGTACAATTACAAAGAGAAGACGACTGTGTGGGTGTAAAAGACTAGGTGAGGTCATAATCAATGTAAAGTTGAATTCAAATATTTGAATAAGAGATCATGATGTTTGAAACCCATGCATGCATGAATATAACTAAGATATGCGTGGTGTGGTTTGGAAACAAGCATGCTATACTGTATACACATTGAACAAGGTCAGACTGATTTGAATTTGAGATACCAATGGCAGGCATCATTTGGCCACATTGCATCCATGCACGGACACACTATTCAAATTGGAGATGATGGGTGGCTTTCGCATCACATATCTATACCTCTATATAGTGTGCGAATAACTTTGAAAGATGGTCATTGGATGAAGCCAATCCGACGGTGCAGAGATGGCAAATCCGAGCACTACTGGCTGTTGGATATCATCTACATTCCACCAGATTCTGCCACATGTACAATCTAAAAGACTCCATGGTTGAACTTAAGAATAATGCACAAACCTCAAAACACAAGCACTTTTCCTTTGTTCTAGAATTTTCCGTATCATAATTGCCCAATTTTTTTTCTAGATGAATTGCCATTATTGTTTTTACTTTATGCTTTACAACGCACAATTCCATGAATCTTAAAATAATTAGCTTTTTTATAAAAACTAATTGATTTTGAATGAGATGAACTATAAAAATTAAACGAACATCTACATCATGCATATATGACTCAAAGCTTACATGCTATAATGTGATATTTATTCATAATTTGGTTGTCAAATCACATGCGTGCAATGCACGTGTACCTTACTAGTCTAAATGGTGTGTGTGTATGTGTTGTGCGTGTTAAACACATTGTACGTAGTATCATACATGATTTAGATTCCGAACATCTAGCTAGAGCATACATGTACTATGATTTGAATTCAACATAAAATGGATACATATATTTGAATTCGAGATCGTATGTACATGTAGTTCATATTTATATGGGAGTTTACTACTCCTATATTCATGTCATGTGTTTTGAAGATAATATTTAGATGGTTGTATAACTAACCCGAGTACAATCCCATTCAAACAGGGAAAATGAACTCAAATTTAGTCCATATGCTAGACAACACGAATTTTTTTTATTGTTGAGGGAAGTGCAAATTGATTTGGTACTGTACACGTTAAGTTTGTTGTCCCGATTTTTTTAGTTTTTTGTTGTTGTATTTGAATGCATTTCTATTAATCTAGTAAAACGGGACATGGCTCTCTCTAGTGAGGTGCGAATTGTCTTTTTTTTGTACACGTTAAGCTTGTTCTCCTGAAATTTCAAGCCGCGCCTTGTTATGCCGAAATTTCAACCTAGCATCTCTGTCTATTGTGCTGCGAAACTCCCGCCTATTCAACCCGTGCCTTGTTACCCCAAAATTTTAAGATATCTCTTTGTCTCGTTGTGCTCCGAAAACTCCCTCCATCTCAACCTGCGCCTTACTATCCCAAAATTACAACGCGCGCGAAAACTCCCACCTCCTGCGAAATCCCGACACGTGAAATGCCTGTGATACCCCTGAACCGAAAGAACCACCTAGCTCAAATCGGTGGGGGTACTTTCGTAACTTACCCCACATTTCGGACAAGCGCGTCCCTAAGCCATGGTTCCCACCTCCCATCCCATCCGCCCCCCCCCCCATTCGTACACCGAGGCCGCAAAAACCCGCGAAGCCCCACACCCTCCTCCGTCCGCCACCCAACCGGAGCCTCTTCCCCGACGAAGTCGTCCACAACAACACCTCGACGTCCCTCATCCATCGCACCAGATGAGGATCCATCGTCGATCTCGTCATCCCGCCGGTTCAGCCACCCCGTCCTCCACCTCCAAGGAGCTGCCCCGACATTCCCCTCGTCTTTCATGCCACCTCCATTCCCACGCCGCCGTCTTCACCTGCACCACCGGAAGAGCAGCATCATCACCGATTCCTCGGATGAAGCTGAGGCCTAATTGGCGCCACCAAAGAGGTTCTACACTAATCGCTGCATTTTCTTCTTGATTCGATCTCACGGTGCTGTTGGCGCTCGGTCCCGAGCCGACATGGCGTGGCTCCATCTACGGCGGCGTCGCCGGCCACTTCCTCCACGGCGTCGCTCCCTCGGCAGCGACGTTCACATCAGTAGGAGCTGCTGCTGCTTTGGCTATCGCTCGCGCTGCTGCTCTGCTCTTGCTCTCGGTCCCCTGCCTGGTCTGCTCTTGCTCTTGCTCTTGCTCGCGCTGTTGCTCTTTCTCGTGCTGCTGCTCTCGCTCTTGCTCTTGCTTGTGTTGCTGCTCTACTCTTGCTTGCGCTGCTACTGCACGAGCAGCAGATCCTGCTCTCGGTCGAGCCCCTGCAGCTGCTACCCGAGATGCTGCTACACGACTAGCTGCCCTGGCTCTCGCACGCGCTGCTGCTCCAGGCACTGCTGCTGCTGCTACTGCTTTTCTGCTACTAGTGCATTCAGTTTCGACAGTAAAATTCAATTTCGACAGCAAAATTCAGTTTCGATAGTAAAATTTAGTTTCAACAGTTAAATTCAGTTTCGACAGTTAAGTTCAGAGATGAGCAGCTGATGTATTTTACATCTAGCACTTTGTGGTTATGTATTTTACATCATCTATTGGAGATGCTATTAGAATTCCACTCAGGTTAACGGTGTCTCTCTTGTCCTGCTTCAGCCTCGCCGTCGTACAACTCACCGGAGCTGCTCCAACGACGAAACCCTCCATCACAGCGGAGCAGTACAGCCGGTTCCATCTCCAGACGCCTAAGATCTTCTTCCCCTCCTCCGACAGCCAAACCAGCCAGAGCATCCTCACCGACCAACCCAATCATGCTGAGATCGACATGGCTTCGCCAAAGAGGTTGTACACTTGTTGCATCGCTTTTTTACTCTACATGCTATATATATTGTCCACTGAGCACAGGTAGTAATGTGAAATACGATTAGTTTCTCCTACTATATGACAAGCAGTGAGGTACCAGGCAACTTAGCTATCCATGATGGACTCTCTTGAACGCCATCATTATTTATTTCTGCACGTTTGAGCTGTGCATTTGTAGATGGGCCTGGGAGTTGAGCTAGTAGGGCAGTGGCCTGGGTCCAAAGTAGTAGAAGTAGCACAAAAACATTTTTTTAGTGTAGGCTTTTCCCTGTTCAAGCCTGCCTACTAGAATCGCCAGTGCTTGAAAGGAAAAGTGAAGGAAAAACATAGGAATTGGAAAGTTTCCTATGGTACTACTATTCATGCATTTGGTACAAAGGAATGGAGCAAAGGAAAACTGTAGGATTTATTCCTTTAGTGTCTCCTTGAAAGAAAAACCATAGGAATTTTAATATCCACTTGTCCTCCTTCTCAAATTCCTATTCATGAAGCACAAGACTAAGAGATAGTAGCATAATAGCATTATAACCGTACATTTTCTTGGGGTTTGACTTAATCTCACCATGCTTCTTTGCATCCTGTGATCTTCCAATTCTTGTGAACCAAACACCCAGATTGGCAGAAATCATGTGTTTTTAAATTCTCTGTTTTGCACGTGCATTCATATCATATTCCTGTGTATTTTCTATCCCTGCATTGCTAGAATCCTCCAATTCAAACAAGCCCTTACAGAATTACTTCTGTTATAGATATGTGTCAAAGAAAACCTTGTGTGGTTTGTCCTGCTCCTGCTGCGTTGTGGTCCACCCCAGCTCAACTGCTCCAACGACGGACGGGTTCACCACAGTAGGGATCCGCCCTCCAGACTGTCTTTCGCCGCCTCAGATCTTCTTCCCCGCCGCCAGCCACGACAACTGCATTACCATCATCAACTGAGCAGATGACCTTGAGAACTACACGGGTCCGCAAGAGAGGTCGCACTCTTTCGTGTCTGCTTTCGTTATGCATCGCTTAATATGATGACATGCTTCTTTATCGTCCTGTTCACCGATTAGACTCCGAGTCAGGTCCAAACTAATGCTCAAACTTTAGTTTTTAAATGGTTGTGGGGTACATATTGGGGCAACAATCAATACTATATGTCTACTATCTGGTTAATCTCGGGTGTCTACTATGAGTTTCATGTTGGGTGGAAACAAACATTAAAGGAGCCATTATCTCTATTTTTTAACTGAAGCTATTATCTGCCTGCTATCATTGGTTTTGGGTCTATCGACAGTTTGCTACCATCACTCTCGATTTCTGCATGCACTCCTTACATAATCTCACTATGTTTTATTCCTATGCATGTCAGTTATTGTACACAATGGTACTGAACATGTAGAGCAAAAGAGACGAGCCTTGCATGGTAATAAAATTTCATGCAGACGTCGCTCCATGGTCGGCGCAAAAGCAACCCCCCTCCCCCCATTCCAGACTGTAATCAAGAGGAAGATAACTGTTTAGAGGGGGATTCAGAGGGAGCAGACCACTCCTATTTACCCCCTGAGGTCTTTTGCTCTAACTTGGCATGCTGATGTTAGTCATATCATGCATATGGTGCCTTGCATTGCTTACTTTATACATAAAATATGTCATCTGCTTAGTTTAGACATGCATTGTGTGAATGTCATCTGTTTAGTTTCTATATCATATATGTGAATCATGCAATGCCATCTTGTTTAGCCAGGCATCATATATGTGAATTTTGCAATGCCATCCTGGTTAGCCAGTCATCTTATATGTGAATTATATCATGCCATCCTTTTTTTATTACGTATTAAATTTATCAACAATTTTAGTACATTCAATTACTCTTCCTGTGCATCAGACATTCGACATGGTCATGAAAAAATCTGGCGTGAAAACAAGGTCTTTAGAGCAGACAATGCTATCTGACGAAGCGCATGTCTTGCTGGTTATGGATAGCTCCTCAGAGGAGGATTCAGAGACAGAAGACCAGTCGTATCCCCCCCCCCCCCCCCCCCGAGGTGCATGCTTTAACTTGGCAGGGTTATATTGCTCATATCATGCATATGGTGTCTTGCATTGGCATGTCATTTGCTTAGTTTAGACATGCTTTGTGTGAATGCCACATGTTTAGTGTCTAATTACCATATATGTGAATTTTGCAATGCCATATTGTTGCAAGACATTATATATGTGAATTATGCAATGTTATCTTGTTGCAAGGCATTATGTATGTGAATTATGCAATGCCATGCTGTTTAGCCAAGCGTCATATATGTGAATTATATCATGCCATCCTTTTTTTGTATTACTCATTCCATTTGTCGACAATGTTTGTATATTCAACTGCTCTTCCTGTGCATCAGCCATCTGAATTGAAAACAAGGTCTTCAGAGCAGACAATGCTACCTACTGAAGCAGATATCTTGCTGGTTATAGATAGCTCCTCAGAGGAGGATTCAGAGGTAGATGACCAGTCCTATTTTCCCCCTGAGGTGTATGCTCAAACTTGGCTGGGTTATATTATTCATATCATGCATATGTTGTCTTGCAATGCTTAGTTTTTACATCATATACACAATATTGAATGCCATCTCCTTAGTTGACACATCATATATGCGATTGCCCTCTGCTCACTTGCTTAGTATATAAATCATATATTTGAATTATATCATGCTATGATGTTTACATAGACAGCATGTATCTGAATTATGGCATGCCAACCCATTTTCTAAAGACATAATATAGTTATATCATCTCATCCTGTTTACATAGTCATCATATTTTGAATTATGTCATTCTATCCGTGAATTATATCATGCCATCATGTTTCCATCGACGACATGTTTGTGAATTATGGCATGCCAACCACTTTAATAGACACATCGTATAGTTATATCATGTCATCCTGTTTACATAGTCATCATATTTTGAAGTATGTCATTCTATCATGTTTAGTTAGCCATCATATATGTGAAATTGTGTCATGCTATCCTGTTTAATTAGCCATCATATATGTGAAATTATGTCATGCTATCCTGTTTGGTTAGACAACATAAATGTGAATTATTTCATGCCCTGTTTTCTTTCCTACTATCCATTGCACCTGTCTATCTTACAATGTCTATACATTCAATTACTTTTCTTGTGTATCAGCCATTTGAATTGGAGGGGGTGATGGCAGTATCTATGGGAGTAAAAACACAGTCTTCAGAAAAGATCGTGCTACCCGTCGATGCAGATAGAACCACGGTTGTACTTGCCCAAGAACCAGCCCCACCACACATAAACCAGACTCATGCAGATTGTACCCCTACCCAGTTGGACAGAGAACCAGCTACACCCCTTCTAACCCCAACCCCAGCAGATAGTAACCCAGTTCCAGTTGACACAGCACCGTCTCCACCACAGAGCACCCAAACACGAGCAGTTAGTAAGGCAACTGCAGTGCCCAAAGCACGAGGACCACCACTCCGAACCCCAAGTCAACGCTTAAAGCAGAAGTAGAATTGTTCTCAGGCCAGGTTCCGTAGCTATGGTTCATACTCCTTTGCTCTGGCATCACTGTATTTACTCATACCAACTAATTTCAAATTTGAAGGATGCAATTGAAACTCCAATGGCGCAACAGGTATGTTTTAAACCTGTTTCTTTAACGTGTTTGCTGTTGTAACTTGCTCTATGTTGATTTCAGTTTCAATTGAATAAACAGTTATGTTCGCATGCCATGCACATTACAAGTGTTGTTATTGATGTGTAGTTTCCCACACTTATATTCTGTCTATGCTGCTTTGTCTTAAACATATATGATTTGAACTGTCTCTATCTTGATTTTGCAACATAAACTAGAATGATATAGACCATACAGTGACCACACTACATAGATATACGTTTGTTTCATGCTGTTATCCTGTCCACCTTACTACTGAACTGGTTTACCAAAATGAGTTTCATATACAACATGGTAAACCTGTGATCTGTCTGCTTGTTTCTCTTTTAGAATGCGGACAAAATATTGGAGAAGAGTACCCCGTTATGCAATGGTAAAGGAAGTAATGCAGATAAGGTTCAAGATAGTGAGACATCCCTGTTGGTCTCCAAGAAAGCTGATAAAAACTATATTGAAGACACTGAGACAACCCCAAAGTCCTGTCTTGACGTAGTGTTCGAGCTACTGGCCACTACTGCTGGCACCAGCTCTTTGAACTCGCTGCCTGAATCAATTCGGCTTCTTGAGTCTCAACTTCAAGTTGAAAGACATCGATCAGATGTGCTGCGACAGGAAGCCGAAGAACTGAGGAAGTCCCTGTAGAATTCAGATGCATACTTTCTGGTGCAACAGCATGCGCTAGAGGATTTAAGCGCCAAACAAGAGAAAGCTAATAAGCTTGCTAAGCATCTTGCCAGCATGGTGGATACCCAGGATATTGTTTCTTGAGCTCTTGTGAAGTGGTTTCAGTGTTGGACTTGTTTTGCTGCGGCATTTATTTGCACTGGTTGCCAACTTTGACAACCAGTGTATGTAATATGCTGCTTTGTTCCCCATATTTGCACTGGTGGCGAACTTTGATGCCCAGTGGATGTAATATGTGTAATAGCCATGATAGCCTAGCGTAAGTTGCTTGCTTATTTATTTCCTTATTGTCTTGTTTATTTGTTTGCTTGTAGTCAGTGCAGTTCTTTTTCCACGGTTTGCTAGTGGCCGCAATAACCTATTTTTAAAAACTAGGCCACAATAACCATGGGCTACATATTTACTGTAGTGACCATGGGCCTCCTACGGGCCATAGAAACAATGGGCCTTCTACGGGCCGTAGAGACAATGGGCCTTCTATGGGCCGTAGAAACAATAGGCCTTCTACGGGTCGTATGATCGACTGGCCAAACATGGGCCAATAACGGACCGCATTATGGGCCGTAAATGGGCTAGAGTTGGAATCGTCCGTTCATGGGCCGACCATAACGGGCCGTCGTTAATCGGCCATATTTGATGACGCTATGAAAACGGCCCAACGGATTAACGGGCCACAAACGGGCCGACTTTAACCACTAGCTGAATTTGGCCCACAACCGGAATAGGCCAGTAACGGACCGTAAGTAATCGAATGCTGCAAATTAGCCCAAGAATAAATGGGCCCTAAGAAGGCCGAAAGATAACACGGGCTGGAAACGACCCAATGGAATAGTGGGCCATTCATGGGTATAAATCGATACACTGTTCATTACGGGCCAGTTTCACCACGGGCCGTTAATGGGCCAAGAGTTACAAAGAGCCTCATATGGGCCGAAAGACGTCATGGGCCATACATGGGCCGGAAGTTACAACGGGCTGGAATCATATTGGACGGCACAGATGACGCTACTGGGCCTAATTCGGATAGGCCATAATGGGCCATGAGTTAGCGGGCTGTAATTGGGCTATATGCGAACGGGCCGCTAGCAGGCTTTAAGTGGGCCGGCCGTTACCTTTTGACCAGGTCAAACGGGCCGGCCTTTTGACCTGAATGGGCCACTGTTGGGCCAAGCCACGTGTCGACGTATCATAGGCGTGTCCCGTCCATTCGCTGGATGACAACTGTCCCAACGCTGGGCCGACACGTTGATCCGCGGGAGAATGAGAATTTTACACGTGGAAAATCCCCATTGGTCCGGGCTGCTAACGGGTTATCGGATCCAAACCGGAACTCGATAGCTTAACGGCGACCCGTTACGGTGGATGCCACATGTCGATTACCCTTGACGAAAGCACTTCCATGACGCGCCATTTATTGTCATGGAAGTGGACACTTCCGTGATGATAATTTTGGTATTGTCATGGAACACTTCTACGACAACACAGGTATGACTATCTTGATTCTGTCATAAAATTGTCATGGATGTACATGCATGACAGAAAACGTGACCTACTGTGACAAACACGTATCATCACGGAAGTGTATTTTTTTGTAGTGAATCTCTTTCTCTCTTGTTCTTGATTTTGCATGATCTTGATGTATCGCAAGCTTTGTTAATATAGTTGGATCATATGGTGTTTCTTCCCTCTCTATCTTTGTTGTGATGAATCGAATCTTTTCCCTTTGAGGTTTTGTTATTTTCGGATTGAATATTCAGGTTTGAGAACACTTGATATATGTTTTGGCACTCAACTCGTGGATTCTCGAGGTGACATTGGGGTAATCTATGCATAGGGGTTGATGCATGTTTTCGTCTTTGTTTCTTCGGTAGAAATCTTGGGGCACTCTTTGAAGTTCTTTGTGTTGGATTGAATATTGTGAATTTGAAGTTGTTTGATGCATATCGTATAATCAACTCATGGATACTTGTGGTGACATTGGAGTATCTAGGTGACATTAGAGTTGGTTGATGTGTATCATATGCTGTTATTTTAGTATGAACTCTAGGGCTGTTTGTGACACTTATAGGACTAGCTTGATAGATCGATTGGGAAGGATAACTTTGAGGTGGTTTCGTACCTACAAACAATTTCTATCTTATGTTCTCCACTAATAGGAACTTGGGAGTGATTCTTTATCGCACGTTGAGGGATGGTTATATGACCCAATTATGTTAGCATTGTTGAGAGATTGCACTAGCGAAAGTATGACCATGGGCCTTATTTTCAAGCATTGCAATACCACTCGTGCTCACTTTTGTTACTTGCTACCTTGCTGTTTTTTATTGTTCCTATTAAAAAATCAATATCTACTATCATTACTGCACTTGTATCACCATCTCTTCGCCGAACTAGTGCACCTATACAATTTACCATTGTATTTGGTGTGTTGGGGACACAAGATACTCTTTGTTGTTTGGTTGCAGGGTTGTTTGAGAGAGACCATCTTCATCCTACACCTCCCACAGATTGATAAACCTTAGGTCATCCACTTGAGGGAAAATTGCTATTGTCCTACAAAACTCTGTGCTTGGAGGCCCAACACGAGTCTACAAGAATTAGTTGTGTAGTAGACATCAAGCTCTTTTCTGGCGTTGTTGCCGGGGAGGTGAGTGCTTGAAGGTATATCTTTAGATCTTGCAATAGAATCATTTAGTTTCTGGTTTAATCACTAGTTTTGTTTATAAAAGAAAACTACAAAAAATGGAATTGAGGTTGCCTCGTATTATTCGTCGTTATCATGTCTTTCTTGAAAATGATGGATCGGAAAATTGTGCTCAATTGATGGAAGAAGAATTCAATAAAATGTTTGGCATAAAATATTTGAATGATGAGCATGATTGCAATGTTGTTAGTATGAACTCTATGAATATCGAAAATACTAATGATGATTGCACTAGTCATGATAAAAATGTTTCTTATAAGCTTGCCAATTTTTGTTGAGTGCATAAAGTTTGTGAAGACGTGCCTTATAGGGATGATAGATTTTGTAAGAAGCATAAACATGATAGAACCAATTTTTTGCTCAAAGTGATAGATGAATTTGCTACAAAATTATGTTCTCTTTGTCCTATTACTTGTAAACTTTGCAATAAGGTTGGTCATCTTAATTTCCAATGCAAACATTTTCATGATCGAATCATGGCCAAATAATGTAATGACTTGATCACCCTTGAACTTTATAATGAGCTTTGTCTATTTTTGGGGAGTGAAGAATTGACACATAAAAATAGTTGGTTTGAAGTATTCATTCTCACGGACGACATTGAAACTAATCTAAAAGAAATCCATATGTTTTGCATGGTAAATTGCAATGAGAATGCTTATATTCCCAACTATAGAAAGATGGGGAAACCATTAGAATATAAAAGGAATAATGAAAGGGTAAAGATTTCCACTTTCCCTCCTATTGTCTCTCATGATGAAACAGGTGACGAGAAGGAGCTCCCTATTCAACCAATCTCATCTATAAGAAGCTCCGGAAAATTGATTAAACCCACACATGACGTGGTGAAGAAGAGGAAAAGAAGCAAGAATAGAGGTAAAAAGGTATCCCTCCCAAATAATGTTGCTCATATTATTGTTGTGCCTCATGAAAATGAATCAAAAATAATTGTGGAAGATGATGCACTTGATGATGACGTTGCTCTATTGTCTTATGGCACAATGTCTGAAAGAACTATTGATGATGATTTTGTTATGCCCATTGCTTGTTGTGATGATTATGATTGGGAAGATAATGATACTTCTTATAATCTTGAAAATCTTTTTGGCACCAACTTGGGAAATTATGATGATAATAATTGTTATACTATTGGTGCTATTCATAGTGTTAATGATGAGAGTGATTATGCTTATAATATGCAAAGCCACAAGCTTGGGGATGTTATGTTTGATGAGAATGACATGTTTGAGAATGTATTTGCTGCAATTAATGTTTGTCCCAAGCTTGGGGATGCTATGCCTAATGAAGATGATCTTTTTAGTCCCCCTACTTTGAATGATCAAATTTGTTATGATGATTGCATGCCTCCAATTTATGATGATTATAATATTTATGAAAGTGGGTTTGGAATAGTGTCAACTTTAGATAATAATTATCCCACTATTTTGGAGGGTGTTGAATCTTATTATAATGATAAAAGTGGATTTGGAGAGGTCATGACTTTATTTAGTAATGATTCCACTATCTTGGAAGAAGTTTCAAATGATTATGATCAGAAAAAAGTTGCTACTTATGATGATTATTATGATTATACTTATGTTATAAAAGGTGGTAATAATTATTGTCATAATTTTGAATATCCTTTTACTGAACATTACTCTCTCAATGTGGAAACAAGTTATAGTATTCGAGTTTCATATGATACTCCCACTATTATGAATGAGAATAAAATTGCTTATGAGGAGAGTAATAAAAATCCTATGCTTGTGGATCATGAAAATAAAGCTTTATGTGATAGATATATTGTTGAATTCATTCATGATGCTACTGAAAATTATTATGAGGAACATATGCTTTTACATATCTCAATAATATCAAGTTTCCTCTCTATGTGTTGAGAATTTTGAAGTTATACTTGTTTTGCCTTCCTATGCTAGTTGATTCTTGTTCCCATAAATTATTTGCTCACAAAATCCCTATGCGTAGGAAGTATGTTAGGCTTAAATGTGCTTGCCATGTGATTCATGATGCTCTCCTTGTATTTCAATTCTTTACTTCTATCTGAGCATCATTGAAATTATCATGCCTAGCTAAAAAGGCATTAAAGAAAAGCGTTTGTTGGGAGATAACCGAACACTTATACCTACTGTTTTTGTGTGTTCACATGATTAAGCTACTGTAGTAATCATGTTTTATAGCTTTTGTTTCAATAAAAGTGTCAAGTATAGCCTTTACCATGCTTATTTTGCAAGTCTACATGTTGCTGTTTGAAAACAGAAAGTTTGTTGCTATGTTTTGAATATTTGTGAATAGTCAGAACATGATCAAATCATGAAATTTTTACACGGTGAGCTATAATAAATTTTCTACAGTGTGGTAAATTTTCAGCATTTTTTATGTTAAATAAGTATGGATCCTTCTTCATCCTTTACAGACTGTCCTGTTTAGATAGTTTGCTATTATGACTGCATTCTATGCATATGTTTGCTTGTTTAATGATTCTATTTGAGGATAGGAGTATTAAATATGCAGAGGCATTAAGTATGTAATGTTAAATTATAATTTTAGTGATTTGTTATAGTGGAGAATGATAAGGTGTTGCATTGATTTACACTAACTTATCTCACGAGTTCTTGTTGAGTTTTCTGTGGATGAAGTTTTGAGATTTAGGGAAACTGTGATATAAAAGGAATTAAGGAGACACAAAAGCTCAAGATTAGGGATGCCCAAGGCATCCCAAGATAATATTCCAAGAAGTCTCAAGCATTTAAGCTTGGGCATGCCCTGGTAGGCATCCCACCTTTCTTCAACAACAATTATCGGTTAGTCTCGGTTGAGCCTAAGTTTTTGCTTCTTCACACGTTGTGTGCTATCCATGGTGTGTCCTTTTATTTTCATTTTGCTTGCTGTTTTAAGATACTTGGATCAAAAATCTTTATTTGGAGATAGTCTTCACATAGTTACTTAATTGTTTGACTACTCATTGATCTTCACTTATATCTTTTTGGAGTAGTTTTGTCGAACATTCTCATGCTTCACTTGTATTATTTTGAGAGTTCATAATAGTGATGACAATTTGCATAAGCTATGAAATTGGTCCTAATATGATGAATATCCAAGAAGGATATAGTAAAAACTTTCATGAAAGGTCATTGGATATGATAAGTTTGATTCCTTGCAATAGTTTTGTGATATGGAGATGATAATATGTGAGTCATGTTAGTGAGTAATTGTGCTTTAGTAAGAACATTAGTGTTAAGGTTTGTGATTCCCTATGCAAGCATGAAAGTCAATAGTTATGCAATGAAGTTACATCCTACTTGTGGTGCATTATTCAGTGTTAGTTATGTTCAATGCATGTTTATGACCGTTTTCGTTTTTTTGGTTGGTCGCTTCTCAATATATTTGCTAGCCTTCATTTGTACTAAGCGGGAATGCTGCTTGTGCATCCAATTCCTTAAACCAAAGTTGTGCCAAATGTGTCCACCATACCTACCTATATGCGGTATTTCCATGTCGTTCCAAGTAAATTTGCATGTGCCAACCCTAATTTTCAAAATAACTTTCCGTTTTGTGTGCCTGTACCGCTCATGAAGCGGCACGGGGTGGCCAATATTTTCCATGCTAGGTATTTTATTCTCACGATGAGTGTTTATTCACTTTTCATTGCACGAGGGTGTGGCAGGTAATAGGGATGCCCAGTCCCGAAATGAATTTTTTTAATATGATGATAATAATAAATTCCTTGGAAAGTGATGGTATGGAAGGCACCCGTGGATACGGCTAGCCATGGATTGTGAAAGAATGGTGGAAAGGAAATAAACTTTATTTTCTGTTTGGGCACTGCCTATGATTTGCCTAGCATGGAAGATAATGGGAATTCCCGGCCGTTTTCGTTGACAAGAAAAGCATGCCTCTCAAAATAATTTTATCTCTCAATTTAAGCTATGAGCTCTGGCACCTCTACAAATCTCTGCTTCCCTCTGCGAAGGACCTATCTATTTACTTTCATGCATTTTTTATTTTAATTTTGAGTCTCCATCTTCTCTTATAAAGCACCAACTAGGGAACACTATTGTCATACTTGTGCATTGGATGTAGCTAATATTTGAGTGTGTTTCATGAATGGATCAATGATTGAGCATAATGGGCTAGGGATAGCTTTCTTTAGTGTTGATATTTTGAAAGACATGGTTGCTTGTTAGTATGCTTGAGTATTGATGTCTTCATGTAAAATTATAGATTATTGCTTTGAATCATTCAAGTCCAAATGTCCAGGCTACAAAAGAAATGAGTATATGATGAATATGGTAGGTGGCATTCCACATCAAAAAATTCTATTTTTAAATGCTACTTTATCATGATGAGTTTTATGAGAAAGAGCTGTTATGATGCTAGGAAAAGTGATTGAAATTATCATTGATCAAACTTATGCACTATGCTAGCATTCACACTTCATAGATTATTTCTTTTATCATTTACCTACTCGAGGACGAGCAGGAATTAACCTTGGGGATGCTCATACGTCTCCAACGTATCTATAATTTATGAAGTATTCATGCCATGTTTACAACAATTCTATATGGTTTTGGTATGATTTGAATGGAACTAACTAGGACTGATGTTGTTTTCAGCAGAACTACCGTGGTCGTGTTTTTTATGCAGAAATCAAAGTTCTCCAAATGCAGCGAAACTTTTTGATGATTTTTTTGGAAAAAAAGAGACACTATAAGCTTCGCGGGAGGACCAAAACGGAAGGAAGTGGCCACTCGGCACCAGGGTGTGCCACCCCCCTCTAGCGTGCCCTGGTGGGTAGTGGGCCCCTCGAAGCCCATTTGGACGTGAGACCGACGCCCAAAAATCCTATAAATACAGAAACCCCAGAAGTAACCCTAGATCGGAAGTTCTGCTGCTGTAAGCCTTTGTATCCATGAAAACTCAATCGAAAGCCCGTTCCGGCACCCTGCCGAAGGGGGAAATCATCACCGGAGGCCATCTTCATCATCCCGGTGGCCACCATGATGAGGAGGGAGTAGTCCACCCTCGGGGCTGAGGGTTTGTACCAGTAGCTATGTGTTTAATCTCTCTCTCTCTCGTGTTCTTAATTTGGCATGATCTTAATGTATCGTGAGCTTTGTTAATATAGTTGGATCATATGGTGTTTCTTCCCTCTCTATCTTTGTTGTGATGAATCAAATCTTTTCCCTTTGAGGTTTTGTTATTGTCGGATTGAATATTCAGATTTGAGAACACTTGATATATGTTTTGGCACTCAACTCGCGGATTCCCAAGGTGACAGGGGTAATCTATGCATAGGGGTTGATGCACGTTTTCGTAATTGTTTCTCCGGTAGAAATCTTGGGGCACTCTTTGAAGTTCTTTGTGTTGGATTGAATATTATGAATCTGAAGTTGTTTGATGCATATCGTATAATCAACTCATGGATACTTGTGGTGACATTGGAGTATCTAGGTGACATTAGACTTGGTTGATGTGTATCGTATGGTGTTATTTTAGTACGAACTCTAGGGCTATTTGTGACACTTATAGGAATAGCTTGATAGATTGAACGGAAAGGATAACTTTGAGGTGGTTTCGTACCCTACAAACAATTTATATCTTATGTTCTCCGCAAATAGGAACTTGGGAGTGATTCTTTATCGCACTTTGAGGGATAGTTATATGATCCAATTATGTTAGCATTGTTAGGGAGATTGCACTAGCAAAAGTATGAACCGTAGGCCTTATTTTCAAGCATTACAATACCATTTGTGCTCACATTTGTTACTTGCTACATTGCTGTTTTTTATTGTTCCTATTACAAAAATCAATATCTACTATAATTACTACACTTGTATCACCATCTCTTCGCCGAACTAGTGCACCTATACAATTTACCATTGTATTTGGTGTGTTGGGGACAGAAGAGACTCTTTGTTATTTGGTTGCAGGGTTGTTTGAGAGAGACCATCTTCATCCTACACCTCCCACAGATTGATAAACCTTAGGTCATCCACTTGAGGGAAAATTGCTACTGTCCTACAAAACTCTGCGCTTGGAGGCTCAACACGAGTCTACAAGAATTAGTTCTGCAGTAGACATCAGCCACCTTGGCCATGCATTGCCTCTTCGGTGCAGGAGGAGGTTGATCCTCCTCGGCGCCATCTGACGTCGTCCTCTTCCTTGTTCGGGAGTAGTCGCTCTCCTCCTTGTCCTCTCCCTGCCCTTCCTCATGAGCGGAAGGGGCGTGGGTTTCCCCGGACTTAGTGTCATGGGGTCCTCTTGTGCGGAGGCCTTCTCGGGACTCCCTCTTCTCTCCCTTCTTCTTTTCCTTCTTCTCCGGTGCCTTGTACGGTGCCACGGCCAACATCTCTGTAAGCAAGGCCATCCGGGGGCCCTCGGGCAGTGGGGTCGGGCTATCAATCTGCGCGGCCTTCTTCAGCCAGTTCTGTACAGGGAAGAAGGAGGAAATGAGTACTTTGTCAAAAGGGAATAGCCGGACATAATAAAATTCATCATACCTCTCGGGGGTGTCGCGCCATCAAGGCCGATGTCCTCGTTCTTGGCTGGCCAGTCTTTTTGAGGCTTGAACAGCACCTTCCACAACTTGTCATGGGAGGTGCGGTAGAAGCGGAGCACGGTGACAGGGTCTTCGTGCTTGTAAGACCACATGGGGGTGGCCCGGTCTTGGCAGGGTAGGAGTCGCCGGCAAAGCATGATCTGAATTACGTTGGGTAACTCGACCTTCTTCATCATTTTGGATATCCGGCTCTGAAGCGACTCCACCGCTGTGGTTGACCCCCAATCCAGGCCTTTCTTGGTCCACGAGACCAGCCAAGTAGGGGGTCCGGATCGGAAGGTAGGGATCTCTGCCCAATCCGCGCCTCGTGGTTCTGTAGTATAGAACCACTCCTTCTGCCAGATCTTGACGGTCACTATGAAAGTACCGTATGGCCACTCAACTTGGGGGAGTTTGCTCACCATTGCCCCCCCCCCCACCCGCAGTCCGCATGTTGGCCGTCAACAATCTTGGGCTTCATGTTGAAGACCTTCAGCCACAAGCCGAAGTGTGGCCGGACCCGAATAAGGGCCTCGCAAATGACGATGAAGGCCAAGATATGCAGGAAGGAGTTCGGGGCGAGGTCGTGAAAATCCAACCCGTAGAAGAACATCAGGCCCCTGACAAAGGGGTGAAGGGGGAAGCCTATCCCCCGGATGACGTGGGGAACGAACACCACTCTTTCGCCTGGTCGGGCGTGGGGATGACTTGGCCCTCCTCCGGAGCACGGTGGGCTATGTCAGCCGGAAGATAACCGGCATGCTTCTGCTCCTGGATGTCGTCGTTGGTGATACTAGAGGCTTCCCACTTGCCTTTGGAACCGGAGCCGGCCATGGTCAGATTGGGAGAGTGGCCTGGGAAGATTTGAAGGAGAAAGGGATCTAGGCGCTTAGAGCTCAAGAGATGGGGAAGGCGAGATCAATGGGGATCTGAGAAGCGTACGGAGGCCTTGGTGGCTTTTCCCCTTTTATAAGCTGCCGTAATACCAAGAGCCCCTTTTATAAGCTGCTGTAATACCAAGAGATGGGAAGGCGAGAGCAATGGGGATCTGAGAAGCGTACGGAGGCCTTGGTGGCTTTTCCCCTTTTATAAGCTGTCGTAATACCAAGAGCCCCTTTACTGCGCCGTAGGCCTCGCCGCTTCCCAGTATAATCATGTCGTTATGCGCATGTGGGATAACCCGAATCATTGATCATACTCCTTAAACAACGGGGCACGATCTCCGTATTGATGGGACGTGCCAATAAGGAACTGCCTTGAACTGCGAATCAATTTTCATGACAGGTCAGTGGTTGTGGCCGGTTGTGACCTTTTGCTAAAAAGTTGTCAGGTGAAGGCACTGTTTACGCTCGAACGGTTGGCCTTTGAGGCCAAGTAATACACACTGTTCGGAAATCAGGGCATAATCTGGATATTACGTGGCCGAACCTGGCCGGGCAACCTCTGAAGGTTCGGCTAAGGATAACTGCATACTTGGAGTAAGCACCGTGGAAGAAGGGAACTGGTCCACAAAGCCGATGATCCCCGCATATACCTCGGCTTCGAAGACGGGTTCGGGAGCTACTGAGGGAGTCCTGGACTAAAGGGTCCTCGGGCCACCAGTCTATCCCTTATGGGCCGGATAGGTAGACCACTTTATGACTATTGTTGAAGGGCCGAGCTATAAGGCGACTCCGTGTTTGGGAAGGAAACCTCCGAAGCCTTGGTGTGTCCTCCAAGTCAAGATGGAAGAATCGGCATGTTTATTCCCTGATGGCAACCGACCATGTGTAACCCTAGGTACCCCTGGTGTCTATATAAAACAGAGGGTTCAGTCTATAGAGGAAGAAGAAAAAGAAGAACCACTCTATTCATCTAGGGTTTAGTTCATCCGTTCTCGTGGTAGATAAACTCTGTAAGCCTCATACACACATCAATACAATGAAGCAGGACGTAGGGTTTTACCTCCTCGAGAGGGCCCGAACTTGGGTAAATATTGTCTCTGCATTCTCTGTTACCCATTGATCTAAGATCCACAGCTCGGGACCCCCTACCTAAGATCCGCCGGTTTTGACACCGACACTCCTCCCTTTCGAAATTGTCTACAAACCATGTCCAGCTATTAAATCTCAGGTGTTGGCTGATTTTGTCACCGAATGGACGGAAGCCAAGCTCCCCAGGGAATACAGTACGTGCTCACATTGGACGATGTACTTTGATGCTCCAAGATGCTTGCCGGACTGGGGCTGGAGTAATTCTTACATCCCCCACTGGCGACAATATTCGTTACGTACTACAGATCATGTACACCGATTCCAACAATGCGGCCGAGTACGAGGCTCTGTTGCATGGACTTTGGATGTCAACGTCAATGGGCGTACAACGGCTCGAGGTGCGGGGGGATTCTAACCTTGCCATCTCTCAAGTAAACGGTGAATTCAACGCAAAAGACCCAAAAATGACAACATATCAAAATGTCATCCTCAAAATATCCGCCCGGTTTGAAGGGTTAGAATTCCACCATGTCTCCAGAGACAGCAATCAAGCTTGACGCGACCCGAGCCTGGCACGGGACAGAGCGCGGCGACAAGCATGCCAGCGCCATGCTCACCACGGTGCTTGGCACCAGGAGGCCACGCAGGTCTGGCCAAGCTTGTCCAGCACATCGACCATCGATCCCTCAGATCACCCACAGCCTTGGTTTGTCTTGGTTCACGCAGAGATGAGCGGTATGATCAACAACAGTTTCTGACAGCAAACTTTGGGAGATTCCAGAGAAGAAATGAGGTGGAGACTGAGCCAAAGAAGGTGTCTGGAGTGATCCACGTTGGAAGAACTACAAACTGGCCAAGTTTGAGGTGGTTTGGATAAGAATTGAGGGTAGTTCATGTGTAACTTGCAAAACTGGTCCAGAATGGAAATGTTGAGGTACTGCTCACTTAGTAGATCCCCTGGGGCTGAAACTTGGTGGAGGAAGGTTGTTTGGAGGTGTCCTCATGCTGTAAAAATTTGATAGCAATTGGACAATCCTAGCATACACTTCCTTCACAATGGTTCAGTCTAACTAGGAGCTAAAATGAATTATTTTGCAAAATATTTGAACTAGACCACGAAATGTTTTTGGATATTGGAGCAAGATATAGTCCAAGGTATTTTAGGGAATTATTTGAGAATATTCTGGCCATCCAAACTATAGGTTGCTTCACAACCCATAGTACTGCCCTAAATCCTCAAATAAAAGAAAAGAGTTATTGAAAATAATTTAAATTGGAGTTTGAGTCCTTGAGATACTTGGTAGGGTTTTGGCAAGGTGATGAGGCTTTGGATCACCTGGAAAAAGATTCAAGAATGTCCAAGACCAAGTGAAAGATTCAAAATCCATTCAAATTCCAAATAAAACCAGGAAAAGTTCGAAAAGAAAAAGTTGTCAAAAATAGGGTGTCACAAACCTACCCCCCTTAGGATGAATCTCTTCCTCGAAATTCGGTTGCTCAGGGAACAAATATGGGTAAGCGGATCTCAGAAAATCTTCTCTTTCCCAAGTAGCCTCTTCTTTAGTATGGTGCTCCCATAGCACCTTGTAAAATCTTATCACCTTACTCCTTGTGATTCTTTCCATCTCATCCAGGATCCTGACAGGTTTTTCCTCATAAGTCAAATCCTTAGCCAATTCTAATTCACTCATATCCACTTGCTTGGCTGGGGGTGCAATGCATTTCCTTAATTGTGAGATGTGAAAGACATCATGAACGTCAGACAGTGCTGGTGGCAATTCCAACTGATATGCGACCCTGCCCTTCCTAGCAATCACTGGAAAGGGACCGATGTATCTTGGGGCTAACTTTCCCCTTGTGCCAAACCTCTTCACTCCCTTCATAGGAGTTACCCGTAGGTAAGCATAGTCTCCGGGCTCGAAAGTTACTTCCCGATGCTTTGGGTCGTAATAGCTCTTTTGTCGGGACTTGGCTGCTCGAAGTTATTCCTGAATATCCTTGACTTGCCTTTCAGCCTCGAGCATCAAATCTGTACCAAAAATGTGACTGTCTCCTGTTTGGGACCAGTTCAGTGGTGTGCGGCACTTCCGTCCGTACAATGCCTCAAAAGGCGACATTTTGAGACTTGCCTGATAGCTGTTGTTGTAGGAGAATTCAGCGTACAGCAAACTATCCTCCCATTTGGGTCCATGGGAGAGAGCGCATGACCGAAGCATATCCTCTAATATTTGGTTTACTCGCTTGGTCTGTCCATCTGTCTGCGGATGCTATGCTGTGCTATGTTTCAGCATGGTTCCTAAAGCTTGATGTAGCCGTAGCCAGAATGCTGAGGTAAATAGGGAACCCCTATCTGAAGTGATAGACTTGGGTACTCCGTGCAGACTGACTATCTGGGACATGTAGAGTTGTGCTAGCTGATTTGCGTTGAAAGTGGTCTTTACTGGGATAAAGTGGGCCACTTTTGTGAGTATGTCTACAATGACCCAAATAGCATCATTGCCTCTCGTGGACTTGGTCAGTCCCACAATAAAATCCATACATATGTCGTCCCACTTCCACTGGGGCACTGGTAAAGGTTGCAGTAGCCCAGCGGGTTTCTGATGCTCTGCTTTGACCTTGTTGCAAATGTCACAGCAGGCGACATAGTATGCTATATCTTTCCGCATTCTAGACCACCAAAAAGTTCCTCTCAAGTCCTGATACATCTTGGTACCTCCTGGGTGGATTGAATATGCGGACTCATGTGCTTCCTTGAGTATTTGTTGCCTCAAGTTGTTCTGATTCGGCACACAAATTCGTTTCTCGAACCACACGGTACCTTGTTCATCTACACGGAAGGACTTGGCCTTCCCTTGCTGAATTAACTCCTTGATCTTCCGAATTTATTCATCTGACTTCTATGCTTCCTTGATTTCCTCCATGAGGGTTGGGGTAATTTCCAACGTATCTGGGGTCATAGGGCCGCATAGCACCATATTGAGCTTGACAAACTCTTCTTGTAAGCTCGGATGCATGCCCTCAAATAGTGCATTCACTGCAGCTTGTTTCCTGCTCAGGGCATCAGCGACCACATTCGCTTTCCCTGGATGATAGTTTATTCCAACATCATAGTCCTTGACTAGCTCAAGCCATCTTCGCTGTCTGAGGTTCAGGTCGGGTTGAGTGAAAATATACTTGAGACTCTTGTGGTGTGTGTATATTTCACAGCGTTGTCCAATAAGATAATGCCTCCAAATTTTCAGGGCATGAACCACAGCAGCTAGCTCCAAGTCATGTGTGGGATAGTTCTCCTCATGAGGTCGTAGCTGTCGTGATGCATAAGCTACAACCTTCCCTTCTTGCATCAGCACGCATCCGATTCCACGCCTGGATGCATCGCAGTATATGTCGAAACTCTTGTGAATGTCTGGGAGGACTAAGATAGGGGCTGTGGTTAGCCTTGTCTTTAACTCCTGAAAACTGCCATCGCACGCAGCTGTCCAAATAAACCTTTGGTTCTTTTTCAACAATTCCGTTAGTGGCTTGGCTATCTTAGAAAATCCCTCAATGAAGCGACGGTAGTAGCCTGCCAAGCCCAGGAAACTACGGACTTCAGTCACTGTGACTGGTGTCTTCCAGTTCAAGACCGCAGTAACCTTACTGGAATCAACAGCTACTCCCTTCTCTGACAGAATATGTCCAAGGAATCCCACCTCTTTTAGCCAAAATTCGCACTTACTGAACTTGGCATATAAGCGATGGGTTCTCAACCTTTCCAAGACAGCTCTGAGATGTTGCTTATGTTCTTCTTCATCCTTAGAATATATCAGGATGTTGTCAATGAACACCACTACGAACTTGTCCAGAAAGTCCATGAAGACTTTGTTCATCATACTCATGAAGTAGGCTGGAGCGTTGGTCAATCCATAACTGTAAATTCATATAGTCCATAACGAGTGGTGAACGATGTCTTGGGGATATCCTCCTTTCGGATTTTCAGTTGATGATATCCCGTTCTGAGGTCGACCTTAGAGAATACCCATGCTCCATTCAACTGGTCGAATAAGTCATCAATTCAAGGGAGCAGGTACTTGTTCTTGATAGTGACCTCGTTAAGCTGGCGATAGTCTACGCACATTCATAGACTTCCATCCTTCTTCTTGACAAATAATACTGGTGACCCCCATGGCGAGATGCTTGGACGAATATATCCTTTCTGTAGCAATTCGTCTAACTGCTTCTTTAGCTTTGCTAGCTCTGGGCCTGGCATACGATAATATTTCTTGTATATTGGAGCTGTACCAGGAATTACTTCAATGGCGAACTCCAATTCTCCGTCGGGTGGCATTCCTGGTAATTCCTCAGGAAACACATCCGGAAATTCACCCACTACCGGAATCAGATTCATATCTGTAACTGTGGTCTGGTATGTCATGCCCTTTCTTGTTATCATTTTGCTGGCCAGAAATTAGACGGTCTGTCCGGCGGGGTTCACCAATGTCACCGTTCTGGTGGCGCAGTTGATACACACTTGGTGTGGTGCCAACCAGTCCATTCCCAGTATTATATCCAGTCCTGGGAAGTCAATAGCAACAAGGGTGGCCGGGAATTTGACTCCATGAATTGAAACTTCTAGATCCTTGTATATTATATTTGTTCTGAGCATAGAGCCAGGGGATTGTACCACCATGATTTTTTCCAAAAGTGAAGGAGAAAATTTGTGCAAGGTGGCAAAACTTCGCGAAATAAACGAATGGGAAGCCCCAGAATCAAATAAAATTACGGCAGGTATGTTATTGATAGAAAACATACCAAGGACAATGTCTGGAGCTTCACAGACTTCTTCGGTAGAGATGTGGTGGACGCATCCGTGGCTGAAGTTGTGGTTGGGATGACGTCCAAGGTGATTGACTTGTGGCTTGTGGTCAGCTGATTGCTTTCCGTTATTGGTAGGGCACTGCTTGGCGTAGTGTCCACTCTGGCCACAAGTGAAACAGGTGTTGTTGCGGTGGCAGTCCTCTATGACTGGCTGCTTGCCGAAGGTCTTGTTCTGGTTACCTGGCTTGCTGTTGTTGCCACCATTGTTCCACACTGGTTTGTTCTCAGATGACCCTGGCTGCCAACTGCGCAGCTTTTGCGCGTATGGCTCCTTGTTATCCTTCTT
This sequence comes from Thinopyrum elongatum, assembly GCA_011799875.1. Taxonomy (NCBI): domain Eukaryota; kingdom Viridiplantae; phylum Streptophyta; class Magnoliopsida; order Poales; family Poaceae; genus Thinopyrum; species Thinopyrum elongatum. The sequence goes on along the minus strand of CM022301.1, from coordinate 447,779,299 downwards.
GGGCTCGAACTTCCTCTTACGATCATCATTCCCAGACTTTTGTTCTCGTTCGGCGATGAAGGCCTTATCCACCAATGTCTGGAAATCGGCGAAGTCCAACATGCATAACTGACATCGGAGGGCGTGATTAAGTCCTCCGAGGAACCGGTCTATTTTCCTCTCTTCGGTAGCCACATCATGAGGAGAGTACTGGGCCAAATTGTTGAACTTGTTTAGGTATTCTCCCACAGACATGTTTCCTTGTGTGAGGGCCAGGAATTCCCTCTGCTTCGCTTTCATGATTCCCGTGGGGATATGGTACTTGCGGAACAGTTCTTTGAATTTCTCCCAAGAAATCTCTTCAGCGGGCCACATTAACTTGGTGTTGTCCCACCATATGGCTATTGTGCCTTCAAGATAATGGGTAACAAATGGGACTTTATCTGCTTCCTCACAACAAGCGATGTCCAATTTCTTTTCCATGGTTCTTAACCAATCATCAGCCTCAATAGGATCCGCAGCCTGATTAAAGTTGGGTGGTTTTGTACGCTGGATGTCAGACAGTTTGGAATGCACCCCATTGCCATTGTGTTGACCTACTATTGTCTGCATACTCTTGAGAAATTCCATGAGGTCTTGATTTCTCTTTTCCTCAAACATTCTCATTATCTGATCTGTGGTTGGTGCTTGAGGTGGTGGTGGTGGTAAGTCTTCGGGCGGTTGCCCTGCCTGCCTGGCGGATCGACGGACGGGGTTTCCATCGCCGCCTTGACTGCTACTTCCTTTCTTCATCCTAATTTTTGTTCCCATGGCAAATACCGAATCGATGAGCGACATCCATAAGGAGATATACAGTAATATGACACCAAAAGGAAATTCATGAAAAAGGCAAATAAAGAAAACAAGATAATTATACAAGATAACCCAACATCATACATGGCAAGCTAGTAGGGGAATAACATGACTAGACTGTTCATACGACAGTCGGCATATGCAAAGATGCATGCATTACTACTCAAACTCCAGTCTAGTAGCGTCGGTGACACGAACACTGCCCATCTGAAGAATCCTCGTCGTCAGATCCTGAGTCGGAATCAGAACTGATGATGTGAGTCACCGGATCAAAAGATACACGACGTCGCTGCTGAGACGGCTCTCCTTCTGCGGGAGAAAGAGCACGTCGCCTCATCATCGGCAAAGCAGGAGTGGCTAGGAGTGAGGCCCACTCAGCTGGGGTCTCGAGTCAACTTCCAAACGATAAGCCTGATGGTCCAGAAGAACCAGAAGGGGTATCAAACACACGCGGAGGTGGAACTGGTGGTGAATAACTGGGTGGAACTACAGGAGGAGGAGGAGCTGGAGTCACAGCTGCAAGTGCCCCCTGAACACGACACAGCTCCTCAGCCAAGGAAATGATCATACGGTAACTAGCGTTCAGGTAGCGAGACAAACACCAGCCGCATGATCACACGCCGGGTCAATAGGTGAGAAAAGGACTCGCCCTGTCGCAGGCGACAGGGTGGGATAGTGGAAGAAACCTGGATGGGTCTGCATCTCGACCTCGTAGAAGCGCAAATCAGTAATAGCCTCCATGGCAGCAAACTGGATCGCCAGCTCTGGAGTAGAAGCCACTCCGCCCTTGGAAGAGCGAGAAGAGCTTCCAATATCCGAAGTCGCGGTCAAGTAAGCCACTGCATGGTACTCATATACTGACTCGCCCAACTACGCTACGAAGCAGAGCTAGAAAAGTGTGGGGTTCTAGCTCATGATGGAAATGATATGGAACTGGTGCCATCTACACTCACAATGCCAAGGGTTAGTAACATAATGAATTGCAATGCAAAAGGCATGGCATGCAAGAAACAAATGCAACAAGCAGGATGCACACTGAAAGTCCTATACTAATCGCAGTCCTAGCGCGGGTTACCTAGGGTGTCCTACAGTCAGCCTGGCTCTGATACCAAGCATTGTGGCACCCCAGCTCAGAGAACCGGTTTACCAGTGTTTCCAACCCAGAGATCATGTCTTCTGGAAACACACAACAACTTGGGACAGAACATAGCTGAACTTTAATTGATAATAGTCAACTACAGGCTTAAATATTACATGATCATCGAGGCCAAAAGCACATCTAGTGCTATGACAATATCTACATTATTTATCTAACATATCAGGGCCTCGGTATTACTGCGGAATACTACAGCGGAAGACTACTGCATAGCGGAACATGATAGTAACTCCATCCACAGGGACACTGCTGAGGACACATCCTAGACATTGCAACACGGACCTCGGGAACTCCATCTCAGTCTTCTCCTGCATCTGGCATGATACGCCAGGTGAGTACTTTGAATGTACTCGCAAGCACATGACAACCAAATATGCAACAAATAATAGCATGGCAATGAACAGGTTAAACTCTAAGTGATTCACTTACTGGCACCAACTTACTCATATCCGGGTTGTCTCACAATCCCCAGAATACTCGATCTCAACAAATACTTTTGCTCATAAGACAAGTTCTTCCATCATTACTACGGTTATTACGGTTGATCACTTAGAGAGGTCTGGACGGGCTGTCCAATACCGTGGACGCGGCTATTCGAATAGATTTTACACTCTGCAGAGGTTGCGCACTTTACCCACACTATGGAGCATCAGACCTCATGATCCCATTCGGCTGGACCAGCGTTGCTCCAACGAAACCTTCCTCACCTGTGACTCTCCCATCGTACCACCGACAATCACACTCCCCCGGAATCAAGCCTTGGGTGGCCCCTGTGTCCTCGTGACACCTGCCACCGTCATGGCCAAACTAACTGTCCCAAACGGGGACACCGGCAAATAACTCAACTGGGCTCACAGGGTTATCGCCGTCTACCTGATCAGGGCAGCACGCGCGCATAACCCTCCCTAGACGGAGGTACCGGTGAAAGAGCACGAAGCCAGACCAAGTCAAGGTCGTCCCATACCGGCAAATGTGACTGCACGGGTAAGCCCGGACAGGTGACTCTTGATCAACCATCTAAGTTTCATTTATCACGCATGGTGGTTTAACATTTCAGCTTGAGTTATCAACATAAGGCATTTGAATAATTTACTTTGAATTGTCAATGGTAATTTAAATGCAAGAATGAATATGAATTATGCAATGCTATGACATGCTTCATAATATGGATGTCCTGGCTTGCCTTGATCAGTTGGGTTGTTCAGAAACTCCTGGTCTTCAAATCCACAAGAATCTCCTTCTGAAAGCATTTTTAAATAGCAAAGGAACATGTCACATAAAGCCTTTTTATTCCCCAACAATTCTGTGAGTATTGGAAAAATACCAAACTTGGTGGAAAAATAAAGGGCTTCATTACAAACATAATGCAAAAAGAATCAGGTCAATTGGACCTTCCTGTAAAAAGTTATAAGCAGTCAAACCTACTGGTCAACTCTGTTAAATAAATCAAAATTAGAAAAACCAGAATGGGCCACGTCGAAGGCGTATTTACCCCGGGCGCCTCCACTTACCGCTTCGTCCAGTCGCTGGCAAGTGGGGCCCGGCTCATTTAAACAGAGGAGGAAGAGAGGGAACAGAGGGAGGCGGGGCTCCGGCGGCGCTCACCGGCGATAGGGACGGCGGTTGGGCTGGGAAACGACGGGAATCGATCGGGCACTCGAAGATGGTCCTCCCTGTACCCGTAGCTCTCCCGGAGACGGCCGGACGACAGCGCGCCCTTCTTCTTCGGCGGACAGCAGCTACGGTGGTCGACGGAGGCGATGATTTCGGCAGCGGTTCGATTCGGGAAGGGGTCTGGAAGCACCAGTGGAACACTACGGACTCGACGGTGGGCTCGGGCGGAGCTGGGATGGCTTGGAGAGGGCTGGCGATGGAAGGGGATCGAGCGGCAGAGCTTCTACCGGAGCTGAGGGAGACGAGCTCCCGGCCCTCCTTGGGCGCTCTGGAGGTGGATGAGGGAGGTGGTGGAGAGGTGGTGAAGCAAGGAGGGGCTGGGCAAGGCTATTTATAGCCAGGCGGAGGGGCTCGGCGAGCTCTCTGGACGCGGCTCGAAGCGGGCCACATCGCCAGCGAAGTAGGCCTCACTGGTTGACCGCTTGCGAGCGAGAAGACTTGAGCGAGCAGGGGCATTCAATGTGGGAGGAGACAGCACGGGGAGGAAGACGACGGCGAGGTCCCACTGTGACCGCACGGGTCTCACAGTGCGGCGATGGCGTGGCGGCCGGTGAGGGCATCTCCGGCGAGGAGGAGGGTTCTGGAGGGGCTGCGTGTCACCCAGGGTTGATATCGGCATGCCTAGACAACGCACAGCTGCGCGAGCGCTCAGTCCCGACGCGACCCGAGCCTGGCGCAGGACAGAGCGCGGCGACAAGCATGCCAGCGCCGTGCTCACCACGGTGCTTGGCACCAGGAGGCCACGCAGGTCTGGCCAAGCTTGTCCAGCACATCGACCATCGATCCCTCAGATCACCCACAGCCTTGGTTTGTCTTGGTTCACACAGAGATGATCGGTATGATCAGCAACAGTTTCTGACAGCAAACTTGGGGAGATTCCAGAGAAGAAATGAGGTGGAGACTGAGCCAAAGAAGGTGTTTGGAGTGATCCACGTTGGAAGAACTACAAACTGGCCAAGTTTGAGGTGGTTTGGATAAGAATTGAGGGTAGTTCATGTGTAACTTGCAAAACTGGTCCAGAATGGAAATGTTGAGGTACTGCTCACTTAGTTGATCCCCTGGGGCTGAAACTTGGTGGAGGAAGGTTGTTTGGAGGTGTCCTCATGCTGTAAAAATTTGAGAGCAATTGGACAATCCTAGCATACACTTCCTTCACAATGGTTCAGTCTGACCAGGAGCTAAAATGAATTATTTTGCAACATATTTGAACTAGACCATGAAATGTTTTTGGATATTGGAGCAAGATATAGTCCAAGGTATTTTAGGGAATTATTTGAGAATATTCTGGCCTTCCAAACTATAGGTTGCTTCACAACCCATAGTAATGCCCTAAATCCTCAAATAAAAGAAAAGAGTTATGAAAATAATTTAAATTGGAATTTGAGTCCTTGAGATACTTGGTAGGGTTTTGGCAAGGTGATGAGGCTTTGGATCACCTAGAAGAAGATTCAAGAATGTCCAAGACCAAGTGAAAGATTCAAATTCCAAATAAAACCAGGAAAAGTTCGAAAAGAAAAAGTTGTCAAAATCAGGGTGTCACAAAGCCGAAGACTTCAAGAGGCGCGGATCTAATAGAAATTATCAACATCGGCGTTGGAGGCAAGTTCGGGGGCTACTCAGGGTGTCCGGGACTAAGGGGTCCTTGGGCTGCCGGCCAATCTCTCAAGGGCCGGACTGATGGGTTACCTTTCGTTCGGTGGAGGAAGACCAGACACTAGATGATCTCGTGCTTTGGAAGGAAACTTTTTGAAGACTTAGTGTGTCCTCCAAGTCTCCTTCGATACGGTTACCATGCTTATCCCGTGACATAACCGACGTATGTAACCCTAGGTACCCCTGGTGTCTATATAAACCGAAGGGTTTAGTCGTCTGTAGAGGCTCGAACCATCATCCTACTCATCTAGGGTTTAGTTCATCCGATCTAAAGCTAGATCAACTCTGTAATCATCATATACATCAAATGAATATAATCAAGCAAGACGTGGGGTTTTACCTCTTCGAGAGGGCCTGAAACTGGGTAAATATCGTCTATGCATTCACTGTTACCCATCGATCCAAGATCCACAGCTCGGGACCCCCTACCCGAGATCTGCCGGTTTTGACACCGACAGCAACCCGACATGATATGTCCGAAATGACCCTGGGTCAATGGACAACCGACACGTGTCCAACGGTCGGATTTCAAACACACGCGATAGCTTTACTTGGGCTACAAGTAAAGCTGACTTATCCAACACAGGATAAGATTTTCTCTCATTTGTCTTCGCTAGAAGACATAGGATTTTGGTCGAGCATCACGTCAGTTTTCTGACTTTGTTTACCTCGACCCCACTTAACAGTTCAGTGGTTCCTATGACTCAGGAAAGAAGAAAATGAAACTACCAAAAGACTATTTCTTCGCATTCCATTGTCTTCAAGCGAATGTCTTCACATGTCATTATCTTTGACACGAATGTCTTCGCGAACCACCATTGTCTTCAATGTCTTCATACATTTTTAGGGGTCATCTTCGATGAGTAAACCGAATCAATAGGGACTTCTACCTGTGTTCTCCTGTGAATCTCACAAACACATTAGTCCCTCAACCAAGTTTGTCATCAATACTCCAACACCAACTAGGGGTGGCACTAGATGCACTTACAATCTCCCTCTTTTTGGTGATTGATGACAAACTGGTTGAAGTTTTCAACACGGACAAAAATATATGAAAGTTAAAGAGCGTGGTCATTGGCTTCATGAAATTAGAGGGGCTCCCCCTGAAGATGTGCATATAAGTAATTTTGCCTTTGAATGCAAATGCACATGGTAGGTTTTGCTTTGTGGAGATCTCCATCTTTTCATGAAGTCAAATCGAAGTGCATAAGAACATTTTGAAGATAATGACATGCACAATGAAAAATGAGCGTCTGCAGAATGAGTTCACGAGCACAAAATTGATCCAGGTAACGAGCATGAAACAAAAGTAGCAAATGCAGCAGACGTCCCTCTGGACTTAAGTTTACAACTCAAAACCGCAAATGTTAAAGAACGAGAGTTGTAGCACTTAAACAAAATATAGCACGCCCGACAAAAATTCCCGCTTGAAGACTGTCAACCCATATGCTTCTCCCCCTTTTGTCATCGAATGACCAAAAAGGAATGAAGACATAGGGCATCTAAGTGTTCCTGGAAGGTGGTGGTGAAGATGTTGGTGCAGCCGGGTCGATGTCGGTGTTGGGCCGTGCAGAAGGGACTGATGCAGCATCGTGATGCAGTGAAGCCAATGCTGGTGAAGTGGCGTCATCTTCCTCATCGATCACATGAGCGTGGACAGTTGGTGCAGATGATGAGTACTCGGAGTCTTCAATGGAAGGGGTAGCACGCCACTTTGCAGATTCTGGGGGCTTGGAGCCAAATTTGAAGCTCTCCTTGAAGCCATCGGCTGCAAGGTCTTCTTAAGAGCACGGCATTGTGAGGCTCTTCCAAGCACGTCTATTGGCTTCATGAGCGACAAACACATTTTTGTTGGAAAGATTGCGTATGTGATTGATGTCACCAAGTAGACTCTGCATCTGGCACTTCATCCATTCATGATGCTTGTCTTGCTTGTGATGAAGAGAAACTAGAAGCTCTCTATCAGCCATCACTCGTGAGCGCTTCTGAGGCCTTGGTGGAACAGTACTGGTAGTGGCTTCAGTGTTAGCTTGACATGGGTGACTAATCTGATCGACAAGCTTTGAGGATGATGCCACATTAGTAAGATGAATGGCTTCCATATGCGCAGGGTGGCTTGGCTCCACAAGTCTTGGATTTTTATCTGTTGAAGGGTAGATGACTTCATGAGGAGCATAGACTTCAGGCAGAAATATATGATGCGTACGGCTAGAGGGTTCATATTGCACAGATGAGCGGGTCTTGATAAGGCGCGTGATCCATGGTGCGTAGGTCTTGAGGCCAAACAGAGCCGAGCCAGAAGCTGCAAGTTGCTTGATGAAGAAGTCATGCGTATTGAATCTTATGACATTGACGACATAGTAGGTCAGTGTCTTCATGCTCCTTCAAGTTGGGCTGAAGATGAATGCCCTTTGATTGGCCACAGAGTAGCCGAAGAATTTGATAAACAGTGTGAGGTAGATACTTGAGGTCTTCCGCAAAGAAGGTTGTTGGCTATTCAGCTTCAACTGGCAATGGCTTCATCATAGTGAGCATCTCAGTCATATTGGGTTATGGCTTGTGGAAGATGCTCTCAACCTCTCTTTCATAGGCAGAACAACTTGGATTGTAGTTATCACCAGGAGTGGGCAGGTTGGTTAGCTCAAGAAGCTCTCGAGCGTGAACCTTATGCTGTACATCTCCTGTCATCCACTCAAGAACCCAAGTGTTTGGATCCCTGTTGTATCCTGAGATGTGAAGTGTTGCATAAAATTAGAGATTTAACTCCTCGTTCCAGTGTTCCTTGTCAAGTAGAGCGCCGAAGAATGGTTCTATTATCAATTCCCTGAAGGGTTTAAGCCCATCAATACAGAATCATATGATGGCACCACCGATCCAGCAGTGTGGATCGAGGACTTCCTTCTCCATATACACATGTCCAATGGAGATGATCTCCACGCCATTAAATATTTACCGCTCAAGCTAAAGGGGGCGGTTAAGAATTGGCATAATAGCCTGCCTCCTCATTCGATTGGTAGCTAGGAGGCCCTCAAGTACTCTTTTAGGGCAAACTTCCAGGGCACGTATGTCCGACCTCCGGACGCTGATGACCTCAGCCGTCCCACCCAACAGCCAGGCAATCAGCCTGGAAGTTCTGAAACAGGTTCCTCACCAAGAAGAACCAGATCATAGACTGCTCCAAGGCCGAGGCCATCGCCGCATTCAAGAACAATATCCGAGATGAGTGGTTGGCCCGCCAAATTCATTGATGACTCGCTTTTGCGCGGGAGAGGATAGTTGGCTCGCCCGCACTACTCACAACGGCGAGGTAGGCACCTCGGCAACCCGCGATGCCTATGGAAAACCCAAACGTAATAAAAATAAGCATAGGTATAAAAATGGCGGAAGCGCCGCAGAAGATGCGGTAGTCAATGCAGGGTTTGTCGGACCTAGATCCGGCCAGAAACAGAAGCCCCTTAAAGGGAACAAAGGCAGACCAAGCCAGCTCGACAGGATCCTAGAGCGGTCGTGCCAAATCCACGGCACTCAGGACAAACCAACAACCCACACCAACAGGAATTGTTGGGTCTTTAAACAGGTCGGCAAGGTAGCGACGGAGGGTAAAAATAAAACCCAAAATCACAGCGAAGACGAGGATGAACCTCGGCAGCCCAATAATGGATTCCAAAAGAAGTTTCCTAACAGGGTAACAAAGGTTAATATGATCTATGGTACACACATCCCCAAAAGGGAGAGGAAGCGTGTACTTCGGGATGTCTACGCACTGGAGCCAGTCGCCCCGAAGTTTAACCCATGGTCGGCTTACCCGATCACATTTGACAAGCATGATCATCCGACCAGCATCAAGCATGGCAGATCGGCGGCGCTCGTCCTAGACCCAATTGTCGATGGTTATCATCTGAGACGTGTCCTGATGGACGAAGGAAGCAGCCTCAACCTCATTTACGAGGACACGGTTAGGAAGATGGGCATCGACTCATCCCGGATCAAGCCAAGCACCACCACCTTTAAAGGTGTCATCCCAGGCGTTGAAGTCCACTGTACTGGAACGGTCACCCTGGAGGTAGTCTTCGGCTCGCCCGAGAACTTCAGAAGCGAGGAGTTAATCTTTGACGCCGTCCCCTTCCGAAGTGGATACCACGCGCTCTTATGGCGCACAGCCTTCGCACGCTTCAATGCAGTCCCGCAGTATGCTTATCTCAAGCTTAAAGTGTCAGGACCCAACGGCGCTATCACAGTCAATGGAAACACCAAGCGCTCATACCCCATGTTCAAGGCATTAATCATAGAGCTACTCAAGGTTTCCATCGTGGTTGGATTATGTTGCTGGGGATCCCTTTGGATTATCGTACAACTCAGTATATCTCTGATGCAGTAAGCACTTTTGGTCGTTTTCATCTGTGGCACGAGGAAGATCCCAGGATGGTTAGGACGTTGGTCTATGTTTCTTTCCCCTGCCCTGAGCAAGTTCCTAGAGATGTTGTGTATCGTGAATATGCTGATTTTGGTGCTACTCGTATTTCCTGGACTGCTCCGGTGTATGTTCTGTCTGCGGAGTTTGCTGATATCTTACCTGGTGATGAGGATCCGATGCCTATGAACGGCAATCCGCACCCGCTGCCTGGTAACCTGCAGTTTGACAACATAAAGTTTGTTATGCCTGAATTTCCTGAGTTGGGATGAAATGACCCCCCAGCAGCTCCTCATGGGGATCAACACCATGGTAATCAGCATGATAATGTTATCATCGAGGAGGTGTTTGAGGATGATGATCTGCAGCCTGCTTCTCAAGAATCTGTGGTAATTCAAAACTCTGGGCCCTCTGATAGTTCTGATGCTTTGCCAGACCCTGATCAGCAGGGTATTCTTGTTGTTTATCAACTACCTGCCATTCAACCTCTAGTCATCATTGGTCAGGTGCTAATTGTCTTTGGACCTAAACTTCCTCCAGTTATGCAGTGGACAAGGAGTTTTGATCGCATGATTCCTTTCTTTGAGGTTATGCAAATTCCAAGGGGAGTTCATTTTTCAAGTCCTTTCAAGCCGATTGTTCTCTCTAAAAGGTCTTGCGAAGTTTCATTCTCCTACGCAATTATGGGAAACAAACTGGTCCATCGCCCTTCCCCTGTCCGTAAGACTGTTACTGCTCTGTGAAGACCTCCAGTTGCTCGTGCTCTCTGCTTTGATTCTGCAATTGAGGATTGTTCTATGGACTCTGTTGTCCTGTCTGATGTGGAAATGAACACTTTCAGTTTCACTGCTGCTCCTGCCAAACGTCCAGCTTGTGCTCGCAAGACAAAGATTGTGGTTGTTGACTCTGATTGAGGCGCAGTGCTCGTCTCTCTGCCCAGCGGGATGGCTTCAAACACTCCTCCCCGGCCAGGCCTGCTTCTTTGAAGAAACCCTCAGCAAAGCCCATTAAGAAGTCCAAGGTCCAGCCCAAGGAACAGCCAACACCTACGCATCAACCTAAAGAGTCTCATGTTGTTCCACCTCCTACTCCCATGGTTGTTATCCAACAAGTTGGAGGTCACCTTGGCATTGCCCCTAAGAAGTTGACCAAGGAGAAGCTTAATGCTACATCCTGCAAGTCTACGTCTGCTTCTTCGAGTTCCAATGATAGTTAATCTCTTGTCTTGCTGGGGTTTATGGTTAACCCATGTGAAAACCATTTATCTTAGAATTTGTTCCGTGTCTTGCCTGAACTTTTATTTAGCTCTGAGGTTGAACTGGCTTTGCCATTACGTGGTAGCCTTTTGTTGTTGCGTTAATTTTCATCTGTAATGAATCAGTACAACTTTAGAGATTGGAAAGTTTTATCTTGGAATGTGCGTGGTCTGAATTCTGATGCACGGCAGCGGGCAGTTCGTCAGAAAATTGATGGAAGTGGTTGTTCTGTGGTTTGTTTGTAAGAAACTAAATGTGAGATCCTAGACCAACGTTATATTCGTAAATTTTGTCCAAGACGTTTTGATCACTTCATTTATGTGCCATCAACTAGAGCATCTGGTGGTATGATCGTGATGTGGAACTCTTCTATTTTTTCTGGCACGCTCATTCAGTCTGCTAGCTATGGTATTGTTGTGGAATTTAAATCTAATCAAAACTCTGACATTTCGACACTTGTCACTGTTTATGGGCCATGTCAAAACCCAGCACGGGAGGAGTTTGTTAACTTGTTGCGTGATTTAGTTATACCTGATGCTAACTGGCTTCTGTTAGGAGATTTTAACTTTTTGCACTCTATGGAAAACAGAAATAAGCCTGGAGGAAATGTGAATGATATGTTCATTTTTAATGAAGTCATTGGACATCTTGGCTTAATTGAACTTCCTCTAAAGGGCAGAAGATATACTCGGTCAAACATGCAAAATGTGCCCCTTCTTTAGCAGATTGATTGGTTTTTTACAACTACGTCATGGACTTCTTATTACCCCAATACTATGGTTTTGCCCTTAGCCACGAAAGCTTCTAATCATGTTCCTTGTGTTGTGCAAATCAAAACTGCCATCCCTAAAGCTAAGGTTTTTTGCTTTGAAAATGATTGGGCTAACTTACCTGGCTTCCTTGAATGTGTCAGAGAAACTTGGAGCAAACCAGTTCATAGGAAATCTTCTGCGGCAGTCATTTCTGCAAAATTTAAAGCCCTCACGCATGCTCTAAAACATTGGCACATTAATCTTTCTAAGGTTAAGTATTTGATCTCTGACTGCAACAAAGTGATTCTTTGCTTGGATGATTTGGAAGAGCAGAGGCCTCTATCTGTGCCTGAGTCTAATTTTAGAAGGATAGTGAAACTGCATCTGGAGGAAATTCTTAGGTTACAATTTATATACTGGAAGCAGAGATGCACAATCGGGAGCATTAAAGTGGGGGAGAAAAACACAAAAAAATTCCATGCCATGGCTACTGAGCGATATAGGTCCAACACTGTTTCCAGGATTACCTCTGAAGATGGGCAGGTGGTGTCTGATCATGCAACAATAGTAGGGCTTTTCTTGCAAGACTTTAAATAGAGGATGGGCTCTTCTAATGACACTCACATGGGCTTTGACATGCCAAATATTATTAAAAAAGTTGAGGGGCTTGATGAGTTAACTAGGCCTTTTTATGAGGAGGAAATTGATATTGTGATTAAGCAAATGGCACCAGACAGAGCACCTGGACCTGATGGCTTCACTGGCCTTTTCTTAAAGAAGTGTTGGACTATAATTAAGGATGATTTCATGCAAATGGTCAAGGAGTTCTCTGAAGGGAGGTGTCGGGGTAATGGGCCACGGGTAGCCTAACCCGAGTCCCTGAGCTGTTCAAGACATTGGGCCGGCTACGCCCACGAACGTCCAAGATGAAGCGCCGCCTTCTGACGGCCGGCTGTCCCGAGCAGCCGGCTGCCCGAGGACGGCCGAGCTCGAGAAGACGGCATCAAGGCAGGCTGACTCCTCCCAGGCGGCCTCCAGAGAGGCCGGCTCCTGGCGGTTGGCCCACGGCGCCCTTAGAGTTTGCACCTCCATTAAAAGAGACGAGACAGGGTGAGGCTACAGTGAAGCCCATCCCCCTGTATCCAGGGCAGGACATGGCCATGGTGCTCCGTACGGGCGGAGATCTCCGCCCGGCGCGGCACTGTCGCCACTCCGCCCCTGACGTCACCCCTGACAGGAAGAACCCTGTTTCCATGATGGCCTGTCAGTGCGGCCTGCAGGCGGCGGGCCCTACCAGACAGTGAGAGCCCAGAGGACGGCGGGAGACTGACCAGTCGGACCTGAGGAAGGCCGGCCTCAAGCAGGCGGCCATAACCTTCCTCGGGGTCCGCGGTCCATTAACCAGATGGGACACGGAGTGGCTACAGTGATCTCCCGCCAGCGGATGGGACGGTAGCCACGCTCCCCGGACCAAGCCTGCGTAACCAACGTCACGGCCACATACCGGACCAGTCGGCGGGGCCCACCCGGCGGCGGGCCCCAGCTGTCGGCGGCGAAGCCGGCGGCCAGAGACACCGACGACCGGGCCCTAGGCACGACCAGATTACCATTGTACCCCTGGGGGGGTAGGCCTATATAAGCCCCCCCTGGGCTCCCATGCAAGGGGTTCAGAGACCAGTTAGACCTAGAATCACTCAGAGGGAGGAGAAAGCCGGCCCTGCTTTCTTCTACCTCTGGCATACAGCTCGAGGAGCACCATTGTACTCACTAGTGCCTTAGTGATCATGCGGAGACCCCGCAGAGCAGGACTAGGGGTGTTATCTCCCCGGAGAGCCCCGAACCTGGGTAAAGCGCACTGGCGATCATGTCTACGCCACATCCCGCTTCCAGGCACCGGCGATGTTCTACTAGCTCCCACCATGATAAGCCATCCCTTGGCATATGTCGCACCCAACACCCGACATTTGGCGCCCACAGTGGGGCTAGGTGCACCGTCGTCCGGAGATCTGTTCTGGACGGGAACCTTGTTCCTTCCCGGCGAGCGCAGCCAACCCGGCACGCCAGACGGTGTCTGCGCCGACGCGCTGCGCGGCGCGGAGGTCGTCTGCGCGGCAAGTTGCATCGCCAATCTTGTTGGCGGGATCCGCCTTCCCGACGAGCCCGTATCTGATGCAGGCGCGGATGACTCCGAGAGCCGCCTCGTCGACCTCCTCGACCAGCTCCACGTCGGTAGCGAGCCTGCTGCGGACTTGGAGTCGGTTGGTTCCTCCGACCCGATGCTTCTCGATTCCGACACGGCGTCGCTTGACACATTCCCCGCCAGCGAGGTGGTCTACGACGAGCCGCTCCCTCGCGCGGACGGTGGCGGAGGCACCGTCACAGAGGTGCTTGTCATCGGGCATGGCGAGCACTCTGGCGGAAGTGGCCAGGACCCGCTGCAGGCGGCAATGCGGGACCTGTCCGCGCCCGTAGCACCCGGTGCGAACGGCGAAACGCTAGAAGCGTGCCGTGTTGCGCTCCTCGACTGCGCCAACAAGTTGGCGGCCATGAGACGCCTCACCGAGGCTTACCACTGCAAGGTCGACCGCGCCGTCTGTGGCACGCCGGCTGCTGGCGAGCCCAGCCACGCGGGCACGGTCCAACAGCGTGGTGCGGCCATCGCCAGCATGTTGGGGGCCGACCGCCCAGTCTATGCCACACCAATGGAGAACCTGCGCGCCGCCCAGGCGGCGGCAGAAGAGCTGAGCCACCTAGAGGGCGACGAGCGGCGCTGCATGACGGAGCGCGTCCAACAGCTTATCGATGCGGCCGCTGCGCAGCAAGAAGCTGGCCGCCGCATGATGGAACCCGGCTTACCGGCCGGGAACCTTCCCCCTCGCCGAGAGCACGGCGCGACCTGCCGGACGCCGACAAACGGCGCCCGCGATGGAAGAGATCCAGAGCCGGCTGCTAGCCGCAGCCGCACCCGCATCTCTATTGAGCGCGACCAAGACGGCCGCCCACGAGCAGTGGAACGGCGGGATGGTCGTCCGCCTCCCCCGCGCCGGAAAAGGCACGCCTCCCTGCCGCCTGTCGACCACGCGACACTCGGCGACCGCCTTGGCCGCCGAGAAGGAGTCGGGGAGAACGATGCCCGCCACCGAATCGACCGCCTCAACCGGTCCCTGGCGCTAGAAGAAGAAGACGCATTGGGTCCGCCTTGCTTTGGCCCCCGCATCCGCGACGAGCCCTTCCCCAAAGGGTTCACTCTCCGAAGAGATACGCCCAAGTACAACGGCTCTGTGAAGCCGGAAGATTGGCTAGTCGACTACTCCACAGCCGTCAGCATAGCGAACGGCAACAAGCGTGTCGGCGTGAAGTATGTTCCGCTCATGCTCCAGGGCACGGCCCGGACGTGGCTGAACAGCCTCAAGCCCTACAGCGTCAACAGCTGGCTGGACTTCACCGAAGTTTTCATCCGCAACTTCACCAGCACCTACAAGCGGCCTCCCAAGCCTCGCCAGCTCTCTCTGTGCGTCCAAGGCTCAAGCGAGTCCACCCGCGAGTACTTGACGCGGTGGGCCGAGCTACGCAACTCCTGCGAGGGGGTTCATGAGGTGCAAGCCATCGAATACTTCACCGCCGGGTGTCGAGAGGGCACCCTGCTCAAGCATCGGCTCCTCTGCGACGAGCCGGCCACCCTCGATGAGTTGCTGATCATAGCAGACAAGTACGCCACGGCCGACTCCTCCATGAAGGCGGAGATTCAAGTTGATGCATCCGGCAAAGTGGCTCCTCAAGCTCCTCGAGCCCCGGCTGGTGACTCCAGTCGACGGCAGCAGCAAAACGACAACAAGCGCAAGGCGCCACAACCGGCTTCTACGAGCCGGCAGGTGGCGGCAGTCGAAGACCAGCAGCCGGAAGGGCAGCCTCCTCCCAAGCGCCAGAAGGGCGGCAAGCCCAACTGGTTGCCCGCCTTCTCATATGAGCAGACTCTCGATGCACCTTGCAAGTTTCACAGCGGCGCGAAGCCATCCAACCACGCCACTCGGAAGTGCCACTGGCTCACCAGGATCGCCAAGGGCGACGGACTCCTGCCTCCTCCGCCTGCCGGCCCGCCGCCTCCTCCTCCCCAGCAGCCGGCGGTTCGGCCAGTCGGAGTGATCCAAGACGAGTTCCCTGAAGAGCACGGAGCTTACATCGTCTTCACCAGCGTGACTGACGACAGGCGCAGCCAGCGTCAGCAGCACCGGGAAGTGAACGCTGTCGCTTCTAAAGCTCCGGAATTCATGCACTGGTCGAAGAGGCCGATCAGTTGGAGCCGATCTGACCACCCGGAGGTGATGCACGCTCCGGGCTCTAATGCCCTGGTGCTGGATGCCACCTTCGCAACGGAAAGGCGGGCTGCTCGTTTCTCCCGAGTTCTGATAGATGGTGGCAGCAGCATCAACATCCTCTACCGTGACACCATGGAGAAGTTGGACATCAAAGAGAAACAGCTCCAGCCCAGCCGGACTGTCTTCCATGGCATTGTGCCTGGCCTGTCCTGCTCACCGATCGGCAAGATCAAGATAGATGTCCTTTTCGGGGACAAGGATCACTTCCGCCGAGAGCCAATCTGGTTCGAGGTGGTTGATCTTGAAAGCCCCTACCACGCGTTGCTTGGCCGGCCCGCCCTGGCCAAGTTCATGGCGGTCCCCCACTACTGCTACCTCAAGATGAAGATGCCGAGCACCAAGGGCATTATCACCATAGCTGGCAACTACCAGAAGTCTGTCGCCTGTGCCACTGCCAGCAGCCGGCTGGCCGAGTCCCTTGTGATTGCTGCCGAGAAGTGGCTCCTTGACCGGGTTGTGGCAATGGCAGGCAAGCAGCCGGAAATGTCGCCACAACCTAAGGAGTCAGAAGCTGAGGGCTTGTTCAAGCCGGCCAAGGAAACAAAGAAGATACCCCTGGACCCGGAGCACCCGGAGAGGTATGCTGTTGTTGGTGCAAATCTTGACAGCAAATAGGAAAGCGAGCTCGTCGATTTCCTCCGTGAGAATCGGGACATCTTTGCATAGTCCCCTAAGGACATGCCGGGTGTTCCGACGGATTTCGCCGAGCACAAGCTACATATCCGACCCGGTGCCAAGCCAGTCAGGCAGCCCTTGCGCCGCCTGTCAGAAGAAAAGATAGGAGTCATTGGAGAAGAAATAGCCCGGCTTCTAGCAGCAGGCTTCATTATGGAAGTGTTTTTCCCAGAATGGTTATCCAACCCCGTCCTTGTGCTGAAAAAGAATAAAAAGTGGCACATGTGTATTGATTATACCAGCCTCAACAAAGCTTGCCCCAAAGATCCATTTGCTCTGCCAAGAATTGACCAAGTGATAGACTCCACAGCCGGATGCGAGCTGTTGAGTTTTTTGGATGCATACTCAGGGTACCACCAGATCAAACTAAGCCCGGCCGACAGGCTGAAGACCGCCTTCATCACACCGTTCGGAGCCTTCTGCTACCTGACCATGACGTCCGGCTTGAGAAATGCCGGCGCCACGTTTCAGCGTTGCATGCAGAAGTGTCTCCTGAAGCAACTCGGCAAGAATGCCCATGTCTATGTGGACGATGTTGTGGTGAAGACAGAGAAGCGTGGCACCCTGCTGGAGGACCTTAAGGAAACCTTTGAAAACTTGCGACGTTTTCAAATTAAGCTCAACCCGGAGAAATGTGCCTTTGGAGTACCAGCCGGCCAGCTTCTTGGTCTCAGAGCGCGGCATCGAGTGCAACCCTGCGAAGATCAAAGCCATCGAGAAGATGGAGGCACCCACCCGACTGCTGGATGTGCAAAAATTCACCGGCTGCTTGGCATCCATCAGCCGTTTCATCAGTCGGCTGGGCGAGAAGGCTCTTCCCCTGTACCAACTCATGAAGAAAACCACTTTTTTCGAGTGGAATGACAAGGCGGACGAAGCTTTTCTCCAGCTCAAAAAGATGTTGACCAATCCGCCTGTCCTGGCAGCTCCGACCGCCAAAGAGCCAATGCTTCTCTACATCGCCGCCACCAGCCGGGTGGTTAGCGCAGTCATAGTTGTGGAACGCAAAGAAGACGGCAAAGCATTGCCAGTCCAGAGGCCGGTGTATTACCTGAGTGAAGTATTGTCCGCCTCCAAGAAGAACTACCCTCACTATCAGAAGATGTGCTACGGCGTGCATTTCGCCGCCAAGAAGCTGAAGCCATACTTTCAAGAACATCCAATCACGGTTGTTTGCACCACCCCGCTTGCGGAGATCATAGGCAGCAGAGATGCATCGGGCCGAGTGGCCAAGTGGGCCATCAAGCTGGCCCCCTACACCATCTTCTACCAGCCTCGCACCGCCATCAAATCCCAGGAGCTGGCCGACTTCCTTGTCCACTGGGCCGAGACCCAGTACCTGCCGCCGGCTCCAGACTCCACCCATTGGCGAATGCACTTCGATGGCTCAAAGATGCGCACCGGTCTGGGAGCCGGCATCGTCCTCACCTCTCCCAAAGGCGACAAGCTCAGATACACGCTGCAAATCCACTTCGCCGCCTCCAACAACGTGGACGAGTACGAAGCACTCTTACACGGGCTCCGGCTTGCCAAGGAACTCGGCATTCGCTGGATCCTGTGCTACGGCGACTCCGACTTGGTGGTCCAGCAGTCGTCAGGCGACTGGGACGCCAAGGATGCAAACATGGCGAGCTACCGCTTCCTCGCCCAGCAACTCAGTGGATACTTTGAAGGGTGCGAGTTCCTCCATGTGCCAAGAAACGACAACGAGCAAGCCGATGCCTTGGCGCGGATCGGCTCCACCCGGCAAGCAATACCAGCCAGCGTCGCCCTACAACACCTCCTCAAGCCGTCTATCAAGCCGTCACCAGAATCAGACTCCATCTTCGTGCCAACTCCCCCCAAGGGAGACGGATTCGACCTGGGGACTGCGGCAGTCGCACCCGGCCCGGGGACTCCACAACCCGGCCCGGGGGCTGCAGCAGTCGGCGCGGGAACTTCACCAAGCGACCTGGGGACTGCAGCAATCGCGCCCGGCCCAGGGACTCCACAACCCGGACCGAGGGCTGCAGCAGTCGGCCCGGGGACTTCAACAACGCAGCAAGACGCCGTTGGCTCCACCCTGCCACCTCCCAACCCAACCGCCCTAGTATCAATGGCCGTGATGACGGTGGATGAAGTCGAAGCACCATCATGGGCACAGCCCATCCTCAACTTTCTGATAAACAAGGAGCTGCCGACCGATGAAATCTCGGCCCGACAAGTGCAACGTCGGGCAACAGCATACACCGTTGTTAACAGAGAACTTGTGAGGCGTAGTGTCACTGGTGTGTACCAGCGCTGCGTGGAGCCGGAGAAAGGCCAAGCAATCCACAAAGATATCCACCAAGGCGAGTGTGGTCACCACGCGGCTTCAAGATCACTTGTTGCCAAAGCTTTCCGCCACGGTTTTTTCAGGCCAATTGCTCTAGAAGACGCCAAAGACTTGGTCCAGAAATGTAAGGGGTGCCAGAAGTTCCGCTCCAAGCCACATTTGCCGGCTTCGGCACTCAAGACCATCCCCATCGCCTGGCCCTTTGTCGTCTGGGGGCTGGACATGGTCGGACCATTCGAGACAGCCCGCGGCGGCATGACTCATCTACTTGTCGCCGTGGACAAGTTCACCAAGTGGATAGAAGCCAAACCAATCAAGAAGTTGAATGGTCCAACCGCTGTGACTTTCATCGCAGATATCACCACCCGGTATGGCATACCACACAGCATCGTCACCGACAATGGCACAAACTTCGCCAAGGGTGCCTTGGCTCGCTTTTGCGCGACGCAGGGCATCCGACTGGACTTAGCGTCCGTCGCCCATCCGCAGTCAAACGGCCAGGTGGAGCGAGCAAACGGCCTCATCTTGTCCGACATCAAGCCCCGGCTGGTCGAGCCTCTGGAGCGATCGGCCGGCTGTTGGCTCGATGAGCTGTCGGCCGTCCTCTGGAGCCTGCATACAACTCCAAACAAATCAACCGGCTTCACGCCCTTCTTCCTCGTCTACGGTGCCAAAGCCGTCATCCCGACGGACATAGAATTCGACTCCCCTCGAGTCACCATGTACACTGAGGAGGAGGCAAAAGAAGCACGAGAAGACGTTGTCGATCTGCTGGAAGAGGGCCGGCTGTTGGCACTCAGCCGGTCCGCCATCTACCAGCAGAGTCTGCGCCGATACTACAATCGGAAGGTCAAGCCAAGATCTTTCCAAGAGGGAGGCCTTGTGCTCCGGCTGATCCAGCGAACAGCCGGCCAGCACAAGCTCTCGGCACCTTGGGAAGGCCCCTTCATCATCAGCAAAGTTTTGGGCAATGACTCCTACTACCTGATCGATGCTCAAAAACCCAGAGCACGCAAGAGAGACGACTCTGGCAAGGAGACAGAGCGGCCGTGGAATGCAAACCTCCTTTGAAAATTTTACAGTTGATACAGTATGTACCACGCTACCTTTTGTATTAAGTACGGAGACTCCGGGTCCCCCGAGAAGAACTCGGGGACTACCCTCTTTTATCTGCGTAATGAATATTACGCCTATGAATGTGTCATTTCTTTATTTCGCCTGGCACCGGGTTCGACCAGTCGGCCCGGGGGCTCGCCGCCTTGTACTATGTGGCGCTTCCTGCAGCCGGACAAGTAGTGCGGTGGCACCTCAACTTTCTCCTACCAAAACCACAGCTCGCAGAGCGACTATCCGGTGGGCAGGGGTTAAAGGCAGAAAAGGTGTCCGCATGAAAAATGGCTAAGGACCCAAAGCACGCACATAGTTCAGGCCGGCTTCCGCCTCATTGACCGGCTGCGGAGCAGCCGGGCGGCCGGCTTCTACTTATCTTACTAACGCTCTAGTCGGCTAAGTACTTGCTCTCCCGAAAGTGGCTAAGTACTTGACCCAGCCGTAGTCCGCAGAGCGGCTGTTTGGCTGGCAAGACAGCAGCAAAGGGAGGGCGGCAAAGGAAAAAAGCCAAGGAGCGGTAGGCAAGAAAAGTCAGATCTCGGCGAGAGCGCAGCTTATGTAGGAGAGCATCTACATGTCAATAGGCCCTTGGCCAGCATTCAACAGAGTTTAAATACACCCAGTGGGTGGAATTGTGCGAATTTAACAAAGTTTGTCGAGACTGATAAAACAGGAAAAATAAAGGACAAGTCGGCAGCCTAGGGAGCCGCAGAGGGGTCCGACTGGTTGGCGGAGTCGGTAGTGCCGGTTGGTGGAGCGGACAGCTGGTCAGTCCCCGCTTGGTCGTCTCCAGCAGCAGTCGGCGCACTCGAGCGCGGCTCGTTGTTTGAGGCACGATCAAGCGGAGACTGGTCATCCGCCCCGACCTCCGGCATATCTTCTTCGCTCTCCCCGTCCTCCTCGCCTTCCCCCTCATCGCTGGAGTCGATCATCTCGGCCGAGTCTTCGTCGTCCTCCGGGTTCAGCCCAAACCACTCCGGCGGCGCCTCGGCACCATCCTCAGCCAACTCGGGAACAAAGATGTCGGTGTTGGTGTACTCGGCGATCGTCGCTGCCCGTCTGACAAGATCGCGCTCCACCGCCACCAGCTCCTCTTGGGCCTCCTGCCGAAACGTGGTCAACTCGGCTAGATTTAGCCCAGGGTACCACGCCTTGATGAATTCCAAGGCCCGGCGCGCGCCAGCTCGGGCTGAGGAACCCTTCCAAGCTTCGAGTCGGCCAGCCGCCACCTCCAGCCAGTCGGCAGTATGACTGGGAGTGCGCGGAGCCGGCATGTCCGGCCAAAGGGCGGCGATCGCTTGGGCCCCAACACGCTGAAGACGGCGCAGCATCCGATGACCCGGCCGAAGATGGGCCTGGATGTTGAGAAGCCGTTCGCTAAGGGTCCGAGGGGCGTCCACGGCGATCGTTGCGCCTTCCGCCCTCCGCCCTTCGCGATCGGCCTCGATGGCCTGATTGGCAGCACCAGAGTGACCAGGGAAGAAGTCTGCTCAAATAGAAAGCAAAAAAGCAAAAAGCCAAAATTAGAAACAAGAAGCCGGCCTGATCAGAAGCCGGCAGCTCGAAGAAAGAATAAAGAAGGAAGCTCACCGTCAACCATGTCTTCAATCTCGCCGAAAACGGCAGTCAGCATCACCTCCTTATCAGTCCAGGCGGAGCGTTCGGTCTCGAACTCAGCAAGGAGACCGGCCTCCCTGTCCTCCGCCTTCCTCTGGGTCTTCTTGAGAAGCTCCGCCTGTTCTGCCAGTTGTGTGACCAGCCGGTCACGCTCTTCGGCCAGCTTGCTGCAATCTGCCTCCTTGACACGCAGCGCGGTGTTGGCTTCGCCCAGCTGCTGCTGTAGGGTGGCGGTGGCCCCTGCAAGAAGGGAGAAAGAAAAAGATACCGATAGTTAGCAAGAAAGAAGCACAGTTGCCGGGGAGATCCGGCCCGACTGCTCAGCAGTCGGCCCGAATCTCGGGGACTACAGCCCGCGGGTGCGCCAGCGCGCCCCCATAGAGAAGAAAACAAAGACTTACGCCGGCTTTCCGACAGGTCGGCGGTCCGTTGAGTTAACTCCTAGACGTTGGAGTTGAAGATGGTCGCACGGAGGTTGTGATAATCCTACAATGAAGACATCAGATGATGTTAGTACTCGGAGCTTGCCAATTAAAGTTTCCGGCCGCCTGCTCAACAGTCGGCCCGAAACTTGGGGACTACACCCAGTGGGTGCGCCAGCGCGCCCCCACGAGAGAAGTATAAAAGTTAAAGATGGAGAAGCGAGAAGCATACCCAGACGGCCGCTCGCGACTCCAAGAACGCATTATTACAATGCCTAAGAGCATCGGCCTCGACTCGGAACTTGGCCTGGATGTCCAGGATCGCCCGGTTCAGAGGGCCCGTCCCGCCTACCCGCACCCAACCAGCGGGCGCGGCGCTGGTCGCCTCGGCGTCCGGGATCGAAGAGCTCGCGGTGCCGACTTACTGCGGGCGTGGTGCCGAGGCCGCCTTCGCAGGCCGGCGGCGCGTTGGTATGCGAACCTCGGGAGTCGGGCCTGTCCCCACCTCGCCTTCGGTTGGCGGCGCTGGCGGGTCAGCCAGTCGCGTGTCCCGCGCTCCCCCTGACGACGATGATGGAGGCACGACCATGTCCGGCATGACGACATCGCTGCCCTCCCTCTCCATGATCGGGTGCTCATCGCCGGCATCCCCTGTCGGTGCCACGTACTTTGGTGGTGGTGGCGCGGAGCTCAGGGGGACGACGAATAATGCCGACTGGCGGCGCGCGGCCTCTTCGGCCCGATCCTTCGCCGCGGTGGCAGCCTCGGCCTCCGCCGGCTTCTCCAATGCGGCGGCTTCCGCCTTGTCCGCCCCCGCCTTCTCCCTAAGGGCGGCCTCCAGCTCCTCGCGTGCCTCCCGCGCGTTCCGATCCTGCGCCTCCCGGAGGTCGGCGGCCGGATCGATTCGCTGGGTGGTGGTGGAAGTCTCCGCCGACCCAATGACGGACGCGGCGTCGGACTGCTCGAGAGAAAGCGGAGATCTACGTTGCGTAAGACAAAGAGAAATTAGAAGAATATTGGCATAAGGGAAGGGAAAAGTACATGAGGAAGTCAGTACTCACGCGGAAACCATCCACGGCTCCTTCACCGCCTTGCGGAAGCGGACGGCCTTCGCGGCCGCCTCGTCCAGCCTGGTCACCGCTGCCGAGCCCTTGGGCCTCTTCGGCCGGCTGCCGAACTGGCTCGGCGCGGCCCGGCGCTTCTGCACACCGCCTCGGGCAACCGGCGCGGCAGACGAGCTCGCGCCCTGCTAATCGGGCCCCAGCTGGCGGCGCGGGGCGACCTCTTCCGCGTTGTCGTTCGGCCAGTCCTCGAGGCCGGCCCCGAGCCCCGAGCCGCCTGCCTCGCCGCCCCCTCCCACGGCGTCGTCGTCCAAGGCGGCCGCCCCCAAGTCGGGGTCGTCCACATCGCTCTCCGCCCGGTCGGGGAGAAATCGATGCTCCGGCCCCGCGGCGCCGGCCGCCGGCTGGGGGAGGGGGCTCTGTTCGAAAAGCCGATTGATCGAGTCGGCCAAACAGAACTCGGCAACGGAAAAAGAGAAGGGGAGGAAACTTACCATAGGCGGGGGGTCGGCGCGTGAGTACGGCTCCTTGCCGAACCGCCACTCCTCCGTGAGCTTGCAGTTCGCAAGATAGTTCACCATATGAGCCACCTCAGCGTGAGGCATCTCCTTGGAACACAGCCGGCTTGGGTCCCGATGCCCACTCATCTGACAGATCATATGAGGGCGGCCCTGGAGCGGGAGCACCCGCCGTGCCACAAAGGCGGCCAACAAGTCGGGCCCGGTCAGGCCCTCCGACTGTGTCAGCACACGGAGCCGCGCGATGGCGGCGGCTCCAGAGGGCTATAGCGTCCTGGCCCGATACAACCAGGTTGGCCGCCTCCTCGCCGGCGGGCCGGCTACGTAAGCCGGCAGGTTGACCCAGTCGCCCTCCGCGAAGACGCTCTTCACGTAGAAGTACGACCGCTGCCACATCTTCACCGACTGGATCAGCGTGATGGCAGGAAATGGATTGTTGGCTGCCGGTCTCCGCACCGCGATGAAGGCGCCGCATTGAGCCGGCACGCCCGCGGTGACGGCACCGAGCTTGGTGTAGAAGAATTCCCCCCAGAGCTCGATGGTGGGGAGCACGCCGAGGAAACCTTCGCACAGAGTGACGAAGGCAGACAGCAGCACCACCGTGTTCGGGGTGAGGTGGTGCGGCTAGAGGTCGTAGAATTCGAGGAAGGCCCGAAAGAAGCCGCTCGCCGGCAGACCGAGGCCGCGTAGGCAGTGCGAGCGGAAGACGACCCGCTCGCCCTCCTCCGGCGCCGGCGAGATCTCCCGCTCCGGCGCGAGGCGGACCTTCACGTAATCCTTGCCGGGCAGCCACCGCGTCTGGCGGAGGAACTCGATGTGATCTTCGTGGATGATGGAGCCATCCCAGGCACCGGAGCGCGCCATGAAGGCGAGGTTGACGGAGAAAGCGCGGCAACGAGCTACGGCGGCACCTCGGTTGGGCGTGGAGATGCAGCAGCAGCAGAGGAGGAAGAAGATGAAAATGGGGGAGAAGGGCGCGCGTGCTCTGCTGCTCCCCCTCCTCCCCCTACTTATAACCCCCGGGCTACGAAGCCGAGGGGGCGTGGCGTGGGGTCATGGGATTAACTGCGCCCGCAACCCCACGACCCCGCGTTTATTTCGCAAAGTTACTGCACTGTAACTCCCTCGGGAATCGTAACCACTCGCCTCGGCCGCGGCGGATCCGCCTGCACGCCGAGGCCCGGTAGTGGCGGGCCCGGCCTGCTGTCACGTCCCATCGTGAGCGTGGGCTGGTAGGCAGGCCCAGCTCGCTAGCGCCACGTGGCGTACTTGCAGCGGGCGGCGGGCCTAGAGGCTTGGCAAGCACGCCACTTGGTTCCCACCCTGATGTTTCGAAAACATCACCCATAGCCGCCCAGGCGCGTCCGACCCCCCGACAAGGCAGCGCGCCGGGGGTCGGATTCAAGAAGAGCACTCTGAGAAGGAAACTGCTGAGGCTTCTCGACTAATTGGCCGCGACGCCTCATCAGCTTCGGGGACTACTGTCGGGGTAATGGGCCACGGGTAGCCTAACCCGAGTCCCTGAGCTGTTCAAGACATTGGGCCGGCTACGCCCACGAACGTCCAAGATGAAGCGCCGCCTTCTGGCGGCCGGCTGTCCCGAGCAGCCGGCTGCCCGAGGATGGCCGAGCTCCAGAAGACGGCATCAAGGCAGGCCGACTCCTCCCAGGCAGCCTCCAGAGAGGCCGGCTCCTGGCGGTTGGCCCACGGCGCCCTCAGAGTTTGCGCCTCCATTAAAAGAGACGAGACAGGGTGAGGCTACAGTGAAGCCCATCCCCCCTGTATCCAGGGCAGGACATGGCCACGGTGCTCCGTACGGGCGGAGATCTCCGCCCGGTGCGGCACTGTCGCCATTCCGCCCCTGACGTCACCCCTGACAGGCAGAACCCTATTTCCACGATGGCCTGTCAGTGCGGCCTACAGGCGGCGGGCCCTACCAGACAGTGAGAGCCCAGAGGACGGCGGGAGTCTGACCAGTCGGACCTGAGGAAGGCCGGCATCAAGCAGGCGGCCATCACCTTCCTCGGGGTCCGCGCGCCATTAACCAGATGGGACACGGAGTGGCTACAGTGATCTCCCGCCAGCGGATGGGACGGTAGCCACGCTCCCTTGACCAAGCCTGCGTCACCAACGTCACGGCCACGTACCGGACCAGGCGGCGGGCCCCAGCTGCCGGCGGCGAAGCCGGCGGCCAGAGACACCGATGACCGGGCCCTACGCCCGACCAGATTACCATTGTACCCCTGGGAGGGGTAGGCCTATATAAGCCCCCCCCCCCCTCGAGGCACCCATGCAAGGGGTTCAGAAACCAGTTAGACCTAGAATCACTCAGAGGGAGGAGAAAGCCGGCCCTGCTTTCTTCTACCTCTGGCATACAGCTCGAGGAGCACCATTGTACTCACTAGTGCCTTAGTTATCATGCGGAGACCCCGCAGAGCAGGACTAGGGGTGTTATCTCCCCAGAGAGCCCCGAACCTGGGTAAAGCGCGCTGGCAATCGTGTCTACGCCACATCCCGCTTCCAGGCACCGGCGACGTTCTACTAGCTCCCACCATGATAAGCCATCCCTTGGCATATGTCGCACCCAACACCCGACAGGAGGCTTGATCTTGAGTGTATTAATAGCTCCCTTATAACTCTGATTCCAAAAAAAAGCTCAGTCCTGAGGGATTGAATGATTACAGGCCAATATCTCTTACCAACACTTGCTTGAAGTTTCTTACCAAGCTCTTGGCCAATCGTCTGTAGGAAGTTATTCTATCTTGCATTCATAAAAATCAGTATGGCGTTATAAAGTCTAGATCTATATAGGACTGCCTGGGCTGGTGCTTTGAATATATACATCAATGTCAGGCTTCAAAAAGACCCATTGTGCTATTGAAATTGGATTTCACAAAGGCATTTGATACTATTGAGCATGATGCCATTCTTAGGATTCTGAAATACAAAGGATTCAATGATAAGTGGATCTTGTGGATGCAAAGTATCCTATCATCAGGTTCCTCCTCTGTGTTAATGGTGTGCCAGGACATCATTTTAAATGTAAAAGAGGTGTTAGGCAGGGAGATCCTATGTCACCCTTGCTGTTTCTGTTGGCTGTTGACCTTCTTCAGTCTGTGGTCAATGACATGTGCTCAAAAGGAATCCTAACACTCCCAATCCCAACCCAATGTCAGGATTATCCCATAGTACAATATACTGATTACACTTTAATTGTCTTACCTGCTTTAGATCATCAGCTTTTGGCTCTCAAAGATATGCTTGAAGTTTTTGCTGCCTCAACTGGGTTGTCTGTCAACTTTGCAAAATCTTCAATGGTACCTATGAATATTTCACATGATGAGGCCAACAGATTAGCCACTATCCTGGGTTGCAAGTTGGGTTCCATGCCTTTCACTTATTTGGGCCTTCCAATGGGAACTACAAAGCCTTCCATTTAGGATCTCATGCCTTTAGTGCATAGAATTGAGAGAAGGCTCTCTGCCACTTCTTGCTTTCTAAATCAAGGAAGTAGGCTTCAACTGCTTCACTCTGTGCTCACTTCAATGTCCATATATTTTCTATGCACCCTCGTAATTCCTCTTGGTATTCTAAAGCAAATTGAACGCACTCAGAGGCAATGTCTTTGGAGAGGAAATTCTGAAGCTCCCAGGCAATCTCTTGCTGCCTGGGATTTGGTATGTTTGCCTAAAAATAAAGGAGGACTTGGTGTTCTTAATTTGAGAGTGCAAAATGAGGCTCTCCTTATGAAATTCTTACACAAATTCTATAATCACCAGGATATCCCTTGGGTTAATCTTATCTGGGATTCTTATTACCATGAATCTGTCCCACATACCACTGCTTTATGTGGCTCTTTCTGGTGGCGTGACATCTTCAAACTAGCTCATAAATATTGTTAGCTGGCCAATCCAAAACTGGGAAATGGAAGATCTATAATGTTTTGGACTGACAACTGGGTTACTGAGCTCAATGGTTCTTCTATTAGCCAGAAATTTCATAGGCTTTTCTCCTTTGTTGTCGATGGACAGTTATCAGTTTCTCAAGTTCTTTCCTAGGAGCTACTCTCTGGCATGCAATTACCTTTGTCTGCACATGCTTTTGAGGAGTTAGTTAACCTGCAACAAATTATAGAGGTGTATGTCTGCTCTGAGGAGCATGATACCTGGATCTGGCCTTTCACCAAAGGATGCTTCAGACCTAAATCTTTCTATACCCATGTGCATCAAGGTATTGTAGTTGATCCCATTTTCCAATGGATTTGGAAATGTTCCTGCACCCTAAAGATAAAAATGTTTGGATGGTTGTTGCTGAGAGACCGTCTAAACACCAGAGATATGTTACAGAGAAGACATTGGCATGTTGATGATCATTCATGAAGCCATAGGGTGTGAAATTACTTGCAGATTAATTGGGACCCGCAGCCTGGAATGGCCACATATCAGATGGCAGTGAATGCTAGGAAGGATTTTGGCAACAATTTTTTCACTGAGGTGGTGTTCACTGCTGCTTGGAATATATGGATCATTAGGAATGGAAAGGTTTTTAGGAATGAATGACTACTTTTCAGATCATGGAGGCACAACTTCATTCATGATATGACTCTTCTGGCACATAGGATCAAATGTAAATAAGGATAGTCTTTTGGGATGGCTTTCTAACCTCCTCTAGTTAGCTCTGTGTGTATTTTAATGTGTTGTAAGTCCTTCTTTTCTTTCTCCTTTTTTGTATATCTCTGACTTGTACAAGACACTTTGCTCTTTTTATTAATAAATTCACTGTGAGGCTTTTGCCTTGCAGTACATAGTCAAAAAAACACCAAGCGCTCACTCCGGACGGAGGAGCAGCCTGCGGCTTTCGCAGCCGAGGTACAAGCATCTGAGCAGGCGGCCCACAGCGATAAACGCACCACTAGCTCTTCAAAGCGCACGCGAGCGTCGGCCACGTACCTCCGCACCCTAAATAGGGTTACATGCTCCTTGCGTGCCCTTTCTGGATGAGGCACTATGTCCCCAGGGTGCATAACTTCGCACTCAAGATTCCTTGGGCCGCCGAGGAGCCAATATCTATTGAAACGCCGAGACGGCTCGACCGAGGACCGACGTGGCTTCGAGCCCTCACACCGGCAGGTCTCTATCAAAGAGCCGACCAGCATGACTTCATCAATGTGGCTTAAACCACACGACAGACTCCTGCAAGACCTCCTTAAAGGGGCTCGGCCAATAAACAATCGAAACACATAAAGGGCCAAGACTGCACCAGTCCCATTCGATCCCCGCCGTTCGTGACGGCAAGCTGGTCAACAGCTCAGAAGCGCGGACGTGCGGCAGGACATGGCCCGGATTCCTAAAAACTCGATGACAATGTCCGCCATGTTTCTCTTCCCTCTTTGTTTACTCGTTTACATTGTATTCTTTTTAGTTCCTCTCATTGCAGTTCGGCATGTAAAGTCTTGAAGTTATGCAATAAAGAAATCATGCCCTTTAGAGGTCTGTATCATATTTCTATTCAAGCACTGCCCTTACGCTACAGGAATGCCTTTAAAGATACAATTGCTAAAGGGGTCCTATTCCCCTGCCTTACAAGTCCAAAGTACTCGGCGTCTCAGATTTGGCTTTATATGCATCAGTTTTGAAACTAGATTTTGGTCAATAGTTGGGTTGCCCGGCTCCTATGTGTACCCCTTACGTTCCCGATGAATTCGGCTAAGGGTGTAACGGGAGAACCACTGTGATTGTGCCGCCAGGTTAATTGGCAGAGCGCCTCAGTGGAGAAAGCCGAAAACTGACTATCTAGGTAGGCGAAAACCGGTCGGCCATCCGCAGACCGTGTTAAGTGACGTGACGATAGAGATCACCCGTGTTAAACGAAGGCTTTCCTTTCTTAGCCGAAGTGTGTCATGGCTTAGACCTCGGCTTGCTAAGCCGACCACTTCCCACACCGGGGCTCGTCATCAGCCCCCACAGTCAAACTCCTAAGACTAAGTGAAAGTTATCAAGCCAATATAGTCTGATTGCCTGGTTCCTATGAGCAGAGACCGCCTCCGGGTACTGAGACGTCGGCCAAGGGTTAAAACTGCATCTCGGAACACCCTTTGTATATTCTACACTAGGGCAGAAGCCGACGATTGGCCACTTTCAATTTATAAACGTTCGTACAGCGGTACAGGAGGTAAAATATTCAAAAAAGTACACATATATGACGGAATTTAAAAACCATGCTCATTCCATCAACCGATAAGTTTTGTACATTTCACAACTTCGGCATCCTGAAGTGCTACCTAGAAATACAAAGTGTCCTTTGGACACATGGCCTCGGTAATTCGGGCTCCCTCCTCCACCTCGGGATAAAATTGCTCCACGGTGCGTGGCTTGTCTGCAGGAGGACCCGTGGCCACTGTCACAGCATCGACCTTGCGGAAGTGCATCTTCACGTAGGAATACGCCCTCCGCACTCCTTCAAAGCACGCGGACCTCCTCCAACTATCGGCGCTAGAGATAGCTCCTCGCAGCCGTACCAAGAGGCCCAAGAGGCTGGTTGGAAGGGCTTCGGCGGGCCACAGCGTGACATAGAGGTCTTGAAGCGTCGGTCTTGCCATGCGGAATAACTCCGCCAGCTGCTTCATTCCATGATTCAGAAGTTGTGACGACAGAGACACCGGGAACTGCCCGCAGAAGGCCTTCTCCACCTCATTGTCGGTGTTCTGGGAACCAGGGTACCCAGACTTGCCTGCCTGTGGCCCATAGCGTGGCTCCATTGACGGCCTGGTACGGCCCATCTACAAGACTATCAAGACAAGAACCTCGCGAGGGGCCAAGCCTCGCGAGGCGGACGACACCAAGACCTCCCGAGGGAGCGGCCTTCCCAGGCTGCCTCCTTAGGAGCGGAGATTTCTATGCAGGTACCCAACCTCATGAGGTTGCGATGACGCAAGCCATGACGACCAAGGCCAGGCGGGCGCAGAGGAGGCAGTTTCCTCTTTGGTGCTAAGGAGGCAAGCGCAGACGTGGGTTCCTAGGGAGCCTAGCAAAGGTTTCCATTCCAATGCTACAAGACCAAGACCGACGGGACGGCAGGACGGATGTCATCGTCGAGCCCACTGCTGCGTCACAACCAGAGGCTTTGCAGGCGAAGACCACCTTTCGTCAGGATAAGATGTACTACTTGTCCCCTTTCAAATTGGCCACTGTGGGATCCCTTCCCGCCTACGTTTTGGGGGAAGAGGACCGAGGCCACTATAAGTATAGGTTAGCCACCACCGTAGAAGGGGACCCGGATGGGATCGGAACCTCATCGACTGATTCCCTCACCCATAGACCTCGCGAGGTTGTTCATCCCTTGTACTAGTTTATCCTCAGCCCCTCGTGAGGCCAATCCACCATAAAGCAGGAGTAGGGTCTTACACCACAAGGTGGCCCGAACCTGGGTAAACTGCCATGTTCATCTTCTTCCTTGTTCGTGTGCATCGAGCTAGGCCATAGGGCGACGAGCTGGTTGGCTGGATAGGTTGAGTCCTTCGCACACGCCCCACAGTTCGAACCTTTCTTGGGTCTGCGGAGCCCTGAATCCGACATTTGGCACACTAGGTAGGGGCGTGTCGAAGCTCTGCCTCTTCACCAGCCGCGCTCCGCCGCGTTGCGTGGTTCCCATGGCCGGCGCCGCCCCACCCCCCGGGCCGTTGGCCGCATTCGGAGGAGTCGTGGGCATCTGGGCCTTTTCCCCCGCCCTGCGGCAGGTGCGTTGGCCGCCGAAGTTCAGGCCGGCATTGCCCCCGCGGTACGACGGCCCGGTGGACCCCGCGGAGTTCCTCCATTCATACGCGCAGGCCATCTGGGCGGCGGGTGGTGACGACAAGGTCATGGCGAACTGGCTACCTATGGCCCTCGCGGGCGTGCCGCGCTCCTGGTTGCTCAGCCTGCCGGAGTCTTCGGTGGCTTCCTGGGAAGAGTTGTGCGGCCCGCTCATCGCGCGTTTCGCGGCCCCGGCGCCCCATGCGGTTGCAGCCATCCTCGGCGGGTCGCAGGCGCCGTCCTCGGGCCACCACGTCAAGCAGCTTCTTCGTCGGGTCAGGGCTGCTCGGCCGCGGCAGGAGGCTCCTCCGGGCCGCGTTGTGACTGAGACCACCATCACCTTCGACTCTAGGGATCACCCTGTGACGCCCCCGGCTTAATCGTGCACTAATCATACACGCAAATGCACACGATCAAGCCTAAGGACTCACTTGAAGATATCACAACACAACTCTAAAACATAAACAAAATCATACAAGCATTTATTACAAGCCAGGGCCTCGAAGGCTCGAATACAAAGCTTGATGACAACAAGCATTAGCGGAAGCGTTAGATATCTGTGTACAGATATAAAACAGAAAACAGAGAAGCCTTTAGAAAGGCGGGACAAAAATAAAACACTACGATCGAAAGGCGCAGGCCTCCTGCCTGGGACCCTCCGTTCCTACTCCTGGACGTCGGCCAACTTGTAGAAGGATCCACCCTCGGGGAAGTAGTGGAAGTCGTCGGCGGGGCAGCTGTCTCAGGGGCTCCGTCAGCTGGTCGCATCAAATGAAAATGGGGGGAAAAGAAAGTAAAGCAACCGTGAGTACTCATCCGAAGTACTCAGCAAGCCAAGGATCTACACTACATATGCAACATTATCAAAGGGAGGCTGTATATGTGGACTGGGCTGCAGAAATGCCAGAATAGAGGGGGAAAACCTAGTCCTAGCAAAGACTAGCATCTTCGAGCGTCTTGCAGCATGTAGAGGAGTACAGAATAGCATAATGTAAGTAGTAGTAGAATCAGGTAACAGTCTCGCCCAGAGATCCTTCCTCGACTCCCTGCGAGAAAGCGATCCCAGAGCCACATATCCAGGTATCATCTCCAGTTCTAGCTGTATCGATCGGGATACAACTCCGAGTGTCCTTTACCGTAGGACCAGCTATCGATAGATGTGTTCTTCCCTGCAGGGGTGCACCAACTTACCCACCACGCTCGATTAACTCCGGTCGGACACACTTTCCTGGGTCATGCCTGGCCTCGGCCAAACGATACACCGCAACCCTACCTACAGCTCAGCAGAGAGGTCCCTGCCGGTCTACCTCCTAAGCGCAAGGGGGTCTTGGGCCATCGCCCCTCGCCCTCCGGGTCGTTGTGTGCAGGGTGGATACCAGCACCGCCTCGAGAGGCCGGTATGATCCGACCGTGCCACAATGTTGAACTAGACGTCTGACAGAGCTTTCGGCTGATGTTACGATGTAGAACGCCCATACTATGCCCACGTGATGGTTAGTGCTATCAGGCCAGAGGCCTGCTCGGATCAAATATCCAAATCGTTAGGACTAGGGGCTTGCAGAAACGAGCAGAGACTCACGAAAGATGTGACCCCGTCGCCCCGTCTCGAGGACTTGCTGCAAGGCAAAGAATGCCCGGCCGCGCCTCGTAGAATAACTCACGGGTAACTATCCATCATTCGCGGGTACCCCTCAGGGTCGACCCGCCTTTCCAAATCTTAGTATCAACATTAATGTAAGGCATCCGTGAGGCTACCATATCAAGGGGAATCCGAGGCATCACCCTCGTTGGACTCCCACCTGATGTAAAATCAAGGTGGACGTAGGAGGAATCACCCTCGAGGTCCACGCTTGAGGTGTTGCATGACTTCGTCATTATCGGGGGTGGTGTAGGAGGAATCACCCTCGCTTACCACGACCGATCAACTAACCTACAAGGTTATCATCAGAAGTGCTGACGAGGTATCACCCTTGGCACTCGATAGTAACCCAGTAGTGTCGAGCAACTAAGGGGAAAGTGAGGTGCGGTGCCGGGGTCTGGTCTTCGAACCCGTTGATCGGGTCTTCTGAGAATCCAGCAGGGCAGTCAGGACAAGTGGGGATCTCTGATGGGTCTCTACCCAGTCTATTCTAAACAGTTTAGGAAAACAGTAAGGTATCAACAGCAGGTTACAATAAACAGGCTATGCAGCAGAAATAGGTAAAACAGTAACAGTAGCAAAATCTAATGCAAGCAGGGGATATTAGAATGGGTGATATCGAGATGATCAAGGGGGGGGGGGCTTGCCTGGTTGCTCGGCGGCAACGGCAAGGTCGTCGGTGGTGTAGCCAATCACCGGAGTTGCGTCGGTCTCGGAGGCTACGTCGGTACCGGGATCTAACGAGAGAGAAGAGGGGGAGGAAACAGTATAAATACAAGGCAGACAAAGCAACACAGAGCAGACTACGCTAATGTGCGGTGCCGGGCTGCCTAAAAGCATGTCTAAGGCATATTAGTTATGTTAGGATTTAATTTGGATTTATTAACCGGTGTAAGTGCACTATTCATCTACCGGATACGGCCTCGAAGTTGCGGGTTCACCTCCGTAGAGGGTCCCGACACGGAAACAGATGGCACGGTTAGCTTCGTCTCGTCGTTCTGAGCAACTTTCATGTATAAAGTTTTTCGATCCGAGCTACGAATTATTTTCTATGAATTTATAAAGATTTAAACACATTTCTGGAATTATTTTTATTAACAGAAATTGCCAAATTAGGAATATGACATCATGCTGATATCAGCCCTGCGTCATCAGTCAACTGGGGCTTGACCAAGTCAACTTGGGGCCCATTGGACCCACCAGTCAGTGACTGGACTGGTCCAGTCAGCTGGTTGACCAGTCAATTGGGTCCAGTGGGACCCAGTGGTCAGCCTCTGATTATAATATCAGTATTTAGGTTAATCTAATTAGGCTAATTAAGATGGTGGGCCAGGTCTGTCAGTGGCACTGTTAGCCAGCGGGTTAATTAGTAGTTTAGTTAAACGCTACAGTAGTCGGGCCCACTAGTCAGCGGCTATTAGAGCGGGGGTTAACCGCTAATGACCTGGGCCCTCATGGCAGTGGCCCAGGGGGGTGGCGCGCTGGCGGCAGCCCTCCGGCGACCTCGGACACAGCGGAGGGGCTCGGGCATCGCCGGAAAATTCCCACAGCGGCCCAAATCGAGCGCGGAGAGGCGCGTTCGAACGGCGACGAGGCGACTCGTCAAAAGGAGGCAGTGGCTCGACCAGACGTGCCCGGTAGCGGCGTCGGCGGTGAGCCGAGGCGGCGGCCGGAGTCGGGCGAGCACGGGCATGGTGATGCGGGGCTCTATCGATCAAACTAAGCAGCTAGGCCGCAACGAAGAAGCACCAGGAGCACTACAGCGTCACTAGCGCGAGCAGAGAAGCACGGGAGCACTAGGCTGGCCGGCCATGGCGGTGGTCGGAGCTCGGCTACGGCGGAGCAGCTAGCTAGAGGGCACGGGAATAGAGAGAAGAGGTCACAGGGGACTGGGAGCTCACAGTGGAGTTTGGAGAAGGGCTCGGGGAAGTCGGGCTAGTCGGGGTGGCACGCACCGGCGTCGTGCAGCGGCGGGGATCCGTCGGAGAAGACGGGCCGATGGCGGGGCTCGGAGGCGTCCGGCTCGCTCTCTTGCCCGCGATCGAAGGAGTCGACGCCGGCGGTCCTTACGGGCAATAGCAGGAGGTGCGGGGCGGCCGGTGGACACGCGAACTGCGACAGCGCGGCGGGAGCTGCGCTCGGATCAGAGGGGAAGAACAAGGGCGAGCGCGTCCGTGGGAGAGGAGAGGGGAGAATGGAGGGAGTGACCAGGGGAGATGAACGGGGAGGGGAAGCTTATCCCCTCGCCTGGCCGCTGCGTCGCGGTGTCGAGCGGCGAACGGCCGAGGTGCGAGCGGCCATGGCGATGCCGACACGGCGACAGGGAGCAGGTGAGGGAGTGGGCTGGATGGGCCGGCGCCAAGTAAGTGGCTTCGGCCTTTTTCTTCTGTTTTACTTTTATTTAATTAACAGGGAAGGTAAAAGATTTATGTAGGCATCCAAATGACTTTGAAAAAAATATGGGTCTAGGTCCCATAAATCCAATACACTTTTAGGCTCTGGCACAAAAAGTTCCAAGGCAGAGGGAAGTGACTAGGTATTTTTAGAAATTGAATAGGGCAATTTAAATGCTGCTGGACCTCAAAAATAAAATCCAGGGCATTTTGGGAATTTTGGTAAGGTTGGTTACAATTTTACAATTGCCTTGAGATTATTTTCTAGCTAATGAACACTTTAGTTTTCAATTTAGAGCAACTTTTATTTTCATTTTGAATTTGAATTTATTTCAGAGAGGAGTTTGAAATGAAGTGTCTAACCACTGTGATCTAGCATTGCAAATGGGTATGACTTGGCATGATTATCATTATGTCACAGTGCTTATTACACAGGGGTGTTACAAATTCTCCTCCACTAAAAGAAATTCTCGTCCCGAGAATTCAGGAGGAAGAAGGGAAGTGGTCGGGGTATTCCTTGCGAAGATGATCCTCGCGTTCCCAAGTGGCTTCATCTTCAGTATGATTTGACCATTGCACTTTGAGGAACTTGGTAACCTTCTGACGGGTCCGACGTTCAGCTTCATCGAGAATACGGATCGGATGCTCCTTATAAGATAGGTCATCTTGCAATTCGTGCATCTCGTGATCCACTGCGCGGTGCGGAGATTCTTTGAAGCATTTACGAAGCTACGACACATGGAAGACGTCGTGGATATGAGAGAATTGCGGCGGCAACTCCAATTTATAAGCCACCTGTCCACGTCTGGCAACTATGCGAAAAGGACCTATATAGCGGGGAGCTAGCTTGCCCTTGATTCCGAAACGACGGGTGCCCTTCATAGGAGTGACACGAAGATAAGCATGATCACCCGGTTGATAAGCCAGACCCCATCGCTTGCGATCATAATTGCTCTTCTGACGGTCCTGAGCTGCTTTGAGATTTTCTCAGACAATTCTGACTTGTTCTTCAGCGTGTTGAATAATGTCCGGTCCAACGAGTGGTCGTTCCCCAGTTTCTGACCAGTTCAGAGGGGTTCGACATTTACGTCCATAAAGCACTTCGAAGGGGGCCATTTTCAAGCTGGCTTGATAACTGTTGTTATAAGAGAACTCGGCAAACGGGAGAGATTCTTCCCACTTCTTACCGAAAGAAATAACACAAGCTCGCAGCATGTCTTCAAGCACTTGATTTACTCGTTCGACTTGGCCTTGGGATTGAGGATGATATGCTGAACTCCAGGTGATATGAGTTCCCATAGCTTCTTGAAAACTTTCCCAGAATTTGGACGTGAAAAGACCGCCACGGTCCGAACTGATCTCCTTCGGAATGCCGTGGAGTGAAACGATTCTGGAGATATATAGCTCTGCTAGCTGGCTAGCAGTGATAGTCTCCTTGACAGGTAGGAAATGAGCAACCTTGGAAAATTGATCGACGACGACAAGAATAGCGTCGTGACCTTTCTGAGACTTGGGAAGACCGGTAATGAAATCCATCTGCACTTTATCCCACTTCCACAAGGGAATAGGGAGCGGTTGCAGAATTCCAGCAGGCTTCTGATGTTCTGCCTTAACGCGACGGCAAACATCACATTCAGCAACATATCGAGCTATGTCCTACTTCATTCTAGACCACCAGTACCTCTGTCGAAGATCGCGATACATCTTGGTGCTACCCGGATGAATAGACAGCGGTGTATCATGTGCCTCCTTCATGACCTTATCAGTCATAAGCTCGAAGCGAGGTATGACAATGCGGTCTCTGAAGTACAAGGTTCCATCTTCAGACAACGAGAAATCCCTGTACTTTTCAAGGTGAAGATCCTTCTTCATCAGACCAATTTCAGCATCTTTAGCTTGCGCACTCTTAACAGCCTTCTCAAGGTCTGGTTCAACAACCAAGGTTTTTAAGTAACCTTGAGGAACTATCTCGATATTTAGCTTTCAAAGCTCTTCATACAGGAGTGGCTGTTCTAGCTGGACTTCAAGTTCACAGCAATAAGATTTACGGCTCAATGCATCAGCCATTACATTAGCCTTGCCAGGGGTACAAGAAATACCCAAATCATAGTCTGCAATGGTCTCCATCCATCTTTGTTGACGGAGGTTCAGAGATGGCTGAGTGAACAGGTACTTCAAACTTTTATGATCCGTGTATATCTCGCAACGATTACCGAGGAGGTAATGTCGCCACAACTGCAGTGCATAGATGACAGCAGCTAGTTCTAGATCATGTACCGGATAATTCTCTTCATGCGGGCACAACTGACGAGAGCCATAGGCAATCACTTTACGCTCTTGCATTAGGACACAGCCTAGTCCTTCACGGGATGCGTCACAATAGATCACAAAATCTTTGCGAGAATCTGGAGGAGCAAGTACTGGGGCAGATGTCAGCTTGTCTTTGAGTGTTTGAAAACTTTCCTGACATTTTTCTGTCCATTCAAACTTAACGCCTTTGTGAAGCAGATCAGTCAGAGGCTGAGCAATCTTTGAGAAATTCTCGACAAAGCGACGGCAATAGCTTGCAAGGCCGAGAAAACTTCTGACTTGCTTGACATTCTTCGGCGGAGTCCATTCAATAATATCCTGAACTCGTTCTGGGTTAATGGCAATGCCTTCTTTCGAAATCACATGGCCGAGATATGTCACTTCAGATAACCAGTACTCGCATTTGGAATACTTGGCATACAGTTGATGTTCACGCAACTTCTCCAGTACAAGCCGAAGATGTTCGGCATGTTCTTCTTCATTCTTCGAATATACCAGAATATCATCCAGATATACCACGACGAATTTGTCAAGATAATCCATGAAGATGTAATTCATTAACCGGGAGAAGGTTGCTGGAGCATTAGTCAAGCCGAAGGACATGACAGTGTACTCATAAGAGCCATAGCGAGTAACGAATGCTGTCTTCGGAATATCCTCTTCACGAACTCGGATCTGGTGGTATCCCAATCTCAAATCAAGCTTAGAGAACACTGAGGAACCGGCAAGTTGATCATACAGATCGTTGATTCTGGGAAGCGGATACTTGTTCTGAATTGTTGCTTGATTGATAGGTCGGTAATCTTGAACCAACCGATTCGTACCATCCTTCTTCTTGACAAAGAGGGAAGGTGCTCCCCAAGCAGATGAACTGGGGCGGATGAAAACCTTCTCAAGTGACTTGTCGATTTCTTCCTTAAGTTCAATAAGGTGATGCGGAGGCATCTTATACGGACGCTTTGCAATAGGAGTAGTGCCAGGCTTCAAGTCGATGACGAACTCGACAGCTCTAGCAGGGGGTATTCCGGGAAGTTCTTCCGGAAAGACATCCTGGAAATCACGAACGACTGGAATGCTTTCGATTCCCTCGAGAGGTGAAGCGTTCAATGCATTCAGAACATATATCTGATTCTCGGCATCCTGAGCTGTCCGAGCTGAGTATCTGACTGTCTGGCCGGAAGGATGAGTGAGCTGGACTGTCTTAGCAGCACAGTCAATCAAAGCATTATGGGCTGTCAACCAATCCATACCAAGAATGATGTCTATCTTGGAAGGTCCAAGTACAATGAGAGAAACCGGAAAAAGTAGACCTCCAATCTTGATGTGGTTGTGAGGGCTTACCATTGTGGTTTGCCACTTGGATCTCGGGGACTGAATCATTAGAGGAGTGGGTAATTTTTCCAGGTATAACTCATGTGAATGAGCAAATTGTTGTGACACAAAAGCATGCGATGCTCCAGAATCAAAGAGAACAGAGGCTGGTACTGAATTCACAGAGAGTGTTCCCAACAAGATAGTCGGTTCCTTCTGAGCCTTTTCTGCATCGACGTGATTGGCATGGCCAAGTGCAACAGCAGACGGTATGACATTACGGTTTCTGAATCGGCGGTTTCGGCAGCTCTTCTTACAACAAACAGGAGGACAAGAAGCATTCTGCGGCTGACCCTGGAGGCAATCAAGGGTAAGGTGTCCTGATTGTCCACACTTGCGGCATAAACCATCATTTTGGGGGGGAGCCATGGTATTGAACTGTTCACTCTAAGTCGTTAGCTGTCTCGGCGGCGGAGGCAGACGAGGTGCAACATAAGACGGTCTTGGTGTTGGGGCGGGTCGGTGATGAATATTGTGTGGAATCCAAACCCGACGTTTCTGAACAGGCTGACCCGAGGATGAGCCTACATCACGAGTGCGTTTGAGTGACTCCTGATATTTAGCCAGACCAGTTTCAACTCGGTAGGCTTGACTGACAAGCGTCGCAAAGTCCTCACAATCATGGACAAGAAGTGCGAGCTGTATATCGGAACGCAGTCCTTCACGGAATTTCTCCTGCTTACGTGCGTCAGTGTCGACATCATCTTTAGCATAGCGGGATAATTCAAGAAATTTCCTCTGATATTCATCCACAGTCATTGTGCCCTGTGTGAGTTTACGGAACTCCTGCTTCTTCTGGTCGATCAGACCTTGAGGAATGTACCGTGCATGAAAAGCTGACTGGAATTCTTGCCAAGTGGGTATAGATTCAGCAGGCATCATACCCTTGTGGCTTTCCCACCATTGAGCAGCTGGACCCTTCAAGTGAAATGTCGCAAAGGTGACATAACTGGCAGGGGCAACGTTAGCTGACTCCATCTCAAACATAATGTCACGAAGCCAATCATCAGCATCCATAGGATTGGTGGAGCTGCGGAAAACAGACGGGTTGAGATGCACGAATTCTGGCAAAGTTAATGGAGCAGTCTGTTGCTGAGCATTTTGAGTTGGGAACTGAGCCAATACTCCGGTCATAAACTGACGGTTGAGTTCAAACTGCTGCCTCATTTCAGCAATATAAGATGGAGGTGGAGGATCGTCAGCCATCCTGCCAAATCAACAGGGGCAGTTTAGCAAGAAAAACTGCAGGTGTATGGAATGATTCATGAAGTAAGGTGCACAACAGAAGGAAGTGCGATAGATACTTCATAATATTCACACCAGACATTCAAATCCACACATAGCCTCGGTTACCAACTGTCATTACGACAGCTGAAAGGGAAAGCTAGACAACTAGGCGGCACGCAGGCACGCGGTAAGGAAGTACACGACAAGACATAGCAAAGGTTACATCAACGTCGGAGAAAACTGTTGGAGCGAGGAATCTGCAAGTGACAACACAGGGTGCCCTCGATAAAAAGGATCCTGTAAGCAGAACCTGGCCCATAATCTCAAAGCAAGGGGGGATATTTCAGCACTCCGGGTGGATGTGATTACGAGATCCTAATGTCAAAGTTAGTAAAATCTTTAACCCGAAAGGAAGAGAGAACAGAGTCCCAGAGTAAAGACGAGGAATAAAAGATTCTAATACCACCCATTCGGCGACGTGGGCCCGTAAGCCACACAGCCAAGTTAGTAAAACAGTTTTCGGACCACTAGACTCAACTTCGGCCAAGGAGTTGGAAGGGGTTTCCTAGAGGCAGTCGGCTCTGATACCAACCTGTGACGTCCCCGGCTTAATCATGCACTAATCATACACGCAAATGCACACGATCAAGCCTAAGGACTCACTTGAAGATATCACAACACAACTCTAAAACATAAACAAAATCATACAAGCATTTATTACAAGCCAGGGCCTCGAAGGCTCGAATACAAAGCTTGATGACAACAAGCATTAGCAGAAGCGTTAGATATCTGTGTACAGATATAAAACAGAAAACAGAGAAGCCTTTAGAAAGGCAGGACAAAAATATAACACTACGATCGAAAGGCGCAGGCCTCCTGCCTGGGACCCTCCATTCCTACTCCTGGACGTCGGCCAACTTGTAGAAGGATCCACCCTCGGGGAAGTAGTGGAAGTCGCCGGCGGGGCAGCTGTCTCAGGGGCTCCGTCAGCTGGTCGCATCAAATGAAAATGGGGGAAAAAGAAAGTAAAGCAACCGTGAGTACTCATCCGAAGTACTCAGCAAGCCAAGGATCTACACTACATATGCAACATTATCAAAGGGACGCTGTATATGTGGACTGGGCTGCAGAAATGCCAGAATAGAGGGGGGAAACCTAGTCCTAGCGAAGACTAGCATCTTCAAGCATCTTCGAGTGTCTTGCAGCATGTAGAGGAGTACAGAATAGCATAATGTAAGTAGTAGTAGAATCAGGTAACAGTCTCGCCCAGAGATCCTTCCTCGACTCCCTGCGAGAAAGCGATCCCAGGGCCACATATCCAGGTATCATCTCAAGTTCTAGCTGTATCGATCGGGATACAACTCCGAGTGTCCTTTACCGTAGGACCGGCTATCGATAGATGTGTTCTTCCCTGCAAGGGTGCACCAACTTACCCACCATGCTCGATTAACTCCAGCCGGACACACTTTCCTGGGTCATGCCCGGCCTCGGCCAAACGATACACCGCAACCCTACCTACAGCTCAGCAGAGAGGTCCCCGTCGGTCTACCTCCTAAGCGCAAGGGGGTCTTGGGCCATCGCCCCTCGCCCTCCGGGTCGTTGTGTGCAGGCTGGATACCAGCACCGCCTCGAGAGGCCGGTACGATCCGACCGTGCCACAATGCTGAACTGGATGTCTGACAGAGCTTTCGGCTGATGTTACGATGTAGAACGCCCATACTATGCCCACGTGATAGTTAGTGCTATCAGGCCAAAGGCCTGCTCGGATCAAATATCCAAATCGTTAGGACTAGGGGCTTGCGGAAGCAAGCAGAGACTCACGAAAGATGTGACCCCGTCGCCCCGTCTCGAGGACTTGCTGCAAGGGCTAAGAATGCCCGGCCGCGCCTCGTAGAATAACTCACGGGTAACTATCCATCATTCACGGGTACCCCTCAGGGTCGACCCGCCTTTCCAAATCTTAGTATCAACATTAATGTAAGGCATCCGTGAGGCTACCAT
Source organism: Thinopyrum elongatum (assembly GCA_011799875.1). NCBI lineage: Eukaryota > Viridiplantae > Streptophyta > Magnoliopsida > Poales > Poaceae > Thinopyrum > Thinopyrum elongatum. The sequence goes on along the minus strand of CM022301.1, from coordinate 447,736,742 downwards.
ATCAAGGGGAATCTGAGGCATCACCCTCGTTGGACTCCCACCTGATGTAAAATCAAGGTGGACGTAGGAGGAATCACCCTCGAGGTCCACGCTTGAGGTGTTGCACGACTTCGTCATTATCGGGGGTGGTGTAGGAGGAATCACCCTCGCTTACCACGACCGATCAACGAACCTACAAGGTTATCATCAGAAGTGCTGACGAGGTATCACCCTCGGCACTTGATAGTAACCCAGTAGTGTCGAGCAACTAAGGGGAATGTGAGGTGCGGTGCCGGGGTCTGGTATTCGATCCCGTTGATCGGGTCTTCTGAGAATCCAGCAGGGCAGTCAGGACAAGTGGGGGTCTCTGATGGGTCTCTACCCAGTCTATTCTAAACAGTTTAGGAAAACAGTAAGGTATCAACAGCAGGTTACAATAAACAGGCTATGCAGCAGAAATAGGTAAAACAGTAACAGTAGCAAAATCTAATGCAAGCAGGGGATATTAGAATGGGTGATATCGAGATGATCAAAGGGGGGGGGGGCTTGCCTGGTTGCTCGGCGGCAAGGGCAAGGTCGTCGGTGGTGTAGCCAATCACCGGAGCTGCGTCGGTCTCGGAGGCTACGTCGGTACCGGGATCTAACGAGAGAGAAGAGGGGGAGGAAACAGTATAAATACAAGGCAGACAAAGCAACACAGAGCAGACTACGCTAACGTGCGGTGCCGGGCTGGCTAAAAGCATGTCTAAGGCATATTAGTTATGTTAGGATTTAATTTGGATTTATTAACCGGTGTAAGTGCACTATTCATCTACCGGATACGGCCTCGAAGTTGCGGGTTCACCTCCGTAGAGGGTCCCGACACGGAAACAGATGGCGCGGTTAGCTTCGTCTTGTCGTTCTGAGCAACTTTCATGTATAAAGTTTTTTATCCGAGCTACGGATTATTTTCTATGAATTTATAAAGATTTAAACACATTTCTGGAATTATTTTTATTAACAGAAATTGCCAAATCAGGAATATGACATCATGCTGATATCAGCCCTGCGTCATCAGTCAACTGGGGCTTGACCAAGTCAACTTGGGGCCCACTGGACCCACCTGTCAGTGACTGGACTGGTCCAGTCAGCTGGTTGACCAGTCAATTGGGTCCAGTGGGACCCAGTGGTCAGCCTCTGATTATAATATCAGTATTTAGGTTAATCTAATTAGGCTAATTAAGACGGTGGGCCAGGTCTGTCAGTGGCACTGTTAGCCAGTGGGTTAATTAGTAGTTAAGTTAAACGCTACAGTAGTCGAGCCCACTAGTCAGCGGCTATTAGAGCGGGGGTTAACCGCTAATGACCTGGGCCCTCATGGCAGTGGCCCAGGGGGGTGGCGCGCTGGCGGCAGCCCTCCGGCGACCTCGGACACAGCGGAGGGGCTCAGGCATCGCCGAAAAATGCCCACAGCGGCCCAAATCGAGCGCGGAGAGGCGCGTTCGAACGGCGACGAGGCGACTCGTCAAAAGGAGGCAGTGGCTCGACCAGACGTGCCCGGTAGCGGCGTCGGCGGTGAGCCGAGGCGGCGGCCGGAGTCGGGCGAGCACGGGCATGGTGATGCGGGGCTCTATCGATCAAACTAAGCGGCTAGGCCGCAACGAAGAAGCACCAGGAGCACTACGGCGTCACTAGCGCGAGCAGAGAAGCACGGGAGCACTAGGCTGGCCAGCCATGGCAGTGGTCGGAGCTCGGCTACGACGGAGCAGCTAGCTAGAGGGCACGGGAATAGAGAGAAGAGGTCACAGGGGACTGGGAGCTCACAGTGGAGTTTGGAGAAGGGCTCGGGGAAGTCGGGCTATTCGGGGTGGCGCGCACCGGCGTCGTGCAGCGGCGGGGATCCGTCGGAGAAGACGGGCCGATGGCGGGGCTCGGAGGCGTCCGGCTCGCTTTGCTGCCCGCGATCGAAGGAGTCGACGCCGGCGGTCCTTACGGGCAATAGCAGGAGGTGCGGGGCGGCCGGTGGACACGCGAACTGCGACGGCGCGGTGGGAGCAGCGCTCGGATCAGAGGGGAAGAACGAGGGCGAGCGCGTCCGTGGGAGAGGAGAGGGGAGAATGGAGGGAGTGACCAGGGGAGATAAACAGGGAGGGGAAGCTTATCCCCTCGCCTGGCCGCTGCGTCGCGGTGTCGAGCGGCGAATGGCCGAGGCGCGGGCGGCCATGGCGATGCCCACACGACGACAGGGAGCAGGTGAGGGAGTGGGCTGGCTGGGCCGGCGCCAAGTAAGTGGCTTCGGCCTTTTTCTTCTGTTTTACTTTTATTTAATTAACAGGGAAGGTAAAAGATTTATGTAGGCATCCAAATGACTTTGAAAAAAATATGGGTCTAGGTCCCATAAATCCAATACACTTTTAGGCTCTGGCACAAAAAGTTCCAAGGCATAGGGAAGTGACTAGGTATTTTTAGAAATTGAATAGGGCAATTTAAATGCTGCTGGACCTCAAAAATAAAATCCAGGGCATTTTGGGAATTTTGGTAAGGTTGGTTACAATTTTACAATTGCCTTGAGATTATTTTCTAGCTAATGAACATTTTAGTTTTCAATTTAGAGCAACTTTTATTTTCATTTTGAATTTGAATTTATTTCAGAGAGGAGTTTGAAATGAAGTGTCTAACCACTGTGATCTAGCATTGCAAATGGGTATGACTTGGCATGATTATCATTATGTCACAGTGCTTATTACACAGGGGTGTTACACACCCCAAGACCACGGCAGGCGTCGGCGCCCTCCCGATGTTGTGCACGCCCACCATCAGCAACATCGCGGTCACCAGGACCCTCATCGACGGCGGTGCTGGCCTCAACGTCCTCTCCGTGGAAGCCTTTGACCTGCTCCAAGTGCCCTACGACCAGCTCGCCCCCACCAGGCCCTTCTCGGGGGTGGTCGACGGCTCCACCGAGTCCCTAGGGCAGATCCGCCTCCCCGTCACCTTCGGCATGTACAACTACCGCATCGAGCTCATCGACTTCGACATCGCCCGCATCGGCCTCCCGTACAACGCCATCCTAGGGTATCCAGCCCTCGCCAAGTTCATGGCGGCGACGCACCCCGGCTACAACATCGTCAAGATGCCGGGGAGCAGCGGCATCATCACCGTGGTGGGGGACACCAAGGATGCACTCATGGCCCTCAAGCTCGCTTTCAAGGCCGCGGCAGCCGCGTTGCCAAACGCTAAGGACGCTCCAGAGACGCCGGAGGCCGCCCCCGCGAAGAAGAAGCAATTGTTCTCCCAAGACCGGGCCGAGACGAAGCAAGTGCCGATCGACGACGGAGGATCAGGCCCCACCTTCACCATAGGCGCTGGCCTCCCCCCGGGACAAGAAGAGGCGTTGGTCAGTTTCCTCCACACGAAGAGGGATGTGTTTGCATGGGAGGCAACGGACTTAGTCGGCATCCCGCCGGATGTGATCGAGCACCATTTGATGGTGTGCCCCAGCGCACGCCCGGTGAAGCAGAAGGCACGGCGGCAAGGTCCGCAAGCTGCAGGGAGCCGGAGTCATTCGAGAGGTGCGACACCCGGATTGGCTGGCCAACCCGGTGATCGTCCCCAAGAAAGGCGGGAAGGAGCGCATGTGCGTCGACTTCACGAGTCTCAACAAGGCGTGCCCTCAGGATCCGTTCCCTCTTCCGCGCATCGATCAGATCGTTGATTCCACTGCCGAGTGCGACCTGCTGTGCTTCTTGGACGCCTTCTTAGGATAACATCAGATCAAGATGGCAGTGCAGGACATTGAGAAGACGGCCTTCCTCTCTCCATGTGGGGTGTACTGCTACACCTGCATGCCCTTTGGATTGCGAAATGTTGGCGCAACCTTCCAGCGACTGATGCACATCGCTCTGGGATAGCAGCTCGGGAGGAACGCCGAGGCGTACGTCGACGACATAGTGGTCAAGTCACGGGAAGCAAGGACCCTTGTTGAAGATCTGGAAGAAACATTCACCAACCTGCGCAAGGTAAACCTACGGCTCAACCCGGAGAAATGCGTGTTCGGTGTCTCGTCCGGCAAGCTGCTGGGTTTCCTGGTGTCGCACAGAGGGATCGAGGCTAACCCGGAGAAGATCAAGGCAATAGAAAGGATGAGCCCGCCGCAGACCCTCAAGGAGATGCAGAAGCTCGCAGGCTGTGTAACTTCGTTGGGGCATTTCATCTCCAAGCTTGGCGAGCGCGCCCTCCCGTTCTTCAAGCTGATGAAAAAGAAGGGCCCCTTTGAATGGACTCCGGAGGCCGAGGCGGCCTTCCAAGACCTCAAGAGGTATCTCACCAGCCCGCCAGTGATGGTGGCACCTCGTCCTCTTGAGCCCCTGGTACTTTACCTGGCCGCCACACCCCACTCTGCTAGCACAGCGCTCGTGGCGGTCCGGGAAGAGCGCGCAGGCGCGGGTGCACGGCGCAACACCCCACGCGCAGTCGCGCCATCGCTGCCTCAGGATGGCGCTCCTAAGGCCTCGGCTACTCCACCAGACGACAAGGCTCCCAAGGCTTCCTCGTCCCAAGCGGAGCGGGACGCCATCGACACCTCTTCCCACGTCGAGCACCCCGTGTACTTCGCCAGCACGGTGTTGCGTGACGCACGCGCATGCTACCCCATGCCACAGAAGCTCCTGCTTGCGCTCCTCGTCGCCTCCAGGGAACTGCGACACTATTTCCAAGGCCATCCCATCAAGGTTGTCTCCGCGTACCCCCTGGAGAAGGTGCTCCGGAGCCCCAATGCCGCGGGGAGGGTTGCTGAGTGGAACATCGAGCTGCAAGCGTTCCAGCTAGAGTTCAGCACCACCAGGGTCATCAAGGGCGCAGCCCTCGCTGACTTCGTGGCGGAATGGACGGATGCCCCAGACCGAGGTATGGGTGAAGACCGCTCCCTCGCGCCCGGAGACGAGGCGCCCGACGGCTGGGTCATGTACTTCGACAGTGCGTTCGCATGCCAGGGCATGGGGGCCGGAGCCGTACTCATCTCGCCTACCCAGGACAAGCTCTATTACGCCGTGCAGCTCTGCTTCCAGCATGGCGAGAAGGTCTCCAACAACATCGCGGAATATGAGGGCCTAATCGCTAGCCTCAGGGCCGCGGCGGCCCTGGGGGTCAAGCGTCTCACCATCAAGGGCGATTCTCAGCTCCTCGTCAACTTCTCCAACAAGGCATACAAACCTAAGGACAAGCACATGGAGGCATACTTAGAAGAGGTACGCAAGATTGAAAAACGATTCTTGGGTTTGGAATTGCAGCATGTCCCGTGTGGCACGAATAAGGAGGCGGACGACATCGCCAAGAGGGCGTCCCGACGCGAGCCCCAGAAGCCTGGCATCTTCGAGGAATGGCTCTTCAAGCCATCGGCAGCCCCCCCCCCCCCCCCCCCCCCCCCCCCCCCCGCGCTGCAGGCCCTGCGCTGCTTCGAGAGGAGCCGCCCCTGGCCCCTTCCACGGGCGCCCCAGCTTGCGGTCCAACCTCTGGAGCCCGCCTGCTCCTGGCGTTCGAACCTCAGGAGGGGTGCTGGACCGAGGAGCTCAAGGCGTACCTGCTCCGAGGCACCCTGCCGGAGAAGGAGGAAGATGCAGAACGTGTGGCCCGTCAGGCCACCGCTTACTGCTTGCAGGATGGCGAGCTCTATCGAAGGCGCCCAAACGACGTCTCGCTGTGATGCATCTCCAAGGAGCAAGGGTGCGAGTTGCTGGCTGACATCCATGGCGGGGATTGTGGGCACCATTCTTCATCGCGCACCCTCTTGGGCAAGGCATTCCGCAGCGGGTTCTACTGGCCCACGGCGCTTAGCGATGCCACCGAGCTGGTGCGATCCTGCGAGGCCTGTCAATTCCACGCCAAACAGATCCACCAGCCCGCTCAGGGCCTGCAGACCATTCCGCTCTTGTGGCCGTTCGTGGTCTAGGGGCTGGATATCCTAGGCCCGTTTCCCCGAGCAGCCGGGGGCTACCGCTACCTCTACATCGCCATCGACAAATTCACCAAGTGGGCGGAGGTGGAGCCCGTGCGCACCATCCCGATTGGCTCGGCCGTCAAGATCATCAAGGGCCTCGTGAGCCGCTTCGGGTTCCCCAACCGTATCATCACTGACAATGGCTCTCAGTTCACGAGCAATCTGTTCAAAACATATTGTGCTAACCTTGGAACGCAGATATGCTACGCTTCAGTGGCGCACCCATGGAGTAACGGCCAAGCCGAACATGCCAACGCGGAGGTCCTGAGGGGCCTCAAGACGAGGAGCTTCAAGAAGAAAATCGAGGCCTGCGACAGGAGTTGGCTCGATGAGCTTCAGTCCGTGCTGTGGTCCATCCGCACCACCGCGACTAAGCCCACCGGCGAGACCCTGTTCGTCCTCGTCTACGGGGCCGAGGCGGTCCTCCCTCACGAGGTCAAACATCGCTCCCCAAGGGTCTTGGTGTTTGATGTGGCACACCAGGACGCCTCGCGGGGGATGGACCTCGTGCTCGGGGAGGAGGGCCGCCGCCAAGCCTCGCTCCGTGCCGGAGGTACCAGCAGGCGCTGCGGCGGTATCACTGCCGCAGTGTCCGCTCCAGGACCCTCGACGTGGGTGACCTTGTCCTGAGGCGGGTGCTCTCCAGGGAGGGGCTTCACAAGATCTCGCCCATGTGGGAGGGCCCGTTCAGGATCGCACGTGTCTCTAGGCCTGGCGTCGCGCGCCTGGAGACGCAGGACGGGGTCCCATCCAGAATGCCTGGAACATCCAGCACCTCCGGAAGTTCTATCCGTGACCAACGAGTGCCATGCGCCTCTCAAGTCTCCGCTCGTGACACTTTCATGTAATAATGAGTGGGGTTGTACACGCCCCGGAGTCTCCTAAGTGCTGCCCCTGAGCCTCACGGGGACTCCCACCCATGTCTTAGTGGAAGCCCCATGCTCCGGGCTGGCGGGAAGACCAGAAGACTAGTGTAGGTGCCGGACGCGGCTGTTCTTTCGCTTGTTTTCTGTAGCTGCTTTTGGCACTTTTTGGAATGAAATTCGAAACTCTCGCGTCTTTATTTGCAAGGGTGGGAATTTTTCTCCTTGCAGTGTTTTAATCTTTCGAGTCTCGCCTTAGGGAGAGTGGCAGTTGCCCGTCGCTCTTTCCCGCGCGTCTCGCGAGCGGGGGCTGGGTACGGTGTGTACGCCTGGGCTCGCCCACGAGCACACCTCGCCAAAGCCTCCGTGTCCTAATCTTTGGCGTCCTAATCCTCGCGCTACGCCCTCCTGAGTCCGCACCTCCTGGCCTCGCCGGACATCACGACCCGGCGTACCAGCGACGGTTGGTCCTCGCTCGGGGGCTCGCACGGGGCGTGGCGCCCTGAGGGGCAGCTCCGGAGGCCCCATATCCTCATGACCCACTGGAGACCTCGCGGCCACTGAGCGCCTCCTGAGGCCAGAGAACCTTCAGGTCCATGAGAAGGAAACCCCCGGAAGATCTCTCTAGAACAAGGGGCGCGCAGGAGATCCAAGCTCCAGAGAAGCACGCCCTCGCGGCACGGGAGTCTACCGCAATCACACTAAGCTAAGTTATCCTAATCGTGATCAGCAAGAACCCGTCAATTAGTAGCGACATGAATGCCAGGATGCGATATAAAAATGTTAATATAACGGCGCAAGCGCCATGGTTCATTACATGCCCCGGTAGGGCCTTCTACTTCTTAATGCAGGGAAAAGGAAAAAAAGAAGAAGCAAAAGCGGCCTCGCGACCACCGCAGCTCCTGAGACCCGGCTCTAGCGACGCCCGCGCTTAGTCGGAGTCCTCCTCCTGCTTCACCGGGGTGCGGTGGCGAGGCGGCTCGTCGCCCTCCCCGGTCCGAGCTCGGCGGTGTGGCGGCTCGGCGTAGTCGCCGTCGCTCGTGCTCTCCCCAGAGGAGGAGCCGCCGCTGCTGGAAGCATCGCGACCGTCGCCAACGGCAAGTTCACCGCCGGAGATGCTACCGTCCCTCCGGCCATCGTCGTCGGAGGGGAGGACGTCATCATCGTCGCTGTCGCTCTTCGGGCAGCACCCCAGGCGCCTGCCGTCCTCCCCGAAGATCCTGATGTAGAGGGTCGCAGCGCCGTCGTGCCTGAAGTGGAGGGTACACCTCCCCTGCAGGCCGCGCGCGCGGGCGAATGGCTACCACCCGTGGTTTAGGAACACATTGTCGGCGGGGGTGACCTCGACCTCCACCCACGAAGCCTTGCTGCAGCAACCGTCGGCTTGCAGCCAGAGGCCGCCAGGCCCCCCGGCCGGCACCGCACCCGCGAAGAAGCGCGGGAGCTGGAACCAGGTGCCTGTCGGCCTCTCCGCCCACACCACGAACTCCGAGGACGCATCGGCCGAATGGGATCGCATGTGCGGTGGCCGAATGGCTGCCACATGCCTCCCTCCTTGGCCGCGCCCACCTCGGCCGTGGCAGCCTCCAGCGCGGGAAGGGGCACCCCCACGACTGCCGGAGGCGGTGCCAGCCTTCGAGGGGGTGAGCCCACGCCCTCGGGGAGCCACCGCCGGCGTCGCGACGTACTTGCGGGGACGGCCGCGGCCCCTCTTGGGCGGTGGCGAGCCTGGTCCCTCCTGTGGGGCCTTTCCCTTCTCGGCGGCCGAGAACCTCCTCACTGGCGCCATGGGTGCTCTGGCGAGATGGCGGCGCGACGGAGAAGAAGGAGCAAGCGGCAAGAAGATGAAGATGAGCTGGGGGCTCCGCCCCCCTTCCCCCATTTATAGCCGGAGGAAGGCTAGCCGGCGGCCTCTCATGTTCGAAGTCATGATGGCCCCCCTGCATGCATCAGGCAATTGTCAAGTCCGAGCAGTTGCCGAGGTGGCGTGGGGAAGCGGAGAAGCCCACGCCCCGTCAATCGCCACGCGTCAGCCTGGCCCGCAGGCGATTGGGGCCCGCGGCGCTTTGCCCTTGCCCTTTGGCTTCGCCTCGAAGCCAAGTCCGAGCGCACCTTGAGACCGGGGGCTACTGTCGGCGTTCTAGGAACCAGGGTACCCAGACTTGCCTGCCTGCGGCCCACGGCGTGGCTCCATCGACGGCCTGGTATGGCCCATCTACAAGACTATCAAGACAAGACCCTCGTGAGGGGCCATGCCTCACGAGGCGGACGACACCAAGACCTCCCGAGGGAGCGGCCTCTCCAAGCTGCCTCCTGAGGAGCGGAGATTTCTATGCAGGTACCCAACCTCATGAGGTTGCGATGACGCAAGCCATGATGACCAAGGCCAGGCGGGCGCCAGCGGGCGCAGAGGAGGCAGTTTCCTCTTTGGTGCTAAGGAGGCAAGCGCAGACGTGGGTTCCCAGGGAGCCTGGCAAAGGTTTCCATTCCAGTGCTACAAGACCAAGACCGATAGGACGGTAGGACGGATGTCATCGTCGAGCCCACTGCTGCGTCACAACCAGAGGCTTTGCAGGCGAAGACCACCTTTCGTCAGGATAAGATGTACTACTTGTCCCCTTTCAAATTGGCCACTGTGGGATCCCTTCCCGCCTACGTTTTGGGGGAAGAGGACCGAGGCCACTATAAGTATAGGTTAGCCACCACCGTAGAAGGGGACCCGGATGCGATCGGAACCTCGTCGACTGATTCCCTCACCCTTAGACCTCGCGAGGTTGTTCATCCCTTGTACTAGTTTATCCTCAGCCCCTCGTGAGGCCAATCCACCACAAAGCAGGAGTAGGGTCTTACACCGCAAGGTGGACCGAACCTGGGTAAATTGCCGTGTTCATCTTCTTCCTTGTTCGTGTGCATCAAGCTAGGCCGTAGGGCGACGAGCTGGTTGACTGGATAGGTTGAGTCCTTCGCACACGCTCCAGAGTTCGAACCTTTCTTGGGTCTACGGATCTCTGAATCCGACACTCATGACCCGCCAGCTGGTCGAAATGCGCAACGGCATCCACCACACTCTGCGGGAGATTCGCGAAGACTTCTGCGAAATGCCATAGATGGGTGAGCTCGACCCACCCTCTGCTGCCAAATACACACTGTAATAAGTATAGCTTACCCGAGGCGATTTGCTCCAACTGCTGGAACACCTCGCGGTCAGCCCGGGCCGTGGTCTTGAGCTTGGAATGGGCAAGCCGGAGCTTTTCAAGCTCCTCCTTCGTTTGCTGCCCCTCCGCCTGAAGCTATTCACGTGCCTCGAACATGCCCTTTAGGGTCTCCTCGACCTCCTAGACCCGCACCCGGTTCTTATCCCCGGCCACCTTCTAGGCAGCTCGGGCCTCCTCCGCATTCGCGGCCGCAGCCTTTGTGAGCTCGGCGTTGAGCGCCTCAAGCTCAGCCAATGTTGTTGTCATTCAAACAGTTCGGCCTTAGCTCCCCGCTCAGCACAGGTACATTATAATTTTTCTGTGCAAAATATCACATATCGAACTACAAGTCCAAATTGCTTACCTTGAGACTACTCGAACCTCTGGTTCACCAGGTTGAGGTCCTCTTGGGACCTCTCGAGTTTTTGGTTCATGTCCGCAATCTCCTCGGAGACGGAGTCCGTAACCGAGGTCGAAACCTGACAACAAGAATTCTTATACATAGCCCGTAATCAACATGTTGAAACTCCAGGACGACCGCCTCAGGCAGCGTCCTGGGGGCTGCATGAAAAGATCCTACTAAGTTATACGACCCCAATGTCGGTTTCTTGAAACCAGCTTTGGACTCGGGGGCTACTCACTCACTACGCCGTTTAGAAGGTCGTGATATCATGTCCTCGGATGGATACATAAAGCGATAAGCTCAAACAAATAAGCTAATTTGGTAGAAGGGTAGAAGCATACCTCGAAGCTCATGACGAGGTTCTTGAAAACCTCGTGCATGTCGGCCCAAGCGGACCAGAAGCCCTATGGCGTCGTGCCTATCAAGGCACAGTGCTCTTCCTAAAGGGAGGAGACCCTACCTTTAGGGTCTCCTCCACCTCTTCGGTCCACCCCGTGCCAGCCCGTTCTTGGGCAGCAGACGGGGGTGGCGGGACGACCTCGAACCCAGGCGCCGATGTGCCGGCCTGAGTGGTCTCGACCTGCAGTGGAGGAGCTGAAGCAGACATCGGCTGGGCCGATGACTAGCCCCCCCCCCCCCCCCCCCCCTCTTCGACGACCTCGGGGTGCTTCTTCCCCAGGTCCTGTTGGGCCGAGGCGTCGACCTCGGCCATCACGGCCAACTCTTCGGACCCCATCGTGTTGGCTTGGGGGCCAAAGTGGATGTCGCCTCCCCTAGCCCGTCATGCACTGGGAGAGGAGCAGCGGGCTTTGGAGTCCCGCTGGCGGACGACAGCCCACTTGAGGAGCCGCTGGGGAGCACCCTTGGCGGACTGTGTAAGACAGACGCTTTATAAGTTTACTATTACCGAAAGGACTTATCAAAAATACAGAATATAAAGACAAGGGCTTACCCTCGGGGTGCCGGTTTCTTCCTCCCCATAGCAAGGGGGTCTTCTTCTGATTCGTCGGAGAGCTCGACTCTCTCCCACGACTTGCCGGCAGCCCTGGCCGAGGTTCTCCTCGGCCTCTTCGAGCCCTTGGGCTGCATGCCGGCTTCGGGGTCCTCCGACGCCACCCTCTTCCCATTGGGGGGAGGGTTCTCTTCTTCCTCATCCTCCTCCGCATCACCGTCATGGGCGGAGGAGGCGTGGGTCTCCTCGGACTGGGTGACCGAGGTCTCCCGAGCCTGAGCACTCGCCTTGCCCTTTAGGGACTTCGTCCCTTTGGGGGCCACCACATGCGGCTCCTCAGTTAGGAGCGCAGTGAGCAAGGGAGTCCTTGGCTCCTCTGGTAGTGGGGCTGGGCAGCGCACTTTCTGCACCCAGGCCAACCACTTCTGCAAACATCAAGCATAGCGATTCGTTAGAATCTACTCCTTATTACGGAAGACATACATTCAGAATTGTGTGTTAGAGCACTCACCGAGGGGCTTCGTAGCCATCCTCGAAGCCGAGGTCCTTCCCCTCGTCGGGGATCTTGTCCTTGGCCAGCTTTAGGAGCCGCGTCCACATGGCTACCAAGGTGGAGCGGAAGAAGGCGGTGAGGGCGGCCATGTCCTCCGGCTTTTACGCCCACATCCAGGTAGCCCGAAGCTGGAGTGGAAGCATGTGGCGGTTGAGCATGACGTTGATGACGTCGGCGAGATGGAGGTTCTTCGTGGTGGACCACCATTTGATCTTCTTGATCATGGCCTCCACATCTGCTGGGTTCCCCCAGGCGACGCCATTCTCCTTCCAGGACCTGAGCTTCTTAGGGGGGCGATCGAGAAGGCTGGGACTTCGGCCTGGCCAGGGGCGAGCGGTTCGGTGATGTAGAACCACTCCCGCTGCCACTCCTTCACCATTTTGATGAAGGTGCCCTTGAACCATTCGCCCCCCTATTCTTCTTAATCATATCCCCTCCGCACTCCGCGAGGTCGGAGCCGCTAGACTTCGGCTTGATCCTGAAGATCTTCAGCCATAGGCCAAAGTGCGGCTCGCAGTGGAGGAAGGCCTCGCAGATCGTGATGAAGGAGGCGAGGTGGAGAATGGAGTTTGGGGCCATATGGTGGAAATCGAGCCCATTGTAGAACATTACCCCGTGCTAGAAAGGATGCAACGGGAACCCCTGTCCTCGGATGAGGTGGGGGGCGAAGACCACTCGCTCCCCTACATCGGGAGCGGGCACTTGCTGGCCAGCGGCTGGAGCACGGGCGACGATGTTGGCGGACGAATACCTCGTGCTGCGTAGCTCTATTATGGTGCCATCCGTCACGATGGAACCGCGCCAATGCCCCTTGAGGTTGTCGGCCATGGCTGGTGGGGGAGGTTGGACTCGCTAAAGGAAAAGGGTGTGATCGGATCTGGGCGCTGGAGCTAGACGAAGCAGTAGATGGGGAGAATGGGAGCGTGGTCGGTTGCGCTATCCTCTCTTTTGCACTTATAGGCTGGTGAAAGGCCAAGAGTCCCCCCTACTACGCTGATAAAAACACCACTCCCACCAAAGATGTCGTTAAGCATATGGGGAGAACAAAATCTTGATGATATCCCTGAGAAAACGGGCATGATATCCACCTCGATGGGACGTGCCAGTAAAAAGGCTGCCTCGGGCCGCGATTTGAGGGAAGCAGTAACTGCTCGACCTATTGTGGGGTGAGCCGTTTCGATAAAGTTGTCAAACTAAGTGAAACTATTCACACCGAGATGGTTGGCCTTCGAGGCTAAGTTACCCGATCTCTTTGGGCAGGGTACAAGCTCGATTGAGCCTTGGGTGGGATCGCTCCTTTAAAGGAGTGGTCTAGGAATTATAAGGAGGAACTCGTCTGTCGAGCCAAGGACTCCAGGTCCGAGGTTGTCGTCAGGAAGGTCGTCCTCGGCATAGAAGACCACTTCGGAGGCTACTGGTCATGTCCTGGATTAGGGGGTACTAACCTAGTCGGCCCATCCTTGGGTTGGGCCGATGGGCCCTCGTTCGTGATCAAGATGAACCCCGAAGGCCGTACACAGGAGGCGTGATCAAGACCACCTCCACCGAAGACTTGACGTATACTCCAAGATCTCTCATGTCGCCTTGCTCCAAGATACCGACCTTGTAACCCTAGATACCCTCCCTGACATGTATATAAGCCATAGGGTTTAGCCCGTAGAGGACACATCAAAACAGTATCATTCACCTAGCCCTCGAGTTAGACCACGTATTACGATCTCAAGGTAGATCAACTATGTACTTGATACATCTCCATTAATATAAACAAGAGCAGGACGTAGGGTTTTACCTCCATTAAGAGGGCCCGAACCTGGGTAAAACATCGTCTCTCTGTTCTTGTTACCATCTGTCCAAGATCCACAGCTCGGGACCCCCTACCCCGAGGTCTGCCGGTTTTGACACCGACACCGGATCCCACCCGGGACTCCGAACAACCTTCGCAATACTACCCCGGCGCTACCGAACGTTAAGCATGCGACCCTACGGGTTTGGGAACATGCAGACATGACCGGGACTCCTCTCCGATCAATAATCAATAGCGGGACCTGGATGGTCATATTGATTCCGACATATTCCAAGATTATCTTTATCGCTTGAACCACGATGTCGAGGATTCAGTCAATCACGTATACAATTCCCTTTGACCGGCGATATGTTCGTTGCTCGAGATTCGATCATCGGTATCTCTATACCTAGTTCAATCTAGTTACCGTCAAGTCATTTTACTCGTTTCCATATTACAAGATCCCGTGACTAAACTCATTAGTCACATGAAGCTTCATGTAATGTTGTATTGCCGAGAGGGGCCAGAGATATCTCTCCGTCACTTGAACAAAGAATTATTCAAATGATACAACCATCATTCTCTCCCAACGTGTATGAAGAGGTATGTCTACCAAGTGATTTACCTATTTTCAGATTTGGTCACAACTTTATTGTTGATACATCTATTAGGAAAAATCTTATAAGTAATTTTGAAAGACCGATGATGAAGGGTAATTTACTTGTTAGCAATAAAATTGTTACAAAGCATATTGGTCAACACGTTGTACCATTCGACGAGACCGATAGTGACTTAGTATTGCAACCAAAGCTTCTCCAATTGTTTTATGTGATGTTTATATCTAAGTGGGTAGCTTTGCTTATTTCTTACTTGGCTTACACTTCGATTCAATTGAGACATATGTGTTCTAACTATTTTCATTTAAGAAATTTAAAGCCAAGGATAAATTCTATTGAGAAAACCGATGCTAGTATAATATATTATCCAAAGACATCAGAGATAGGGTGCAAAACACAATGCATAGCCGAATGGGAAGATTCCAAATCTGAACCATTCATGTGCTTAGTTCCAAAGCCGTCCTCACACCAAGATCGGCTAGAAAACAAAAATTATACCTTCGATCCAAACATGTGTGATCGAATCTTTGATTTGTTGATGAAAAATAATTACATTAGAATTCTTTATCACCATGTCAAGCTCAAGCCATCAATCCAAGGATGGATGTATTGTAAGTGGCATGATTCCTCCAAGCATAATTTTAAGAATTGCAACGTGTTTCGTCAAATAGTTAAATCGGCCATTGATAAAGGATGACTGAAATTTGTTGAGACACCAAGAGATGACCAGTTTATTTCGATTGGTTCTAATGGCAAACAGTTTTTGCATCGGCTGCTTCAAGCCGATTCATTTAAACATGAAAAGGTAAAAAATGAGGATAATGGGATCAAGCTTTCAAGTAAGGTAATTGTTCAAGAGCACAATGATAATATTCTTGAGGGCAAATAATGCGAATAATTAGATCAAACTTCAGGGAGAATGAACCCAGTAAAAGTTGCCAAGAACAAAAAAAAATAACTAGCTAAGTTTACTTGTTTATTGAACTTGTTCATCTTGAAACTTTTTCCTAACTGCCTCTTAAGTTCAGGCACGGAACTAGATATTTGAGAACTATATGTCTTGGAAATCTCCAGGAATTGGACAACCGGGTCCTCCACAGCTTTTATCTGATCTTGAAACGCTCTGTTCTTGGACAGAGCATACGATGTGAAACTTTTCTGAATGGCAGACCTCCACTCAGCGGTCTTACGTTGAACCGTGACTGGCTAATCCTCGCAGGAAGGGATGAAACTATTAAACGCCTTCGTTAGTTCCTCGACCTGCTTCGAAGTCATGCGTTCCTCAGTAGCTAAATCAGCTTTTACTGTTGCAACTTGCCTTCCCAAGTTATCACCTGCAGGCTGGACAATCCGGAAATGTTGAAATGTTAGATACCACGCGATGTATAATATGATTTACAGCATGATTTATAAAGAATAAATATCATTTCACTTACGAAAAAGTGACTGCTCATATTTTGCTGGTATTGGTTGACTTGATCCGGACATTCGATGTCTACTTCAACGTGGTCTTCCGCTTCTTCATCATCATCTTCTTCCTCTTCATAATCTACATCCTCGTGGTATAAACTACCACGGATGTCCCTGACCTGCAAACAGCTAGCATTAGGCATATGCACGTATGAAGGGAAGGCATATATGATAGAGTATGGAGTCACCTCTATGTTGTCCCATCCATTTTTCTGACGTCTTAGCCAATTCCTCAGTCAGTCCAGATGTTCATCTGTTATATGCTTGATCCATGGGAAACCTTGGGGTATGAGACCCGGAGGCGCCACCAGGTCAAAAGAATATGACCTATGTTGTAAACATGTGTAAATGGACATAGTAAACACCAAGTCAACATGAATCGTATAGAGGTTACTTACAACTAGCAGAAACACATTTCCATTTATATTTGAAGACTCTGAGTTTGGCTTCTTAAACTCCTTGATACTCTTCATCAACATCCCAAACATGAATTAGGACCAGTTCCAACTCCCTATTTGATCGTCTTCTAAGAGAACATCAGCGAATCTTGGATCTATATTGAGTCAAGTATTGGGCGACACAACGCAAGCCAGTACAAGATACATGAATAGCCTCAGGGTTTCTTCCCTGCTTGCACCGGCCAGTCTATCTTTCAATTTAAGCACTTTAGTACTTCTCCCCCATACTGAGTTAATGGTTGCATTTCTTCTGGGTATGCTTCTTCCCTTGCCTATTTTTCTGACTTTGCAAAATTTCTCCAATGGTATTCCACTCCCTTCATTGGGTAAACCCATCACTTTGCACATCAGGCCTTGAAGAGGGATGGGTGTCTTCCCTATATTAAGCGTTCCTGCTTCAAGGTGCACTCTTCTTACTAACCACTTAACCAGACGCTTGTATAAATGTTTCCGAACTTTTAGTAGAAGCAGGTTTCCTAAACCAGCTTCTTTAATCCATCTTCTCTATTTTTTCGTCAAGAGGCTGTAGATATGTATTACCACAACGTGGACACTGCATATGTATTTGAACTGCCATGTAATCGCTAATTAGAACACCAAGATGTGCATGCGTATGAAAAAAATCAGTTGGTAAGAATATGGAAACGTTCTGAACCATACTTACATAGTTTCCTTTAGTTTTTTTTAACGCAACATCTTTTCCTTCAGTTGATGTGTCAAAATCAGCGTCGGGATCAGTATCAGACTCAGCATCTTTTCCTTCAGTTGATGCGTCAAAATCAGAGTCTGGATCAGTACCAAACTCGGGATCAGAATCTTGACCTTTTCCTTGCTTTTTAACAGGGGGCGCTCTTCATTGCCCCTAGGATTAGGGTGCGTCCTTCTGGTGTTACGCAAAAAAAGGTTAGGGAGATTTTAGATGGAGAGAAATATGAACCCAGCAGAATCAGCTTTGCGAACCTTGTTTGAGGAACAACATAATTTGCATTGGCAACATAAGTTGAATGGGATATATATGTTCATCTAGCTCCAATATGTATGCTACTGTGCTCCATGTAAAACAGAGATCTATGGGTTGTTCACACTACTGCGCTCCATTACACTTTAATTTAAAAGAATGGAGTTCTTTCTTGTTGCGGGGTAAGAGAATGGAGTTCAATCAAGCATACATCCAACGACGACGATCTACGTGTTACATTGGGGGCAGTGGAATTGCAGAAAAGATCTCGTTTTTATACCCAAAAAAGGGAAGGGGATACCTGATGCTTGTGCAGCGGGGACTGCTTGCTTCCGGTGGGGACGGCTTCCTTGCGGTGGCCATCCGCGGCGGCCGACGGTGACTTCCCACCGCCCGGGCAGAGGCATCAGACCTTTTTGGCCCCGCCATGGCCATACTTTGAGGCAAACGGCTGCTTGGGGTCGCCATCCCCTGAGGCCGACGGTTGCTTCCCGCCGGGGCGGCTTTGAGGAAGAAGGTCAGACGCCCCGGCGGCGGGAAGCAACCGTCGGCCTCAGGGGATGGCGACCCCAAGCCGCCGTTCGCCTCAAAGGATGGCCATGGCGAGGCCAAGAAGGTTGGATGCGTCCGCCCGGGCTGCGGGACGTCACCGTTGGCCGCCGCGGATGGCCACCGCAAGCAAGCCGTCCCCGCTGCACAAGCATCAGGTATCCCCTTCTTCCTTTTTTTGGGTATAAAAACGAGATCTTTTCTGCAATTCCACTGCCCCCAATTTAACACGTAGATCATCGTCGCTGGATGTATGCTTGATTGAACTCCATTCTCTTACCCCGCAACAAGAAAGAACTCCATTATCTTAAATTAAAGTGTAACCCTGGGATGACCCAGCAAGCACCAATGTAACCCATCGGACTCTGTTTTACATGGAGCACGGTAGTGCGAACAACCCATAGATCTCTGTTTTACATGGAGCATAGTAGCATACATATTGGAGCTAGATGAACATATATATCCCATTCAACTTATGTTGCCAATGCAAATTATGTTGTTCCTCAGACAAGGTTCGCAAAGTTGATTCTGCTGGGTTCATATTTCTCTCCATCTAAAATCTCCCTAACCTTTTTTTTTGCGTAACAATAGAAGGACGCACCCTAAGGCCTAGGGGCAATGAAGAGCACCCCCTTGTTAAAAAGCGAGGAAAAGATCAAGATTCTAATCCCGAGTCTGATACTGATCCAGACTCTGATTTTTGACGCATCAACTGAAGGAAAAGATGTTGAGTCTGATACTGATCCCGACGCTGATTCTGACACATCAACTGAAGGAAAAGATGCTACATTAAAAAACTAGAAGAAACTATGTAAGTATGGTTCACAAAGTTTCCATATTCTTGCCAACAGATTTTGTTTCATACGCATGCACATCTTGGTGTTCTAATTAGCGAATACATGACAGTTCAAATACAGATGCAGTGTCCACGTTGTGGTAATTCATATCTACAGCCTCCTAACGAAAATACAGAGAAGATGGATTAAAGAAGCCGGTTTAGGAAACCTGCTTCTACTAAAAGTTCAGAAACATTTATACAAACGTCTGGTTAAGTGGTTAGTAAGAAGAGTGCACCCTGAAGCGGGAACGCTAAATATAGGGAAGACACCCATCCCTCTTCAAGGCCTAACGCGCAAGGTGATGGGTTTACCCGATGAAGGGAGTGAAATACGATTGGAAAAATTTTGCAAAGTCAAAAAAACAGGAAAGAGAAGAAGCATACTCGGAAGAAATGCAACCATTAACTCAAAATGGGGGAGAAGTACTAAAGTGGTAAAAGTCAAAGATAGACTGGCTGGTGCAAGCAGGGAAGAAACCCTTAGGCTATTCATGTATCTTGTACTGGCTTGCGTTGTGTCGCCCAATACTTCACTCAATATAGATCGGAGACTCGCTGATGTTCTCTTAGAAGACGATCAAATAGGGAGTTGGAACTGGTCCTAATTCATGTTTGGGATGTTGATGAAGAGTATCAAGGAGTTTAAGAAGCCAAACTCAGAGTCTTCAAATATAAATGGAAATGTGTTTCTGCTAGTTGTAAGTAACCTCTATACTATTCATGTTGAATTGGTGTTTACTATGTCCATTTACACATGTTTTCAACATAGGTCATATTTTTTGACATGATGGCGCCTCCGGGTCTCATACCCCAAGGTTTCCCACGGATCAAGCATATAACAGATGAACATCTGGACTGGCTGAGGAATTGGCTAAGACATCAGAAAAATGGATGGGACAATATAGAGGTGACTCCATACTCTATCATATATGCCTTCCCTTCATACGTGCATATGCCTAATGCTAGCTGTTTGCAGGTCAGGGACATCCATGGTAGTTTATACCACGAGGATGTAGATTATGAAGAGGAAGAAGATGATGAAGGAGAAGAAGCGAAAGACCACGTTGAAGAAGACATCGAATGTATGGATCAAGTCAACCAATACCAGCAAAATATGATCAATCACTTTTTCGTAAGTGAAATGATATTTATTCTTCATAAATCATGTTGTAAATCATATTATACATTGCGTGGTGTCTAACATTTCAACATTTCCTGATTGTCCAGCCTGCAGGTGAGAACTTGGGAAGGCAAGTTGCAACAGTAAAAGCTGATTTAGATACTGAGGAACGCATTATTCCGCATTATTCCGGAACAGGTCAAGGAACTAACGAAGGCGTTGAATAGTTTTGTCTCTTCCTATGAGGATTCCCCAGTCACGGTTCAGCGTAAGACCGTTAAGTGGAGGTCTGCCATTCAGAAAAGTTTAACATCATATGCTCTGTCCAAGAACAGAGTGTTTCAAGATCAAATACAAGATGTGGAGGACCCGATTGTCCAATTCCTTGAGATTTCCAAGACATATAGTTCTCAAATCTCTAGTTCCGTGCCTGAACTTAAGAGGCAGTTAGGAAAAAGTTTCAAGATGAACAAGTCCAATAAACAAGTAAACTGAGCTAGTTATTTTTTTTCTTATTGGCAACTTCTACTGGTTCTTTCTCCTTGAAGTTTGATCTAATTATTCGCATTATTTGCCCTCACGAATATTATCATTGTGCTTTTGAACAACTACCTTACTTGAAAACTTGATTATTATCCGCATTATTTTTTTACTTGAAAACTTGGCTTTGGAACTAAGCACATGAATGGTTCAGATTTGGAATCTCCCCATTCGGCTATGCATTGTGTTTTGCACCCTATCTCCAATGTCTTTGGATAAGATATTATACTAGCATCGGTTTTCTCAATAGAATTTATCCTTGGCTTTAAATTTCTGAAATGAAAATAGTTAGAACACATATGTCTCAATTAAATTCAAGTGTAAGCCAAGTAAGAAACAAGCAAAGCTACCCACTTAGATATAAATTTCACATAAAACAATTGGAGAAGCTTTGGTTGCAATAGTAAGTCACTATCAGTCTCGTCGAATGGTACAATGCGTTGACCAATATGCTTTGTAACAATTTTATTGCTAACAAGTAAATTACCCTTCATCATCGGTCTTTCAAAATTACTTATAAGATTTTTCCTAATAGATGCATCAACAATAAAGTTGTGACCAAATCTGAAAATAGGTAAATCACTTGATAGACATACCTCTTCATACATGTTGGGAGAGCATGATGGTTGTATCACTTGAATAATACTTTGTTCAAGTGACGAAGAGATATCTCTGGCCCTCTCGGCAATACAACATCACAAGAAGCTTCATGTGACTAATGAGTTTAGTCACGGGATCTTGTAATATGGAAACGAGTAAAGTGACTTGCCGGTAACTAGATTGAACTAGGTATAGAGATACTGACGATCGAATCTCGAGCAACTAACATATCGCCGGTCAAAGGGAATTGTATACGTGATTGACTGAATCCTCGACATCATGGTTCAAGCGATAAAGATAATCTTGGAATATGTTGGAATCAATATGACCATCCAGGTCCCGCTATTCATTATTGATCGGAGAGGAGTCCCGGTCATGTCTGCATGTTCCCGAACCCGTAGGGTCGCATGCTTAATGTTCGGTAGCGCTAGGGTAGTATTGAGATATTAAGATGATGAAGTACGAAGGTTGTTCGGAGTCCCGGGTGGGATCCGGTGCCGGTGTCAAAACCGGCAGACCTCAGGGTAGGGGGTCCCGAGCTGTGGATCTTGGACAGATGGTAACAAGAACAGAGAGACGATGTTTTACCCAGGTTCGGGCCCTCTTAATGGAGGTAAAACCCTACATCCTGCTCTTGTTTATATTAATGGAGATGTATCAAGTACATAGTTGATCTACCTCGAGATCATAATATGTGGTCTAACTCTAGGGCTAGGTGAATGATACTGTGTTGATGTGTCCTCTACGGGCTAAACCCTATGGCTTATATACATTCCAGGGAGGGTATTTAGGGTTACAAGGCCGGTATCTAGGAGCAAGGCGGCAGGAGAGATCTTGGAGCATACGTCAAGTCTTCGGTGGAGGTGGTCTTGATCACACCTCCTACGTACGGCCTCCGGAGTCCATCTTGATCACGAACGAGGTTAGTCCGACTAGGTTAGTCCCCCCCTAATCCAGGACACGGCCAGTAGCCCCCGAAGTGGTCTTCTATGCCGAGGACGACCTTCTTGACGATAGCAACCTCGGACCCGGAGTCCTTGGCTCGACAGACGAGTTCCTCCTTATAATTCCTGGACCACTCCTTTAAAGCAGCAATGCCAACCAAGGCTCAACCGAGCTTGTACTCTGCCCGAAGAGATCGGGTAACTTAGCCTCGAAGGCCAACCATCTCGGTGTGAATAGTTCCACTTAGTCTGGCAACTTTATCGAAACGGTTCACCCCACGACAGGTCGAGCAGTTACTGCTTCCCTCAAATCGCGGGCCGAGGCAGCCTTTTTACTGGCACGTCCCATCGAGGTGGAGATCATGCCCGTTTTCTCAGGGATATCATCAAGATTTTGTTCCCCCCATATGCTTAATGGCATATTTGGTGGGAGTGACATTTTTATCGGCGCAGTAGGGGGACTCTTGGCCTTTCACCAGCCTACAAGAGCAAAAGAGAGGATAACGCAACCGACCACGCTCCCATTCTCCCCATCTACTGCTTCGTCTAGCACCAGCGCCCAGATCCGATCCCACACCCTTTTCCTTTAGCGAGTCCAACCTCCCCACCAGCCATGGCCGACACCCTCAAGGGGCACTGGGGCGGTTCCATCGTGATGGATGGCACCATCCTAGAGCTACGCGGCGCGGGGTATTTGTCCGCAAACATCGCCGCCCGTGCTCCAGCCGCTGGCCAGCAAGTGCCTGCTCCCGATGTAGGGGAGCGGGTGGTCTTCGTCCCCCACCTCGTCCGAGGACTAGGGTTCCCGTTGTATCCTTTCGTGCGTGGGGTAATGTTCTAATATGGGCTCGATTTCCACCATATGGCCCCGAACTCCATTCTCCACCTCGCCTCCTTCATGACGGTCTGCGAGACCTTCCTCCGCTGCGAGCCACACTTTGGCCTATGGCTGAAGATCTTCGGGATCAAGCCAAAGTCCAGCGGCTCCGACCTCACGGAGTGCGGAGAGGCCATGATCAGGAAGAATCAGGGGCGAATGGTTCAAGGACACCTTCATCGAAATGGTGGAGTGACAGCGGGTGTGGTTCTACATCACTGAACCGCTCACCCCTGGCCAGGCCGAAGTCACAGCCTTCTCGGTCGCCCCCCCCCCCCCTAAGAAGCTCAGGTCCTGGAAGGAGAAGGGCATCGCCTGGGGGAACCCGACGGATATGATGGTCGGTACTTTTCCAAGATCTATGATGTAGGTCCCGACAAGGTTGATGTTCTGGCCGACACACCTAGCCGGAAGATCTATCATTATAGTATCTTGATTGAGCAATTTGACCATCTTCTCCATGAGGAGTTCGAGTGACTTATTCTAGAAGTTGTTCCTTATGGATCCTTGTATCCCGAAGTCTGACCTTTACTTGATGTCTATGTTGATGCTTTTAAGCATGATCGTGGTATCTAGTACATCAAGGAGAACATTAGAAGCGAAGTGCTAAATGTCTCTCGGTCGATCATCCAGATTTTATTTCCTTGGCATAGCTAAGGTGAAATCTGAGAAAGTGTTGTCTTCCTTTGCATCCGCATCCTCCATCACTGTTCAGCATGGTGGTACGAGGTGTAACCAAGATCTTTGGCACAGATATTGGTAAAACACTGATGAATATGGATATGCTCAAGTTCTTGAAAGCACGCTCAGACACTAGGTTATGCCCTCGGCATTAATTCGAATGTGCCTTCGTTTGCCGAGCCGTCTTATAACTCTAGTTTCCTTTCCAAACTGAGTATGCCATTCCTTCGGATTCCTTCAAACGACCAATTGTGAATTGTCTCAGGCTGGTATGAAGAGTTTCAATGATTCATGTATCAAAAGTAATTCTTTTTGCCACTTAACAGAATAATTCTACGAGTCACCTCCTCTAAGGTGCCACGTTATGGAATCATGGCAATTTATCTCCTCGCTAGTTTGACATAAGCGTGGAATTATTGCCTACCAAATTGAACCCTCGTCATCTGTCATTTTTCATCCCTCACAATGTATGTTTTGTGTCGCAGCTCAAGAGATGTTTCAACATATCATTCCATCAGTTGATCGTGAGTCACTCGGTCTTTGTGAAGATCGAATCCTGTAGAGTTTCCCTCTCTTCCGTCGTCATAGTTGGATGAAGACCTCGAAAGCAAGGATGTCAAGATCAACACGATGCAATGAATCAACGTCCTCGAGAAATGCAATGGATCATGAAGACTGTGTCAGCTCCATGTCTCCTCTGTCTTCTTACCTCACGTCTTGAATCTCAGGACGAGATTCTTATTTAGTGGGGGTGAATTGTCACAGCCCTAGAATTTGCTTGTAATTAGTTACACCAGTGAGCATCATGCATCATGTTAAATTCAAGAAATTGAATTGAGAAATATTCAAAGCCTCAAAAATTATTTTAATAAAGGGCAAAAAACCCTAAAATCTCATTCAATGAACCCAAAATGCCCTTCATCAATGTTTGATAATTTTCGCAAGGCTTTGAGATCAAACCAAAAATAGTGAACATTTTTGTGGAATATTTTGGGCACTGAATTTAAATCACTATTGTATTTGAATTTGAATTTATATTCGTATTATATGGAATATATTCTCAAATGTCTCTGAAATGTTTGTGTGCCTTTGTAAAAGTCTATCTAAGCCACATAAATATTTGTAGAAAGTTTGACACTGGTTTGAAATTGTTTTGAATTTGGAATCAGTGGCAAAGAAATAAACAAAGAAAATAAAACAGAAAGAAAAAGGAAAGAAAACTCACCTGGCCCAACTTACCTGAGCCGGCCCAGTAGGCAGCCCAACCCACCAGGGGCAGCGGTGTCTTCTTCCTCTTGCGAGGAGGAGAAGCACCTGCGTGCCGAGCACACAGCACGCCCACGGCCACCTCCTCCCTGCCTGCTTGCCCTCCCTGGCCCTTCTAGCGACGCCCGGAGACCTCTCTCTCCTCTCCCTCCGCCGCTGCTCTCTTCCCCCTCCTCTGTCTCTCTCGCACGCACCCACCTGAGCGCAGCCGTCGCTGCCGCTCGCCACCTACGCAACCACCGCCGCCGTTTCACCCGGCTAGAGAGTCCAACGGCTCCGCCTCCTCACGCTGGTCATCTCCACCAACGGACTCGAGCCGACGAGCCCTCAAGGCGACGCCCGCCTCTTCTTCCTCGCCCATGGCCACCGGATGCCGCTCGTCGATTCGTCTCGCTCCAACCGTCCCCGAGCCCGCTTACCATCCCTGCAGCTTCGTCGTGAGATCCCCTACGTTTCCCCTCCTTCCCCATGCACTTTTACGCCTCATAGCCGTCGCCCGCGAGTGCCCGGCGCCGCCGTCCGCCATGACCGGCGAACTGGTCGATGCCGAGCTCCTCTAGCATGGTATGCCTGTCCTCCGAGCTCGTAGTGCCCCGTTGATGCTTCCTCGATTTCGAGCTAGCGCACCGCAGCCATCGAACCCGTGCTTCGGCCGCCGCCAAACCTCGACATCGGCGTAGTTTTCAGCCACGCTAGCTCCAACCAGTGTCACCACCTGATGCGGCGCAGCCCCAGGACTGGAACAAGCCAAGTCGCGCGTCGAACCATCGCCGGACGGCGATTTCCGAAGAGCTCCGCCACGGTTTCGATCACCGGCGGCTAAACGTTGGTGATGATGACATGGCCAAATTAGTTTACGGTTAATGACGCAGTTACTTAACATACAATGAGTATGACAGTGGGCCCCAGCCTGCTAAATATTTCACTTAGGATTTAATTTAACCATAATTAGTCACAGTGACACTGACATGTAGGCCCCACTGGCCAGGTTTGACCTGGACCGCCCCGTTGACCTGCGGACGTCACCCTGACGCATTGCTGATGCAGTAATACATTTTCTGGATTAAGTTTATTTTAGAATAACCAGGAAATTCCAGAAAATAGTATAAACTTCAAAAATTCATAGTAATTCAACCGTACCTCAGAATGAAATAATTTATATATGAAAAATTATCAGAAAAATATGAAGAATCTGTTTATGGCATTTCCATGCATGTTAGAACAACTTTTGGCTACTGTTTAGGGCAAATCAAATAAATGTCATTTAAATAACCACATGTGGAGTTTGAATTTGAACCTTTGGTTCAAATACACTTCATTTAATATGATTGCTAGTTGCATTAGCTCAATCAACATCATGTTGTCATGCCATGATCATGCATCATATTGTTGCATTGCATTGATTGTGTCCCCTCTTGTTTGCCGGTGTTTGTCCCCTCTCAACAGACGTTGTTCCGATGATGTGATCGATGACACTGATGAAGAGCTTTACTATCTTCAGAAGTGCCAGGCAAGCAACCCCCGTTGATCACTCCGATACAATCTCACTCTCTCGCTCCTGCTCTCTTTTACTGCATTAGGACAACAATGATTCAACTGTTACATGTTGCGGTAGTTGAACCCATTCCTCTGCATGACCTGTCTTTGCCACAGTAAATAGTTGATACCCACTAGCATGAGTAGGATTTGTTTGAGCCATGATGTGCCTACTCATTCATGCTTTCTTGTTATGCCTGCTATGCTTAAATTTGTGTCGGGTCTGGTTCATATGGGATGGATTGAAATGGAGGTGAACATGTTCTACTGTTGAGAGCTAAGTGTGTGAACACGATTTGGTAAAGATAGCGGTGAGAGGCCATGTAGAAGTACATGGTGGGTTGTCTCATTGAAGCCATCCTCAGGAACTGAGTTCCGTGTTTGTGATCCAAGACAGTTACTACTACACATTGAGATCCTTAATTGACTCTCTCGACTTATTAATCGCCTTGATCTCTGTCCAGGAGTTGCAACTAGTTTCTGGTGTTTGTAGGATATGTGTTGGAGGTTGTGCGTAGCGCTGACCCTAGGGGTGGGCTATGATGCGATAGATACACCGTGGCCCGGTGTACCGAGGCACCCGTTTGGTGGGCTCGGGAACCCTGCACACATCGTTTGGGGCCGTAGTGGAAACCTCGGTGGACTTCCTTGCGGATGGAACTCAAATAGGCGATAAACCTGGACTAGTCTTGTGTGGTTAGTCAGGTCGTGGCCGACACCCTCGCTGGGCTTCCGCTTGAAGGTTGCCGAGTACATGTTGTGTAAACGGCGATAAGTGGTGAGAGCGTGTGTGAAGAAGTACACCCCTGCAAGGTAATATGATCTATTCGAATAGCCGCGTCCGCGGATATGGACTACTTGGAAAGCTTACATTGTTCATAGATAACTGGAAGTGGATACTCTAAAATGCGCAAGATAAGTATGAGTGCTATGGATGGCCTTCTCGTAGGGAGACGGGAGTGGATCCATAGTGGTGTATTGACATGGTGAATATGTGAACTCATGTGCGATCTTTCACCTCAAAGAAAACACTGATAGTCGTAGTACAGAATAGCCACTGAGTCAAAGCTGACTTGCTGCAGTTAAACCCCACAACCCTCTTTGTTGATACTGATGCATATGTAGCTAGTTCTGATGTAAGTCTTGCTGAGTATATTTGTACTCACGTTTGCTTAATTTATGTTTTGCAGAGTAGATTTCAGTCTCTCTAGTAGTTCCACGTGGGCTTCGACGATTAGTTTGGGAATCCCAGACAGAGGTCTGATTCCTATGGAGGATCTTGTAAATAGACAGGCTTTCTAGCCTTCTTTCTTTACAGATGTCTGTACTCAGACATGTTTATGCTTCCTCTTGGCTTGTATGACTTTGTGTGAAGGGTCATGAGGCCCGCAGCTTGTAATAAATGCTATGATGGCTCTTCTGGGCCCTTCTCTATATGAATTGTTGAGTTATATTATGATGCCATGTTGTACAGCGCATACTTGCATATTATGCGTACGTGTAACGTGTATTGCTATGTGTAGAATCCGACACCTAGTTGTTTATTCTTGGTAGCCTTCCTTATGGGGAAATTTCTCCTCATGCTTTTACTGAGCCATGGTAGTTCGCTACTGCTCTGGAACACTTAGGTTGACCGGCATGTATCCTTCTTTGTTCCTGTGTCTGTCCCTTCAGGGAATGGCCGGCATGTATCCTTCTTTGTTCCTGTGTCTGTCCCTTCGGGGAAATGTCACGTGTTGTTCCTTTAAGTCCTTGTAGCTTGCTACGACTTGGGTTCATACGTTGATGACCGACACGTTCATTGCTGGGTCACGTATGTCTGTCCCTGTAAGTTTGTGCCACCTTAGGTTTACAACTAGTCATGTCGGCCCGGGTTCTTTGTCATATGAATGCTAGCGGCATAATCATATACGTGAGCCAAAAGACGCAAATGGTTCCGGCTAAGGTAAGGCTGCAGCCGTAGAAATACCGTGCGTGAGGCCGCAAAGTAATATGATGTGTTACATGCTAGATCGGTGTGACTTAGTATCGAGGTCCTGACACGCATGTCAGAAAAGTAATCATGACATCCGGTCTTCTAGGCGAGATCTGGTCAAACACTCGGCACCAGGGCACAAACATGAGGCATGGGCACAAAGACCAAAGGCAAGAAGGTTTAAGCTCTAGCGGTGGTCCATATGGCCTACCCTACTTCATTCAGAGGTAATATCATTGGGAGTGATAAAACTTGCGTCGCATGTTCAGTTTGGTGCTATAACTTTAAAAATACGGTTTTGTGGTCACCCAACTTGACTCAAGCGTGCAAATACGGTTATAGTACGTGTATGCGGACGTATCCATATGTATGGCCCCACCTGTTAGTGAGCGTGCGACTTTTTTTTTACACAAAACAACCTCATGTTGTTTTTATTTGCGGAAGAAAAACATGACAACAGCACTGCACATATATGTGAAAATTTACAACAAAAGACAGGTCCGCCAACACTCGACAGGCGACCAGCAGTCTAACTAATACTGAGGACCGGATGTCTATAATGGATAAGATTATTACATCTACTCAAAGAAAACGCATGTGATGTTTAAATGGGTTACAGATAATGCGGCCCATTTTGTGCTAGCTATTTTTTTCAAGATTTTTGTAGAACATAAGTAATATAGTTCTGTTCAAATATTTGTGTGTTAGAAATATTATACATACATA
Source organism: Thinopyrum elongatum (assembly GCA_011799875.1). Classification (NCBI taxonomy): domain Eukaryota; kingdom Viridiplantae; phylum Streptophyta; class Magnoliopsida; order Poales; family Poaceae; genus Thinopyrum; species Thinopyrum elongatum. The sequence continues at coordinate 447,707,886 of CM022301.1, read as the reverse complement.
CGATGATTAGTAAATAAAAAAATTAAATATAAACCTTTGTATTATATATAAATTATTTACTAAAACCTAAGTAAAAAAATATTTCTGATATTCTTAAAACATAAGTAAAAAAATTATGTTCAAATATTTGTGTGTAAAAATATACTATATACCAAATGATGATTAGTAAATAAAACTATTTATATTAAACCTGTGTATTATATAAAAATATTTAGTTGCGAAATTAAAATGTTTATTAAATAAATATTTTTATTGAATCCAAAACGTATATAACTTGTGTCTTATATTTAAATTATAAAAATGATGAATATAAACATTTACTAAATATTTATGAATATTTAGTTGCGATAATTTTTACTCATGACTTATATTCAAAATATTATATTTAATATAAGCCATGATTGAATATTATATTAATATTTGAAATTTGAAATTTGAAATTTGAATATTTTAATTATACAAACATTGAACTTTACAAAGTGTGTATAATTATTGAAACATTCATATAATAACAATGATAATATTGAATTTTAATTATAAAACCAAATATGTAATACACACATTTATATAAAACACAGGTTTATATAATACTCAGGTTTAAAAAATATTTTAGTAAGAAATTTATCTTCAAAAACGTGTGCAAAAATATGTAATACACGCATATATAGCACACAGGTTTACAAATATCTTTAAAAAAAGTAGAGCATGATAAATGGGCCGCAGTATATACAGCCCATGCGTTCCCTGCGCGTACATATCTGTTCATTATCAGACATCTGTACATGAACGGTGGAGTGGCTAGACCGTCCCATGTTTAGAAAGTTGGTCGAGTTTTCAAATCGTGGTGGATCGATTTTCTGTTGTTAATTTTTGCATATATGTGCAGTTCTGTGGTAATGTTTCGTGTGAATAAAAAAAATATGAAAAGGTTTTGTGCAAAAATGCATCACTGCAGTTGACTTTTTCCTCGATAAAAAACTTGAAGGTGTTTTTTGTAAAAAAAAACATCGCGTACAACCCCATCACTCACTGACAGGTGGGCCATACACATGGATACGCCCGCATACATTTACACTATGACCGTATATGCACACTTGAGTCAAGTTACATGACCACAAAATCATATTTTCAAAGTTTTAGCACCAAACTGAACATGCGACACAAGTTGCGTAACTCCCTGTGATATTACCCCTTCGCCAAACGTCGGAGCACTCATGCGGGCCTAACAACCCCGAGACACGCGCGAACTGGGATGCTCGATGCAGATACAGTGTTCTTGGTGCCTGTGGGCCACAAACACTATACTGGTATCGAGGCATCTGAACCAGCTGCGGTCCAACACTCGGCTCCATGACACAAGCACGACGTGTGAGCCTGCGGTGCTTCTACCGAAGGTATGGCCTATATTGCTTTGAATCGTATATTACGCAGTTTCCCAGTTATGGCTAAATTTGTTTTGTTCACAGTTCGGACAACCCAGTGTCATGCTGTAAACCATATAGGAGAATATGCAGCCGGGCACCCCAAACCCTCCTCAAAACGCCCGGTTAGCCCGCCTGGTCACTGACCGATCACGAAATTTCAACCTAGACGGACGCCTTAAACGGGCCTCAAACGCCCGGGCTGACCAGCACCACTCATTCCATCCCAAATACGAGGCAGATATGGGGGCGTCCGAACGTGCACGGGCACACCCGTCACGTCGGAACCGGCCCACACTGACCCACCCGACCTCACATATATTCCTCCTCGTTCGCTCTCCGGACCAAACCCTAGCCACTTCACTCCATTCCCCTCTGCCACCCAAGCTCACCTTTGGCGGTCTCCTGCCGTCTCCGGCATGGCAGGCAGCGGATCCGAGTCCTTCACCTCCAGATCTATTGACCCCGAGCTCATCCCACGCGGCCTCGACGGGGATATGGCCGTCCGGCTTGCGCTTCGTCGCTCCCGGGAGGAGGCCCGTGCCCGGCAGTGCTCGGACTCCTTCCGTCGAGAATCCATTCCGTCCGCCCAAGTGGCGCATGGATCCGGCGATAGGTGTGTCGTCGCTGCCTCAACGGAGCCGGTATGGTCTGTCTAGCGTCCGAACATGGTGGCAGACACGCAACCCCTCCGTTGGCGCGCCGAGCATCGAGACACACCATGGGCCTCGTCCGACGAGAACATGGCACGGCGTGCCCGCCGTGCGAGGCAGCGGTAGCCCTCACGACGGTGGACGTCGGCTAGTACGCTCATGTGCAACCCCACTTCCCCGACCTGCGTCGGTGTCTTCTCCCCGACAACTATCGTCATACGCTCATGTGCAACCCCACTTCCCCGACCTGCGTCGGTGTCTTCTCCCCGACAACTATCGTCATCGCTCCGCTACCTCCAGATCAGGGTCACCTCCCCTTCCTTGTCCAGGCCTCTCGCCTCCCGATAAATTCCCACACGCATCCCGAAAAATTCCCACGGGCCGCCATCCCATCGTGCCCTTTCGAGCTCGGTACCTCCGCCTCCATCAGGCTCTCCCCTTGTGGCCATCTCCGTTGCACTCACACCGCAGGCTACCTATCGAACATCTTCAAGAGGTCGTGCCTCGTCACCATCTCCAGGAGGCTGGTGCCCTACCACTCCAAGAAGCCACGTATCATTGCCAACTCAAACTAGTTGGCGCCCAACCGCAATTGCCGGGACATCCGTTGTTGCAGGTCACGGTATCAACTCCCTCTTGCTACACGCAGGACCTCAACAACGGACTTCGCCGCTGGACCTCATACCCGCCAGCCCGTCCCACCGACTGGGTTCTCGAGGGACCATGCCCCTACCTCATGAGCCCTATTTGTTGCACTTCCTTCCTCTATTGCTCTTTTTTTCGTAAGACGGAGGTAGTTCTGAGAAGAGTAGAAAACCCCAAAAAACAAGTACCGTGACTTCATTGGACACGATTTCTCTTGCTTACCCTACACTAACCCCATCTCGCACATGCTTCGTCCATCAATGCTTGATGCTCCTCCACCTATGACATTGCTCCCCCTGGTGCCTTCCGCAAGCTGTGGTGGTGGCTCCATAGTGTCCCCTCTTGCAACCTCTATTGACGGTGATGGTCGCTCTAAACAGACCTCCCTCACAGCTCTCATCGGTAGTGTTGGTCCACATCACTCCACCGAGTACGTCGCACATGCGCCTTCCCTACGCTTGGTGTTTGTGTCCCCTCACAGCTTTCATCGGTAATGTTGGTGCACATCACTCCACCGACTACGTCGCACATGCGCCTTCCCTTCGCGCTTTTGGTGCTTGTATATCACTCCACCGACTATGTCGCACATTCGCCTTCCCTTCGCGCTTGGTGCTTTGTGTGTTCGCAACCTCTTCTCCTCCACCAACTTCTACAATGCTACACCGCCTCCAACGGCTTACACAAGTGGGGGTGGCAACTCCTCTTCCAGTTTTTCGACATCGACCACTTAAGTCGTGTCCTTCACCACGCAGGAGATTGCACGACTTCAACACCTACCTACTGCTTCAGTTGAACCCCTGACTACGCTGGAGATTACGAGACTTTAGTGTTTGCTAGATGCTTCTTTTGGTTCTCCATCAACAGTTTTCTTGTTGATTCTTTCCATACTAAGACCACTTTTTACACAGTTAGGTACATTTTCCATACATCCTGAAACGAACAACACTGCTCCATGTGTGTGATGGGAAACTAGATACATGTGTGCATATATATACATATATTCGGGTGTGCTACCTGGTTGTTGAGTGTGAAGAAGTGTTTCAGACTTTTGGGTGGGCTCGGAATTAACATGAACATGAGCTATACATATTCTATCAGTTGCTGCTCAAAGACATATATATTGAACAAGTTTGAATCAGGCAGACTAGCGGCAGCATGATAATCACAAGGCAGAGAAACGAACAAGCAAACAAACAGTGGCACCATCATTATGCAAGGAGACTGTAGCAGCCTAACCAGACTTGGCCATGACACGATGGCCACGACAAGCTCAGGGCAACCACTGGAGGCAAGGAGGGGAGCTCACTGTGGCTGTTTCTGTAGCCGCTGCCGCCGTCACACGAAAGCAGCACCGAGGTGCCTGGCACGACGAACCCCTTGTTGTCTGCACCAGTGATGGTGCTGTGCCGAATCGAATCCTGCTGCACAAGGACAAGAGAAATAACAAGATAATCATGAGGTCAAATCGAAAAACAAAAGAAGCAATCATGGACTCGAGCTTGGAGAAAACATGAGGTGACCTAGTTGAGGTAAGGTACAGAAACAACAATGACCTAGTTGAGGTAACAAATAAGCATTCTATGCTAATAGGAGGCAGCAAGCCACCTTGACAATAACCAACTTGTTTGTCGATACACGCGCACACAGCTAGGAACGAGTAGTTTTCTTTCTTCTCATAGAAGGGTATCGATCGGTCAGTGCGCAGAACATCAAAAACTGAAACTCGACCAAGAAGAATTCCTTAGCAGAGATAAGAAAATCAGCTCATGTTCATATAAGAACTAAACCCCTGTACATCACATCAACATGGTCTGCTAATGTGCAGCACATTGGCAACACACATATACTTGGTAATTTCCGCCTCACATGAGCACAGCACACACACATGGGCTAGAGATGAACACATATCACCTACATCAAAAGAGAATTGCTAGTAATCATGTTATATGCCTACTATATATGATTAGAACAACGGCAACTGGCTCAATGGCTCGGTTAGACATCATAAACCCAGCAGAGCAACATAACCAATCAGATTAGAGCAGTAGCAACCGGAGGACCAATGGTTCAATTATGAGACGATTCACATGAACCCCAGCACAGAGCACATCACAGGAACCATAGCATAGATCACAGATAAAAGACGGTGGTGTGCGTGCCCTTCCAGTCTCTAAGACGTCTCGAACTAGGGTGCATCTAGATCGAGCCCCACGTCTACCATATGGTGGGCCGGCCCAGCATGGTTTGATCAGTGGGTTTTTGGGTGGAGATCTAGTCACTGGTTAGTATACCTATCTGATCGCTAGTTAGTTTAAGGCTATTCACACATGTGCATCCCTTGTGAAGATGTCATGTGTGTTACATTGAGAATTTTCTGGAGCATAAACCCCAAATATATTGACTTGTATCTTTTGTTTCCTGGTGTTTACATGGACATCAAAACAATCAAGTTCTTCGCTTTTGGATTTAACCATAAGATATGTTCAAGGATAGCTATAAGTTTGTAGACCTACCCAGATCGGCCATAAAAAAAACCTTCCCGACCATGTGCCCAACTATAGGTGAGAGCTTCCACATGTAGGATTTCATTAAAAGAACCAACATGCAAGCAACTGAGCAGTACTGTTTGGACAAAAAAACTATTTTACTAAGGTGCAATAGCAAGAAGCAACTACTTACCAAGGACAATTTGTCAGACATATGTTCAATTCATCATGCCTACAATGCATGATAGGAATAGTGATCCAGTCACTCCCACTTTCACTTGCCATCCTCGCTAATAGAATATGTTGAAAGAGCAATCGTCCCATCATTGCGTAGTCCTTGGATCCAAGAGAACATCCGTCTCTCCTTCCAAATCCTCCTGCATTATCACCGCAGAGTACGATCAAACCACTCTATCAGCTGATCAAGAGCATAGCAGAGCAACACAATTTGAATAGGCACACGACACTTGTAAAACTAATCGGAAACAACAATAATCAGATAATCGTGTGGACATGTTCCTAAATCTGGAAGTTGCATGTGACACCAGATCATCCCATCACCAATCAGGAGCAGGAGACTGACAGAAAACAGAGAGGTGCGGCGTATTCAATTATTCACTATAGAAACAAGTTCGAATGGCGGACCTGCACGTAGAAGACACTATGGGCATGGAGGTCAGAGTTGTGGATGTGGAAGTAATTGTCGCCATGGCGTGGCGCAAGTGGTCGAAGAGCCGTTACAAAATATTGAAAAGACCAGTATGGGGCCGCTACAACTAAAATCAGAAAAAATCCTTTTTTGAATCTAATGATATGTTCATTTTTCTTGTAGGGTATGGAATATGCAACTACTTTTGACTAACATTTCATAACTTAACGGGCAAAGCATTACTGACCATTTCGGAGATGACATAAACAGGAAAATAGCTTCATATATTCCTAATTCACCTTCAGGATCAACAAAGTTTCGAGATGTTTTCTCAAAACAATCTCAACAGAATAAAACCAGTGAATAGCAACAGTTCGAAAATCATCTCTATTCCTAAGCAAAGGTCTCTAATTTTTCCCTCCCAAGTAACCACCGAATAGATAGATACCCACAAGACATAGAGTTTCCAATTCATCTCTCAAAGACATTACTATTATTATTATTCAATTAATCTGCAGAGGGCCATAGTTTGGCATTACAGCTACGGCATCAACTTACTTTAGAATATGGATATGGAAATCTCCCGATAATCTAAGCAGCTAGTATTATACGCAGAAGAAACAACCTGAGGGCCTCTAGTAACGGCGGTAATCTCTCGCCTCTCCCACATCAAATGAGACCAGAATCGCTCCCACGCAACGGCGACAGCACCAAAGCACGACGTGAACAAGCGCACTCGTACTAGGAGAGGGGGGGGGGGGGCGACTGCTCTCATAGAGCCGTCGATCTGGAGGCAGGCCACATAGGTCTCCCGCGCTGTCGCCGCCGCAGCCGCCATCCGCCATGGACACCCGCCCAGTCCATCTCCGTCGCAGCCGCGCGCGAAAGGATCACCGATGCGCCCCTGCTCGCTGGAATCCTAAATTCCCCGCCGGCAGATTCAGATGGAGTACGAGGCTGGGAGGGGAGGAGGGACTGCAGGAGCAGGGGCGCTCATCTCTCTCTGCTCGCTCGCCTGCCGCCGGAGGAGCTTCTAGGGCGAAGGGGGAGCGGGGAGAGAAGAGGACGGGTGGGCATCGGAGAAAAGGGGATTTGGGGTCGGTTTCGTTGGGCGTTTCGGCCTGGCATCGGGTGACTCATGGGCCGTCGTGTCTCCGGTTCTAGTCTAAGAAATATTGGAACAATGTCTAAAAAAAATATTGGAACATAATCGGCTGAATGTTGCGTACAAGAAGAATAGTTTGGCATGGTGAGCATTCATATTCGTTATATAGGGCAAGCATATTTTTAATACACGATGAACCTTTATCGAAAAACATGATGAATACTAGTTGTTTATACACGGCTGACATGATTTAATACAAGACAAACATTTTTGTATTACACGAAGAACACTTCTAAAATTCACAATGAATGATTTTTTACTAATACAAGAAGAACATTTTTTTCAATACAAGGCATTTTTGTAAACTACATGGTAAACATTTTTAAATACAGGGTGAACTTTTTTGAAAATACACAATTGACATTTTCAATACACAGTGAAAATTTGTTAAATACATGATTAATATTTGTGAATACACAATTAACATTTTTTATGCATGATCAACATTATTAAATACACAATGAATATTTTCTAAAACATGATGAACATTTTTAATACATGATAAAAGTTTTTAAATACGATCAAAACTATTGAAATATACAATGAACTATTTCTAAATGGATGATGAACATTCTTTTATAATGATGAACATTCTTTTATACACGATAAATATTTTTAAATATGAAGTAAACATTTTGAACTCACGGTCAACATTTTCAAAAGTATTTAATACATGACGAACTATTTTCTAAATACATGACGAACTATTTTCTAAATAGACGATGGCATTCTTTTATAGATGATAAGCATTTTTAATACACTATGAATTTTCTGAATTGCACGATGAACGGAAGTATAAAATAAAAATAAAGAAGCAAAAATAGGAAAAATGAAATCAGAAAAGAACAAAAAGAATAAAAAAGAAAAAAAGAAAAAAAGTGAAAAAAGGAAAAGGAGAAATAAAATCAACATAATATAAAACTAAACCAAAAAAGGCACATGAACTACCAACACCCCTTAGAAAACCGAGAAAAGAACAAAATTCAAAAAACCTAGGAGACAAAACCGACAAGAAAAACAAAGTTTGTCCAGTAGGGAGTATGAACGCAAGAGAAAAATCACTTGCTCGGCTACTGGACTATGGCTGATATCAATTGTCCTCGAGGCGAGCCCGTGATAGGACTCTACTACTCCCGCGAGAGTCTTTAGGAGCAAGTGGAATGTGCGATGGATTAAATTTACCGTTGTTAGTTTTAAATTACAGAATGATGACAAATACAGTGAAAATGTTATCATCACCTGAGGGTGTAATGTTTGAAGTACAGGGGACTGTTGCTTCACGTATAAACAAGCTGCTCGGTGGTTGTTGGCCAGATCCCATGGCTTGCGGAAGGAATTGTCAAATCAGTAAAAACCAGTCGTGCGTACCATCGTCCTTTAGATATATTATGTAATATCGAAGCCATTCAACTATTTCCAATGAGTTGTACCTGGACTTCGTTTGGGGAGTTGATCGACATTAGTGATATCACCAAGAGGGCATCGGAGGCCATTTGTCACATCTATCTGTTCAAGTCTTTTGCGTTCTCGGAGTTGCTTAGCAAGATTCACCCTTTCCCAGCGAGAACCAAACGGGGTCAAGTTGTTTGAGACAATCACCGTACAGACAATTGTCATCGAAAAAATAGACCAAGGGTATGCATGTCCCAATGTGTTCAACCATAAGTAATTATGTGCAATTACCTGGCTCTGGAGTCACTTGTGAATGTTGATCAACATTAGATATATCACATAGTGGGGGTTGGTGCAGATTTGGCACCTCCATGCTAGGTCGGCGATCAGAAATGGAATAAAAATCTTTATGTGGGAAACTTAAATTTGTCAGTGTCTGGGAACCGCATGAGACTTATTGTGTGCTTTAGCTTGATGTATCACATAGTGGGGGTTGATGCATAATTTAGTAGCTTTTTTTAGTAGTCTGACAAAGCATCATTTATTTGTAAGCTCTTCAACATTTCTTACCTGGACTCTAAAACATATTTACCTTTAGTATTCATCTATCTATTAGACTACTACTTCTGCACATTGTACATTCTTGCGTGCTTCACTGAACTTTATAGTGACATATCACAAATGAACACCATTCATCTATCTATTAGACTACTACTCCTGCACATTGTGGCCCATAATTTTACCTGTTCTATATATAGGGTATTCGATGGTTTTGCATCATGTTCAGTGTTATTGAGAGTGTTTAATCAGTTACTTTCATGTCAGTTTTATCTTCTCCGACCAACCAATTGTGCAATTCATGCAATTCTAACTTACAATTCATGCAATGATGCTTTAAAAAAGTCAGTCCAGTTGATTCATGCAATGATGCTTTAAAAAAAGTCCGTCCTGTTGGAAGACTAACTTGGAGTGATGATTCACTTGTTTGCAGATGAGCCTCCAAATAAAATTGCAAGTTATTTATTTTGCTTGTTTGTTTGATAAACTTTCTGAAAACATATAAAAATGAATGATCCAGCCCTCCATTGGACCCTAGAATGAATCCTTGATATTGTTCTATTATGAGCAGGTCCATGGTGAATGGAGACGAACGATAGTGCATAAAACAGGTCGCCCAAGGTGAGACCTTTCGTTTGCTGACCTGCGTTGTGGCAGTTGCAGCCTTGCAGGAAGGACAACAACTCCCTCGCCCTTGGCAGTTTCACTTGAGCAGCGACCAGTCGCACAGGATTCAGGTGTGCATCTTCCTCATACTCCGACCCTTGGAACCGCGTTGAAGCAGGGTTCGCCGCCCCGCCAGGAGTCACGATTTGAACCGGGGATGCTTCCTCGCCTTGGAACTGTGACAATGATGGGTGTTGTATATGGAAAGATTGGTGTTGTATAAAGGTATTAATTAATTTTCCTTGAATAGGGGTCACGATTGTGGAATAAAAAGATTGATATCGTGGTAGCGGCCATGGTATGAAAAGGATTTTTTATCTATGGTATGGAAAGATTCGTTATTAGGAAAGTTGGCTGGCGACCTCAATTGAGGACTGAGGATTGACGATGGGGATATGAATGTGCTGGTAATTAGGAAAGTTGGTTGGCGGCGTGGGATATGAATCTGCTGGTTTTATCTGATTATTTGTTCATCGGTTCTTTGTGGGAATGAAAAAAAATCAGTGGGGAGGTGCGAAATCAGTGGGGAGGTGCGAAGGCGTACGTGGGAGGTGGGGGTTGTCCTTCGATCGATCGGGGGAGGAGCGAACGAAACCAACGAACGACGTACGGACTGAGTCATTAGGAGTAGAGATATGACTCATGTTCGACCTTTCGGTCTCTAGTGTTCCGAGACCATGTCTGTACATGCTAGGCTCGTCAAGTTTAACCCAAGTATTCTGCATGTGCAAAACTGGCTTGCACCCGTTGTATGTGAATGTAGAGTCTATCACACCCGATCATCACGAGGTGCTTCGAAACGACGAACTTTAGCAATGGTGCATACTCAGGGAGAACACTTTTATCTTGAAATTAAGTGAAGGGATCATCTTATAATGCTACCGTCGTTCTAAGCAAAATAAGATGTATAAAGGATAAACATCACATGCAAAAAAATATGTGACATGATATGGCCATCATCATCTTGTGTTTTTTATCTCCATCTCCAAAGCATCGGCATGATCTCCATTGTCACCGGCATGACACCTTGTAGCGTCGGGGTTGTCTCGCCAACTATTGCTAACGCATAGCGATAAAGTAAAGCAATTACATGGCACTTAATGATTGACACGCAGGTCATACAATAATTAAAGACAACCCTAAGGCTCCTGCCGGTTGTCGTACTCATCGACATGCAAGTCATGAACTTATTACAAAACATGATCATCTCATACATCAACATATATCACATCATATCTTGACCATATCACATCACAACATGCCCTGCAAAAACAAGTTAGACGTCCTCTACTTTGTTGTTGCAAGTTTTGTTGGAAATATGCCCTAGAGGCAATAATAAAGTGGTTATTATTATATTTCCTTGTTCATGATAATTGTCTATTGTTCATGCTATAATTGTGTTATCCGGAAATCGTAATACATGTGTGAATACATAGACCACAACATGTCCCTAGTGAGCCTCTAGTTGACTAGCTCGTTGATCAATAGATGGTTACGGTTTCCTGACCATGGACATTGGATGTCGTTGATAACGGGATCACATCATTAGGAGAATGATGTGATGGACAAGACCCAATCCTAAGCATAGCACTAGATCGTGTAGTTCGTTTGCTAGAGCTTTTCTAATGTCAAGTATCATTTCCTTAGACCATGAGATTGTGCAACTCCCGGATACCGTAGGAATGCTTTGGGTGTATCAAACATCACAACGTAACTGGGTGACCATAAAGGTGCACTACAGGTATCTCCGAAAGTGTCTGTTGGGTTGGCACGAATCGAGACTGGGATTTGTCACTCCGTATGACGGAGAGGTATCTCTGGGCCCACTCGGTAATGCATCATCATAATGAGCTCAATGTGACTAAAGAGTTAGCCACGGGATCATGCGTTACGGAACGAGTAAAGAGACTTGCCGGTAACGAGATTGAACAAGGTATAGGGATACCGACGATCGAATCTCGGGCAAGTATCATACCGGTAGACAAAGGGAATTGTATACGGGATTGATTGAATCCTCGACATCGTGGTTCATCCGATGAGATCATCGTGGAACATGTGGGAGCCAACATGGGTATCCAAATCCCGCTGTTGATTATTGGCCGGAGAGATGTCTCGGTCATGTCTGCATGGTTCCCGAACCCATAGGGTCTACACACTTAAGGTTCGGTGACGCTAGAGTTGTTATGGGAAATTGTATGTGGTTACCGAAGGTTGTTCGGAGTCCCGGATGAGATCCCGGACGTCACGAGGAGTTCCGGAATGGTCCGGAGGTGAAGAATTATATATGGGAAGTCCAGTTTCAGTCATCGAAATGGTTTCGGGGGTTATCGGTATTGTACCGGGACCACCGGAAGGTGTCCGGGGGTCCACCGGGTGGGGCCACCTGCCCTGGTGGGCCAAGTGGGCTGAGCAAGGGAGGGAACCAGCCCCTGGTGGGCTGGTGCACCCCCCCCCCCCCCAAGGGGCCCAAGGCCCCTAGGGTTGAAAACCCTAGGGGGTGGGGGCGCCTCCCACCAAACTTGGGGGGCAAGTCCCCCCTTGGCCCCCCCCCCCTTAGATGGGATCTAAGGGGGTCGGCCCCCTCTCCCCTTCACCCTATAAATAGAGGGGGGTGGGAGGGCAGCAGCACCTTTTCCCTGGCGCAGCCCTCCCCCTCTCCAACACCCCCTCCTCCTCCGTTTGAGCTTGGCGAAGCCCTGCCGGAGAACTGCAAGTTCCACCACCACGCCGTCGTGCTGCTGGAGCTGTCTTCCCCAACCTCTCCCTCCTCCTTGCTGGATCAAGGCGTGGGAGACGTCACCGGGCTGCACGTGTGTTGAACGCGGAGGCACCGTTGTTCGGTGCTTAGATCAGAATCGACCGCGATCTGAATCACTGCGTGCACGACTCCTCCAACCACGTTCTTGCAACACTTCCGCATCGCGATCTTCAAGGGTATGAAGATGCACTCCTCTCTCTCTCGTTGCTAGTCTCTCCATAGATTGATCTTGGTGATGCGTAGGAAATTTTTTTGATTTACTACTACGTTCCCCAACAGTGGCATCATGAGCCAGGTCTATGCGTAGTTTCTATGCACAAGTAGAACACAAGTTGTTGTGGGCGTCGATATTGTCAATTTACTTGCCGTTACTAGTCTTATCTTGATTCGGCGACATCGTGGGATGAAGCGGCCCGGACCGACCTTACACGTACGCTTACGTGAGACAGGTTCCACTGACTGACATGCACCAGTTGCATAAGGTGACTAGCGGGTGTCTGTCTCTCCCACTTTAGTCGGATCGGATTCGATGAAAAGGGTCCTTATGAAGGGTAAATAGAAATTGGCATATCACGTTGTGGTTTTGGCGTAGGTAAGAAACATTCTTGCTAGAAACCTATAGCAGCCACGTAAAAAAAATGCAACAACAATTAGAGGACGTCTAACTTGTTCTTGCAGCATATGGCGTGTGATGTGATATGGCCAAAAGGATGTGATGAATGATATATGTGATGTATGAGATTGATCATGTTCTTGTAATAGGAATCACGACTTGCATGTCGATGAGTATGACAACCGGCAGGAGCCATAGGAGTTGTCCTAATTTATTGTATGACCTGCGTGTCAATGAAAACGCCATGTAATTACTTTATTTTATTGCTAACCGTTAGCCATAGTAGTAGAAGTAATAGTTGGCGAGACAACTTCATGAAGACATGATGATGGAGATCATGGTGTCATGCCGGTGACGATGATGATCATGGTGCCCCGAAGATGGAGATCAAAAGGAGCAAAATGATATTGGCCATATCATGTCACTTTATGATTTGCATGTGATGTTTATCATGTTTACATCTTATTTGCTTAGAATGACGGTAGCATAAATAAGATGATCCCTCGCTAAAATTTCAAGAAAGTGTTCCCCCTAACTGTGCACCGTTGCGAAGGTTCGTTGTTTCGAAGCACCGCGTGATGATCGGGTGTGATAGATTCTAATGTTCGAATACAACGGGTGTAAGCCAAATTTACACATGCAAAACACTTAGGTTGACTTGACGAGCCTAGCATGTACAGACATGGCCTCGGAACACGGAAGACCGAAAGGTCGAACATGAGTCGTATAGAAGATACGATCAACATAGAGATGTTCACCGTTGATGACTAGTCCGTCTCACGTGATGATCGGACACGGCCTAGTCGATTCGGATCATGTATCACTTAGATGACTAGAGGGATGTCTATCTAAGTGGGAGTTCATTGAATAATTTGATTAGATGAACTTATTTTTCATGAACTTAGTCTAAAATCTTTACAATATGTCTTGTAGATCAAATGGCCCACGCTAATGTTGCCCTCAACTTCAACGCGTTCCTAGAGAAAACCAAGCTGAAAGACGATGGTAGCAACTACACGGACTGGGTCCGTAACCTGAGGATCATCCTCATAGCTGCCAAGAAAGCTTATGTCCTTGAACCACCGCTAGGTGACGCACCTGTTTTCCCAGCAACTCAAGACGTTATGAACGCCTGGCAGTCGCGTAGTGATGATTACTCCCTGGTTCAGTGCGGCATGCTTTACAGCTTAGAACCGGGGCTCCAAAAGCGTTTTGAGCAACACGGAGCATATGAGATGTTCCAAGAGCTGAAAATGGTTTTCCAAGCTCATGCCCGGGTCGAGAGATATGAAGTCTCCGACAAGTTCTACAGTTGTAAGATGTAGGAGAATAGTTCTGTCAGCGAGCATATACTCAAAATGTCGTTGACAGTTGTCTCAGCTGGGAGTTAATCTCCCGGATGACGCGGTCGTTGACAGAATCCTTCAGTCGCTTCCACCTAGCTATAAGAGCTTTGTGATGAACTTCAATATGCAGGGAATGGAAAAAACCATTCCTGAGATATATTCAATGCTGAAATCAGCAGAGGTGGAGATCAAAAAGGAACATCAAGTGTTGATGGTGAATAAAACCACTAAGTTCAAGAAAGGCAAGGGTAAAAAGAACTTCAAGAAGGACGGCAAGGGAGTTGCCGCGCCCGGTAAGCAAGCTACCGGGAAGAAGCCAAAGAATAGACCCAAGCCTGAGACTGAATGCTTTTATTGCAAGGGAAACGGTCACTGGAAACGGAACTGCCCCAAGTACTTAGCGGATAAGAAGGCCGGCAATACCAAAGGTATATGTGATATACATGTTATTGATGTGTACCTTACTAGCGCTCGTAGTAGCTCCTGGGTATTTGATACCGGTGCGGTTGCTCATATTTGTAACTCAAAACAGGAGCTGCGGAATAAGCGGAGACTGGCGAAGGACGAGGTGACGATGCGCGTCGGGAATGGTTCCAAGGTCGATGTGATCGCCGTCGGCACGCTACCTCTACATCTGCCTACGGGATTAGTTTTAAACCTCAATAATTGTTATTTAGTACCGGCTTTGAGCATGAACATTGTATCAGGATCTCGTTTGATGCGAGATGGCTACTCATTTAAATCCGAGAATAATGGTTGTTCTATTTATATGAGAGATATGTTTTATGGTCATGCCCCGCTGGTCAATGGTTTATTTTTATTGAATCTCGAACATGATGTTACACATATTCATAGTGTGAATGCCAAAAGATGTAAGGTTGATAATGATAGTCCCACATACTTGTGGCACTGCCGCCTTGGTCACATTGGTGTCAAACGCATGAAGAAGCTCCATGCAGATGGACTTTTGGAGTCTCTTGATTATGAATCATTTGACACGTGCGAACCATGCCTCATGGGCAAAATGACCAAGACTCCGTTCTCCGGAACAATGGAGCGAGCAACCAACTTATTGGAAATCATACATACTGATGTGTGCGGTCCAATGAGCGTTGAGGCTCGCGGTGGTTATCGTTATGTTCTCACCCTCACTGATGACTTAAGTAGATATGGGTATGTCTACTTAATGAAACACAAGTCTGAGACCTTCGAAAAGTTCAAGGAATTTTAGAGTGAGGTTGAGAATCAACGTGACAGGAAAATAAAGTTCTTACGATCAGATCATGGAGGGGAATATTTGAGTCACGAGTTTGGCACGCACTTAAGGAAATGTGGAATTGTTTCACAACTCACACCGCCTGGAACACCTCAGCGTAATGGTGTGTCCGAACGTCGCAATCGCACTCTATTGGATATGGTGCGATCTATGATGTCTCTTACCGATCTACCGCTATCATTTTGGGGTTATGCTTTAGAGACTGCCGCATTCACTTTAAATAGGGCTCCATCGAAATCCGTTGAGACGACACCGTATGAATTATGGTTTGGGAAGAAACCTAAGCTATCGTTTCTGAAAGTTTGGGGATGCGATGCTTATGTCAAGAAACTTCAACCTGAAAAGCTAAAACCCAAATCGGAAAAATGCGTCTTCATAGGATACCCTAGGGAAACTATTGGGTACACCTTATACCTTAGATCCGAAGGCAAGATCTTTGTTGCCAAGAATGGGTCCTTTCTGGAGAAAGAGTTTCTCTCGAAAGAAGTAAGTGGGAGGAAAGTAGAACTTGATGAGGTACCCCCTCTTGAACCGGAGAGTAGCGCAGCTCAGGAAGATGTTTCTGTGGTGCCTGCACCGACTAGAGAGAAAGTTAATGATGATGATCATGAAACTTCAGATCAAGTTGCTACTGAACTTCGTAGGTCCACGAGGACACGTTCCGCACCAGAGTGGTACGGCAACCCTGTCCTGGAAGTCATGTTGTTAGACAACGGTGAACCTTCGAACTATGAAGAAGCAATGGCGGGCCCGGATTCCAACAAATGGCTTGAAGCCATGAAATCCGAGATAGGATCCATGTATGAAAATGAAGTATGGACTTTGACAGACTTGCCCGATGATCGGCAAGCCATAGAGAACAAATGGATCTTTAAGAAGAAGACAGATGCGGATGGTAATGTGACCATCTATAAGGCTCGACTTGTCGCTAAGGGTTATCGACAAGTTCAAGGGGTTGACTACGATGAGACCTTCTCACCCGTAGCGAAGCTGAAGTCCGTCCGAATCATGTTAGCAATTGCCGCATTCTATGATTATGAGATATGGCAAATGGACGTCAAAACGGCATTCCTTAATGGTTTCCTTAAGGAAGAATTGTATATGATGCAGCCGGAAGGTTTTGTCGATCCTAATAATGCTGACAAGGTATGCAAGCTCCAGCGCTCAATCTATGGGCTGGTGCAAGCATCTCGGAGTTGGAACATTCGCTTTGATGAGATGATCAAAGCGTTTGGGTTTACACAGACTTATGGAGAAGCCTGTGTTTACAAGAAAGTGAGTGGGAGCTCTGTAGCATTTCTCATATTGTATGTGGATGACATACTATTAATGGGAAATGATATAGAATTCTTGGAAAGCATAAAGGCCTACTTGAATAAGTTTTTTTCAATGAAGGACCTTGGAGAAGCTGCTTACATATTAGGCATCAAGATCTATAGAGATAGATCGAGACGCCTCATTGGTCTTTCGCAAAGCACATACCTTGACAAGATATTGAAGAAGTTCAATATGGATCAGTCCAAGAAGGGGTTCTTGCCTGTATTACAAGGTGTGAGATTGAGCATGGCTCAATGCCTGACCTCGGCAGAAGATAGAGAAAAGATGAGTGTCATCCCCTATGCCTCAGCCATAGGGTCTATTATGTATGCCATGCTGTGTACCAGACCTGATGTGAACCTCGCCGTAAGTTTGGTAGGGAGGTACCAAAGTAATCCCGGCATGGAACACTGGACAGCAGTCAAGAACATCCTGAAGTACCTGAAAAGGACTAAGGATATGTTTCTCGTTTATGGAGGTGACGAAGAGCTCGTCGTAAAGGGTTACGTCGATGCTAGCTTCGACATAGATCTGGATGACTCTAAGTCACAAACCGGATACGTGTATATTTTGAATGGTGGGGCAGTCAGCTGGTGCAGTTGCAAGCAAAGCGTCGTGGCGGGATCTACATGTGAAGCGGAGTACATAGCAGCCTCGGAGGCAGCACAGGAAGCAGTCTGGATGAAGGAGTTCATCACCGACCTAGGAGTTATTCCCAATGCGACGGGCCCAATGACTCTCTTCTGTGACAACACTGGAGCTATTGCCCTTGCCAAGGAGCCCAGATTTCACAAGAAGACCAGGCATATCAAGCGTCGCTTCAACTCCATTCGTGAACATGTTCAAGATGGAGACATAGATATTTGTAAAGTGCATACGGATCTGAATGTCGCAGATCCGTTGACTAAACCTCTTCCACGAGCAAAACATGATCAAGACCAGAACTCTATGGGTGGTCGATTCATCACAATGTAACTAGATTATTGACTCTAGTGCAAGTGGGAGACTGTTGGAAATATGCCCTAGAGGCAATAATAAAGTGGTTATTATTATATTTCCTTGTTCATGATAATTGTCTATTGTTCATGCTATAATTGTGTTATCCGGAAATCGTAATACATGTGTGAATACATAGACCACAACATGTCCCTAGTGAGCCTCTAGTTGACTAGCTCGTTGATCAATAGATGGTTACGGTTTCCTGACCATGGACATTGGATGTCGTTGATAACGGGATCACATCATTAGGAGAATGATGTGATGGACAAGACACAATCCTAAGCATAGCACTAGATCGTGTAGTTCGTTTGCTAGAGCTTTTCTAATGTCAAGTATCATTTCCTTAGACCATGAGATTGTGCAACTCCCGGATACCGTAGGAATGCTTTGGGTGTATCAAACGTCACAACGTAACTGGGTGACCATAAAGGTGCACTACAGGTATCTCCGAAAGTGTCTGTTGGGTTGGCACGAATCGAGACTGGGATTTGTCACTCCGTATGACGGAGAGGTATCTCTGGGCCCACTCAGTAATGCATCATCATAATGAGCTCAATGTGACTAAAGAATTAGCCACGGGATCATGCATTATGGAACGAGTAAAGAGACTTGCCGGTAACGAGATTGAACAAGGTATAGGGATACCGACGATCGAATCTCGGGCAAGTATCATACCGGTAGACAAAGGGAATTGTATACGGGATTGATTGAATCCTCGACATTGTGGTTCATCCGATGAGATCATCGTGGAACATGTGGGAGCCAACATGGGTATCCAGATCCCGCTGTTGGTTATTGGCCGGAGAGATGTCTCGGTCATGTCTGCATGGTTCCCGAACCCGTAGGGTCTACACACTTAAGGTTCGGTGACGCTAGAGTTGTTATGGGAAATTGTATGTGGTTACCGAAGGTTGTTCAGAGTCCCGGATGAGATCCCGGACGTCATGAGGAGTTCCGGAATGGTCCGGAGGTGAAGAATTATATATGGGAAGTCCAGTTTCAGTCACCGAAATGGTTTCGGGGGTTATCGGTATTGTACCGGGACCACCGGAAGGTGTCCGGGGGTCCACCGGGTGGGGCCACCTGCCCTGGTGGGCCAAGTGGGCTGAGCAAGGGAGGGAACCAGCCCCTGGTGGGCTGGTGCACCCCCCCCAAGGGGCCCAAGGCGCCTAGGGTTGAAAACCCTAGGGGATGGGGGCGCCTCCCACCAAACTTGGGGGGCAAGTCCCCCCTTGGCCGCCCCCCCCCCCCCATAGATGGGATCTAAGGGGGCCGGCCCCCTCTCCCCTTCACCCTATAAATAGAGGGGGGGTGGGAGGGCAGCAGCACCTTTTCCCTGGCGCAGCCCTCCCCCTCTCCAACACCCCCTCCTCCTCCGTTTGAGCTTGGCGAAGCCCTGCCGGAGAACTGCAAGTTCCACCACCACGCCGTCGTGCTGCTGGAGCTGTCTTCCCCAACCTCTCCCTCCTCCTTGCTGGATCAAGGCGCGGGAGATGTCACCGGGCTGCACGTGTGTTGAACGCGGAGGCACCGTTGTTCGGTGCTTAGATCGGAATCGACCGCGATCTGAATCGCTGCGTGCACGACTCCTCCAACCGCGTTCTTGCAACGCTTCCGCATCGCGATCTTCAAGGGTATGAAGATGCACTCCTCTCTCTCTCGTTGCTAGTCTCTCCATAGATTGATCTTGGTGATGCGTAGGAAATTTTTTTGATTTACTACTACGTTCCCCAACAAGTTTTACGTGGCTGCTATGGGCAACTAGCAAGAACCGTTCTTACCTAGAAAAACCACAACGGTGATTATCAAGTTTGTTGTTTTAACCTTCTTCAAGGATCGGCCGTAGTCAAATTCGATTCAACTAAAGTAGGAGAAACAGACACCCGCCAACCACCTTTATGCAAAACAAGTTGCATGTCAGTCGGTGGAACCGGTCTCATGTGCATGGACATGTAAGGTTGGTCCGGGCCACTTCATCCCACAATGCCGCCGAATCAAAATAAGACGTTGGTGGTAAGCAGTATGAACATCACTGCCCACAACTCCTTTGTGTTCTACTCGTGCATATCATCTACGCATAGACCTAGCTCATGATGCCACTGTTGGGGAACATTGCATGGAAAACAAAAAAAATTCTATGCACACGCAAGATCTATCCATGGAGATGCATAGCAACGAGAGGGAAGAGTATGTCTACGTACCCTCGTAGACCATTAAGCGGAAGCGTTTATCAATGCCGTTGATGTAGTCGTACACCTTCACGATCCGCCCGATCAAGTACCAAATGAACGGCACCTCCGCGCTCAGCACACATTCAGCTCGATGACGTCCTCGCCTCCTTGATCCAGCATGTCGGGCGAAGTACTAGATGAGTTTCGGCAGCACGACGGCGTGGTGACGGTGATGGTGCAAATATCTCCGCAGGGCTTCGCCGAGCACTACAAAAATTATGACCGAGGATGAACTAGAGGGAGAGGGGCGCCGCACACGGCTTGGGGATTGTGGTGTGTCTTGCCCCTCTCCCTCCTCACATATATATATATATATATAGGTGGGGGAGGAGGGGAGGCAGCCTAGGGCGCCCCAAGGGGGCCGGCGGCCACCCTGGGCTCCTGCCCTGGCCGCCCCCCCCCCCCCCCCCCTTTCCTCGTAGGCGCGTGGGGGGAAGGCAGGAGGGGGTGCCCCCCCCCCCCTTTCCTTTCTCTCATGTGGAGGGGAAGGCAGGAGGGGCTAGCCCTCCCCCCTTTCCTTCCTTAGGGCCGGCAGCCTGGAGGTGGGGCATGCCAGCCCCTTGTGGGCTGGTGTGCTCCCCTCTTTTGGCCCATATGGCCCAATAACCTCCCGGGGCCTCCCGGAACCCCTTCCGGTGATCCGATGAATACCCGGTACAATCCGAAACCTTTCCGGTGACCAAATAGCATCGTCCTATATATCAATCTTTACCTCCGGACCATTCTGGAGTTCCTCGTCATGTCCGTGATCTCATTCGGGACTCCAAACAACATTCGGTCACCAACTCACATAACTCATATAGTAGTATATCGTCAACAAATGTTAAGTGTGCGGACCCTACAGGTTCGAGAATGATGTAGACATGACCGAGACGCCTCTCCGGTCAATAACCAATAGCGGGACCTGGATGCCCATATTGGTTCCTACATATTCTACGAAGATCTTTATCGGTCGAACCTTTATGACAACATACGTAATTCCCTTTGTCTGTCGGTATGTTACTTGCCCGAGATTCAATCGTCGGTATCTCCATACCTAGGTCAACCTCGTTACTGGCAAGTCTCTTTACTCGTTCCGTAATACATCATCTCGTAACTAACTCCTTAGTCACTTTGCTTGCAAGCTTCTTGTGATGTGTATTACCGAGAGGGCCCAGAGATACCTCTCCGATATACAGAGTGACAAATCCCAATCTTGATTCACGCCAACTCAACAGACACCTTCGGAGATACCTGTAGAGCATCTTTATGATCACCCAGTTACGTTGTGACGTTTGATAGCACTCAAGGTATTCCTCCGGTATCCGGGAGTTGCATGATCTCATGGTCGAAGGAATATGTATTTGACATTAAGAAAGCAGTAGCAATAAACTGAACGATCATAGGCTAAGCTAACGGATGGTGATACGTCCATTTTGCATCATGTTTTCCTACTGTTATTTATAATGTTTTTATGCATAATAATGCTTTTTGGAGTATTTCTAATGCCTTTTCTCTCATATTATGCAAGGTTTACACAAAGAGGGAGAATGCCGATAGCTGGAATTCTGGACCTGGAAAAGCTACGTCAGAGTTACCTATTCTGCACATCTCCAAATGAGCTGAAAATTTACGGAGAATTGTTTTGGAATATACGAAGAATATTGGAGCAAATAACTACCAGAGGGGGCCCACCAGGTGGGCACAACCCCCCTGGGTGCGCCAGGGAGCCCAGGCGCGCCCTGGTGGGTTGTGCCCTCCTCGGCTCACCTCCGGTGCCCCTTGTAACATCCCCAGCATCACACAACAGTGATCACCTCTTAATCTGGCCAAGTCACTATGGTTAACAGTGCCTAATCATCTTTCCCTTCATGTCTCATTTCAAATTCCAATTCAGATTGAAACTCAAATTCAAAGAGAAAACAAAAGTTGTTCCAATTTGAAAACTAAAATGTTCATAATGTTACAAATATTCCTAAAGCAATACTAAAAATATAATCAACATGAATTGGATTAGTTAAGTGACTCTAACATCAATTAACACTACCTAACAACAACCTTTTAACCCGTTTTATTTAAACCAAAATACAACTGAAATCCTATTTTGTTCAAACAAATTTTTGGTGTTAGGATATAATGCACTGCAAATTATGAGCTAGGTCACACATTTTACAAAAATCATTAAGTGCCCAAACAATTAGCTAAACAGAGTTGAAAAGAAAACAGAAAAAGAAGAAATAGAAAAAGGTCTAATGTCTACTGTGCACTTAGGCCTGAGAGCTACAGGAGCCGGCCCAGCCCACCTTGCCGCTCATCCCCTTCCTCTCTCTTCGTGTCGGCGCCACAGCCGCCGGAGACGCCGATGCGCCACGCGTCGGGCATCCGTTCCCTCCCGCGATGGATAAGGTCGACGCCGCGCCACCCCTTCTAACCCTAGCCCACCAGTTCCCCTTTCCCTCTCGCTTTCTTCCTCACCGCGCCAAGCCGAGCCACCGTCGCCCTGGCCGAGCTCGATGCCATCGTTGTCGTCGTCGTCACCGCCTGAGATCGAGCGCGACCGCTCCGCCTTGCTCCTCTGCATCTTCTCCGACCCCCAGCTCGAGCTCTACGCCACCACAGCTCGCGGATCGAGCCGCTCCCCGTTCTCGGTCGCCGGAGCTTTGCCGGCAAATGTCGTCGATCTGCAGCTCCTAAGCTTTCACCGGGCCCCCATGTGCCCTCCCGGTGAGCCAACGCTCCCTTTCCCTCTCTCTCCCGCGCTTTTCCGCCGCCGTAGCCGTAGCTGCCATCACCGCCCGACTGAGCCTCCACCGATGAGCTCGCCGCCGTCAAGGTGATCCCTGTCATGACCGTCCGAGTGCGTGGGTGTGCTCTGCGCATCCGTGCGGTCCCATTGCGCTAGCTCTCGACGTCTGTCGTGCCGTGTAGCCGCTGTTCGCGAGATGGCCGTACTCCGGCGAACTTCCTGAGCTCACCGTCGTCACTGTAGGGCTTCTCCGGCCGCGAGACTGCCGCAGATCGAACCGGATTGGTCTCCGCTTTCAAACGCCGCCTCGCGCGCATCGAACGGTGGCCGGAGCACGATTTTCGGCCACCTCCCGTATCACCGCCGTTGTTTTTGGCTCGCCGGAGCCTGTTCCAGCACCGACGCCGGCGAGGCTGACCTAGCACTGACGCATGGGTCCCCTGTGACATTGGCAGGTGGGCCCCTTTGACTCGTTGACCATAGTCAACGCTGACTGGGCTGGTCCTGTGTCTATGACATGTGGGCCCCCTACGCTTAATTAAGCTAATTAGCAAAATTAGTTAATTCAGTTAACTACTGAGTCACTGACAGGCTGGGCCCACACCCCTAATTAACTCTGATAGTTAGTTTAATTCACTGTTAAACTAACAGAGACTGACATGTGGGTCCCACTGGACCCACATGTCAGGTTTGACTCTGGTCAGCCCTGTTGACCTGCTGACATCAGCATTGTATCATGCTGATGTCATAATCCCCTTTTCTGTTAAATTAGATAATTTCAGAAAATGTTTAAATCTTTGAAAATTCGTAGAAAATAAACCGTAGCTCAGATCGAAAAACTTAAAACATGAAAGTTGACCAGAACGACGAGATGAATCTGATCGTGTCGTCTGTTTCGATGCCGGAACCCCCTACGTAGGTGAACCCACAACTTCGAGGCCGTATCCGGCATATGAATAGTGCATATACATCGGATAATAAATCCAACTTAAATCCTAAAGTAGCTAAAAATGCCTTAGACATACTTTAGGCAACCCTGCACTGCATCTTAGCATAACATGCCCTGTATTGCATTGTTTGTTGTGCCTTTATATGTTTCTTCCCCCTCTTCTGTCTCGGTAGACCCCGACGTTGACGTAGCTCCCGAGGCCGACGCCGCTCAGGAGCCCGACGACACTGTCGACGACCTTGCCTTTGCCGCCGAGCAACCAGGCAAGCACCCCCCTTTTGAGTATTCCGATATCGCCCATTCTCTTCTCTCTTATGCTTGCATTAGAATCTGCTACTGTTATCCTATATCTGTTGCATAGCCTGTTTAATTGTAACCTGCTGTTGATACCTACCTGTTATCCTAAACTGTTTAGTATAGGTTGGGTAGAGACCTATCAGAGACCCCACTTTATCCCGACTGCCCCGCTGGATTCTCAGAAGACCCGATCAACGGGATCGAAGACCAGGCCCCGACATTGCACGTCACTTCCCCTTAACTGCTCGACACTACTGGGTTAATATCAAGTGCCGAGGGTGATACCTCGTCAGCACTTCTGATGATAACCTTGTAGGTTAGTTATCGGGTCGTGGTAAGCGAGGGTGATTCCTCCTACACCACCCCCAATAACGACATCGTCGTGCAACTGCTCAAGTGTGGACCTCGAGGGTGATGCCTCTTTAGTTCACCTTGATGTTTACGTCATGTGGGAATCCAACGAGGGTGATGCCTCGGATTCCTTCTTGATATGGTAGCCACACGGATGCCTTTACATTACTGTTGATACTGCTTATTCTGGATAAAGACGGGGCGGCCTTGAGGGGTACCCGCGCGAGCTTAATTGCGAGTGGTGTGGAATCGGGTGGACCTGGATGGTGCCCGAGAGTTGAACACGAGGCGTGGCCAGGCATTCCTAGCCCTTGCCACAAGTCCTCGAGACGGGGTGACAGGGTCACATCTTTTGTGAGTCTCTGCTCGTTACCACAACCCCCAACACACTAACAGTTTGGATATTTGATCCGAGGGGCCTCTGGCCTGATAGCACTAACCATCACGTGGGCATAGTATGGGCGTTCTGCATCGTATACATCAGCCGAAGCTCTATAGACGTCAGCGAGGAGCGGCCCGCTTTGGATTGGACTGGTTAAGCCTGCGCTTGTATTAAGGGGGCTAGGTCTGCTTCCGGAGCGTCCTCACAATGTGCAGGGTTCCCAGGGCAAAGGCCCAAGACCCCTGGGGGCATAGGTTAGTCCGGCGTGCTGACCTCTCTTTAGAGCCTAGGTCGGTTTGCGGCGTGTTGCTTAGCCGAGGCCGGGCATGACCCAGTAAAGTGTGTCCGGCCGGAGTTAAGCGAGCGTGGTGGGTAAGTTGGTGCACCCCTGCAGGGAAGAAACAATCTATCGATAGCCTGTCCTACGGTAACGGACACTCGGAGTTGTATCCCGATCGGTACAACTAGAACTGGTGACTTGAGATGATACTGGATAGTATGGCTCTGGGATTGCTTTCTCGCAGGGAGTCGAGGAAGAATCTCTGGGCGAGGTTGATAACACCACTGCTACTTTATATTATGTTAATCTGCACTCTTCTAATGCTGCAAGACCGATGAAGATGATTGAAGATGCTAGTCTACGATAAAACTAGGCTTTCCTCTCTATTCTGGCATTTCTGCAGCCCAGTCCACATATACAGCCACCCTTTGAAAATGTTGCATATGTAGTGTAGATCCTTGCTTGCTGAGTACTTCGGATAAGTACTCACGTTTGCTTTTCTTTCTTTTTCTCCCCATATCCATATGTCGCCGCCAGATGACAGAGCCCCTGAGATAGCTGCCCCTGTCAACGACTACGGCTACTACTACTACCCTCCCAGCGAGTACTACTACGAGGAGCCGACAGACGACCAGGAGTAGGATTCGAAGGGTCCTAGGCAGGAGGCCTACGCCTTTCAATCGTACAATTTTATTTTGCCCCGCCTTTCTAAAGGCCTATCTGTTCTTCTGTAATATCTGTACCCAGATATCTGATGCTTCCGCTGACACTTGTATGCCATCGAGCTATGTATTCGAGCCCTCGAGGCCCTGGCTTGTAATATAAAGCTTGTATGACTTTATATATGTTTTAGAGTTGTGTTGTGATATCTTCAAGTGAGTCCTTAGGCTTGATCGTGTGCATTTGCGTGTATGGTTAGTGCACGATTAAGCCGGGGTCGTCACACCCCTCTTCTGGTATATAAGTCATTTTTACCTAGAAAAAATAAGAGAGGACTTTCGGGACAAAGCGCCGCCGTCTCGAGGCGGAACTTGGGCAGGAGCACTTTTGCCCTCCAGTGGAGCGATTCCACCGAGGGAACTTCCCTTCCGGAGGGGTAAATCATCATCATCATCACCACCAACAACTCTCCCATCTTTGGGAGGGCCATCTCCATCAACATCTTCAACAACACCATCTCCTCTCAAACCCTAGTTCATCTCTTGTGTTCAATCTTTGTACCAGAACCTTAGATTGGTACTTATGGGTGACTAGTAGTGTTGATTACATCTTGTAGTTGATTACTATATAGTTTATTTGGTGTAAGATTATATGTTCAGATCCATTATGCTATTTAATACCCCTCTGATCTTGAGCATGATTATTATTTGTGAGTAGTTACTTTTGTTCTTGAGGTCACGGGAGAAGTCATGTTGCAAGTAATCATGTGAACTTGATATGTGTTCGATATTTTGATGATATGTATGTTGTGATTCCCTTAGTGGTGTCATGTGAACATCGACTACATGGCACTTCACCATATTTGGGCCTAAGGGAATGCATTGTGGAGTAGTTATTAGATGATGGGTTGCTAGAGTGATAGAAGCTTAAACCCTAGTTTATGCGCTATTTCATAAGGGACTGATTTGGATCCAAAAGTTTAATGCTATGGTTAGATTTTATCTTAATACTTTTCTCGTAGTTGCGGATGCTTGCGAGGGGGTTAATCATAAGTAGGAGGTTTGTTCAAGTAAGAACAGCACCTAAGCACCGGTCCACCCACATATCAAATTATCAAAGTAGCGAACACGAATCGAACCAACATGATGAAAGTGATATGATGAAATTCCCGTGTACCCTCAAGAACGCTTTGCTTATTATAAGAGACCGTTTTGGCCTGTCATTTGCCACAAAAGGATTGGGCTACCTTGCTGCACTTTATTTACCGTTACCGTTACCGTTACTTGCTCGTTACAAATTATCTTGCTATCAAACTACGTGTTACCGACTATTTCAGTGCTTGCAGAAAATACCTTGCTGAAAACCACTTGTCATTTCCTTCTGCTCCTCGTTGGGTTCGACACTCTTACTTATCGAAAGGACTACGATTGATCCCCTATACTTGTGGGTCATCAGATGGGTCTTGTCCATCACATCATTCTCCTAATGATGCGATCCCGTTATCAAGTGACAACTCATGTCCATGGTTAGGAAACATTAACCATCTTTGATCAACGAGCTAGTCTAGTAGAGGCTCACTAGGGACACGGTATTTGTTTATGTATCCACACATGTATTTAAGTTTCCGGTCAATACAATTCTAGCATGAATAATAAACCTTTATCATGAATAAGAAAATATAATAATAACAACTTTATTATTGCCTCTAGGGCATATTTCCATCAAAAAGACCACAAGTATTAATAAGTATGACCTTATGACACCTTTCCACTACTTCACGCAAGTCCTTAAAGCTACACAAAAATAATTACCAACTCACTATCTCAAAATCATTGAAAGGAATCCAATTATCAAGTTCAATTGATCTACAAGTTCATGCAAGTTTTTATTATACCACTCATATATACCTATTATTTTTAGACCAACCATACATTTCACGCAAATTGTCAATTCCTATTAAACTATCTAAAAAGATTTAAGTGAGGCAAGAGAGTTCTAATATTTTCCATAAAAACATAATTTATCACCGTTCTCTAACAAGTATATGTGAAGTACTAGAGCAAATTCTATAAACGTCTCTACTCAAATAGATATAAGTGAAGATCAAATGAGCATTCTACAAATATGAGATGAATATGTGTCTCTCATAATAGGTGTGATCATAACACAATGATTGTAGAACCAGAAAAAAAAATGACGATCCAAGCAAAACACATATCATGTGAACAAATAAAAAATTAGGTCCAACCGAGTAATACCGGTAATTTTTGAAGACGAAAGAGGGGATGCCTACCGGGGCATCCCCTAGCTTAGATGCTTGAATCTCCTTGAATATTACCTTAGGGTGCCTTGGGCATCCCCAAGATTAGGCTATTTGCCGCTCCTTGTTCTCTTCATATCGTTGTCTCACCTCGATCTTAAAAACTTCATCGACATAAAACTTAACAGAACTCGTGAGATAGGTTAGTTCATATAAAATAAATCATTCACTCATGTATTGTCAATACAAGATGCATATTTATTTCCGAACAATGTCTACTGTATCCTATCGTTTTCACAATTTATATCCCCCAATATAGGTCACGGAGACTTTAAAACAAGCAGATAAAGAAAACATAACAATAATCTGTCAAAACAGAACAATACGTAAAGATCTAATTTTTACGCATACTTCTGTAAGTCCAAAAATTCTGAAAAATTAGGACAGCACAAAGAATTTGTATCATAGTACTGTGTACATTTTTTAGATATTGATCACTTTCTAGTACATAATGAAAATTCAGAAGTGGATGCAAAAGTTTATGTTTCACATAACCTAATAAACAAGCATTTGCAACATCCCAATGTCTTAGATTGACACAAAAATAAAATAAAAGATACAAACATGATTACTACAATAGCAATAATTATGTAGGCTCAATGAAACAAAAGAACAAATTTAAAGATAAATATTGAGTTGCCTCCTAACGAGCGCTATTGTTTAATGCCCTCTAGCTAGGCATAATGCATGCATCAAGTTTTATCATCATTCAATCCTTTAGCAACTCTTTTTAGTGAAGATTTCTTTCAAATCCACATGGTTCCTTACGCTTCCCATTAATATCTTTATCAATATTACGATCTATAGAAAAAGAGCTTCTAGAATTCTCAAAATGAACAAAGAAAATATCAAGAGTTTCAAGCTTTCTATTACAAGTCATTAAATGAGAACTCATACGCTGCAAATTAGAATTAATAGTTTTACATAGTTCTCCATTTTTACTCAAATCGGTTGAATTCTTTTGGATAACACTCAATTTCACAAGAATTTGAATCCCTTCTTGGATAAACGGGGATCCTTTCATAGTAGGAGGTACCCCAACTATTCCTTCTAACATCTCATAAGCTTTTATAACATCTGAAAGAACATGCGGTGCCCCCATGTTTGGTTTTGGTAATTGATGACGATCTCTATGGACTAATGGTTGCCTTGAGTTATATTTGAAGGATTTGTCCATAGGCTTTTCTTGGAGTCCATTTGTTGGTTTCAAGGAGAGTCTGCGATGACCAAGATGCTATTCAAGGAATTACCTAAAGATTGGTCATGTGAGAGGTTGATCAAGACTAAGTCAAAGAGTGAATCAAGTTGATCAACACACAAAGCGTAGAAGATGTACCGAGGGAGACCAAGCGATCCCATGGTATGGTAAGCATTGTCAATTACGCTTTGTGTACTAACCCATGGTCTTCGTGAGAGTTCTTTGTGGGGTTAGGTTGCGGTGTGCAAGTTCAAGTGGATCATCACGAAGTGATCACATGCTTGAAGCTTGCCGTCCATTGTGGTGACAATGGACTTGTGAAAATGTGCCAAAGAGTGGCTCACCCATAGTGGAGTATGGGGGAGCAATCAACTAGTCTTCATCGAGCGAACGCAATCAAGAAAGGTGGTCCAACTTGAGGGAGTCAAGATCGTCATCATCTAGCTCAAGTGGACTTCGTGCAAGGCAAAGGTTTGCCCTTGATAGGTTTTATATTTTACCGGTCTCATGGTGATAGTTTGGAGACCGGGTTATAGGATCGATAGCCGTACTATCAAGGGGGGCTCTCAAGTGAGTAGCTTGATCGTATCGTTCGTCAAGAGCTCAAACCATTGCATCCTTGCATCATCTTTCTTGATTCTTATTTGTATTTTATTTTGAGGTTTTAGACCTTGTGGTTATCTTCGTGACAAGCTCTAGTACATCGAAAACGGATTTCATATGCTTCTTCAATCGCGTTTTCAGTGTTGAAGGTTTTACCGGTCTTTTTCGAGGAAGGGTTCTCACCATTTTCTCATGGGACTTTTCTAATTTGCTTCTTATTGATATTTCTACCAAGATTGTGTTAGCCCATGTCGTTAGCTTTCCAACAAACTTGGTTTCGTTGAATTCGGAGTCCGTTTGCAGAAGTTGTGGCAGTTTTGGTGTTCTGAAAAGGCTGCAGCGGTACTACCGCGGATTGGAGCGGATGTAATTTTTTACTACCGCTCCAGAGCGGTACTACCGCGGCTACTACAGCGGTAGTACCGCTCCGGACCAAAATCTCGTATTAGGTCCAGCGGTGGTAGGCACGGATGTATTTTTTTTAGTACCGCTCGCTAGCAGTAGTACCGCTACCCTTTGCGGTAGTACCGCTATCCATAGCGGTAGTACCGTGAGGACTAGCGGTAGTACCACTCCGGCGGTTCTACTGGCCTTTTGCCTCCTCGCTGTTGTTTTTCAAAGGGCTACTACCGCCCTAGCGGTAGTACCGCTCTGTGCGGGCTGTGAGGATAACGGTTGGATTTTTTCCCACCTATAAAAGGGGGTCTTCTTCCCCAATGGACCTTATCTTTTTAGCTCGTGTTCTTCCCCCATTGTTGACCTTCTTCGAGCTTGCTAACTCTCAACCCCTCCAATGATTCTTGCTAGTTCTTGAGGGAAAAGAGAGAGGAGATCTAGATCCACGTTTCCACCAATCACTTTCTCCTCTAAGTGAGGGGAACCCCTTGGATCTAGATCTTGGAGTTCTTCGTGTTCTTCTTTCGTTCTTCCTCTCATTTTCCTCCCTAGCATTAGTTGCTTTGGTGGGATTTGGGAGAGAAGGACTTGGGCACTCCGTGTGCCCTTGCCATTGCATTTGGTGCATCGGTTTGAGTTCTCCACGGTGATACGTGGAAGTGAAGTTTGAGAAGCTTATTACTCTTGGGTGTTTGGGCACTCTAGAGCTTGTTCCTCTTGGGTGCCTTGGCGCCCTAGACGGCTGGTGTTGTTCGGAGCTCAATCATTGTGGTGTAAAGCTCCGGGCAAGCGTCGGGGTCTCCAATTAGGTTGTGGAGATCGCCCCGAGCAATTTGACGGGTACCGGTGACCGCCCCCAAGGGTTGCCAAAGTGTACGGGTTCGGTGACCGCCCCCAAGGGTTGCCATTTGTACGGGTTCGGTGACCGCCCTCAAGGGTCCCTTAGTGGAATCACGGCATCTTGCATTGTGCGAGGGCGTGAGGAGATTACGGTGGCCCTAGTGGCTTCTTGGGGAGCATTGTGCCTCCACACCGCTCCAAACAGAGATTAGCATCCGCAAGGGTGTGAACTTCGGGATACATCGTCGTCTTCGCGTGCCTCGGTTATCTCTTACCCGAGCCCTTTACTTATGCACTTTACTTTGTGATAGCCATATTGTTTCTTGTCATATATCTTGCTATCACTTAGTTGTCTATCTTGCTTAGCATAAGTTGTTGGTGCACATAGGTGAGCCTAGTTGTTGTAGGTTTTGTGCTTGTCAAATTAACCGCTAGGTTTATTCCGCATTTGTACAAGCCTTAACCGTAATTATTTTAAAGCGCCTATTCACCCCCCCCCCCTCTAGGCGACATCCTCGATCTTTCAATTGGTATCAGAGCCTCGTCTCTCTTTTTAGGGCTTAACCGCCTAGAGAGTAAGGATGTCGACTAGGGGCTTAGGATTCTCTGACACTCTTAGTTTTGATGGCACAAATTTTGATGTTTGGGTAATTCGCATGCTTAATCTCTTTAGGGTCATGGACCCAAATTTAGAGCGAATTGTAGATATGGGTTTTTCTCCTCCAAAGGATCCCCAAGGATTATCTTTAGAGGATGAGGAAAACTCTTATCTCAATGCTCAAGCTTCTAATGTGCTTTTCGATGCTTTGAGCAATGTAGTTATATTTCAACTCATGCCGTTTCGGGATGCTCATGAGTTGTGGACAAAGCTTCAAGATAAATATGGCGTGTCCAAGTTTTGTGGGGATGATTGTTCTCCCTCCACCTCCGGCCGTGTTGCTTTCTCAACTTCTTCTACTTCACCTACATGTGGATTGCCACAAGGTAATGATATGGTGAGTAGTGGTGTTCATTGCAATGATGATAGTGTGCTTATCGTTGATGATCCCTCATCTCTATCTTATTACAATGCTCCATCTTTGGACTCCAACACTTCGAGCACTCCAAATGTTTCACATGCTTGTGTTGATAGTCCGTGCATATCTTGTAGAAATTGCTTGACTAAATCTCATGATGATATGCTTGCTATGTCTTGTTGCCATGATAAAAATGCATCTATTTCCTCGAATTGTTGTGCTAACAATGTAGTGGAAACCCAACACTCCATGGAACAAGATGTGGTTTTTAATGGTGCTTCAAGGGATCCTACATTATCATCTATTGCGTTTTGCCTTATGGCCAAGGCTTCAAAGGTATCTCCTACCTTGAACCCCAATATGTCTCTTGATGATGATGTTGATGCTAATGATGATGAGGATAATGATGAAGAGAATGATAATGTTGCCTCCTTAAAAACTAAGGGGGAAATGATTTTTAAAGCTCTTCATAAAAATAAAATTGCTCGTTCCAACTTCATGGAAATCATGTCCATTACCATTGAGGGCAAGAAATATATTGATGAGTTGGAATCTCGTCTTGAGGAGCATGAGGTCACCATTGAGAAAATGGAAGGTAATGAGCGTGATTACGCTAATGAGATCGCGGACCTCTCTCAAGCTCTTGAACTTGAACAAACCACCAAGGAATCTCTTGAGGAGACCTTTGCTCTAGAATTATCTAGAATAAAGGAATCTCATGATAGAGCACTTGAGGTGGCCAATGATTTCAAAACTAAAAATGCTAAGCTTGAAGTTGCTCATGCTAGACTCCTTGAGGATTTTGAGCACCTCGAAAATGGCTCAAGGGTCATTAAGAGTGAGCTCATCGAACTCACCGAGTCTCATGCTCAACTTAAAGCTTCTTATTCAAAAGAGCTTGCCAAGCTGCCTTCTCCTCTTGTTGTTAATGATGATGCTTGTGCTACTAACTCTACTTCTTGTGAAGCATCAATTTTGAAGGAGAATGTTGAGCTACGAGCTCAACTTGAGTTGCTATCTAGCAATTTTGGGAAATTGGAAGAAAATCATGTAAAGCTCACAAGCTCTCATGATGATCTTCTAGTATCCCAAAATGTGCTAAAGATAGCTCATGAGGCTATGATTACTAAGGTAACATCTAGTGAGCCTCATGTGGATACTAGCTCTACTTCTAGTCAAAATGCCTTATTGCCATGTTCTAGTCCTCGCAATTTCTCTACCCAGAATGTTGCTACATCTTGTGATGAATTGCTTTCCTTGCCTTGTTGCTCCAACGATGAAGCGTATACTTCCTCTAGTACTTGTGTTCATACTAACCATGTAGAGGAAATCAAAGAGCTCAAGGCCCAAGTCAATTATTTGAAGAAAGACTTGGAAAAGAGTCATGAAGGGAAGTCCACACTCAACAATATCTTGAGTGTGCAAAAATCCCCCAATGACAAAGGTGGACTTGGATTCAACTCCAATAAGAAGAAGAAGTCCAAGAGAATCAAGAAGAAGGGCCAAGAACAAGTCAAGAATTCGGCCAAGATTATTTGCTTCAAGTGCAAAATTGAAGGGCATCATGTTAGATCTTGCCCATTGAAGAAGAAGCCCATTAATGACAAGCAACAAGGGAAGCGGCCACAAGTTCATTCCCATGCTCAACCTCAAGTTGAAGAAAGGCCTCTTCCCAAGAAGACTCAAGCTAATGCTTCTCAAGTTGAGAAATCAAGTGAGAAGAAAGTGAAGAGTAGACGTTGCTACTTATGTCGTGAGAAAGGTCACGTCGCTTCTTCATGCACTAGTGGTAACTTATCCAACCCAATTATTATTGATGATATCTATTCTCTTGGGAAGGATAAGGTTGGCAATGTGTTTGCCAAGTTTGTTGGTAATCAAAGTGGTTTCAAGCAAAGAACCATTTGGGTTGCCAAGCCTATTGTGACTAACCTCTTAGGACCCAACTTGGTTGGGGACCAACAAGCTCAAACTTGATCAATAGGTGTTGTTGGAGGGCATTGGAGACTTGGCTACATTATGAAGAGTTAAGGGGTCTTCATCATTCATATTGTCTCAAGCCAAGTCATTTGGATTATCAAGTTTCTATCTTATATCCAATGTTCCTCCTTGCGGTAACTCGTGCTTAAATTGTTTACATTGAAAGTTACTTGCTCCTTTTGCATGTTTTGGTTTTGTACCATGCATGTGTTTGTATATGTTGTGCTTCCAACTTGCTTATCTTGAGCAATCAAGTATGTGTGTGTTGGTTTGCACAGCATGTACGTGTGTGTCGTGCGTTGAGCCTTTATGCTTCTTATTTGTATCCTAGTTGGCTCGTGTGAGAGATTAATGGAACATCACATTTTGGGGGCGTGATGTGCTTTGTGCACCTCACAATCCTATAAATGTGTGTACATGAGGAATACCATCTAGTATTGATATTACAAGATTATCTAGTCGCTAGGTGGTATGTCTCTCATGAGAAATTCAAATTCTAAAAAGTCCATTAATTATCTCTTGTTGGATTCTCTTATTGCCTCTTGTTAAGTTTTCATTGGTATCACATTATGGGGGAGTAATATGCTATGTGCATATTACAAGCCTAGAAAATGTGTACATTTGAGATATTGTCACTTAGAGTTGATATTATTAATTATCTTGTTCCTAGGTGACATGTTAGCTCTACAAGTTGCAATTTGCTTGTGTTTGTTGTGAAGATGATGTTGGATATCCTTGTTATCTACCACCGGGAATTATTTCCAAATACTTCTTGTCTTTTGACAATTGGAACTCACTTATGTGTGGTAGAATTTATTGATCATCTTTACATTGGCTTTTATTTTTATTTGCCTTATCTCTTGCCAAGGATTGTGTCCACTCCCGTTGTCTTCCATACCACTTGTGGATCTTGTTAATTTCTTGTTCTTGTGTAGTGTTTTCTAGATATAGTGAAAGTGGTGATCCCACCTTGTGCATTTTGTATTCAAATGCAAATTCTCTATAATGCACAACTCATGGGGGAGCTATCCTATTTTCTTTAGAACACTCTTCTTGTGATCCTTATCAAGTGTGTTTTGGTGGAAGGCAAGCCGTTTCTTTTTGGTACTTTGTGCCATCATGAAACTTTGTAGAGGGCATGGTTTGTTTGGAACCATCCTCTCTTTTGGGAGTTTGATTTCTTTCATTTTGAGTGTGCCAATGGATATCTCATTCCTTGATGTATCGTTTAATGATATCTTCCAAGTGATGATTTCTCCATTTGGTAATCTATTTTCTCTTGGTATTTCTTTCTCATTTGGTATCGCTTCTTGAAATTCTTGAGCATGCATAGTCACTTCGTGTATTTTATTTGGCATGTTTTCTTTCTTTGATCCAATATATAGGGGAAACTCCACCAAGTCTCAATTTGGATGAGATGTGCATGAAATTCATTTCCATTTCTATATGCACATATGTTTGTGGAGTTTGTCCTATGTATTGGTGTTTCTAACTCTTTGGTCCCAATGAGTTTGGGTACCATTTTGTTTGTGTTGTTGTTCTAGGAACAATTGGAGATGCATTGGATGCTCGGCTCACTCACAAGGAAGGTGTTGTCACCATGTGCTTATTGGAATCAAGCTAGGATGATCAATGAACTACTATCTACCTTCAATTGGTATCTTCTACATCCGTACAATGGTATCTCGGTAACAAGTATCATCATCTACTTCATGCACACATTTCTTGCATCAACCTTGTGTAGGTTGTATCATGGCATGTAATTCTTGATTCGTTCTTATGATACTTGTTTCCTTTCTCAAAGCATCCCAACGATGATCTCGTGTTGCTAGTTGTGATGTCTTTGATGATTGTGTGGTAGGAGTTCATTTATATACTATAAGACCATATCTAGCCATGTGCTATGCTTTCAAGCAAATATCTTAGTGGTATATTTATGACTTCCTTGTGGATATCTTGTTCTTTCCTTGTGTAACCATTTCGTGTGTACATCCTTCTTTGTGGATCGATATCATCATGATCTTCATCTACCTAGAATCTTATACACTTGAGAGAAGTTGCATATCTAGTTGATATCCCTTTCTTTCACGTCCACCTTTTCCTTCTTGTTTTATTTCTTTGGTGGCTCCGTGAAAGTGTGTGCCTTGAGTGCGGGTCATATCTCGTTGCATCTTGCTGCACTCTTGTGTGGTGAAGATCATTTTCCTCATGC
Source organism: Thinopyrum elongatum (assembly GCA_011799875.1). Classification (NCBI taxonomy): domain Eukaryota; kingdom Viridiplantae; phylum Streptophyta; class Magnoliopsida; order Poales; family Poaceae; genus Thinopyrum; species Thinopyrum elongatum. Next base: position 447,671,502 of record CM022301.1, on the reverse strand, counting down.
TTGTCTTGACGAGGCTTTTTGCCATCTTAATTGGTATCCCTCGTCTTGATGAGGCTTTCACTTTCTATCTTCACCATGGGTTGTCACAAGCTTGGTTGTTATTTCACTTTTTAGTAAGCTTGTGTATCCATTTGCTTGTTGTGTGTGTGTGTGCGAAGGACATGTCTGGCACCTTGTATCTCATTTATCCAAGACTATGTTGATGCTTAATGCTCATCCTTATATTAGTCTTCTCAAGTGCTTTGCCATGACTCACACACATCGGTTTTGGTTGAGCCTATTCTTAAGTTGCCTCTTTTACATGTTGCTCAACCATGTGTTTGTTGCAAGTGATAGGCTTAGTTTCCTATATGCTCACTTGCTCTTGTTGTGAGTTTCTATTGATTTTGGGGGAGCTATGATCCTATTTTGTGCACTTTGTATCAAAATACAAATATTCTTATGTGTGCACAAATCATGGGGAGCTTCTCTAGTTTCTTTAGAACACTCCTTTGCTCATATCATAATATCTTTTTCATGTGGCTCATAGGAGCATTGGTCTTGTTAGTTCAATTGGTATCTTTTGATAGCTTGTTTCAATTGGTATCTTTTGATTGCCTGATTGCTTGTTTCTCTCTTTGTTATGTCTTTGTGGCATATCATTCTTTGGCAATCTTTGAGCCTCAATATATTTTGTCTTCCTCCAAGTATTTACCTTTGGATATATGTAGTGCATTCCACTCTCTTATTGAGAAATACACAATTTATATTGGCCTTCTAAGCTTTTCGCCCATTTTGGCAATCGATGCCAATGGGGGAGAAGTTTCAGAGAGTTTTGTGGGGAGATGTTTAGAGAGCTTCTTCGTGCTTTGGTTGCATCTCATACGCATCTTCGTGCTTTGGTTTTGTTCCTAAGCATTTGCATCTCATACGCATCTTCGTGCTTTGGTCTTGTTCCTAAGCATTTGCATCTCATACGCATGCATTATTGGTTGGTGCATTGCATGGTGATGCATAATTCCTTGTATAAACTCTCTTGAAAGTGATTGTCATCAATTACCAAAATGGGGGAGATTGAAAGAACATGCGGTGCCCCCATGTTTGGCTTTGGTAATTGATGACAATCTCTATGGACTAATGGTTGCCTTGAGTTATATTTGAAGGATTTGTCCATAGGCTTTTCTTGGAGTCCATTTGTTGGTTTCAAGGAGAGTTTGTGATGACCAAGATGCTATTCAAGGAATTACCTAAAGATTGGTCATGTGAGAGGTTGATCAAGACTAAGTCAAAAGAGTGAATCAAGTTGATCAACACACAAAGCGTAGAAGATGTACCGAGGGGGACCAAGCGATCCCATGGTATGGTAAGCATTGTCAATTACGCTTTGTGTACTAACCCATGGTCTTCGTGAGAGTTCTTTGTGGGGTTAGGTTGCGGTGTGCAAGTTCAAGTGGATCATCACGAAGAGATCACATGCTTGAAGCTTGCCGTCCATTGTGGTGACAATGGACTTGTGAAAATGTGCCAAAGAGTGGCTCACCCATAGTGGAGTATGGGGGAGCAATCAACTAGTCTTCATCGAGCGAACGCAATCAAGAAAGGTGGTCCAACTTGAGGGAGTCAAGATCGTCATCATCTAGCTCAAGTGGACTTCGTGCAAGGCAAAGGTTTGCCCTTGATAGGTTTTATATTTTACCGGTCTCATGGTGATAGTTTGGAGACCGGGTTATAGGATCGATAGCCGTACTATCAAGGGGGGCTCTCAAGTGAGTAGCTTGATCGTATCGTTCGTCGAGAGCTCAAACCATTGGATCCTTGCATCATCTTTCTTGATTCTTATTTGTATTTTATTTTGAGGTTTTAGATCTTGTGGTTATCTTCGTGACAAGCTCTAGTACATCGAAAACGGATTTCATATGCTTCTTCAATCGCGTTTTCAGTGTTGAAGGTTTTACCGGTCTTTTTCGAGGAAGGGTTCTCACCATTTTCTCATGGGACTTTTCTAATTTGCTTCTTATTGATATTTCTACCAAGATTGTGTTAGCCCATGTCGTTAGCTTTCCAACAAACTTGGTTTCGTTGAATTCGGAGTCCGTTCGCAGAAGTTGTGGCAGTTTTGGTGTTCTGAAAAGGCTGCAGCGGTACTACCGCGGATTGGAGCGGATGTAATTTTTTACTACCGCTCCAAAGCGGTACTACCGCGGCTACTACAGCGGTAGTACCGCTCCGGACCAAAATCTCGTATTAGGTCCAGCGGTGGTAGGCACGGATGTATTTTTTTTAGTACCGCTCGCTAGCAGTAGTACCGCTACCCTTTGCGGTAGTACCGCTATCCATAGCGGTAGTACCGTGAGGACTAGCGGTAGTACCGCTCCGGCGGTTCTACTGGCCTTTTGCCTCCTCACTGTTGTTTTTCAAAGGGCTACTACCGCCCTAGCGGTAGTACCGCTCTGTGCGGGCTGTGAGGATAACGGTTGGATTTTTCCCCACCTATAAAAGGGGGTCTTCTTCCCCAATGGACCTTATCTTTTTAGCTCGTGTTCTTCCCCCATTGTTGACCTTCTTCGAGCTTGCTAACTCTCAATCCCTCCAATGATTCTTGCTAGTTCTTGAGGGAAAAGAGAGAGGAGATCTAGATCCACGTTTCCACCAATCACTTTCTCCTCTAAGTGAGGGGAACCCCTTGGATCTAGATCTTGGAGTTCTTCGTGTTCTTCTTTCGTTCTTCCTCTCATTTTCCTCCCTAGCATTAGTTGCTTTGGTGGGATTTGGGAGAGAAGGACTTGGGCACTCCGTGTGCCCTTGCCATTGCATTTGGTGCATCGGTTTGAGTTCTCCACGGTGATACGTGGAAGTGAAGTTTGAGAAGCTTATTACTCTTGGGTGTTTGGGCACTCTAGAGCTTGTTCCTCTTGGGTGCCTTGGCGCCCTAGACGGCTGGTGTTGTTCGGAGCTCAATCATTGTGGTGTAAAGCTCCGGGCAAGCGTCGGGGTCTCCAATTAGGTTGTGGAGATCGCCCCGAGCAATTTGACGGGTACCGGTGACCGCCCCCAAGGGTTGCCAAAGTGTACGGGTTCGGTGACCGCCCCCAAGGGTTGCCATTTGTACGGGTTCGGTGACCGCCCTCAAGGGTCCCTTAGTGGAATCACGGCATCTTGCATTGTGCGAGGGCGTGAGGAGATTACGGGGGCCTATTGCTTCTTGGGGAGCATTGTGCCTCCACACCGCTCCAAACAGAGATTAGCATCCGCAAGGTGTGAACTTCGGGATACATCGTCGTCTCCGCGTGCCTCGGTTATCTCTTACCCGAGCCCTTTACTTATGCACTTTACTTTGTGATAGCCATTTGTTTCTTGTCATATATCTTGCTATCACTTAGTTGTCTATCTTGCTTAGCATAAGTTGTTGTGGCACATAGGTGAGCCTAGTTGTTGTAGGTTTTGTGCTTGTCAAATTAACCGCTAGGTTTATTCCGCATTTGTTCAAGCCTTAACCGTAATTATTTTAAAGCGCCTATTCACCCCCCCCCCCCCCTCTAGGCGACATCCTTGATCTTTCAACATCATTTTCAATGAAATTCCCGTTTGCAGTATATAATCCAACATATTCCTATTTGGTATAGATAAACCCATGTAGAAATTTCTAAGAAGAATTCTTCATGTCATTTTTAATAGTGGAATTGTTGTGAGATTTAATTATTCTAAACCAAGCATCTTTCAAACTCTCTCCTTATCTTTGTTTAAAACGAAGAACCTCTAATTCAGGTGACATAGGAGGGTAAGGAGGACAAGCCATAATAACTAGAAAAACAAGAATAGCAACACAAGTATTTATTGTGTTTTGGAAATTTTTGGCAAGCAAAGCAAAAGGTAAAAACAACTGGGCAATAAATAAAACAAGCAAATAAAGAGTTTGTGTGAAGGCACCTGATTTGGTAAAAGAAGACTCCCGGCAACGATGCTAAAAAATTCTTTACTACTCCCGCAGGAGTCTTTGGTTTCCCCAAAGAGAAAGGGTGATGTAGATAGTAACAAAATTTTCCCTTAATTAAGAAATAAGGTTTACCGAATCAGTCGGAGCTTCTAAACTACTCCCTCTGTCCCATAGTATAAGAGCGTATTTGACACTAGTGTCAAAAACGCTCTTATATTATGGGACAAAGGAAGTACAAACTAAACAGCACATGCACACAAACAAACAAAAAATACTAGCACCCAACACGGCAACTTAGAGGGCGTTTGGATTGTGGCCAAAATACACCCTACCATAATTTTGATCATGACCAAAAGATTGAATCTTTGTTTGGATTGTTGCTAATTTTTTGGCATGCCAATGAACTCTAGCCAACTCTAAATTTTTTTTTCTGCCAATGTTGATCAAATCATGAGCAACCAAAATCTCGACCAAAATTTTGGCTACCCAATGACCCCGGGGAACGTATTGGCTCGCTTCCTTTCCTTTTCACTCTGTACATGAACTTCGCAGCTGCGGAAAGTAAGTAATGGGAAAATGAGGCGATCCGGTTGGAACAGAAAAGAAGAAAGGCATCCATCCCCCCTTCAAAAATGTCTTTCACGAGGACAAAAGACACCGAGGATAAACCCGCCACGCCAATTTTCCCCATTGTTTATCCAGCGTGCCGGCCCCGTCACCGGTGGCGACCCACCCCCGTCCTGCCGCGTCGCCCAATAGCCACCGGCCACCCAGCCAAATCGCCACCGCCCGCCGACCGAGCCGACGTGTTCCGCGGCCGACCTCACCGCGCAACCTCCCCTTCCCCGAGTCGCCGTCCTCCTCCCATCCCCACGCCGCGCCACCAACCAACCCCCACCCCCCCCCCCCCCCCCCCCTACTAAACCCGCCCGACCGCCATGCTCCTCCTCAGATCCCACCACCTCCTCCTTCCCCACGCCGCCCGCCTCCTCGCCCGCCGCGCGCCGCCCCTGCCCCGCACCGCCGCCGCCGCCCGGCTCCGCCCGCTCCGGATGTCGGCCTCCAACCACTCCGGCGCCGGCGCCAGCTCCCCCTCCGCCCCCTCGCCGCCGCCGGCCCCCGCGGTGAGCCTGCCTCCTCCTCACGCGTCCGTCCGTATGATATCTGACCGTGCCGCGATTAGGCGCTCGGCTGCCGGCGCCGCTGGGCGCTGAGATGCCGCGGCCCTAGAATAATCGCCGTGGTTGGAGGGAACCACCTAGCGCGTTGACTTAGCAACTGTGAGCTACGATGCTGGGCATCTTCGGCTGATTGCAATCGTGGTGCTATGTCTCCCCAGCCACTGCATCCGTAGGGAGTCAAGCTGGTCTCAAGGCATGTTGCTGAATACACACCTAACCACGGCTAAACATTTGTTATGCAGATGCCCAAGTCGAGGATCCCTTTCTGCCCAGCTTGCGGAAGTCCGACGAAATTGGCCGTACCAGATGGGGATGAGAAGATGAGGGCTGTCTGTTCTTCTTGTGGGAGAGTGCACTACGAAAACCCCAAAATGGTATGGACTGGAGAACAGAATATGAATAGGTGCCGTCTTCAGAATTTACAGAATATGTGCATATGCATTTCGGATTTTGAACTGGGATACTGCAATTTGCTTGGTGCAAATGCCAACTGTTTCCAAGTTCCATTGTACAGACCTGATATCTTTTCATATCTTTGTTATGTCGTTGTTCAACTATGGAAATTCATATGGCAAATGACATATGTGGGGGTGTGTTAGCCTTTGGCCATTTATTTTGTCATTAATCTGTGTCATCTTTGTAGGTTGTCGGTTGTCTTGTGGAGCATGATAACAAGGTCCTCCTTTGCAGAAGAAAGATTGAACCGGCTTATGGCCTTTGGTAAGCTACTTTTGAAGAGTCCATTTTATTGGCTATAATCAGGCTTTCTGGTGTTTTCTGTACTGTAATGGTGAGCTGCATGGGTGTACCGTGTACTATGTTTTATTGTTATTATCATAACACATTTTCTTGCCTGTATATGTAGTATCAAAATCAGTTTTACATCCCCTCCGTCCCAAAATAAGTGTCGCTGATTTAGTACAACTTTACTGCAAAGTTGTACTAAGTCAGCGACACTTGTTTTGGGACGGAGGGAGGGAGTATGTACAGAAGACTGTTTGCTTGCACTATTTGTGGTGTGAAACTGCATAGATCTTTATATGTTACAACAATGGTGTTTCTTTTGTTGTTACTTTTTCCTCGGTTCAGGATTGCTCCTTTCCTGTTTAACATACCTCTTATTTTTTTTCTCTCGAATGCACTCCTTTTTATTTCCAATTGCTTTCTGCCACATTCTTTGATTTGCATTTGCAAAGCATGGACAGATTTTCCTTTTTCTCCAAGAACATAGTCATTTTGGGGCTGGTCTATGATTCTAATCAAGGTTACATCAACAGGACTCTTCCTGCTGGTTATTTGGAAGTCGGGGAGTCTGCAGCAGAAGGAGCCTCAAGGGAAACGTTGGAAGAAGCTTGTGCAGATGTAGAGATAGTTTCACCTTTTGCTCAGTTGGATATTCCGCTTATTGGCCAAGTGAGTGAAAAGTAGCCTAATCCGACAGTTCATGCTTAACTTCATACACTACTAAGTGGATTCTTCTTGTGTATTATGATGGCATGCAGTAGAGTTACATTATTTTCCGAGCAAAAATGAAGACCCCCAGTTTCTCACCTGGATCCGAGTCGCTAGAATGTGCACTTTTTGCTCTGGATGATATACCATTCGATTCTCTAGCATTTTCTTCAATCATCGTCACTTTGAGAATGGTACGGCCCCTCTCCTCCAATTCAAGCATTGTGTTTTCTAGCACATCATAAGTTTCTTACATCTGTACATCCAGTTATGCACTTTTGACATCATAAGCTTCTTACATCTGTACACACTTTTGCAGTATATTGAAGATGTCAAGGCTGGGAACATCAAATTCCATTATTGCACTATAAACAAGAGGTACAAGTCACATCATTGCGGCCTGTGGTCATTGTCAAGATCAATAGCCCTCGACCCGTTAATTCTCATTGTCATGATCTCTGAACTTGAATGCATAATCCACCTTCCAGCTTTCCACAATATTATGCGTGCAGCACTTTTTCCGCAATGAACTGTTAATAGATTCTTGCAGTTATTGTACTTAATTACTATGACATGGCATCTTTTTCTTTCCTTTGAAAATCATGTTGTAGCATAAGTGCATAACTTGTCCTATTTCAATTTGCAGGATTGGAGCTGGCCCTTCGGATCTCCGTAGCTTTGATATCGACAACCATTTAGCCGTGTGAGCTTGGGAAGGTTCGAGACCGTCGTGGTACATAATGAGATTGCTCTTGTTAAACACCAGCCGCGAGACATCGGCACAGCAATCACATTGGTCGTCGATAGAGCTGGTCATGGGTGGGGGGGCCTTGGGTCATCGCATGACATCTGGCTACAGTTGTGGTAGATTGTTTAAGCTGCGGCTGGAATTGTAAATGCTTGTGTTTCTCGAAGTCCCTTTTAAGCCCTTTTTCTTTTTCCTTTTCATTTCAAAGGATGTCTTGAGTGATTCAATAGATGGTGCATTTAGATTTTTGTCAGCTTACCCAAAAGATTTGTGTCGGAGTGTCATGGCAATTTGAAACTAAATTCTGTAATTGTTTTTCCGACTGTTCCTGCAAACTCTTCAGTTACAATGTGTGGGAAATATACTGTATACATGGTACCATGCCATGAAAAAATAAATTTGGACGTTTCAGAAAATTCTGAATGTTCACAGGACATATGTCTACTATCTTTCAGATCGTCTGTGTTTCAAATTTGTATAAGAAATATAAGAGCATTTAGATTACTACTTTAGTGATCTAAACACTTATGAACATGCCTTGTGAACACTCTTATAAGAGTATTTGTACTCCCTCTGTAAAGAAATATAAGAGCATTTAGATTACTACTTTAGTGATCTAAACACTTATGAACATGCCTTGTGAACACTCTTATAAGAGTATTTGTACTCCCTCTGTAAAGAAATATAAGAGGATTGTAGACACATGCCTTGTGAACATTCACCATTTTTTTTTACACTTAAATTTGATTTTTGAAACATGATATCATGTGCTATCTTCACGCAATGCAAGTGTTGGATTGCCGTGCAGGCTTATTCATGCCCATGATATTTTGCCACCATGATCGACGCCTATACCGACCAACTATCAAAATAAGGCAAACTGGGGAAAAGGAATAAGCACATGACAAAGTTGCCAAGCACGATCCCTTCCCAGTTCATGACAAAGTTGCAACTGTGATTTTTTTTTTGCACAATGGGAGCACGGAAGCAAACAATTCAGGTTCCGCGAGAAAGATTGCCAATAGACGGTATCTTTGTGATCTAAAATAGCCACAACCAAGTGTGGATTACGCATGGCACAACTGGCAAAGGAGACACAAAATACTCCAGCAAAAAGCAACTCTTAGAGCCCAGCAGGACGAAATAAGAAACAAATTTAGGCATGTGAAAACTATGGGCATCATATAACCAAAAGAAATTTTACGTCCCTGGCACGCCCAGGAAGAACAAGTGTAGATGGACAGCACAGAGGGGATTACAATTATTATGTAAAGGGGCTATCCCAGGACAACACCCCAGCGGAATGCACACGAAAATTACAGGACAGTTAACTCAGCGAAGGAGGACTGGAAGGTTTCTGGGAATGCAACTGGCGATGGCGGCGGGCGTCGCTCAAAGATCCTCCGGGCCGTTGATGTCCTGGAGACACCAGAGAAGGCCATGTGTCAGTCAGACCATGCATAACAATCATGACATAGCCCACACAGTTTCAGATTGGATAGGTGTTGGGATGTGAAATGAAGGTTTACCTTGTTCTCGAGCACAGCTCCGTCTGGGATCTCCAACTTGACTCCAGCCTTGGCTGCGATGGTCACGTTGCCCTGCAGATGGGATGAGCGGATTTGATTAGCTTTAGGTCCATTTGTACACAGTAACTAACCACAGCAAAAGGAGAATGATGACTATGAAGTTCACCTTGAGCACGACTCCAGAGCCAAACGAGACATCACCAGAGACCTTCAAGCTGTCGAGCTCAACGATGCTGGGGATCGACTTGAAACGGGCAAGGAAGTTGGCAACCTATAATTCGTCGAGAAAAAAATTCAAGTCACAACCACATTCCAGCTTCTTTCACGATTCACGTGTTTCTCCAATGCAATTTCTTTATCGACTAATTGACAAAAATCTTATGATTAAGATGGCTTACCTTTTTGAACTCAGGACCAAGCTCAATTGAAGGGTTCGATGGCTTCACCCTGGCTGGGTTGCGGATGACGTAGCCATCGACCAAGGTATAGAGATCAGACTGTGGACAGAAAAATGAGGTCAGCTGTTGTCTCATCATGGTACCTAACCAGAAAACACCGAGGGGATTTCAGATATACCTGCACAAGCAACAAATCAGATGTAGCCTTCACGGGCAGAAACCTTGAGCGGGGAACGTTGATGCCGATTGCTTTCTCAAAGAACTAGAAGGAAAGAAAAGCATTAGAGCACATCACGAACAAAAACTGGGCAGCCCAACACAACATTTTGAGATAAGTTTGCCTATACCCTGATCGCTGCTCCAGCTGCGGTTTCTAGCTGCAGGACTTTCACGCCATCAACTTCCTGCAAGAACTAGCTGCTTAGATAAAAGCAAATGAACAGAATGGAACTGAGATTCACGCCAAGGATGTCGGATGTACCTTAGGGTTGGGAATGATTTCCATCTTAAGTGCTTCAGCATTTACAAGCCTCTTGATCGCCTTCAAGTTCACCCACCTGATGCCAGAAGCTGTTAGGAAGGAACAGAGAGTTCTTAATCAAAGGAAGACATGGCTTAGATTCTTACAGGTTGTTGGTGTTAAATATCTTGAACTTCTCAATCGACTTGAATTCATTCACCTGAACAAATACACAAAGGAAAAGTATTCATCAGCTATTTAGCCTCATAATACTCTCATGACTTAGAGCAACACAGTTCAGGGAGAGGGCACTTACATGCTCATCAGGGACTTGGGCAATCTCCAAGAGCTGCATGTAATAGAGATAAATTTTGAGTGATTCATTCATGTCATGTAGGTTCAAAATTAACGTTGCAACTTACAAATTACAATACAGCCATTACTTTCGATGTATGCTTATCAGATCAGCAAAGATGATTAAAAGCTTAGGCAAGCCAGGAGGAAATTATTAGTGTACCTGGACCCTTCCTTCATATGAGATGAGGGTACCACCTTTAACATCAGCCAATGTTTTTGGAGTAACTTCCATGCAGTACTCATTCTGGTTAGTGATCAGGTGGTTTAATATCTCTGTGATGGTTAAGAAATCCATTTATGGCACAAAGTAACACTAAAAAGGTGAAAAGGATCAGATTGGAAATTAATAAATCTGGTCATATTTGGATACTGATGTCAACAATAGCACCCAAGTTGTCTGAGTTCGCCACGAAGACATACTCCTTTCCCTGAGAGAAGATTGGCAAAATAGTAAGCACAATAATATGAAGGCATTTGGATTCTGTAAGCAAAGATAAGAGTCCCTACAGACGATATGCAAGTTGTAACTGGTTTGATTTATTTAAATCATAAGAAGCATACACTACATAGATTTTTCGTAAACTTAAAAAGAAAACATGCTATGAAGATGTGGATCACAAGGGCAAACTAATCCATGCCAAAAAAAAATCTGGATAAGGTTGTAGTATGCAACCAATCAACCTGTCAAACTAATCCGTTCACCTACATAGAAGGTTAAGCCATTTGTGCTCACCTGTGACAGTAAGGTATCGAGTTTTCCACTGTTGTTCAAAGAGGGGAACACATCACCGTGGCCTGGAGGGTACCTTCACATTCAAAAACCACAATATTAGACTTCAAAAAATTATTTGGATAGTCAAGTCTGACAAAGTTGAATCAATAAAGCATAAAGGCAAAGCTAGTATTTGAAATATCATAAAATGCAATGATCATCCATTGGTATTCCAAGAATAAGACAAGAATAGTTAGAGAAAACTAACCAGCCATCCTTCCCTGTCTGCCCTTTGCTTGGAAGTGGCAAGAAGTCTTCACTAACAATGCGAGGGTATTGGCTCTGAGAGAAACATGTGTCAGTTAATTGACGCCGCAAGTAGTGGGGTAAAATGTGATACAATTGAATATAACAGATGAAGTACTACTAATTTCATACCTGGTTGAAAGTGTGAATTTCAATGTTGGAGTTGGAGTACTTCTCAACAATCTACAAAACAGAGGTCATTATGCAAGTATGTTAGTCCAAATTTAGCAAGTTGTCTTTTCAATAGAAAATAAACAGGGGACGTAGGATATCAACCTTCTGTGTGTCATCATGAGTGTTGAAAGAGTTCATTAGAAGCAAAGGAACACTGCATCCATACTTCTTGTTCAGGGACTGCATACAGGTGAAACTTGTCAGACACAAACCATTACACACTACATCAAGTCAGTGCACAGAAAATATCAGTAGAAACTAAGAATACCTCAATCTGAATCACAATAAGGTCAAGAAATGTAAACCCATTGCGAACTTCAATGACAGACCTGCACGCAGTGAACTATGTTATTACCTGCTGAAGGTGGTAAATCTCAAAATTAAAGTTCATATCTGTCCATTATTGACACGTTGCATCAAACATATACTGGAGTATATCATGTTTTGTACATAGTCAACCACAACACCATGTCCAACAGAGTCTAGAAAATAAGTGTATGGTCATATTCAGCAGTGCAAGCTGGCAGCAGTCACTAATGTAAAATTGGGGGAAAAAATATACGAATGAAAATATAAAGAGCATTCATAGCCTTAATGTTTGATATATTAATCAGAGAACCAGATTAATCGAGAACTATTTTTTCAATCAAAGGAGCCCCCGCCCACAATTTTATTTCTCCATGAAACTGATAGTTTAACTGGACTACGTCAGAGTAACAAAGATGTCACAACAAGAATGAACATCAGCTGGCAATAGCAATTTTATGACTAATTAATTAATACGCTTGGAAGCAGACGGGTTGACCTATACGTATTAGAGCCACAGCGAATCAAGAGAAGGGAGATACACGTAGTCACGTACGGAGCCTGACAAGAAGAATATTATATATTTCATGCCTTTCAGATAATGAACTTTGGAGGACTCCACAAACAGAATTAGAACAAGTAAAATAGCAGGTGGATATAAAAGTGACAAGTGGAAATAAAATTGACAGAAATGGTGTGCTAAAACCACGGCCCAGCCAGTATAATAGCCACAAGCCCGTCACTGATGATAGAATGATAGTATCACATCTGACCAAAAATTTGAAGGCGCAAAATGGTGTGCTAAAACCACGGCCCAGCCAGAAAACTAACGAACAACAGTAACTCGTGACCAGCTTAAGCAGCAATAATGTCAAATTGGGAAAATAATATATAAATGAAAAGATAAAGAGCATTCATAGCCTTAATGTTTGATATCATTGATCAGAGAACCAGGTTAATCAAACTACTTTTTCAATCAAAGGAGCTCCCGCCCACAATTTTCATTTCTCCCTGTAACTGACAGTTTAACTGGACTACGTCAGACTAATAAAGATGTCACAACAAGAATGAACAATGAGTACAGTCAATAGCAATCTTATAACTAATTCATTAATATGCTTGGAAGCAGAGTTGACATATACGGACTGGAGGCACAGCTAATCAAGAGAAAGAAGAGAACCATACGGAGTATAGAAAGTGACATGAAGAATAGTAATACTGTTCATGCCCTTCCAGATCATGAACTTTGGATTCCACAGACAGAACTACAATAAGTATAATAGCAGGCGGATCTAAAAGTGACAAGTGGAAATAAAATTAACAGAAATACAGGTGACCATACTACGCCACAAGCCCATAGGAACTGATGATAAAGTTATAGCATTGCATTTGACCAAACATTTGGAGGAGCGGAAAAAGGTATGCCAAAACAACTGCCCAACCAGAAAACTAACGAACAATAGTGACTCATTACCACCATAATCAGGATTGCACACATGAAGAAACCAATGACAACGCAATTGAGCAAACGTTTGAATGTGAGAAACGATGTGCTAAAACCACGGCCTAAGCGGGACACTAACGAACAACAGTAACTCGTGACCATCATAAGCAGCAGGATCACACGAAGAAACCAGCATGGCACTTAGTTTGCTGTGAGACTACAGTGTTGGGACGAATCTAACTGAAAGTAGCACGATCCACACATATGTAAGTTAAATCAACTGATCGGGAGCAATGAAGAGGATGGGTGGGGTGGGGTGCTCACTTGGGGCCGGTGCAGCCCATGGTGGTGCCGAGGCCTCCGTTGAGCTTGAGCACCACGAGCTTGTCGAGCAGAGCCTTCATGGCGTCGAGATCTGCAGCACAGACACGATCCAGCGTTCAGCGTCCAAACACACACACACACACACAAACACTGAGTGAACATTCGAACCGAATCCGAATCGACCACAGGAAGAAGCATCTGAGACGAGATGACACCTTCGGGAGGGGGCGCGAGGGTGTCGTAGGGCACCACCACCTCATCGGTGGGGGTCTGGATCTTGCTCCACTCGATCTGCTCCGCCTCGCCGCTGCAGACACACCACCCAGCACCGCCGTCAGAAACCACCCACCCACGCGCGAGCGAGCGAGCATACACACGGAGGAATCGCGAGGGAGATTCGCATTATTACCTGAGGTAGCGCGAGACGAGGCTGATGAACCCGGCCTTCTCGTTCTCGCTGCGTCGTCACCGACAAAACAAACCAAAAAAACAAACAGTTGAGCGGGAGCGGAGTCGGCGCCTACCGGCCACTACTAGATCCGGGGGAGCGAGGAGGGGGGATGGGTCGGGCGGGGCACCTGATCTCGCCGAGCTTGGCGACGGCGTCGCGGAGGCCGTCGATCTTGGAGTCGGCGGCGACGGCGGCGGCGGCCATCGCGATCCGGGCGGAGAGGAGGGACGCTGCTTCGGGGGAAGAGAAGAGGAGAGGACGGGAGCAGATGTCAGATGACTGGAGGGGTGCGTGCGAGCGAGGTGGTGAGATGCGTGTGAGGCGAAGGCGATGCGGCTCCGTTTTCTTATAGGGGTCGCGCCGCGGTCTCCGTCACGGCATCGGCGGGATGCGCGACGGAATGTGCCTGTGGGCTGACGGCGTCGGGGCACGTGGCGCCCGCGGAGGAGGCCGGCCGTCGGCACCCGGTTTCAGCGGGGACGGAACGGAAGAGGGTGGAGGGCGTGCGCGCGCCGTGGGCGTCGAGTCGAGATCGGGGGAATTGGACGGCGCGCGCGCGCCGTGGGCGTCGAGTCGAGATCGGGGGAATGGGACGGCGCGCGCGAGGTTTGTTACGGGCGACAGCCTGGCATTTCTTGCGGGTGCGTGCGGGCGTGCTCTCATTACTGCTCGCTTTCGGCAGCTAACCGTGTGATTATGCCATTTGAATTTCGAAATATGGAAAAACCGACGCAAGGTGCAATGCAATGGGCATAAAGCTAGGTGGGGGGAATCGGAAAATGCCAGACCTAACTAACTTCTCATGAAAGCTATTTGTGCAACTTGGAAATGCAATTTTCGCTTGTCAGGGTGAGCCACCAAAGGCACCTTCTGGCACGTGTATTTGACGATATAAATTCATGCTTAAACCAAGAATAAAAGAGGAAGAACGAGAGGTGGAACCATATATGTGTTGGTAAATAAACTATTTGAGTGAATTTCATTTTTACCCCCAAGTTTCACGTTTGTGACAGCCTTTACCTCATTTAACAAAATTTCTCTATATTTTTCTCATATTAGCAAAACTCTTGTGCCACAATTTACCCCATTTTAATATATTTCCCCAATTTATCTGTTAACTGTGCATTGCCACATCGGCAATTTCTTTTTGGGGAGAGGGGTGGGGGGGTCAGTTGGTTCTTACCTTTTCCAAAAAAAGCAAGGTTTTCTTTGGAAAGAAATGTAGTCCGGTATCACGCCATTGTAAATTCCACATGTATACTTACGAATAAGACACATTTGCACATCTTCTGCATCGCTAAAGAAGTGAGGTAACTCTGTTAGTTATGTTGGTTCTCAAATTGGTTCTTTCATGGCAATGTATTCCCCGTCAGCCTCGGCTTTAGGGTTTCTTCGTCGTTTAGTTTATAATGAAATAAGTAGAATCCTTGGAGAAAACGATGACATGAATAAGGGGTGGGAAAAGAATATAGCAATTCTAATGCATGCATATTTTTGTTTCCGGAAAGTTCTAATGTACTCCCTCTGTAAACTAATATAAGAGCGTTTAGATCACTAAAGTAGTGATATAAACGCTCTTATATTAGTTTACGGAGGGAGTATTTTGGAATGGGATTGTTTGTTTCACACAGTTGCGTGTGGTGCAATCGGGCGTGTAGAAAAGGATAAATTAAGTGCTAGTACTATCATTTTTTTTCATTCTTTGCTATACTCTGCATGGATAGTACTACATCTGATTAAATTGTAAAAATGTCTTATATTTAGAAACAAGGGTAGTGCTAGTTATCAAACAGGTGTGACTAGATCAGTCGACTAAGACTTACCCAATACTTAGTCAAGTGACCGAACATATAAAAAGAAGAAAGAAAGAAATTATAATTTTTTTGCACGAATCTCCACGTAAGATCTCACGAATATAACATCGACTGAGACTTGGTCCCAAGTCTCAGTCGAGTGAGATCTAGCAATCCCATTATCAAAATTAAAACTTGTTTTGCAAGAAACATATGTACATCTTTCAACTACCTCCATATTCCAACTGTGTATTACTAGTTAGGTCCATATTCCAAGCGTGGTTGCTGTGCAAAACACATGCATGCTTCACCAACCTATGCCCCGCCTAATTCCCTTGTTTATTTATGCCCATCGGCTTGTTGGTGCATTTTTTTAGATGGGTGTGTCGGCGCATTTGCAACGAATTGCCTAAGAGCATCTCTAGCAGACCCCGTATAACGCCGATCCGCAAAAGGCGTTTACAGTTCGCGGAAAAACGTCTTTACGGGCCGGTGCGGACGGCCACAGAGTCAGACCCCGCAAACGGACCCGTATAAAAGGATATTCGCCGAAGATGCTCTTTTACGGGTCGGCTAGCCGGGGTCTGCTCGGGCACCGCCGCGTCGACCCGCAAACCGAAAACCCTCAATAAGTGAATTTGACAGCGATTCCGACAAATGAGTTCAAATTCAAACGATAAAACACAGTTCGCGCGCAAATAAAAGCAAAGTTTTGTAGGACGGCGTTGACGGCGTTGGTGTAATCGAAATCAGCGAACGGGGTCCTATCGATGTCGACGGCGTTGGTGTCCAATAAGTTCACGAACTCGGCTGTGGCATTGTTCGAACCACCGCTACATTGAGCGGCATCAAGTCAAGAACAACCACAATGCCGAAAACCGAAGCAAGAACAAGAGATCGAAAATGCAAACCTTCCGGCCATTTCATCGAACACCTCGCTTGCGGTGGAAGAAGCGCTGTTGAACGGCATCGTCGGGGAACATCTCGCCGGGGCGGGGGGAGTGGACGAAGGCGCCGACCTTTTCGTAGCAATCTTCTTCCGCTTCACGCTCGAAACCTTGCCCACCTTCTCCGCCGGCGGCCGAGCAGATCGCGCAGCGGCTACGGCGCCCGGCGCGCGTGCCTTTTCGGCGGGGCCAGCCGGATTGCCGCCCTACACGACAACGTTGCCCTGCCGCTTGCGGGCAGGCGCGTTGGGTACTTGGCCGACGGCGGGGGCGACATGACCGGCGACGAGATCCGCCAGAGGGGATTGCGCCTGCGCGACCTCCACGGGGACGGGGACTGCTAGGAGGCTTCCATGACGGCGAAGTATGGCGGGGAAGATGGGCCGGAGCTCGCGGTGGCAGGGCAACGGCGGCCGAGGAGGGGGGGAGCGGGAACGGCCGCGCGGAAATTTCCCTCGCGCCAAATCTCGCTGCGGATAGGGGACGAGCTCGGGTCGGCCTCCCACTCCGTGAATCTAAAGGTTGAGGGCGAACTTTTACCGCGCCCCGCAAATTTTTTTACAGGTCGGACACGTTTGCGGGGTCTGCTCGGACAGATTTTTCCGTGCCAACCCGTATATTGACGGTTATTTTGCGGGTAAAGGCCTTTTACGGGGTCTGCTAGAGATGCTCTAAGCACGTCGGGCAACGTAGAATTGAGCGTCGAGTGTCTCGTTATTATTCGCAAAAAAAAAGAGTGTCTCGTTATTTCCGTTCTCTGTCGTGAAATCAAACGGTCACCGTGACGGAGCACGAGTGCCACGTCAAACGGACCCACACAGGCCCTCCGACGGCAAGCCAGGGAATGTTCTGTTCTCTAGTCGGCAGAGCGCACTGTCACATCGCAAGGTCCGATTCGAATTCGACGGTGAGAAGGGAGCTCCTGTGGGCCGAGCAGGCAGCCAATTAAGCATGCATGTACACTCACCTGCATCCTCCTCTGCTGTCACCGGCAGCAGAAGGACGCCGCTCGTCTGGCTGCACACACCGCACCGGAGCACTCTCTTCCTCGGCCGCCGGCGTTCCCCTATGCAATGCCCCCCTCCGACGCCGACGCCCGGCCGGATCACGGCCGGAGCCAGCCCAACACTGGGAGCAGCAGTCCAGCAGCTCATCCTGCTCATGTGCCCACAGAATGTCTTCTAGTTTCCTTTTTCCTCACCGGCATTTATATACTTGTAATAAGTGTGACGTGTCGTGTGTGCGTCAACGTGGACAAGTAACTGCAGCTGCTTTCTGATGCGTCCATGCACGGTGCACGTGAGCCCGTTGGCAAGGCGGCACAGCTGAACGGAGGTACGTACGAGTAGCGTGTTCGTCGCGAAAAAGAAAAAAGAAAAGCACGAGTGGCTTGTTTCGGAAGTGGAAGGAAGCCGTCGTGCATTTCTCTGCGCACCGGACTGCGCGCGCGCTAATGGCCGCCGGAAAGTGTGCTTTCTGCTGGCCGAACTTGCCGATATGGTTGAGTGGACGGCATCTTATCACTTGTAAGTACTTACGAAAGATTAGATTCCCGTGGTATATTTGGGGAAAACAATGGACAAAAGGTGCCTGGTGCTACCTCTTACGTGTCGACCATGTTTCTACTTTCTTTGGGTGCTGTCAAGGGGCGTCGTTTTGATTCCAAAGATTCAATTCACCGTGGCTTCTAGCACCTTCGTCGTGCATGCCCAAACATGTAGCTTGGAGCTCATGCATACGTGTATATGGACGGTGTTTGATCATCGTTTCCTTATCGAAGGCGTTGTTGTTGAAGAACTTTTTCGTTGTCCTTGTGTTGTCAAGAGATGATTGATGCGGATATGGTCGTTGATGTAGTTTGACGGTCGCTGTTTTGATCATAGGTTTTTTTTTACTCATTTAGGCATAGCTTTGGTCTTCGACGGTGTCCTGGACTAAGTGGTCCTAGCCCAGCCGGCCTAATGTATGGGCCAGACTACCAGCAAGACTCCGAAGACCCTCGAAGTGCGGTGACCGAAAACTTGGCGTGTACTTCAAGCATATCTGATTATATTCGGCATGAATATTCTTAGATGGCAACCGACAATATGTAACCCTAGATACCGCTTGTGCCTATATAAACCAGAAGGTTTAGTCCGTATGGGGGAATTCATCCATACCCCCATTCGTCAATACCCCTAGGGTTTAGACCATAACTTACGATCTCGAGGTAGATCAACTCTGTACTTCGATACCTTCATAATATAAACAAGAGCCGGACGTAGGGTTTTACCTCCATAGAGAGGGCCCGGACCTGAGTAAATCATTTGTGTGTTCTTCTCCTATTACCCATCGATCTGATCTAACAGCTCGCCCCCCCCCCCCCCACCCGAGATCTGCCGGTTTTGACACTGATATTGGTGCTTTCATTGAGAGCTCGCTGTCGGATTGCCAAGGATCGATGGCCTCGCCAATCGGCGATCAGATTTCCCTCAACACCATGGGGGTTTCGGCACTTCTTGTCGATGAACCGCCTGAAGGCCCTCCGGGTCCCAAGATACACTCCCCCTTCGAGGTGTTGGAGCATGACCAGGAAGCCGGCCTGGAGTTTTACACTCCCTCCTCGAGCTCGGCTGACGGAACCTTGCATCCGAACCCCCTCACAGGGAATAAGCACAGAACCAATCAGACGAGCGAGGCAGGTGATTTGGACGTTGAGCCAAGTCTGGACGTCTCTCCGATGAACGTGTCCTGTGATGGACGCGAGGACGCTTCGGAGCCTCCCTCGACCGGGTCAGGATTCTCTGTCCCGCCCACCTCCCACATCGAATACTGCCCGAGCAACTCGGTGCCTCTCGATGTCTGGGACCTGCTGTACGTAAAACAACGTTCCAGAGAGACGGTTCGACAATTCTGGTCACAGTTCTTGTCCGTAAAAAACAGAATAGTCAATTGCCCTGAGGCGGAAACATTGGCTTCCTTTCGCCGCAACTGTCACGACGAGGGTTTGTTAAACGCCCTTGCCCAGCCTCGAATCTTGATGTTCTCCGAACTCTCAGAGTTGGTATTAAAATTTTGCACCATTGAGGAGACCTGGCTAACCCAGGGATCATTATACTCGGATAAACAAGAAGCGCATGATCTCGCACAATGGGAGCCACGCAGGTGTCTGATACGTCTCTAACGTATCTATAATTTTTACTTGTCCCATGATGTTATATTATCATTCTTGGATGTTTTACAATCATTTATAGCAACTTTATATCATTTTTTGGGACTAACCTATGGACATAGTGCCCAGTGTCAGTTGCTGTTTTTTGCTTGTTTTTTTACTTCGCAGAATATCAGTACTAACCGGAGTCCAAACGTAGCGAAACTTTTTGGAGAATTTTTTTGGACCAGAAGACACCAGATGGGTCAAAGATGTACCAGAGGGAAGGCCCGAGGTGGGCACAACCCACCAGGACGCGTCCAGGGGGGTTGTGCCCCCCTCGGTGACCTCCCGCACCGCCTCTTCGCCCTATAAATTGCCAAATATTCCAGAAACCCTAGGGGAGTCGACGAAACACAATTCCAGCCGCCGCAAGTTCCAGAACCACGAGATCCAATCTAGACACCATCACGGAGGGGTTCATCATCCTCATTGGTGCATCTCCGATGATGCGTGAGTAGTTCATCGTAGACCTATGGGTCTGTAGGCAGTAGCTAGATGGCTTCATCTCTCTCTTTTGATTCTCAATACAATGGTCTCTTGGAGATCTATTTGATGTAACTCTTTTTACGGTGTGTTTGTTGGGATCCGATGAACTTTGAGTTTATGATCAGATCTATATCCATGAATATTATTTGAGTCTTCTTTTGATCTCTTATATGCATGATTATTTATAGCCTCGTATTTATTCTTCGAATCTTTGGTTTAGTTAGGCCAACTAGATCGATTTTTCTTACCATGGGAAGAGGTGCTTTGTGATGGGTTCGATCGTACGGTGTTCTTTCCCAGTGACAGAAGGGGCAGCAAGACACGCATGTATCATTGCTATTAAGGATAACAAGATGAAGGCTATTCCTACATGGATAGATCTCATCTACATCATGTCATCGTTCTTATTGCATTACTCCGTTTCTCCATGAACTTAATACACTAGATGCATGCTGGATAGCGGTCTATGTGTGGGGTAATAGTAGTAGATGTAGGCAGGAGTCGGTCTACTAATCTTGGACGTGATGCCTATATATTGATCATTGCCTTGGATATTGTCATAATTATTCGATTTTCTATCAATTGCCCAACAGTAATTTGTTTACCCACCGTGTGCTATTTTTCTTGAGAGAAGCCACTAGTGAAATCTACGGCCCCCGGGCCTATTCTTTATCATATTTGCTTTGAGATCTATTTTTATTTGCTTTTGTTTTCAGATCTAGTATCCCAAAAACCCAAAAATACCTTGCTGCACTTTTTTATTACTTACTTTATTTCGTGTTTTATCGAGAGCTATTTATCCAATCTACCACAAATTTATCTATCTTTTTATTATGGAGGGATTGATAATCCCTCTTACGCGTCGGGTTGCAAGTATTTGTTCTTTGTGTGCAGGTACCGTTTACATAGTGTCGCTTAGTTCTCCTACTGGATTGATACCTTGGTTTCATAACTGAGGAAAATACCTACCGTAGTTGTGCTCCATCATCCCTTCCACTTTGGGGAAATGCCGACGTACTTCAAGCGACATAAAAATGAATTTCTGGCGCCGTTGCCGGGGAGGATCAAGTCAAGATAGTCTCCTGTCAACTTGCCAATTTCTGATGCCATTGCCGGGGAGACATCATCAACATCTATCAGGTTCCTAATCACAAATCTCATCTCCTTACAATTTACATTATTTGCCATTTGGCTCTCATTTTCATCTCCCACACTTCACAAAATTTGCCATTTTATTTGCCTTCTTTTTCGTTCGCCTTTTTCTCGTCAGATCTCTTGTTTGCTTGTGTTGCCATGTGCCTTCTATTTGCCTGCATCTTCGCTTGCTAAAAATCTATTGATATGGATCCCCATCCATTTGTTAATCTTTTTAAAAGATCCAATCATGATGAACCAATTGCTAGTGAGTTGAGTGCATTAGATTATCTTTATGAAGTTTTACTTGAGATTCGTGAATCTGAAAATTATGATGAAGAAATTTATAAAGTGATTCATGATAGCTCCTTGAATGAAAAGCATGATTGCAATGATTTTACTATAAATTCTATTAATGTCAATTGTGCTAATAATATGCAAAACCCCGAGCTTGGGGATGCTAATTTTGACATGTCCAGTACTTATTGCAATGATCATGATTGGGGTGATTCTTCTTATGATCTTGAAAATTTATTTAAGCCTCATGATGAATCTGTTTGCGATAATATTGAAAGTGGGTTTGGAAGAGTGTCAACTCTAGGTAATAATGATCCCACTACTTTGGAGAATGATCAATCTTATGAAATTTTTGATAAAAGTGGGCTTGAAGAGGTCATGACTTTATTTGATGATCCCACTATTTTGGAAGAGTGTCAACTTTGCGTGCATGTGGATCATAAAAAGAAAATTTTATTTGATAGCTATATTGTTGAATTTGATTATGATCCTACATGTAATTATTATGAGAGAGAAAAATATGGTTGTAGAAATTTTCATGTCACTAAATTACCTCTCTTCACGTTGAGATTGCTATTGTTTCTTTCTCCTTCCTTGCATACGCTAGGTTCTTCTTGTCTTTATAATATGTTCTCTTATAAAATACCTATGCATAGGAAGTATGTTAGACTTAAATATGTTTGTCACATGTATTATGATGCTCTCTTTGTGCTTCAATTCTTGTTTTTTATGTGAGCATCATTGAAATCTTATGCCTAGCTAGGGGCATAAAACGATAGCGCTTGTTGGGAGGCAACCCAATGAATAAAATTTATTTTTGCCTTTTTCTTTCTGTTCTTGAGTGTTCACATAATTATGCCTCTGTTATGATTGTGTTTTTTATGTTTTAATTAGTGTTTGTGCCAAATAAAGCCTTTGGGATAGCTTTGGTGATAGTTGATTTGATCCTGTTGAAAAACAGAAACTTTTGTGTCCAGTAACAGAATTGTTTAAATTCTCATAAGTGACGAAAAATTCTGAATGTTTTACACAAGATTTATATACAAATTGCCTCTGTTGTCCTAGTATTTCAGAATTTTTGAAGTTACATAAGTATGAGAACAATTCGCATCTTTACAGACTGTTCTGTTTTTGACAGATTCTGTTTTCTTTGCATTGTGTGCTTATTTTGATGAATCTATGGATTGTATCGGGGGGTATAAGCCATGGTAAAGTTAGAATACAGTAGATATAATGCAATAACAAAATTTGAATGGGTTTTCTACAGTACTTAAAGTAAAGATTGGTTTTCTTATACTAACGGATCTCACGAAAGTTTTGTTAAGTTTTGTGTGATTGAAGTTTTCAAGTTTTGGGTGAGATCACGATTGATGAAGGAATAAGGAGTGAAAAGAGCCTAAGCTTGGGGATGCCCCATGGCACCCCAAGTTAATATTCAAGGAGAACCTAGCAACTAAGCTTGGGGATGCCCCGGAAGGCATCCCCTCTTTCTTCTAACGACCATCGGTATTTTACATGGAGCTATATTTTTATTCGTCACATATCATGTGTTTTGCTTGGAGCGTCTTGTATTATATCAGTCTTTGCTTGTTTTTTTTTCTATTTTGTCACAAATATCCTTGCTGGACACACCTATTTGAGAGAACCAAAATTATACTATGATTTGTTAGAATTGCTGTTTATGCTTCACTTAAGTTATTTTTTGAGCTATGAAATTGCTCTAGTGCTTTACTTATATCTTTTTGAGCACGGTGTGCTTTAATATATTTTTGAAGAAATTCTCTCATGCTTCACTTAGACTAGTTTAATGCCCGTGCGTTGCTACGAAACACAAACAAAATATTAAAATGTAATATATATCCAACAAATTTATGGAACAAAACACGTAATATTTTTGACCTTGCATATCACCCATTGACCAATCGTAGACACACGAAGAGCATTAAACAAAAAAATTGGAAGTGGGAATATCTAGAACACAAGTATCTATCAAGTATTGTTGAACTTTAATAAAAAAAGTATTGTTGAATTTGGAGGTCAAAATAGACCCAAAATTGAGACGAAGATATCAAAAGTTATATTGAACAGATGTGATCTAACACCCACCTATAAAACATCATCATATTTTTTTAATTCACTACCTGAATATTTTTGTATTGATCTTTTTATGCCAGAATGTTTTACAGCATTAGGGGATGTGGGCAAGAGGGAGTACATGGGACAGGGGGTGGGGGTAGCAGACTTCACAAGTTCACATGAGTTAATGGTGTCGGCGGCGCTGTGAACCTCACGGGCAACCAGACGCGACAGAGAATGGCGTCTTCTTGGTACAACTTGAGAGTGTGTTGTAACAATTGTTGTATTCCTAGAAAAACCAGTCGAATTTTGATGTCTCCATATATGCCAGCAGTAAAGCAAGACGAACATGGAGACGGTGGAAGCGGGGACGAATGGGGGAGCCATCGAGAGCAGGGTATCCTAGACCCAGTCAATCGCACATAGGGCGAGGCCGACGTTCCTCCAAAATCGACGCTCAAAGAGGACCCAGACACCAGGTGGGAGGACGACGTGCCTCTAGATTGTTAGAATCAAGAATCAAGATAGAAAGAAAGTTCCATTTTCAGAATCCTTCTGGATTAATGTTTCCTGTGAAGTTACTGTGCATACAACAAGTTGTCGTACAATTTTCATACGAGCCTTTGATTGATGGCTGCAGCCCACATTAACAGACGTGATGGATGGCTGCTATCTTGTGTTGTAGCAAAAGAGCATTTTTTCGAGAAAAAAGCAATGCTATTTTGCTGAAGTAGGGATCATCCTATACACTTGGTGATAAACTGATGATGAACATATGGAATAATTATGTATACAATGTCTAAGTAGTACCAGGCTACCAGAAACGGATCTTAGAGCATGATGACCTCAAGCAAAGAATTGAGAAATCTAACTGGAAACCATAATCTCGATCCACAAAGTCAAGACAAAATTAAACATGGCAGAAGAAGAAACGAATGATCTGATGACAATAGGGGACGGATTTTTAAAACGTAGTGTACAATTAGCAGTGGTGCTAGAGACTGGAAGGTGGATTTAGGTTCTACGGTGAGGACGAGGAGAGTTCAAGAGTTCTCCATATATTTCTACTTCCTTTTCCTAAGAAAGGTAACCACGTGCTAAACAAACAAATAAGGATTACTAAAAAAAGAAAGAGATAAGGATAGAACACCACACACGTAGGTATTTTCTGGAGAGATCCAGGGCACTGAAGACCGAGGGGCACCATCGCGGCCACCGCCGCTTTAGAGAGTCACATGTCATTCTTTGCACCCGACGAAATCTTCTACGTTGTGCCGCATCAGCTGGGGATCCACCCCGTGCCACCCGCCGGCCTTCGGCACCGGCGTCTTCACCCGATGAAGCCGAGCAAGTTCACCAGCACACCCGCCCACATCAAGCAACCACCAAACCTGCCCCGGGCCAACTGCCTTTACGCTGCCCCACTCAAGAAGATTTTTTTTTTGAGCTTCACTCAAGAAGAATTGGGGAAGAGGTAGAAGTCGGAAGAGAAGAGAGCAGACATGAGGAATGGTTGAAGAGGGGCAAGAGATTGGATCGCACCACCACCAAAACTTCTTCTGTCATTCTTCTTACAGTAGCAAAACCAGCCGCTGCTATAGGGATTCAGAGGGCTACATCTGGAGGAGGGGGTGTCGTGCCGCACATTGGCTAGTTCAGAAGAACGACCGAGCTCTGATTGCGGCGCAGAGGGTACCCTCCGTCAGGCTCTGATGAGTTGCCAAGAACGGATGGCCTTTTATATTGAGTGTCATCTACACCGTTCGTTTCAGATTCGATGGTTGAGATGATCAGGAGGCAGGCACATCATCATCACCAACTGTGTCTTTTATAGGAGTAGAGATTAATTTGAGAGTTAGTAAATTTTGTAAGAAATTCTCTCATGCTTCACTTATATTATTTTGAGAGACGAAAACATTTTATGCTCATGTTCTTCACTTAGCTTTGTTTGAGCTTGTCAAAGGCAATTGCAATATATGAAACTAGTCCCAAAGTGATAGATATTCAAGAGGGATATAATAAAAACTTTCATGAAGATCATTGGACAAAATAAACTTGATTCTTTGTAATAATTTTAAGATATGATGATAGTGATATGTGAGTAATGTTGGTGAGTAATTATGCTTTAGTAAGAATATTGGTGTTAAGGTTTGTGATTCCCTATGCAAGCACGAAAATCAATAGTTGTGCAATGAAATTACATCCTACTTGTGGTGCATTATTCGGTGTTAGTTATGCTTAATGCTCGCTTATGTGATTTTTCGTTTCTTAGTTGCTTCTCAATCTTTTTGCTAGCCTCCACTTGTACTAAGTAGAAATACTACTTATGCATCCAACATCTTTAAACCCAGTTTTGCCATATGAGTCCACCATACCTACATATATGCGGTATTTTCATGCCGTTCTAAGCAAATTTGTATGTGCCATCTCTAATTTTTAAAATGAATTTCCTTTTTGTGTGCTCGTACCGCTCATGAAGCGGCAGGGGGTGGCCAATATTTTTCATGCTAGATGTGTTATTCTCAAGATGAGTGTTTATTCACTTGTCATTGCACGAGAGTACGGTGGTAATAGGGATGCCCAGTCCCGAAATGAAAAAGAAAGTTACTTTATGTTGTTAAATAATAAATTTCTTGGAAAGTGTTGGTATGGACGGTACCAGTGGATACGGCTAGCCGTGGAATGTGAAAGAATGGTGGAAAAAGGAATAAACTTTATTTTATGTTTGGGAACCGCCTATGATATATCTAGCATGGAAAGTGTTGGGAATTACTCGGTTGTTTTTGTTGATGGGGAAAGTATGCCTCTCAAAAATTTTATCTCCCAATTTAAGCTTTGAGCTCTGGCACCTCTACAAATCCCTACTTCCTCTGCTAAGGGCCTATCTATTTACTTTATGCAATTTAATTTTTATTTGAGTCTCCATCTTCTCTTATAAAGCACCAACTAAGGGGCACTATGATCGTACTTGAGCATTGGATGTAGCTAATATGCGAGTGTGTTTCATGAGTGGATCAATGATTGAGCATGATGGGCGAGGGATAGCTTTCTTTAGTGTTGATATTTTGAAAGACATGGTTGCTTGTTGATATGCTTGAGTATTGAAATCTTCATGTCAAAACTAGACTATTGCTTTGAACCATATAAAAGTCTAAATGTCCATGCTACAAAAGAAAAGAATATGTGATGAACATGTTAGGCAGCATTCCACATCAAAAATTCTGTTTGTATCATTTACCTACTCGAGGACGAGTAGGATTAAGCTTGGGGATGCTGATACGTCTCCAACGTATCTATAATTTTTGCTTGTTCCATGCTGTTATATTATCATTCTTGGATGTTTTACAATCATTTTATAGCAACTTTATATCATTTTTTGGGACTAACCTATTGACATAGTGCCCAGTGCCAGTTGCTGTTTTTTGCTTGTTTTTTTACTTCGCAGAATATCAGTACCAAACGGAGTCCAAACGTAGCGAAACTTTTTGGAAATTTTTTTTGGACCCGAAGACACCAGATGGGTCAAAGATGTACCAGAGGGGAGGCCCAAGGTGGGCACAACCCACCAGGGCGTGCCCAGGGGGGTTGTGCCCCCCTCGGTGACATCCTGCACCGCCTCTTCACCCTATAAATTGCCAAATATTCCAGAAACCCTAGGGGAGTCGACGAAACACAATTCCAGCAGCCGCAAGTTCCAGAACCACGAGATCTAATCTAGACACCATCACGGAGGGGTTCATCATTCTCATTGGTGCCTCTCCGATGATGCGTGAGTAGTTCATTGTAGACCTATGGGTCCGTAGGCAGTAGCTAGATGGATTCCTCTCTCTCTTTTGATTCTCAATACAATGGTCTCTTGGTGATCTATTTGATGTAACTCCTTTTGCGGTGTGTTTGTTGGGATCCGATGAACTTTGAGTTTATGATCAGATCTATATCCATGAATATTATTTGAGTCTTCTTTTGATCTCTTATATGCATGATTATTTATAGCCTCGTATTTCTTCTTCGAATCTTTGGTTTAGTTAGGCCAACTAGATCTATTTTTCTTGCCATGGGAAGAGGTGCTTTGTGATGGGTTCGATCATATGGTGTTCTTTCCCAGTGACAGAAGGGGCAGCAAGACACGCATGTATCGTTGCTATTAAGGATAACAAGATGGGGGCTATTCCTACATGAATATATCTCATCTACATCATGTCATCGTTCTTATTGCATTACTCCGTTTCTCCATGAACTTAATATACTAGATGCATGCTGGATAGCGATCGATGTGTGAAGTAATAGTAGTAGATGCAGGCAGGAGTCGGTCTACTAATCTTGGACGTGATGCCTATATATTGATCATTGCCTTGGATATCATCATAATTATTCGATCTTCTATCAATTGCCCAACAGTAATTTGTTTACCCACCGTGTGCTATTTTCTTGAGAGAAGCCACGAGTGAAATCTACAGCCCCCGGGCCTATTCTTTATCATATTTGCTTTGAGATCTATTTTTATTTGCCTTTTTTTCAGATCTATTATCCCAAAAACCCCAAAATACCTTGCTGCACTTTTTTTATTACTTACTTTATTTCGCATGTTATCGAGAGCTATTTATCCAATCTACCACAAATTTATCTATCTTTTTACTGTGGAGGGATTGACAACCCCTCTTACGCGTCGGGTTGCAAGTATTTGTTCTTTGTGTGCATGTACCGTTTACATAGTGTTGCTTGGTTCTCCTACTGGATTGATACCTTGGTTTCATAACTGAGGGAAATACCTACTGTAGCTGTGCTGCATCATCCCTTCCTCTTTGGGGAACTACCGACATAGTTCAAGCGACATCAGCGCCCCGTGCCAGCAGAATCACCGCAAAAAAAGAAAGAAGACGGGACACCAGACCTCCTTAGACAGACTGTTGGACCAACTGTGTCCCATACACTCTATATTGCTCAACAATAATCCAACCCATATCCTTCTAGCATGTTGGGTTGTGAAGCAAGTCGCCAAGGGTGGCGAGGCCCTCCTCGTGAATAGGCACACCACCAGTAATTCCACAAAATCCTCGGAAGAGGCCAAGGTCCTGGTGATCTATCAAACATACAAGTCAGGGAACCAGAGAAAACGGGCCCTGCAGGAGCTCGTCCACGTCCCAATACGTACACGTCCAGCTGCATGGTTGGACACACCGATCACATTTGAGCAGCACGATCTGCCGGTGGCCGACCTAAGCCGATGCCCAGCTGCTCTGGTCCTCGACCCCATAGTGGACGGATGCCGACTACATAAGGTACTAATGGACGGCGACAACAGTTTAAACCTCATCTCCGAGGGCAAGTTGGAAAAAATGCAATTCGACACAACTCGCATCCAACATAGCTCAATTGCATGAAGGAAATATGCCCTAGAGGCAATAATAAAGTTGTTATTTTATATTTCCTTATTTCATGACAAAGGTTTATTATTCATGCTAGAATAGTATTGATCGGAAACCATAATACATGTGTGAATACATAAACAAACACCGTGTCCCTAGTAAGCCTCTACTAGACTAGCTCGTTGATCAAAGATAGTTAAGGTTTCCTGACCATGGACATGAGTTGTCATTTGATAACGGGATCACATCATTAGGAGAATGATGTGATGGACAAGACCCATCCGTTAGCTTAGCATAATGATCGTTCAGTTTTATTGCTATTGCTTTCTTCATGTCAAATACATATTCCTTCGACTATGAGATTATGCATCTCCCGGATACAAGAGGAATGCCTTGTGTGCTATCAAATGTCACAACGTAACTGGGTGATTATAAAGATGCTCTATAGGTATCTCCGAAGGTGTTTATTGAGTTAGCATAGATCGAGATTAGGATTTGTCACTCCGAGTATCGGAGAGGTATCTCTGGGCCCTCTTGGTAATACACATCATAAGCTTGCAAGCAAATGACTAAGGAGTTAGTCACGAGGTGATGTATTACGGAATGAGTAAAGAGACTTGCCGGTAACGAGATTGAACTAGGTATGAAGATACCGACGATCGAATCTCGGGCAAGTAACATACCGACGGACAAAGGGAATTACGTATGTTGTCATTGCGGTTTGACCGATAAGATCTTCATGGAATATGTAGGAACCAATATGGGCATCCAAGTTCCGCTATTGGTTATTGACCGGAGAGGCGTCTCGGTCATGTCTACATCATTCCCGAACCCGTAGGGTCCGCACGCTTAACGTTCGTTGACGATATAGTGTTATATGAGTTATGTGATTTGGTGACCGAATGTTGTTTGGAGTCCCAAATGAGATCCCGGACATCACGAGGAGTCTCGGAATGGTCGAGAGGTAACGATTTATATATGGAAAGTCATATTTTGGGTTCCGGAAAAAGGTGCAGTTTTTTCGGTATTGTACCGGGAAGCTTCCAGAAGCTTCCGGAGGATTCCTGAGGGGTCCGGAAGTTCACAATTGGGTCCACCACGTCCCAAGGGCTGGCATGGGCTAAGGGGAGGCGCCCTGGCCTTATTGGGCCAGGTGCACCAAGTCGTCAAAGGCCCACGCAGCTAGGGAAGGAAAAAAGGAGAGTCCTAGTAGGAATATGATTGGACTTTGGAGCCCAAGTCTACGTGTGTACTATTCATGCGGTACTGTTCACGTTGTACTGTTCACGTGGCACTATTCCTTCTACTCCAAATCCCTACACATATATAAATAGAGGAGAGGGGGCGCCCCAAACAACACACAACATTGTCTTAGCCGTGTGCGGCGCTCCCCTCCACAGTTCCGTCCCTCGGTCATATTTTCGTAGTGCTTGGGTGAAGCCCTGCGGAGATAGCATCACCATCACCGTCACCACACCGTCGTGCTGCCGGAACTCATCCACTACCTCGCCGTCTT
This sequence comes from Thinopyrum elongatum, assembly GCA_011799875.1. Lineage (NCBI taxonomy): Eukaryota > Viridiplantae > Streptophyta > Magnoliopsida > Poales > Poaceae > Thinopyrum > Thinopyrum elongatum. Next base: position 447,640,939 of record CM022301.1, on the reverse strand, counting down.
GCTGGATCAAGAAGTCGAGGACGTCACCGAGCTGAACGTGTGCTGAACGCGGAGGTGCCGTACGTTCGGTTGGATCGTGAAGTTGTTCGACGACATCAACTGCGTTGTTCTAATGCTTCCGCTTACGGTCTACGAGGGTACGTAGACACACTCTCCCCCTCGTTGCTATGCATCTCCGTGGATAGATCATTGCGTGTGCGTAGAAATTTTTTTGTTTTCTATGCAACGTTCCCCAACAGTGGCATCCGAGCCAGGTTTATGCGTAGATGATATGCACGAGTAGAACACAAAGAAGTTGTGGGCAGTGATAGTCATACTGCTTACCACCAACGTCTTATTTTGATTCGGCGGTATTGTGGGATGAAGCGGCCCGGACCAACCTTACATGACCACGTTCATGAGACCGGTTCCACTTTAGTTGAATCGAATTTGACTGTGGCGGGCCTTGTTGAAGGTTAAACCAGCAAACTTGATAAATCACCGTTGTGGTTTTGATGCATAGATAAGAACGGTTCTTGCTAGAAGCCCGTAGCAGTCACGTAAAACTTGCAACAACAAAGTAGAGGACGTCTAACTTGTTTTTGCAGGGTATGTTGTGATGTGATATGGTCAAGACATGATGTGATATACGTTATTGTATGAGATGATCATGTTTTGTAAGATATCAGGCAACCGGCAGGAGCCTTATGGTTGTCTTTTTATTGTATGAAATGCAAACGCCATGTAATTGCTTTACTTTATCGCTATGAGTTAGCAATAGTTGTAGAAGCAATAGTTGGCGAGACGACCACGACGCAACGATGGAGATCAAGGTGTCGAGCCGGTGACGATGGAGATCATGACGATGCTTTGGAGATGGAGATCAAAAGCACGAGATGATGATGGCCATATCATGTCACATATTTTGATTGCATGTGATGTTTATCTTTTATGCATCTTATTTTGCTTAGCACGGCGGTAGCATTATAAGATGATCCCTTCACTAAAATTTCAAGGTAAAAGTGTTCTCCCTGAGTATGCACCGTTGCTACAGTTCGTCGTGTTGAGACACCACGTGATGATCGGGTGTGATAGACTCTACGTTCACATACAACGGGTGTAAGACAGTTTTGCACATGCATAATACTTGGGTTAAACTTGACGAGCCTAGCATGTACAGACATGGCCTCGGAACACTGGAGATCTAAAGATCGAACGTGAATCATATAGTAGATATGATCAACATAGAGATGTTCACCATTGATGACTACCCCATCTCACGTGATGATCGGACATGGGTTAGTTGATTTGGATCACGTATCACTTAGATGACTTGAGGGATGTCTATTTAAGTGGGAGTTCTTAAGTAATTTGATTAATTGAACTTAATTTATCATGAACTTAGTCTTGATAGTTTTTGCATATCTGTGTTGTAGATCAATAGCTCGCGTATAGCTCCCCTGTTTTTGATATGTTCCTAGAGAAAACTAAGTTGAAAGATGATAGTAGCAATGATGCGGACTGGGTCCATGATCTGAGGATTATCCTCATTGCTGCACAGAAGAATTATGTCCTTGATGCACCGCTAGGTGACAGACCTATTGCAGGAGCAGATGTAGACGTTATGAACGTTTGACAAACTCGATATGATGACTACTTGATAGTTTAGTGCGCCATGCTTTACGGCTTAGAACTGGGACTTCAAAAATGTTTTGAACGCCACGGAGCATATGAGATGTTCCACGAGCTGAAATTGGTATTCAGACTCAAGCCCATGTCAAGAGGTATAAGACCTCTGACAAGTACTTTGCCTACAAGATGGAGGAGAATAGCTCAGCCAGTGTGCATGTGCTCAGAATGTCTAGGTACTACAATCGCTTGAATCAAGTGGGAGTTAATCTTCCAGATAAGAGAGTGATTGACAGAGTTCTCTAGTCACTATCACCAAGCTACTAGAACTTCGTGATGAACTATAATATGCAAGGGATGACGAAAATGATTCCCGAGCTCTTCGTGATGCTAAAATCGGCGAAGGTAGAAATCAAGAAAGAGCATCAAGTGTTGATGGTTAACAAGACCACTAGTTTCAAGAAAAAGGGCAAGGGAAAGAAAGGGAACTTCAAGAAGAATGGCAAGCAAGTTGCCGCTCACATGAAGAAACCCAAAGTTAGACCCAAGCCTGAAACTGAGTGCTTCTACTGCAAAGGAAATGGTCACTGGAACCGGAACTGCCCCAAATATTTGGCGGATAAGAAGGATGGAAAAGTGAACAAAGGTATATTTGATATACATGTTATTGATGTGTACTTTACTAGTGTTCATAGTAGCCCCTGGGTATTTGATACCGGTTCAGTTGCTAAGATTAGTAACTCGAAAAAGGAGTTGCAAAATGAACATAGACTAGTTAAGGACGAGGTGACGATGTGTGTTGGAAGTGATTCCAAGGTTGATAAGATCACCATCGCACACTCCCTCTACCTTCGGGATTAGTGTTGGGCCTAAATAAATGTTATTTGGTGTTTGCGTTGAGCATGAATATGATTGGATCATGTTTATTGTGATACAGTTATTCATTTAAGTCAGAGAATAATTGTTGTTCTGTTTACATGAATAAAACATTCTATACTTGTGAACCATGCTTCATATTGGTGTAAAGCGCATGAAGAAACTCCATGCGGATGGACTTTTGGAATCACTTGATTATGAATCATTTGATACTTGTGAACCATGCCTCATGGGCAAGATGACTAAAACTCCATTCTCCGGAAGAATAGAGCGAGCTAATGACTTATTGGAAATAATACATACCGATGTATGCGGTCCGATGAGTGTTGAAGCACGCGGCAGGTATCATTATTTTCTGACCTTCACAGATGATTTGAGTAGGTATGGGTATATCTACTTAATGAAACACAAATCTGAAACATTTGAAAAGTTCAAAGAATTTCAAAGTGAAGTGGAGAATCATCGTAACAAGAAAATAAAGTTTCTACGATCTGATCGTGGAGGCAAATATTTGAGTTACGAGTTTGGCCTTCATTTAAAACAATGTGGAATAGTTTCACAACTCACGCCACCTGGAACACCACAGCGTAATGGTGTGTCCGAACATCGTAACCGTACTTTATTGGATATGGTGCGTTCTATGATGTCTCTTAACGATTTACCACTATCGTTTTTGGGGTTATGCATTAGAGACAACCGCATTCACGTTAAATTGGGCACCGTCTAAATCTGTTGAGACGACACCGTATGAACTATGGTTTGGCAAGAAACCTAAGCTGTCGTTTCTTAAAGTTTGGGGATGCGATGCTTATGTCAAACGAGCTCTTCGAAGTATGAACTATTCAAGCCGCCGCCACCTCCTGTTCTTCATCGGGAGGCCAGATCTGGAGTCCGTTTGGGGCTCTAGAGAGGGGGATCTTCGATCTTCGTCATCACCAACCCTTCTCCATCTCCAATTCCATGATGCTCCCCATCGGGAGTGAGTAATTCCTTCGTAGGCTCGTTGGTCGGTGAGGAGTTGGATGAGATTCATCATGTAATTGAGTTAGTTTTGTTAGGGCTTGATCCCTAGTATCCATTTATGTTCTGAGATTGATGTTGTTATGACTTTGCCATGCTTAATGCTTGTCACTTTGGGCCCGGGTGCCGTGATTTCAGATCTGAACTGTTTATGTTATCACCATTATATCTATGTTCTAGATCCGATCTTGCAAGTCATATTCACCTATTACGTTATCTGATCCGTAAACCCTGGTGTGACAGTAATCGGGATACTTTCCGGTGATCCCCGTAGTTTGAGGAGTTCATGTATTCACTTTGTGTTAATGCTTTGTTCTGGTTCTCTATTAAAAGGAGGCCTTAATATCCCTTAGTTTCCTTATGGACCCCGCTGCCACGGGAGGGTAGGACAAAAGATATCATGCAAGTTCTTTCCATAAGCACGTATGACTATTTACGGAATACATGCCTACATTATATTTATGAACTGGAGCTAGTGTCGTATTTCCCTAGGTTATGACTGTTATATGATGGATATCATCCAACGAATTCACCGATCCAATGCCTACGAATTTTCCATATATTGTTCTTGCTAAGCTACTACTGTTACAATTGCTACAAAATCATTGTTATCACTGTTACTATTACTGTTATTATCATCACTGCTATCAAAACTATCATATTACTATGCTACTGATCATATTGCTGCAGATAATTAATCTCCAGGTGTGGTTGAATTGACAACTCAGCTGCTAATACTTACAAATATTCTTTGGCTCCCCTTGTGTCGAATCTATAAATTTGGGTTGAATACTCTACCCTCGAAAACTGTTGTGATCCCCTATACTTGTGGGTTATCAAGACCTTTTTCTGGCGCCGTTGCCGGGGATCATAGCTATATTTGTTGAGTCACTTGGGATTATTATCAATTTATCACTATGAAGAATCTGAAGGATACCAAGACTAAGATTTTTCCCTCTAAGACGAGGGGAGGTAAGGAACTGCCATCACACTCTGCACTTGATTCACCTTCTATTTTGAGTAGACTTGCAACACCACCACATGCTATTAATTCTGATATGTCGCAAGTTATTGATGATGCTACTTCTGCTATGAATGCTACTCATGATGATGCTAGTACCTTGCTTGATGATAATATGCCACTAGGTGAATTTCTTGATGAACAAATTGCTAGAGTTAAAGATATTGAGGATGCTGAAACTGATGAAATTATTGAAACTGATGAAGTACTTGAAACTGAAAATCTTGAAATTCCTATCAGACCTAGCTCTCCTAGATATGAATTGCCTAAGATACCTGAAGGTTATGTTATGGATGAGGAGACAGCTTGAGATTTTCTTGCTTGCAATGATAGAGATGATCTTAAGAAATTACTATGCAAACTGAAAGAAAAATCTTTGAATGCTAGAATGAAATGTGATCCTAAGTTTGCTACTTCACCTATCTTTGTTGATGATAAGGATTATGAGTTCTCTGTTGACCCATAGTTAATTACTTTGGTTGAATCTGATCCTTTCCATGGCTATGAAACTGAAACTGTTGTGGCACATCTCACTAAATTAAATGATATAGCCACCCTTTTTGCTCATGATGAGAAGATTCGCTACTACTATATTCTCAAATTATTTCCATTCTCATTAAAGGGCGATGCTAAGATTTGGTACAATACTCTTGCTCCTGGTTGTGTGCGTAGTCCCCAGGATATGATTTACTACTTCTCTGAAAAATATTTCCCTGCTCATAAGAAACAAGCTGCTTTACAGGAAATATTTAACTTTGTGCAAATTGAAGAAGAGAGTCTCCCACAAGCTTGGGGGAGGCTTCTGCAATTGCTTAATGCTTTGCCTGATCATCCTCTTAAGAAAAATGAAATACTTGATATCTTCTATAATGGACTAACCGATGCTTCTAGGGACTTCCTGTAACACCCTGGTTTTCGCTCCTGTTTTTTTTCCTTCGCGGGATTTGACTCCCGTCTTTTTTCTCGGTGTTATCGGATTTATTTAGCTCTTGGGTATATGAAGATGGTCATTTAACCTTTCCTTCCCTATCCAACCAGAGATTCTCTTCAGCCCAACCTTGCCACCCAAGATATATTCTCAGGGTTTTGCCACCGAAACCCTACCTTCCGAGTTGTCGGAAGGGAAACCCTAATCTCTCCCGTTACAAAGGAACCCCAATTTCCTTTGATCTGCTGACTCCCAAACTTCTCCCAGTGATCATCCTTTATCTATAAATCCTGGATATGCAAAAATATTGCCAAGTCATTTGCAATATTTTTCATTTATAATTAATTCCTTTTTCTGCCAGTTAAAGGAATTAAATCCAGGAAAATATCTATCCATCTCCAAAGTTCATGAAAACTTGTGGAGATATTCTTTGTGATCATATTGAGCTCCCATAAAATATTGGCCATAATTAAATAAGGGAAATTGCATTTTCCTATTTAATGCCAATATTGCATTTTGGGCAGTTTCTAAAGGAACTACCATTTTGGTAGCCAGGAAGAATCCCAAATAAATTGTGGAGCTTCTCCTATCCATATATTCACCATTTCCATCAAGAACCCAAGTGCCATAGTTCAAATTGTTAGCACAACATCAATTTGCAAATTTTGTCCAGTTGGGCAAATTGCAAAGGAAGTGCTTGAACCCTTGATCTATTTGAGCTGAAATTTTTCATGGTGGTTAAAATTGATAAATCACTCATGGAAACCAAAAACCAGCTCAATCCCCCTACCCATTCTCCCACAGCATTTTTCATAAGTTTCTGTCCATTTGGAACCTCTGTGAAGCAAGTACCATTTTGGTGTATCCAAATGGTATTAAACTTTTACAGTGGCTTCATATATCCAAATCATGACTCTCCACCAAATTTCATCTCATTTTATCAAGCCATTTGAGCACAACTTCAAATTCCAGTTTCTGGACCCACTTTTGGATTGTGAAGGAGGTGCTAGCTATATTGCTCTATTTGACCTGAAAATTTACCAGGGTAGTCACATTGGTAGATCACTACTGCATGCCAAGTTCCAGCTCCTTTCACTCAGTGATCTCTCCAGAAATATCTACAAACTCCTGCTGGTCAGAACCTAAGTTAGCTCCCATCAGTCATTTCTTGCAGCCACTTCCATCCAAACCCTCTCAAGTCAACTCAGCGAAGCAAGGAGAAGACCCCAGACACAATTTGGCCGCGAGTGCGGTGTGGCAACACCATGGCCACGCAGTGACCGCGTGCAGTGCACGCCAAGGCAGAGCACCGCGTGCCCAGAGGCTAGGGGAGCTCGCTCCCGCGGGCTCCGGCTTGTCCGGTAGCGCCGACGAGCTCCCCACCGCACGCGTGGCTCATCTGGAAGCATCTTCCCCTCGTCCCCTAGCCGATGGCTGCCTCTGCTGACGTCGATTCCCCGCTCGAACGCTGCCACCTCGCCGCGCTCTGGAAGCTCCGGCTGTCGTCGCGAGACCCCTCCCCGCGGCTATATATAGCGAGCCCCGAGCCCTCCCTCGCAACCACCAATATCTCCCCTCGACTCCTCACCCTCCCCAAGCTCCTTAAGCTTCTCTGTTCCCGCCAATTGCCGAAGGCCGCCGCCCGATTCCCTCGGCCTACCCCGCGCCCTGGCTCCTCCCCCTCCCTCTCCTCTGTGTCCTCGGCCTCCTCTAGGTGCCCGCAAACCGCCGCCGTCCTCATCCTCTCCGGGGAGGCCCTGCCGGCGCGACCCCCTCTACAGCCGTTCGGCTGTCATGCTCGAGCTGCGGCACCGGCGCTGTGGGCCATCCCAGGTGGCCGCGCGACCACCTCTGGGCACGGTGGGGTGCGGCCAAGCCTCCTCGCTCGCCGGCCGGCCCTCTAGAGCGGCGGGGCAGCGGCTACGCCGGCGACCGACGCCTTCCCTGCTTCTGTCGAGGAAGAGGACGACCGAGGAGAGAGAGGGAGATAAGGTGGGCCTGGCCCGTCAGTGGCCCACAGTTTTTTTTTAAAAGAAAGGGAGCAGCAGCGCTGCGGGCCGGCCCATTAAACAGCAGCGGCAGCAGCTAAATCCAGCCCGAGGCGGGCCAAGAGCATAGTGCTCTTTTTCTTTTATCGGTAGATTAACTGGCAAGGACCCGTATACAAATAAAATAAATTGCAGAAAGGTCCTTGGCAGAAAAACCATCATATCTCTTCCCTCGTGACTCCGATTCAGGTGAAACCAACGCCCATGTCTTCAGCTCGTCGAGCCCGTTCCGATGGTATCATTTTCATAATGTTTACACATTCTGAAAATGACCATGTTGCCCTTGCCCTTCTATCAGCCACTCCGAGAGAGAATCTTTTCTGGCGGATTTTCTTGCGAGGCAAGCCGATCATCTGATATATGCCCTAAAGCATTGCTCTATGTTATTCTTGCGTGTTTAATTAATAATTATGCCTGTGATAGAGATGATTGAACTTCTGCTAAGTTGCACTTACTGTTTACATTACTTGTCAATGCTCATTGTATTATCACACTAGTGACTCATATATGACAGTTGGGAGATAGGTTGTTATGTTTTCATCATGCATAGCTACTGCCATCTCTAGTTATTGTGATAAACCATTATGCTTGCTAAGTACTTGCTAAAGCTGAACCTAGCCGGTTGATCCAGAATCACCTGTCCGGACTTATCCGTGCAACCACATTTGCCGGTATGGGACGGCCTTGACTTGGTCTGATCGCGCGGTCTTTTATTGGTACCACCAAACAGGGAAGGTTACGCGCGCGTGCTGCCCTGGCCCGGTAGGCGGTGATAACCTTGTGAGCCCAGTTGAGTTATTTGCCGGCGTCCTCGTTTGGAACAGTTTAGTTGGCCACGACGGTCGCAGGTGTCACGAGGTGACACAGGGCCACCCAGGGCAGGACTCCGGGGGAGGATGATTGTCGGTGGTACGATGGGAGAGTCACGAGTTAGGCAGGTTTCGTTGGAGCAACGCTGGTCCACCTGAATGGGATCATGAGGCCAGGTGCTCCATGGTGTGGGTAAAGTGCGCAACCTCTGCAGAGTGTAAAAATCTATTCGAATAGCCGCATCCATGGTATTGGACAGTCCGTCCAGACCTCACTAGGTGGTCAACCATAATAATGATAATAATGATGGAAGAACTCGTCTTATGATCGGAAGTACTCAGCGACTCATGAGTATTCCGAGGGTTTTTGGACAACCCGTAAGAAAGTCAGTTTATCAAACTTACAGAGGAGATGCATAGACATCGGATGGTGTCAGGAATATGCTATGTTAGCCATGGGATGGCTATAAGATAAGTGGTCGGATGACCACATGATTTGGATTGGATTTGGATCAGATTCAGATGGGATCATGAGAATGTTCGGAGTATGGATTATCTACTTGATATGCTTTGCTTTAGTGTATTTTACTTTAGTAGTTATCTTGCTAGATAACCCTACTATGCCATGATAATTAATGTTGCTCTAATAACAAATGCATGCTTGAATACCATGGATTGCTTTGCTTGGTGTATATGTTGGTTTGGTATGCTTGCGAGTACATTCAAAAGTACTCAGCGGCCTTCAATGTGGCCAGGTTCACATAAGGATCCGTCGTCCGTCAACGAGGAGCCGGAGTGTTTGCGGCCTAGGAGAGTAACCCAATCAGATCCATGTGGATTGGAGCCGCACCAGGACCCTGCTGCCTTAGATAGATCTTTTCCGCTGCCATCACCCTTGTAAAATATCATGTAAGACTTATATATCCATTAATAGAAATGCCTGTGTTCATGATGCTTGTTGTAAACACGCATGCCAGAGTGATTTCCTGGGCTGGTATGCGTGGCGACCGTGTGGCTACAGTGGTAATCAGGCGGGGCGCCACACTTCCTAGATAGTTGTGCTGGTTGTGTTTTCAGGGAACGAACCGTTGAACAAGCTGAGGAATTATTGAATAATATATTGAAAAATTATGATGATTGGACTCTTCCTGAACCACCTCCTAAACCCACTCCGAAGAAGAGGGGTATCTTATATCTAAGTCCTGAAGATATGCAATAGGCAAAGAAAAGTATGAAGGAAAAAGGTATTAATGCAGAGGATGTTAAAAATTTACCTCCTATTGAAGAAATACATGGACTTGACACACCACCACCAAAGGTGGTAGAGGTAAATTCTTTAATGAAATTTGACGAAAGTGACATCCCTTACAATAAACATCCTAATCAATGCCTTTATGAGTTTGACAACTACATTAGAAAACAAGATCACTTCAATGAAAATGTTATGAAACAATTGAAATACAATTCCAATATGATTGCTCGCTTGAGTGACTTGTTATTTAGAATCTCCAATGATGTTAGAGGTGTAGGAAAACATGCCTCTATGGTTCAAACCCAACTAGAACAAGTTGCTAAATCTCAAAGAGAGGTGCTAGATGAAATGAATAATAATATAAATGACTTTGCTGTTAGAGTAGAAACTAGAGGAGGTAAAATGACTCAGGAACCACTTTATCCTGAGGGTCACCCTAAAAGAATTGAACATGTCTCTCAAAGAATTAACACTGATGCACCTAGTCCTTCTAGAAAGAAGAAGAAAAAGAAAAATGGTAGGACTTTGCATGCCTCTAGTGAACCTGAAGTAGAAAAACCTCCTGATAATGATAATGATGTTTCTATTTCCGACGCTGAAACTCAATCTGGTAATGAACATTCATCTAGTGAAAATGAAAAAGATAATGATGATGTTCATGAAGACACTCAACCAGGCAATGATAAACAACCAGATTATGATGTTGAAATAGAACCAGCTGTTGATCTTGATAACCCACAACCTATAAAATAAAAGATACGATAAAAGATACTTTGTTGCTAGAAAACATGGTAGAGAAAGAGAACCATGGGTTCAAAAACCTATGCCCTTTCCACCTAAATCAACTAAGAAAAAAGATGATGAAGAATTTGAACGTTTTGTTGAAATGCTTAGGCCAGTCTTTTTGCGCACTCATTTGACTGATATATTAAAGATGGCCCCTTATGCAAAATATATGAAAGACATCATCACTAATAAGAGAAAAATACCGGAAGCTGAAATCTCCACCATGCTTGCTAATTATTCTTTTAAGGATGGAGTACCTAAAAAACTTGGAGATCCGGGAATACCAACTATACCTTGCTCCATCAAAAGAAATTATGTCAAGACTGCTTTGTGTGATTTAGGAGCTGGTGTTAGTGTTATGCCTTTCTATTTATATAAAAGACTTGATTTGAATAAACTCACACGTACTGCAATATCTTTGCAAATGGCTGACAAATCAACTGCCATACCTCTCGGTATTTGTGAGGATGTGCCCGTTGTTGTTGCAAATATTACTATCTTAACTGACTTTGTTATACTTGAGATGCCCGAGGACGACAATATGTTGATTATCCTTGGTAGATCCTTTTTGAATACTGCAGGGGCTGTTATTGATTGCAATAAAAGCAAGGTCACTTTTCATTTCAATGGTAATGAACACACGGTGCACTTTCTGAAGAAACAATTCCAAGTGAATAGTATTAGTGTTATTGAAAAATCTCCGACACTCACTATTGGAAGTTTTCAACTACCTCTACCTACTGCCAAAAAGAAATATGAAATGCTTATTGTTGGGGACAAGCATATCCCCGTTGAGGTAACTTAGTGTTTTACGAAAGTTCTTTGGTTTCATGCTAATCGAAGGTGGTTGTTAATAAGACTTGATCAACCTTATTAATGGATCATTTTTTAGAGGTATGAAGTTGATGAATTTAATAAGCACAACCTTCTGCTCCCAACTTTTATTCTCTGTTTTTCTTAGTCAAATAAAATAAAATGTCTTGCTTTGTCTGTTTTCTGAATTTTCCGTGCAATAAAAAAGTGACCCAAAACAAAAGTTCTCAGAATGCCCTAAAAATTTAATATGATTTTTTTTGAATATTTCTGAATTTTTAGTACAAATAACATCAGAGGGGGTGCACCAGGTGGGCACAACCCACATGGGCACGCCCTGGTGGGTTGTGGTCCCCATGTGGGCCCCCTCACTTATCTTTTTAGCCCATGTCATCACCTATCTCCAAAAAAAATCACCATTGCTCTCTCTCTCTCTCTCTCTTGTGTTCTTGCTCTCAAACCCGCGGATTTCGATCTCTTTGCTCGAAGCTCTGTTTCCGAAACTGTTTTGGGGGATTGCTACTTGGTATGTGACTCCTCCATTGCTCCAATTAGTTTTTGCTTTAGTGGATTATATTTTGAATAATTAGCTACTCTTGGTGCTACTGTAGATGAGCTTGCATGTTGAATTCTTAGAGTTCTAAGTAGTTTGAATGCTCAATATAGCCTCTATGCCTCCTTATGAGTAGTTGCTATCAATCTTGTGAAGTTTTGTTGACAAAAAATTTGTGGACTAAAATTTTCAGAATTTTATTCATAGGAATAAGATGAGTTTCTTTAGGAAATTTTCTTCCAAGAAGAGCTCTAAGGGAGTCATTGGGGAGTCATCGGACAATGATCTCCACACTCGGAGAAGGGCGGAGGTGCGGCCGTGCGAATGGCCGCATAACCCCTTCATGGATGGAGCCGGAATCCGTCAAGAGTTCGCACAATTTGTTGTTAATGCTGGTCTCATCGACTTCATCGTAGCTGAGTGTGAACAATACCATCTCCTTACAAATTCCTTTGTGCAAAACTTTCATTTTCTGAGTAGGAATAACCCCCTTGAGGTGCAGTTTAATTTATATGCTGAAACCCGTCAGATACCACTTACTGATTTTTGTGATATATGTTTGATCCCTTCTGACAGGGAAATAAGAGAGCCTAGGCCTGCAAAGTTCGAGGGCTTTTATCGTACTCTGTCAGTGGGAGATGAGAGAGGCGTGTCGAGTGTCACTGCTACTAGTTTGCAGTTTCCTGATGTGCATTATTTTGCTCTACTTATTGCTAAGTGTTTAATTGCTAGAGAGAAGGTCGGTGCACTCTGTGCTCCGGACTTCGCCATCTTACGCCGTGCACTTTACGGCGATAAAAGCTATAGCCTTGGGGCTATTATTGCATGCCGTCTGCACCTTAACAGAGCCAAGGGAAAAATCCATGGCGGCATTTATGCTACTCGCTCAGCGAGTCACTTTAACGTTCAGATTCGCCAACATGATTATCATTTACCCAAGGTTTATTTGGATCACCAGGCGATGAAAGATCACCAGTTTACTGATATTAATGATTCTATTAATAAAATTCCTTACAACCTGGTTTTCAGTGTGGAAACCCATGATATTATTCCGTTGCCTGCACCTGCTTTGTTTGATTCTATTGCCAGGGCGGATACATGATCATGCCTGAGGATATTATTGCCTACCGGAACACCTAGGCAGAGGCAGAGGAGGAGCGTCAGGAGTGGGACGCTCAGGTGCCCGCTCCACAGCACTTCAACGTGGGACCGGATGGCTACTATGAGTGGTGATTACCAAGCTAGGCCAAAAGGCTAAGCTTGGGGGAGTACGTATCTCCACCGACATTACATTCATGTTCACACTTTTCATTCCAGTTGTCGGTGTTCACACTTTTTCATTGTATTATCCATGCTAGATTTATTTTATCGCTTTCTTCTTGTGTGTTTGAAAAACTTTGAGAAAATCCAAAAATATTTCTTGTTTCTTTTTGGTTTTTCATTCTAGTCTAATTTAGTTGTAATGTTAAAAGAAAACCCAAAAAGATTTCCTTGTTCTTCTTTTGCTTGTTGGGAGCTGTCCCGTGTAAATAGTTTTTCACGTTTTTATTTTTCTCTTTAATTTGCTTTCTTCAAGAAAAACTAAAAACTCCAAAAATATTTCAGTGTGTTTCTCTGAAATACTTTTCCTTTTATTGAGTCATACCAAGGAGAAGACCACGATGAAAATGTTCAGTGGCTCTCATATGCATTGATATTGATTTAATGAAGAGCCCATATTACCTTGTCTTCTCCTTTTTGAATAAAATGTTTACAGATTCCAGCTTAGTCCACGACACTCTTGCACTATTATTATTTTCATATCATTCGGTCGTGCAAGTGAAAGGCAATGATGAGGATATCTGATGAACTGGCTGTGGCAGAGAGAAACGGGTATGAACTCAACTTGTTCTATTTTTGTAAATATGTTTAACCTAGTGTCCATGATTCAGCCTATTATGATCAAACATGTTTGCAATGACAATTAGAGATTATAGTTTCTCATGCCATGCTTAAGTAGTTAGGAGTGGATAATGATTTATCTTGGATGTCAACATGCATTAAAATGATTGTGATGTGGTATGATGATATGGTATCCTCCTCTGAATGTTTCAAGTGGCTTGACTTGGCACATGTTCATGCATGTAGTTGAATCAAAACCAACATAGCCTCTATAACATTATGTTCATGGTGTTCATATCCTACTCATGCTAGTATCCAATGTTACTTATGCATAATGCATGTTCATGACCATTTTTGCTCTTTAGCTGGCTGCTTCTCAACCTATTTGCTAGCCTTCGCCTGTACTAAGTGGGAATACTGCTTGTGCATCAAAATCCTAAAACCCAAGTTATTCCAGATGAGTCCACCATATATCTACCTATATGCGGTATTACCCTGCCATTCTAAGTAAATTTGCATGTGCCATCTCTAAAAACTTAAAATAAACATCTGTTTTTTTGTGCCTGGATTGTTCATAGAGTGACAGGAGGTAGTCGGTATCTTCCATGCTAAGCGGGTTATTCTCATGATGAGTGTTTATTCACTCGTCCTCGCAGGAGAGGGGCGGTAATAGGGATTCGCAGTCCCGAAATCAAAAACTGCAAATAATTAAACAAAACTCCCCCAGGAATGATGTTGGTATGGACGGTACCCATGGATTCGGCTGGCCGTGGAGTGTGTTTGTTGGTGGAGGGGGAGTAAACCTTTACTTTTATCGCTTGGGAACCGCCACTAATGTGTTTAGCATGGAAGATATCGATAACTAATGGTCGCGAAGTAAACAGGAAGGGTGCATTTCTCAAATTTTCTTTTATCTCTGTTTTAAAAATCTGAGCTCTGGCACCGCTGCAAATCACTGCTTCCCTCTACGAAGGGACTATCTATTTAATTTTATGTTGTGTCATCACCTTCTCAAATAAGCGTCAGATCTGAGAGCACTATTGTCATCCTCATGCATTGTGTATAGCTAATGTTGGATGCATCATGACTGGATCTTTTCTACCTTGAATTACAATGTTTAGTCGCTGCTTGAACTTTGGAGGTGCTCTGCGTTTATGTTTTGCGGTCTCAGAAAGGGCTAGCGAGATACCACTATTGTCATATTATATCACGATTGTTTTGACAAAGTGTTGTCATTTGAGATATTTTATTATTGCTCGCTAGTTGCTTATGCCATTGATATGAGATAATATAATTTTTAAGAGTTATTGTTGACATGGTTAGTTATAATCTTTGCTGAAAAACTGGGTGCTACTTAAGCTTATTTATGTAAACAAGAACAAAAGAGTTCATAAAAGTTTTTCTTTTTCAATTTCAGTTTATCAACTGAATTGCTTGAGGACAAGCAAAGGTTTAAGCTTGGGGGAGTTGATACGTCTCCGGCGTATCTACTTTTCCTAACGCTTTTGCTCTTGTTTTGGACTCTAATTTGCATGATTTGAATGAAACTAACCCGGACTGACGCTGTTTTCAGCAAAACTACCATGGTGTTGTTTTTGTGCAGAAATAAAAGTTCTCAGAATGGAACAAAACTTTTTAGAGAATTTGTATGGAATAAAAGAAAAATACTGGAGCCAAGAACCACCGGAGGGGGGAGGGCCCTGGGTGAGCACAACCCACCAGGGCGCGCCCCCTCCAGGTGCGCCCAGGTGGGTTGTGCCCACCTGGTAGGCCCGCAGACCCTGACTCCGATGCTATAAAATCCTATTTTTGGAGAAAAAATCAGGGAGAAAGAATTATTGCGTTTCACGATACGGAGCCACTGCCACCTCCTGTTCTTTATTGAGAGGCCAGATCTAGAGTCCGTTTGGGGCTCTGGAGAGGGGGATCTTCGATCTTCGTCATCACCAACCCTTCTCCATCGCCAATTCTATGATGCTCCCCACCAGGAGTGAGTAATTCCTTTGTAGGCTCGCTGGTCGGTGAGGAGTTGGATGAGATTCATCATGTAATCGAGTTAGTTTTGTTAGGGCTTGATCCCTAGTATCCATTATGTTCTGAGATTGATGTTGTTATGACTTTGCCATGCTTAATGCTTGTCACTTTGGGCCCGAGTGCCATGATTTCAGATTTGAACCGTTTATGTTATCACCATTATATCTATGTTCTAGATCCGATCTTGCAAGTCATATTCACCTATTATGTGTTATGATCCGTAAACCTCGGTGTGACAGTAATCGGGATACTTTCCGGTGATGATCGTAGTTTGAGGAGTTCATGTATTCACTTGTGTTATTGCTTTGTTCCGGTTCTCTATTAAAAGGAGGCCTTAATATCCCTTAGTTTCCTTATGGACCCCGCTGCCACGGGAGGGTAGGACAAAAGATGTCATGCAAGTTCTTTCCATAAGCACGTATGACTATTTACGGAATACATGCCTAAATTATATTTATGAACTGGAGCTAGTGCCGTATCGCCCTAGGTTATGACTGTTATATGATGGATATCATCCAACAAATTCACCGATCCAATGCCTACGAATTTTCCATATATTGTTCTTGCTAAGCTACTACTATTGCTGCTACTGTTACAATTGCTACAAAATCATTGTTATCACTGTTACTGTTACTGTTATTATCATCACTGCTATCAAAACTATCATATTACTGTGCTACTGATCATATTGCTGCAGATAATTAATCTCCAGGTGTGGTTGAATTGACAACTCAGCTGCTAATACTTACAAATATTCTTTGGCTCCCCTTGTGTCGAATCTATAAATTTGGGTTGAATACTCTACCCTCGAAAACTGTTGTGATCCCCTATACTTGTGGGTTATCAAGACCTTTTTCTGGCACCGTTGCCGGGGATCGTAGCTATATTTGTTGAGTCACTTGGGATTATTATCAATTTATCACTATGAAGAATCTGAAGGATACCAAGACTAAGATTTTTCCCTCTAAGATGAGGGGAGGTAAGGAACTGTCGTCGAGTGAGTGGTTGAGATAGGGGGGTCCTTCCCACACGACCCAAAAGCCGTCGGGGATAGGCGAGCGGCTACTGACGATCGCCATAGAATAAATGTATGAGAAGTCGCCCTAGTCCCACACGTTACGTCTCGACGTTAAGTTTCTGATCAGAGAGACATCCCAAACGATTATGCTGCTATAGTCATGTGAAAAAGGTGGACATCAACATTTAATCTACCGATGTGTTTGCGATAGGTACGTTTTCGCACACAGTTCAAGAATGTAAACTGTGTGTGGTGCCTCTATTAACGCCAACGTGTCCATTTTCATAACTATGTGCGATAGGTATTCCTATCACACACGCACACAGGTTTGAAACATTTGCCGTATTACCATGAATCGCACACGCATATGAGACGAAACCGTGTGTGCGTCCGTCGGGCATCGCAAACGTTTCACGTCAAAGAACTGTATGTTCTCTATTTTTCATCACACACGCTGTTTTCTTTCTAACCGTGTGCACATTATTTTATTCGCTCCTGTATAATTTTATTTTTCCCTGTAATTTATTATTTGAATTGGAAATTTTGAAATATGAAACATGGAATTCCAATTCTCAGCACAATGGTTCAACAACCAATCCATAAATAAAATTCTCAGTACAATATGTTCAGTAATTACAGGATTAGACAGCAATTAACTATGATGAACCACAATATTTAGAGGTGGTAAAGGTGAATAGACAAGTGTAAATCATTTTGGCTGCCGATGGTGTTGAAGAAGCGGAATGCCCATAATGTGCCCTCCTGCATGCCATAGGCACGAACAACTTTTGTCCAACCCCTTGTGACGATCGCCCGCCCATCCTTCACTGCCTTCAGGAAGACTTCTAGAGCATTATCATGGTAGCATGAATTATATACTTTAACCTTAGTTGCCTCCACTCCGGTCATGTAGTTTGCAAGGTAATCATCAGTAAATAGCTTCGGAAACCACTCAAAAGAGAAAAATTTCAGATACTCAGGTCTAATAGAGTAACTTGTTGTGGGCAGGGGGAAAAGGCAACACATAACTTACCATCCTAAAGATCACTATTGTCTTGGACAAAGTGTAAATAAAGAGCTTAATTCCCATCACCCGTTTCTTTCGCCTAACAATCTTTCTTAGTTTCCTCACTTGACGCTTGTTCATGAATATCTCATTGCCCCATACACAAAAGGGATCGAAGCGTGGATTAGTACCGCTCATATATGTACCTACAAGCAACCAGTGAATGTTAGAAACTAAACTGAGATTGCACAAATGATGTAAAATACAACTACCTATGTTCCTAAGTACAAGTATTTTTAGAGATTTCAATATGAACTACATACAAATGTATATAGAATTATAGACATAGTTTAGATTAGAATCTAGATTCACTCATTTTGCTCCGTATGTAGTCTATATTGGAATCTCTAAAAATACTTATATTTAGGAACAGATGGTGTATAAGACATGGGATGCAGCTAACCTCGACAGCAAACAACAGTATCGCCCATTGTAGCCCTGTGTAAGTACATGGAAAGCCAATGTTAACTACAACAGGGTTAACATCCACCAAAAATAGCAAATGGTAATAAAATGGCAGCATCTGTAGTGATCTTCATTGCAAAAGAGTAGCATGATAGCAAAGGGAAGGATTAAAAAATGGATAGAATTGTTTACTACAAGAGACAACCTAGTATAGCCATTGAAACTGGTACTGATAGAAATGGAATTGTCAAAGTTAAGCATCGCAAGGCAGGTGCTACTAGAGCAGAGAATGGCCCTATTGTCTATAAAAAGGTAGGGAAAATAGATAAGACGGGCTAGGCGTGTTTACTACAACATGCTTAATACATGAACCGTACAAAACATGGCCATTGCAACTGGTATTGGTAAGATTCAACTGGTGAGTTCATACTTGGTAAGTCCTGAGGGGTAGTTGCTGGGGCACTTCATATGGACAAGAGCCCGCCCCAAGTTGGCCGCAGCAGAGGCGAGGTGTTCCACTGGGTCAAAGAGTGGATCAGTGCCGCTGACATGTGTACCTACAAGAAGCAAGAAAATGTTAGAAGCCAAACTACAATTGCACAAATGATGTAAAATACTGTAAGACATGGGATGCAGCTAACCATGACGGCAAACAACAACATCGCCCGTTATGGCCCTGCGTAAGTACATGGAAAGGCATGTTAAGTACAACAGGGTTAGCATACACTAAAAATAGCAAATGGGTAGCATCTGTAGTATATCTTCATTGTGGAGAGTAGCACGGTAGCAAAGGGACATATTAAAAATGGATACAACTGTTAATTGCAACAGGCTTAACAGCATCCCAAGTCATGTTTTGTAAGTTTGTAGCCATTGAAATACAACTGTTAATTACAACAGGCTTAATAGCCATTGAAACCGGTACTGATAAAAATGCAATTGGTAGAGTTAAACATCGCAAGGCAGGTGCTGCCAGAGCAGAGAATGGCCCAGTTGTCTATAAAAAGGTAGGGAAAATAGCTAAAATGTGTTAGGCATGTTTACTACAACATGCTTAATACATCAACCATACAAAACATAGCCATTAATTGCAACTGGTATTGGTAAGATTGAACTGGTGAGTTTATACTTGGTAAGTCCTGAGAGGTAGTTGCTGGGGCACTTCATCTTGGCCAGAGCCCGCCCAAAGTCAGCGGCGGCGGAGGTGAGCTATTCCTCCGGGTCGAAGTGTGGATCAGTGCCGCTGACATGTGTACCTACAGGCAACCAGTAAATGTTAGAAGTTAAACTGCAATTGCACAAATGATGTGAAATACTGTAAGACATGGGATGCAGCTAACCTCGACGGCAAACAACAGCATCGCCCGTTATGACCCTGCGTAAGTACATGGACAGGCATATTAAGTACAACAGGGTTAGCATCCACCAAAAATAGCAAATGGGCAACATCTCTAGTGATATCCTAAGTCATGTATTGTAAGTTTGTTGCTGGTATTGGTGAAATTGAGCTGGACAGTTAATACTTGAACATCACACAGTGTGTAGTACTGAAATAAACAAAGCACGAACATGCTTAATACATCAACCGTACAAAACATAGCCATTGCAAGTGGTATTGGTAAGATTGAGCTGGTCAGGTCATACCTGGTAAGTCCTGGGGGGTAGTCGCTGGGGCACTTCATCTGGGCTAGAGCCTGCACCAAGTCGGCGGCAGCGGAGGCGAGGTGTTCCTCCGGGTCAACATGCACATCGGCCATCGCGCCATCGACCGCCATCAGCTCCTCGACCTCCACGTGATATGTGGTTGGGCTTGCGCGGCGATGCTCTGGAGGTAGGGGCGGTGGGGATTTGGAGGCATAAGGATGTTTTGCAGGCGCCATTTAAGCAATTAGGCCGGGGCCGTGATAGAGATCGGTGGGTTACCTGACGGATCGATGATGCTCGGGCAGAACGTAGATATGGTTGAAGCTGTGGTTTCAGCAGTGGCGGTTTGAGCTGCCGGTAGGGGGATGGGGGGATACTGAGGAAATTTGATGGGTGGGGATGTGGTGGGAGGAATAAATTCTGAATTCGCGTGCCTAATGAAAATTTCGCTGCGGAACTTGAAACTTGGGCGGGGGAAACACACAATGCAGACGAAGTGCGTAAAATACTCGTGTGCGAGAAAAGAGAAAATTGGCAGATCCCGTCTCCAAAAAAATGTACATGTGTAGTTGATTTTTTCAATCAATGGTACGCTTGCTTTATTAGGAAACATCGCACAGGTAACTGACTTATGGATCATTAACGCAAAAAACGCACACGGGTACGCCATAGAAACCGTGTGTTTTGTGATCTTCTAATAATTCTTATATCTATCAGCATCTCCAACCACACCTAATTTCAAAAATCTATTTCATTGTATCAGGATTATTCAATGTACATGAATGAGGCAAGGTGACACCCGATGAACAATCATCGGTTTATGAAATGCAATCAATGTCAACCTGCCTTGCTTGCATAGCCATATTTGATCCTATGCAACAAGAGAGAAGCTTGCTGCCATCCGCTGGCGTGGCAATTTAAGCCGGTGTGTGGCTAACTCGCGCGGCGAGGTGGGACTAAAAACCAGCTGCGGCCAGCTCTAGTCTCCGGTGGCTGCAGGCGGACGTTTTGGGAGTATTTAAGGCCGGGGTGCGGTTACAAAACTTCAGTGAACACATGCTAATCAATGCTCAAAGCCCTCAAAGGATGCGCTTACCGACATTGTATGTTAATAATAGATAGTACCAACTTAAAGTACTACTGGTAATTTGCTCTAAAACTAGTACGTATGTAGTACTGGTAGATGCTCGTAATTAATTATACAAACTTACGGGCGACACTCGCACTAACTACTTCTCACATGCTGGCCAGACACCGTCGTTCTCCTTCCCGGCCTTGTAGGCGGCAGCCCACCGTGCTTCGATCTCCGCCGAGCTCTCCTCAGCACGGCGTGCGGCCCCTTCTTTCTTGCGGCGGCGGGACTATCTTTTCTTGACTGCTTTCTGCCTTTTCCGCTCCTTCTGTGCGGCTTTGGCCGCCTCTAGATCCACCACCCATTCGGCGATGGCAGCATCAGAGTCCGCCCACTTACTTGTGCGGCCGCCAGCGGCGATGAACTCAGCACGCTGGGATGCCATCGATTCCTTACCATGTGTGCGGTCATGGGCGGCGAGGAACACGGCGCGGCGGGATTCCATCGCTTCCTTACCAGTTACTGTGCGCCGCGGTGCCATGAACGACGCTTGGAGAGAGCTCTGGGACGGAGTGGCCGGACAGCCATACAGTGCGGTGGTTTTTAAGAGCTCAACGACAAACGACGAAGGAAATTTGGCTTCCCTTACAATCTTGCTTATTCATTATCGCACACGGTTCATCTTCGTCGCCTCTGGAAATAGTATGCGCTGAGCCTATTGTGTGTTGCATTATGATTGGCCAGAACCCCAGCCACGCGGATTGCACGTGTGCACCGTAGGATGCGCCGCGATCGAATGGCAATCCACGTCCCTCACATCACACCCGTGTAGCTGTAGCTGGATTGGATTTATATGCACTAAATGCCTAGAAAATGCACATAATCCCCTAAATATGGTAAATGAGCCCGGAAAAGTGCCAAATTTGAACACGGTGATTTGCAGGGTGTATGTTCATCGTAGAAAAAAACTCAAGGGCAAAGAACGAAGAAAATTTGGATTCCCCTTCAATCTTGGTGATTTCCCTCTCGAAAGCATGGAACTTCCTCGATGATGGTTCGATTTATGAAGGGCGTGCATGATGACATAAGCCAAACCTTCTCAAATTTTTACCAGGGCATGGTGAGGCCATACCATGGCACCATGCCAGGCGTCATGTTTTTCAAGCATTTATTTCATTTTTCTATAGTTGAAAACCCAATAAACAAACGTTTGTGGTTGACTATTGCCACACATTTCATCGAAATATCTGCCCATTCCTTGTAAAAGGCATGAGAATTTACTAAATAGCATGAGCATGGTGTTCCAGACCGTTCTTGTGCACCCTTTCATGCACCGATTGTTTGAACTTGAATTATGTGCATTAATGCCTAGAAAATGCACATAATCCCCTAAATATGGTAAATGAACCCGGAAAAGTGCCAAATTTGAACACGGTGATTTGCAGGGTGTATGTTCATCATAGAAAAAAACTCATGGACAAAGGACAAAGGAAATTTGGATTCCCCTTCAATCTTGGTGATTTCCCCCTCGAAACCATGAAATTTCCTCGATGATGGTTTGATTTAAGAAAGGCGTGCATGACGACATAAGGCAAACTTTCTCAAATTTTTACCAGGGCACGGTGAGGCCATACCATGGCACCCTGCCAGGCGTCATGTTTTCCAAGCATGTATTTCATTTTTCTATAGTTGATAACCCAGTAAACAACACGTTTGTGGTTGACTATTGCAACACATTTCCTTGAAATCTCTGCCCTTTCCTTGTAAAAGGCATGAGAATTTACTAAATAGCACGAGCATGGTTTTCTAGACCATTCTTGTGCACCTTTTCATGCACAGATTGTTCGAATTTGAATTATGTGCATTAATACCTAGAAAATGCATATAATCCCCTAAATATGGTAAATGAGCCCAGAAAAATGCCAAATTTGAACACGTTGCATTGGAGGGGGTATGTTGATCGTTGGAAAAAACTTGAATGACAAACTAGGATAGAAATTTGGATTCCCCTTCAATCTTGGTGATTTCCCCCTCGAAACCATGAAACTTCCTCGGTGATGGTTCGATTTATGAAGGGCGTGCATGACGACATAAACCAAACCTTCTCAACTTTTTATCAGGGCATGGTGAGGCCATACCATGGCACCATTCCAGGGATCATGTTTCTCAAGCACGTATTTCATTTTTCTATAGTTGATTACCCAGTAAACGACGCATTTGTGGTTCAATATTGCCACACATTCCCTTGAAATCTCTGCCCATTCCTTGTAAAAGGTGTGAGAATTTAATAAATACCACAAGCATGGTTTACCAGACCATTCTTGTGCACCTTTTCATGCACCGATTGTTCGAATTTGAATTATGTGGATTAATGCCTAGAAAATGCACATAATCCCCTAAATATGGTAAATGAGCCCAGAAAAATGCCAAATTTGAACACGTTGCATTGAAGGGGGTATGTTGATCGTAGAAAAAAACTGAATGACAAACTAGGAAGGAAATTTGGATTCCCGGCCCCTTCAATCTTGGTGATTTCCCCCTCGAAACCATGAAACTTCCTCGGTGATGGTTCGATTTATGAAGGGCGTGCACAACGACATAAGCCAAACCTTCTCAAATTTTTACCAGGGCACGGTGAGGCCATACCATGGCACCATGCGAGCCGTCATGTTTTTCAAGCATGTATTTCATTTTTCTACTATTGAAAAACCAATAAACGACGCGTTTGTGGTTGACTATTGCCACACATTTCCTTGAAATCTCTGCCCATTCCTTGTAAAAGGCATGAGAATTTACTAAATAGCATGAGCATGGTTTTCCAGATCGTTCTCGTGCACCTTTTCATGCACCGATAGTTTGAATTTGAATTATGTGCATTAATGCCTAAAAAATGCACATAATCCCCTAAATATGGTAAATGAACCCAGAAAAGTGCAAAATTTGAACACGGTGATTTGCAGGGTTTATGTTCATCGTAGAAAAAAACTCATGGACAAAGGACAAAGGAAATTTGGATTCCCCTTCAATCTCGGTGATTTACTATCGCACACGATTCATCTCCGTCACCTCTGTGAACCGTGTGTGTTCACCCACACATGCAAAAGGAAAAAAGAAAACCCTCGCCCACTTCGTCCCCACCCACTCGCCGGAGACTCCTCCGCAAATCTGCACCTCATCAACTTCTATCGCGGCGGACACCCTAAGGTCGACGGCTGTCGTCGGCGAGCGGAGGTCGCGCTCCAAACGGCATGGGATTTTGCCCCTACCGCTTGCTGCCGCCTATCTGCACCAACTTGCACCGACATTCTAGACTCTGGTCGATTGGGGTTTTCTGCGGGATTGTGCCGGGGATTTTTCTCATGGAGAAGGTAATCAATTTAGCGAAATATTCACTCATCTCTTATCGCAGTCCGTCCGTCGCTGTTAATCAACCGGCGGAAATTGTCGTGGATTCATTTTTCTTTTAGCTGATTCGAGGGTTTTCATTCATGTGTCCATAGTGCGAGCACAAATTGGGCAAGTGTGGTCACGGCCAGTCGGAAACGAAGTTCTAACCATTCCGGATGACTTCAGGGAGCGCTCGGTATGTTCAATCGCACCCTACCATGGTCGGCATGGCCTAAATTTGTGAACATGTACCGTCTATTGCTACATTGGATAAAAGGTACGGTGCCACGTGCAGCCTAGATGTCGAAGCCGATTTTCCCCCTATATTAGGCAAATTTATGATGTATTGTTCATTCAGTTACTCTCATATTTGCATCAAATCTTTGTTACATTATCTATTTTTAATTATATATTTTTGTACTTTGCTTTCAGCTATATATTGATCTATTCTATCAGTTACTCCCATATTTGCATCTTGCCCTGTTATTTCAATATATCTAATTTACTATCTTAATTTTCATTTCAAGCAGTACATCCCTTGCTTTGCAAGAACAGGAGTAGAAGGAAATCTTGGGTTTTACTTTGTTGATGACTCCATGGATGTCATATTGACAATGCAACAGGGATTTACAATGGCAGTTAGCGTAAAACTTGATAAAGATGGTCACTCCTATTTTGATGCGGACCTTTCGAGAAAAATGTGTTATGAACTGAAAGCTGGCAATAAAATTCTAGTGCGTGCACCACAGCCTGGTCTAATTAACGTGGATGTTTATTTCCCCAACGTCATCAGCTGATCAAAGTCTGATCGAGTTTAGTGTCCTTTCAACTTTCTCCATGCTGGCATATTACTTAGCAAAATTGGGGTATTTGTTTTGACTAATTGATCACTATTTAAGCAACCAATTGTGATTTCATTTTCTGACTTCGTTCCTAGGCAGTAACAAATTCTATTTACCAATTTATGCGCACTATATATTCTTCTGCCATGTTCTGAATAAATAATACCTTTACACCTTTTAAGCAGGATATGTTGGATGCATAGTTAATGATCTGTATGTTACTAAGTGTACCAAATTTCACTGGAAAGACTTGAAGCATGTCATAAAATTTGTTGATAATCTGACAGAGATAGCACAGCGTATGAACACTGGATTTTGGATGGGATTAATTATACCTATGGTGTACACATTGAACAAGACCAATTGTGTGCACAAAAAGCTGGTACAAAGTCTTATTTTTATGTTGATTCTCATAAACTATATATATCTTGAACGATATGTTACAATTGGTTTTTATTCTACATTTCAACATAAATTGCCCGCTGTATCTATTCCTGGATCAATTTCCCGGCGTGGTCGAATTACACTTATGCCTGCTAATAACACCAAAGTGATTGCAAGGTACTGCATTTCCCGCAGAAATGGAACCATTCAAATTAACAAGTTCTCACTTGTCTTGGCAATGCATCCATATTGGAAAATTGGAGACACTATTCTACTCATGCTCTACCAAGGCACAGGAGGGTTCTTCCTTTTCATTGACGAGATGCCGAGTCGCCGTGATCAAGCTGCTTCCAGCGGATAGTTGTGGTTGTTGGCCCTCAGCCTCTTAAAATGTGCTAGCTGTTACTATGTTAAGTATGTAGATATGGACCATATGGTTGTTGGCCCCCAACCTCTTAAAATGTGATAGTTGTTACTATGTTAAGTATGTAGATATGGACCATATGGTTGTCAAAACCGTGTTACGAAGATCCTCCTTTTGTCGAATAGTGTAACCACTATATATATGTTACTCAAATGCTATTAGCCAAGTTCTTAAATTTTCATGGAAAGTATTAGTATCGTACACAGTTCATTGAGTTTAAGCGTGTGCTCGGTAGAGCGGTAGAGTAGAAGACGTCCAAGTTTTCGACGTGGCGATCAGCACCGATGTCCAGAAGGCATTTGCATATTAATTGTCCATATTGCAAATTCACACATGTATTAACATAAGGAAACGTATGTGTAACTTACTAATCATCGCACATGAGTACTCACAGACGCATCGTGTGCGATACTCCTAGCCACCGCAATCAACTAGTTTGCATTTTTCAATTTTTTTTGTACACACAGAATCGCACACGAATTAACTGTAGTAATCGTCTATGTTATAATTTCTCATCGCAAACAGTTCATCCGAGTGGGCTGTTTGCCGCGTATCATACACATCTTGTTTACACGAATCATTTGTGTTCTTTTGGCTCATCGCAAACAGTTCATCTATGTGAACTGTATGCCGCATATCACACACATCTTGTTAAGTTGAACCGTTTCTATTGTGTTCCCTAATCGAAAATAGTTCGTCCAAGTGAACCGTATGCCGTATATCACACACACCTTGATCTGGCTAACCGTTTCTGTTGCATTCCCTAATAGCAAACAGTTCATCTGAGCGAACTGTATGCCGTATATCGCACACACCTTGATATGGCTGCCCGTTTCTGTTGTTCTGTCTCATTGCAAACAGTTCGTATGGATCAACCGTATGCCCTGCATCGCACACGCAACTAAAATCTGAACCATGTTTGATGTCTCCGCCATCGCAAACGTTTTGCATCTTTTTTGATGGGTTTTTTACATCACCGTTTGCGATTAATGCATCGCACACAGTTTCGTCAAAGGGTCTCTGGTCATAGTGTCACGTTAGCAGCATCCTGCAGTAGTGTGAGTTTAACTTCTCCAAATTTCGCAGACAACCCCATGATAAAGAATTGCCTAATAAAGATGAATTATTGGTCTTGCTTCTATTGCCGTTCCTCCTACTGATCCTTTAGAACAATATTTGCTAGACCATGAAAATGATATGTTCATGAATGAAAGAAAGGAATTAGACGAGATTTTCTTTAAACAAATGCCTGTTTTGAAACACAATTTGCCTGTTGAGACTCTTGAAGATCCTCTACCACCAAAGAGTGATCCTGTATTTGATCTTAAACAATTACCTGGTACTTTGAAATATGCTTATCTCAATGAGAAAATACATATCCTGTTATTATTAGTGCTAACCTTTTAGAGCATGAAGAAAAAATATATTGAAAACTCTGAAGAAGCACCGAGCAGCTATTAGATATACTCTGGATGGTCTTAAGGGCATTAGTCCCACTCTATGTCAGCACCAAATTAATATGGAGCCTGATGCTAAACCAGTCGTTGATCACCAGCGAAGGTTGAATCCAAAAATGAAAGAAGTGGAAAGAAATGAAATACTAAAGCTTCTGTAAGCAGGTATAATTTATCCTATTGCTGATAGTAGATGGGTAATTAAGTCCTGTTCATTGTGTCCCTAAGAAAGGAAGTATTACCGTTGTTCTTAATGATAAAAATGAATTGATTCCGCAAAGAATTGTCACAGGTTATAGAATGGTTATTGATTTTAGAAAGTTAAACAAAGCTACTAGGAAAGATCATTATCCTCTACCTTTTATCGATCAAAAGCTAGAAAGACTATCAAAACATACATACTTCTGCTTTCTAGATGGTTATTCTGTTTTTTTCCCAAATACCTGTGTCACAAGAGGATCAAGAAAAAACTACTATTACTTGCCCTTTCGATACCTTTGCTTGTAGACATATGCCTTTTGGTTTATGTAATGCACCTGCTACCTTTCAAAGATGTATGACTGCTATATTCTCTGACTTTTGTGAAAAGATTGTTGAGGTATTCATGGATGATTTCTTCGTTTACGGAACTTCTTTTGATGATTGCTTAAGCAACCTTGATCGAGTTTTGCAGAGATGTGAAGAAACAAATATTGTCTTGAATTGGGAAAAGTGCCACTTTATGGTTAATGAAGGTATTGTCTTGGGGCATAAAATCTCCGAAAGAGGTATTGAAGTTGATAAAGCTAAAGTTGATGCTATTGAAAAAATGTCGTGTCCTAAAGATATCAAAGGTATAAGAAGTTTACTTGGCCATGCTGGTTTCTATAGGAGGTTTATTAAAGACTTCTCTAAAATTTCTAGGCCTCTTACTAATCTCTTGCAAAAGGATGTTCCATTTGTTTTTTATGATGATTGCGTAGAAGCATTCGAAATACTTAAGAAAGCCTTAATTTCTACACCTATTGTTCAACCACCTGATTGGAACCTACCCTTTGAAATTATGTGTGATGCTAGTGATTATGCTGTTGGTGCTGTTCTAGGACAAAGAGTTGATAAGAAATTAAGCTCAAAGAAATTATGCTACTACCGAAAAAGAATTTTTAGTTGTTGTATTTGCTTGTGACAAGTTCAGATCTTATATTGTTGATTCCAAAGTAACTATTCACACTGATCATGCTGCTATTAAATATCTTATGGAAAATAAAGATGCTAAACCTAGACTTATTAGATGGGTTCTCTTACTACAAGAATTTGATTTGCATATTATTGATTGAAAGGGAGATGAGAACCCCGTAGCAGACAACTTGTCTAGGCTAGAAAATATTCTTGATGACCCACTACCTATTAATGATAGATTTCCTGATGAACATTTAGCTATCATAAATGCTTCTCGTAGTACTCCTTGGTATGCTGATTATGCCAATTATATTGTTGCTAAATTTATACCACCTAGTTTCACATACCAACAAAAGAAAAAGTTTTTCTATGATTTAAGACATTACTTCTGGGATGACCCACACCTTTATAAAGAAGGAGTAGATGGTGTTATTAGACGTTGTGTACCTGAGCATGAACAGGAACAGATCCTACGCAAGTGTCACTCCGAGGCCTACGGAGGGCACCATGCTGGTGATAGAACTGCACATAAGGTATTACAATCTGGTTTTTATTGGCCTACTCTTTTTAAGGATGCTCGTAAGTTTGTCTTGTCTTGTGATGAATGTCAAAGAATTGGTAATATTAGTAGACGTCAGGAAATGCCTATGAATTATTCACTTGTTATTGAACCATTTGATGTTTGGGGATTTGATTATATGGGACCTTTTCCTTCCTCTAATGGGTATACACATATTTTGGTTGTTGTTGATTATTTACTAAGTGGGTAGAAGCTATTCCAACTAGCAGTGCTGATCATAACACCTCCATTAAAATGCTTAAAGAAATTATTTTCCCGAGGTTTGGAGTCCCTAGATATTTAATGACTGATGGTGGTTCACACTTTATTCATGGTGCTTTCCGTAAATTGCTTGCTAAATATGATGTTAACCATATAATTGCATCTCCTTATCATCCTCAGTCTAGTGGTCAAGTAGAATTGAGTAATAGAGAAATAAAGTTGATTTTGCAAAAGACTGTTAATAGATCCAGAAAGAATTGGTCTAAGAAACTTGATGATGCACTATGGGCTTATAGAACTACTTATAAAAACCCTATGGATATGTCTCCATATAAAATGGTTTATGGAAAAGCACGTCACTTACCTCTCGAACTAGAACATAAAGCTTATTGGGCAATTAAAGAGCTCAACTATGATTTCAAACTTGCCAGTGAGAAGAGGTTGTTTGACATTACCTCACTTGATGAATGGAGAACCCAAGCCTATGAGAATGCCAAACTAAAGAAAAGGTTAAAAGATGGCATGATAAAAGGATACAAAAGCGTGAATTTAATGTAGGTGACCATGTCTTGCTATACAATTCTCGTTTAAGATTTTTTGCTGGAAAACCTCTCTCTAAATGGGAAGGGCCTTACATTATCGAGGAAGTTTATCGCTCCGGTGCCATCAAAATCAACAACACCGAAGGCAATAACCCGAAGGTGGTAAACGGGCAAAGAATCAAACATTATATCTCAGGTACTCCCATAAATGTTGAAACCAATATTATTATACCATAACACCGGAGGAGTACATAAGGGATATCTACCAGAACGCTCCAGACTCTGAAAAGGAATAGGTATGTGATACGGTAATTAAACCGACTCCAAAACTTTTCCAAAAGCAATTTTACTCTGTTTTGGAATATTTAAAAAATTAGGAAAATAAAAAGTAGTCCGAGAAGTACCTGAGGAGGCGACAAGCCCTGGGGGCGCGCCCTACCCCCCTGAGCGCGCCTCCCAGGCTTGTGGCCACCTCGTGTGCCTTCCAAACTCTGTTTTCTTGTAGTACACTCCTTTTGGTCGGTAAAAATTCATTATATAATCCCCCGAAGGTTTTGACCACCGTATCACGACAATATCCCCTGTTTTCGTTTTGAGCTATTTTCTGCCAGAGTTTTCAAGGCCAGGCATCATGTTTTCCTCCTCCTCCAACGATGTGGACGACGATGCTTGGTTGATGCAGATGGAACTCAGGAGGGCGGAGGCCGAGGAAGTCACGATGGAAGAAGATGAAGGGGATTCGCTCGAGGTCCACCCTCCGGCTTCGGAGAGGGGCACTCTGGCTGGTATCTCCACTATTCCCAATCCCCATCAAGCAATAGGGACTACAAGCAACCATGAAGGCCAACAATTACAAGAAGGACTTCCCCCTAGGAGACCTTTACACAGGTTACATCGGAACAACTTTCATAATTTGGTTCATAATTATGGAGTGGAGAATACTCCTCGTACAGACATACCCTCCAATTGGGATATATCCCGTCCAAGTGAAAGTGGTGCAGGGAAAAGCTCATGGTGGCCTAAAAACAAGCATCTTTTAGAGGAGATTCAGAAGAATGCAATTATGCTTCAATGTGTACTCCGAGAATTGCAGGACCTGAAGGGTAGTTTAATCAAGCTGACAGAAACTCCATCATCACCACCTCCGAAGAAAGAGACCTAAACACATGGGTATGGGCACTCCCCTTGGCAACAGCCAACCTTGGGGGAGGTGCCCCGGTATCGTATCACCATCACATCTTTATCTTTATCATTTTTCTTAGTTCGATCCTTTTGGTTATATCTCAGTTTAGTAGAATAAAGTTTTAGTATGATCTAGCTTTGAGTTTTGCTTTGTGTTCCCCCTATGTAATCGAGTCCGAGAGTTATATAATAAATATTAGTTTTGAGTTGAGGGCTTTGCTTTCTTGCTATGATCTTGAGTAAAAGAAATAAAGAAATAAAAGGATTATATAATGATCTTATGGGAAGTGATAACTTCACATATAAGGAGTATGTCGCATGAAATTTGTTGGGAGTTGACAAAAATAGTTTTGGTCATTGTTGCAATTAATAGGAAGTAATAAAGAAAGAGAGGTCTCACATATAAATATACTATCTTGGACATCTTTTGTGATTGTGAGCACTCATTAAAATATTATATGCTAAAAGGTTGATGTTGGACAAGGAAGACAACATAATGGGTTATGTTTCTTTATATCGGAATAGAAGTTATATTGTCATGGATCCTCCAACATGTTGAGCTAGCTTCTCATCCTATGCTAGCCAAACCTTTTGCACCAAGTAGAGATACCACTTGTGCATCCAAAATCCCTTAACCCAGTTTTGCCATGAGAGTCCACCATACCTACCTATGGATTGAGTAAGATCCTTCAAGTAAGTTGTCATCGGTGCAAGCATTAAAATTTGCTCTCTAAATATGTATGATCTTTTAGTGTGAGGAAAATAAGCTTTATACGAACTTGTGATATGGAAGAAATAAAAGCGACGGACTGCATAATAAAGTTCTTTATCACAAGCGGCTATATAAAGTGACGTTCTTTTGCATTAAGATTTTGTGGATCCAACCATAAAATCGCATGACAACCTCTGCTTCCCTCTGCGAAGGGCCTACCTTTTATTTAACTCCTACCTTTATACAAGAGTCATGGTGATCATCACCTCTTCTTTTTATACTTTTCCTTTTTGGCAAGCACTATATGTTGGGGAAGATCCAGATATATATATCCACTCGGATGTAGATATTCATAAACTATTATTGTTGACTTTACCCTTGAGGTAAAAGGTTGGGAGGCGAAGTTATAAGCCCCTATCTTTCTCTGTGTCCGATTGAAACTTTGATCTCATAAGTATCGCGTGAGTGTTAGTAATTGTGAAAGATTAAATGATAGTTGAGTATGTGAAACTTGCTAAACAAAAGCTCTTACATTGACTCTTTCCGATGTTATGATAAATTGCAATTGTTTCAATGACCAAGATCATAGTTTGTTGGTTTTCAAGAAAGTTTTTGATTCATACTTTACCTTGTGAACGAATTGTTACTTTAGCATAAGAAATTATATGACAATATATGTTGCTATTCTAAAGATGATCATGATGCCTTCATGTCCGTATTTTATTTTATCGACACCCCTATCTCTAAACATGTGGACATGATTAACGATTTTGGCTTCCGCTTGAGGACACGTGAGGTTTAAGCTTGGGGGAGTTGATAGGTCCATTTTGCATCATGCTTTTATGTTGATATTTATTGCATTATGGGCTGTTATTACACATTATGGTACAATACTTATGCCTTTTCTCTCTTATTTTACAAGATTTATATGAAGAGGGAGAATGCCGACAGCTGGAATTCTGGACCGGAAAGAAGCAAATCTGAGAGACCTATTCTGCACAACTCCAAAAGTCCTGAAAATTTACGGAGAGTTATTTTGGAATATATAAAAATATTGGGTGAAGAAATACCAGAGGGGACCCACCAGGTGGCCACAAGCCTGGGGGGCGCGCCCTACCCCCTGGGCGCGCCTCTAGGGCTTGTGGGCCCCCTGGCAGGTCTCGGGTGTCCATCTTCTGCTATATGAAGGACTTTTACCTGGAAAAAATTATAAGGAAGCTTTTGGGATGAATCGCCGCCGTCTCAAGGCGGAACCTGGGCAGAAGCAATCTAGGGCTCCGGCGAAGATGTTATGCCTGGGAAACTTCCCTCTGGGAGGGGGAAATCGAAGCCATCGTCATCACCAACGATCCTCTCATCGAGAGAGGGTCAATCTCCATCAACATCTTCACCAACACCATCTCCTCTCCAAACCCTAGTCCATCTCTTGTATTCAATCTTTGTCTCAAAACCTCAGATTGGTACCTGTGGGTTGCTAGTAGTGTTGATTACTCCTTGTAGTTGATGCTAGTTGGTTTATTCGGTGGAAGATCATATGTTCAGATCCTTAATGATATTCAATACCCCTCTGATTATGAACATGAATATGCTTTGTGAGTAGTTAAGTTTGTTCCTGAGGACATGGGAGAAGTCTGATTATAAGTAATCATGTGAATTTGGTATTCGTTCGATATTTTGATGAGATGTATGTCGTCTTTCCTCTAGTGGTGTTATGTGAACGTCGACTACATGACACTTCACCATGATTTGGGCCTAGGGGAAGGCATTGGGAAGTAATAAGTAGATGATGGGTTGCTAGAGTGACAGAAGCTTAAACCCTAGTTTATGCGTTGCTTCGTAAGGGGCTGATTTGGATCCACATGTTTCATGCTATGGTTAGATTTATCTTAATTCTTCTTTCATAGTTGCGGATGCTTGCGAGAGTGGTTAATCATAAGTGGGAGGCTTGTCCAAGTAAGGATAGTACCCAAGCACCGGTCCACCCACATATCAAATTATCAAAGTAACGAACGTGAATCATATGAGCATGATGAAAACTAACTTGACAATAATTCCCATGTGTCCTCGGGAGCGCTTTGCTTTATATAAGAGTTCATCCAGGCTTATCCTTTGCTACAAAAAAGGATTGGGCCACCTTGCTGCACCTTTGTTACATTTGTTACTTGTTACCCGTTACGAATTATCTTATCACAAAACTATCTGTTACCGATAATTTCAGTGCTTGCAGAAAACACCTTGTTGAAAACCGCTTGTCATTTCCTTCTGCTCCTCATTGGGTTCGACACTCTTACTTATAGAAAGGACTACGATAGATCCCCTATACTTGTGGGTCATCAACCATGCCTCTATTTACCACCCCCAAACCAATGGACAAGTTGAACACGCTAACGGACTCGTATTAAGTTGTACCAAGCCACGTTTGGTCCGCTCGCTAAAGGAGGCCGATTGTCACTGTGTGGAGGAGCTCGACTATGTGCTATGGGGCCTTCGTACCACACCTAACCGGTCTACCGGCTATACACCCTTATTTATGTTATATGGAGCTAAGGTTGTCCTACCATGTGACCTCATTCATGATGCCCCTAGAGTGCGCATGTATGAAGAGAGGGAAGCCGAGTTGGATCGGCAGTACGACATCGATGCCCTCGAGGAAGAATGGGATGTGGCTCGGGCATGTTCCATGTTTTACCAACAATAGGCATGGCACTACCAAGGCAGGGAAGTCCAGAACAAAGCATTCAAAAAGGCGATCTGGTCATGCGATTCCTTCCAGAAAAGCAGAAACACAAGCTCCACCCAAAGTGGGACAGACCATTCATTATAGACTGTCGGTGTTCTGGGAACCAGTGTACCCAGACATGCCTGCCTGTAGCCCACGGCGTGGCTCCCTCAAAGGCCTGGTACGGCCCACCTCCAAGTTCACTAAGACAAGACCCTCGCAAGGATCCCTTGGCCTCGCAAGGCGGACGACACCAAGACCTCTAGAGGGGGCGGCCGCCCCAGGCTGCCTCCCGAGGAGCGGAGATTTCTATGCAAGTACTAGCCTCATGAGGCTGTGATGATGCAAGCCCTGACGACCAAGGCCAGGCGGGCGCCAGCGGGCGCAGAGGAGGCAGTTTCCTCTATAATGCTAAGGAGACAAGGACAGGCCTGGGTTCCCGAGGAATCTACCAAAGGTTTCCATTCCGGCGCTACAAGACCAAGACCACTAGCATGGCAGGATGGATGTCATCGTCGAGCCCACCGCTGCGTCACGACCAGAAGCTTTGCAGGCGAAGACCACCTTTCGTAAGGATAAGATGTACTACTTGTCCCCTTTCAAATTGGCCACTGTGGGATACCTTCCCGCCTACGTTTTGGGGGAATAGGACCGAGGCCACTATAAAGATAGGTTAGCCACCACCGTAGAAGGGGTCGACTCATTCTCACCCCCGAGCCCTCGCGAGGTTGTTCATCCTCTGTACTTGTTCATCCTTAGCACCTCGTGAGGCCAATCCACCACAAAGCAAGAGTAGGGTTTTACATCGCAAGGTGGCCCGAACCTGGGTAAACTGTCGTGTTCATCTTCTTCCTTGTTCACGCAAGTCTGGCTAGGCTAGGCTGTGGGGTGACGGGTTGGTAGGCTTGAGAGGTTGAGTTCTTCACGCACGCCCCAGAGTTCAAACCTTCTTGGGTCTGCAGAGCCCTGAATCCGACATTTGACGCGCCAGGTAGGGGCGTGCCGAAGCCCTGCCTCCTCATGGACCATGTTCCATCCTCACTTGGCCGTGACGAGATCTGGCCGGGCTCGCACCGAGCGATGGGCCGTGCACCCCGATCGGGTGGCGCCCTCAAGCCGCGGCGCTCCTCGTCGCGCCCCGCCTTCCTTGGCGCGCTATCACCAATGACAAGGTTCGTCGCCGCCACCCCTTACGCGACGCAATGGGCGAGCCGTCGCGCACTCGATCGGCACCGCCACAGCTCCGTCCCCCTGCAGTCGCCGGGGGCTGACGGGCGCGCAGGCCGCGCTCCTTGCGGCACGTGAGTTACTGCGCTACCGCCCTACAAAGGGCGATCGTGCCGCTTGGCTTGACCGGGTCACCGAACTGCTCGATGTCGCTTGCGGGGGTACAGACCCCCTCTGTCCCCCACCTGTGTCTCGACCCTTGCTGCAGGCCCGTGTATGCCCTTGCTGCGTCTGCGCAGGGAGAGGACCCGGAGGGCAGGGCAGCGAAGAGAAGGCGAACAAAATCTCCCCCCAGGCTCAGGAGATGCCCCCCCGAGCTTCAGGCAAGGTAAGTGGCCCCTAGTGGGAGGTGCCACGACGGGCCGCCTCCTGGCCATCGTGACACGACGGCGGAGTGGTAATCGGAAGTCTGAAGAACCCGCGGGTTGGCGGAAGGCAGGCCTTCGCTGGTATAGCCTCCAAGATCATCGAGGCCTCTCAAGGCTCGGGGGCTGCAGGCAGGGCCATGGCTGCTAAGACAAGTACTTTCAAAACATATTTTTTTGCTAACTTTGGAGCACAGGAGACCTACGTCCCGTGATGCGCCCGCGAGACGACGGCTGAATTGTGCGCGCCGGGGCGCACCCGGTGAGGTGGCGCCCCGGACCAGGATAGGGCCCCGGGGGCTTGAGGGGCCCACAACGCTAGGGAGCCTCACAAGGGCCCGCGGCCCCCTAAGCCGCGACCGTTCGGGTCCCCGGGGCCAAAAAGGGCTCAGGAGGGGCCTGCCGGCGGGCATCGCGTGCTGATCAAGCGACCCGCGGCCAATACGGTGGTGCATCGCACCGCCCGCCGAAGGTCGCCAGTCCGGGGGCCCCTCCCAAGGCTGCTAGCGCTCGGGCTCGCCGGCGCGCGGCCCAGGGCAGGGGGTGGGCCCCCCGACCATGAAGCAGGCAACCGCCTTATGCCTCCCCAAGTCTCTGCCCGTGACACTCTCACGTAATAATGAGTGGGGTTGTACACGCCCCGGAGTCTCCTGAGTGCTGCCCCTGAGCCTCACGGGGGCTCCCACCCACATCTCAGTGGAAGCCCCATGCTCCGCGCTAGCAGACGACACGGTCTTACAACGACTATGCCCACATCCAGTGGAAGCCCCATGCTCCACGCTGGCAGACGACATGGTCTCCCAATGACTATGCCCACACCCAGTGGAAGCCCCATGCTCCGCGCTGGCGGGAAGACTAGAAGACTAGCATAGGTGGCGGACGCGGCTGTTCTTTGCTTTCTCTTGTAACCGAGTTTGCTACTTCTTGGAATGAGCTTGCAGTCTTGGTGCTTTTGCTCGAAAAATGGGGGGTTTCTTGGCTTTTCTCCTTCTGGCAATTTTTCTTCGCTTGATTTCCACCTTTGTGAAAGATGGCGGGCCCCCGTGGCTCCTTCCATCGCACCCCGTGAGCGGGGGCTGGGCGCGGTGCGCACGCTTGGGCCAGCCCAGCAGCGCTGAGGATGCCCTAAGGGTCCAGGCCACAGCAGCCGCAACCTTGCCCGCGCGCACACCTCTCCGGACCTCGGCGTCCGGATCCTCACGCGGCGCTCTCGAAGCGAGCTGATGGGTACGTATGGCTCAGGACCTTCGACAGGCGCCCTCCTCCGGACCTTGGTCGGGCACCGCGACCCGACATGACAATGATGGCTGCCCCTGCTCAGGGGCCGAAGGCACGTGAAAAGTAAAGGAAAGGCGACATCAGGGAGTGCAATATTACTTAAATACATCATAAAGAAAGTTCTTCCAAAAAATGCCTTCGCATCCCCGCGGGGTCACATCCAAAGTCTTGACAGGAAAACCGGAGAAAACAAGCCTAGGGAGACGCCCTGTCACCGTCGCTGCTGCCATCGTCATCGTCGTCAGCCCAGTTCTCCTCGACCACGGGCGCACCCGCACCCTCAGCAGGGGCAAGCTCCGCGATCAGGTCATCCACATGATCCTCCACCCAGCCCGCCAGGACACCTTGGATTGCTCCAGGAACGGGGGCTATCGCGGCCCCGAAGTCGAAGTCAGGATCGGAGTGGAGAAGGTGGCTGAAGACGCGCGAGAACACGCACGCGAGAAGGTCGTGGCTCCTCTCCTCGACGAGTAGGCACGCCCTCGCGGCGCCGCCTTTGAGGCGTGCCACGACCAGGGTGAAGAAGCTGAGGTAGCCGATGTCATCAGCAACAAGCGGGCTGGAGACGTTCTCATTGCAAATACCGCTCAGAGCCTGGTTGGCCCTGTGCCCGAGGGCCTCGAACATCTGGGAGCGCTCACGCTGCAGCACCCAGGCTCGGCTCGCCTCATCTGAAGTTTTCTCCACGAGGGAGGAAATGCCTTCCACCTGTTTGAAAAGGAAGGACAGCTCGGCCTCAGCGGCGGCCCGAGCGTCCGCCGCGGTTTTCTCGTGTCGCTCCGTCCGCGGCTAACTTCTCCTTGAGGCCATCGGCCTTGCCTTTCAGCTCATCGCACCGTGTGCAGAAGCGAGCCTCCTGAAGCTCCAGCTTCCGATGATATTCTTTAGCAAGGGCATTGCGGACCCCCACTACCCTCTCGTCGGCCTCCCCTCGGATCATCACCTCCTGATAGGCGAGAGCGTCCTCAGCGGTGTCCACCTGGCGCTCCATCACCTCCAGCCACTCGCGCTCCAGGCTCTACTCCAGCGCCTCTAGCGTCAGCGTGTCCTCAAGCGTGCGGAGCCTTGCTTCTCCCATAGGCGGCCTGCCTGCCGAGGCACCAAGCGCCGCTTTGCGTGCCAGGACCTGCCGCTCAAGGGCGGCGTTCGAGGCCTGGAGCTCCCTCTCATGCTTCTCGGCAGCCTCGCACCACCAGTCTACGGCTTGGGCGTCCTCCAAGGCATGATCGCGAGCCTCCTTCGCCGCGGCAAGGGTCTCCTCCACCTCTGCACGAGCATGCTTGCGCTGCAGGCGACCGAAGTTGACAGCAACCCCGAGCTGGCGCCACTCACGCGCCAGGCGCAAGCGTTCCTCCTCGAGGCGCATGTCGACATCGCCAAGCTCCACCCTGAGGCGGCCGAGCGTGCTCGCCACCTCCTGGAGAAGGCCATGCCGGACGGCACTCTGCCCGCGCGAAAGGTCCAACGCTCGACCAGGGTTTCCTCCCGCGCCCCAGTCGGCGTCGGGGGCACGCGAAGACTTGCCCGTCTCTGGTAGGGGCCTGGGGGCTGGGGCTCTTCCGCCCGCTCCTCTGGCCCGGGGCGGGACCTGACGCAGGCTCACCCCGCTGCTTGGGGGTGGCGCTGTCCCACAAGCGGCCCGGCCACCGACGAGCATCAGTGGCGGAGCCCTTGGCACGGCCCCCGTGACCGGGGGGCCTCCCTGAAGGAAGGACGCCAGGAACGCAAACCCGAGGCTCCCCAGGGTCGGCCTTGGTTCGGGTACGGGTGCCACCTTGCACACAACCGCGCGGCTCCTGAGGCACGAGGTCGCGACAGGACCAGTGCACTCCGGAGGTGGTGCTCGTCGGAAGGGATCCTAAGGGACAAGAGTCAGGAGGCGATGCGGGATGCAAGGATCAAGAAGGAGGCAAGGCGCTTACTCGTCCACGGCAACCGACTTCCTCCTCCTCATTAGGGCCCTCGGGGTAGGGCTGCGACGGCTGTCGGACTCCTTCCTCCTCCGGGACGGGTAGGGTCCAGAAGGCAGCACGCTGGAGCCTGGCGCATGGCCTCCCGCTGTGGTGTCGTCAGCAGCGGCCCCGGGATAAGCGTTCCTTCCGCCGCTCGAAGGGATGGAGACGGACGCTTTAGGGGCACATGGCTCAGGAGGCCCCTTCACGGCCGCCGCAGGGGCGCGCACCTCAGGACCCAAGGGCACTGGGACCACCAGCAGGGGGTTGTCGTGAGGCCCTGTGTGGCCCTCGGGAAGCAGCCCCCACTCGTTGAAGCGTGGCATCTTCTCGGCGAAGGTCCTCCCATTCGGGTAGTTGTACAAGGGACGTCCCTCAGGAGGAAGCGCGGCAGGCGCCTCGCCGGTCAGGACGTGGAGCACCTCGCGCAACGTATTGGAGGGGAGCGAAGGCACCTGAAGCCTCATGGAATCATCAGGGCCGGTGAAGGCTCACATTGGGCGAGAGTGGCGCTGGAGGGGAGCGATGCGCCGTCGGACGAATTCCCTCACCACCATCGCCATCGTCACCCGCGCCTCCTTCAGCTTGGCTAGCCTGGTCAAGACCTGCAGGAGCCGCAGGTTAGCAAGCTCCACATGCTCCCAGCCAAAACTCGGTTCCGCCGGCGCCGACGGGATCAGGAGCAGGGGGCTGTACGCAGCGGCATCGACATACACCCATTGCTTTCGGAACCCCTCCATGTCCGGGCGGAGCATGGTCTCGATGCAGGAGCCCGCAGTCACCACCGCCGCGCGGAGTGACACGCACCCCGAGCGTTGCCTGCCGGCAACTTTCTGAAGGGAGAAGAAGTGGCGGAGCAGAGCCACGGACGGGGCGACACCCACAAAGGCTTCGCACAAGAACGCGAAGCCGGAAAGAAGAACAATGGACCCGGTGTCAAGGTGCAGCGCATGGATCTGATACTGCGTAAGCACGACATTGAAGAAATTTGAGAATGGAGGCAGCAGGCCCGAGAAGATGGTGTGAAGATGGAGGGGGTTGTTGGTGGCCTCCATGTCAGCCAGAGTCCGGGAGGCAGGCCAGATCTTTGTCGCCTTCCACTCGTTGGAATCGGCGGCGATTGCGTGCCGGACCTTATCCAGCCCCTCGTGGTTGATCACTGTGGACCGGCCCAGCGCTGGTTCCGGCCCCGGCGAGGGCTTCGCCGCCACAGGGGTCTTTCCCTTCTTCTTCCTAGGAGCCATGGCGGCAAGGTGGATTGGAGCTATCGTGAAATCTGGCAAAGAGGACGCAAGTCTACGAGGGGGAGAAGAAGCAGAGGGCAAGCGCGCAGCAGGGCAATGATGGCTCGGATGTGAGTACCAGGTAGTTGTCAGGTCGGGCAGTTGCCGAGGCGGCATGGGGAAGAGGATACGCCCACGTCCCGTCAAGCGCCATGCATCAGTCTAGCCCACGGGCAATTGGGGCCCGCAGCGCTTCGCCCTTGCCCTTTGGCTTCGCCTCGAAGCCAAGCCCAAGCGCGCCTTGGGCCCGGGGGCCACTGTCGGTGTTCTGGGAACTAGGGTACCCAGACTTGCGTGCCTGCGGCCCATGGCATGGCTCCCTCAACAGCCTGGTACGGCCCACCTCCAAGTTCGCCAAGACAAGACCCTCGCGAGGACCCCCTAGCATCGCAAGGCGGACGACACCAAGACCTCTGGAGGGGGCGGCCGCCCCAGGCTGCCTCCCGAGGAGTGGAGATTTCTATGCAAGTACCAGCCTCATGAGGTTGCGATGATGCAAGCCATGACGACCAAGGCCAGGCGGGCGCCAGCGGGCGCAGAGGAGGCAGTTTCCTCTTTGGTGCTAAGGAGGCATAGACAGGCATGGGTTCCCGAGGAATCTACCAAAGGTTTCCATTCTGGCGCTACAAGACCAAGACCACTAGCACGGCAGGACGGATGTCATCGCCGAGCCCACCGCTGCGTCATGACCAGAAGCTTTGCAGGAGAAGTCCACCTTTCGTCAGGATAAGATGTACTACTTGTCCCCTTTCAAATTGGCCACTGTGGGATCCCTTCCCGCCTATGTTTTGGGGGAAGAGGACCGAGGCCACCATAAAGATAGGTTAGCTACCACCGTAGAAGGGGTCGATTCATTCTCACCCCCGAGCCCTCGCGAGGTTGTTCATCCTCAGCCCCTCGTGAGGCCAATCCACCACAAAGCAGGAGTAGGGTTTTACACCGCAAGGTGGCCCAAACCTGGGTAAACTACCGTGTCCATCTTCTTCATTGTTCACGCGAGTCCGGCTAGGCTAGGCTATGGGGTGATGGGTTGGTAGGCTTGAGAGGTTGAGTTCTTCACACACGCCCCAGAGTTCAAACCTTCTTGGGTCTGCGGAGCCCTGAATCCGACATAGACCAAGTACTCAGTGGAGGTGCATATCACATCCGAGACCCTGCGGACAACAAACTGGAGTCAAATCCTTGGAACACCACCCTACTCCGACAATTTCATGGTTAACCACAGCCACCCCGACTCACCCTTCACCAACATTTTAGTAAACACTAAATTTCATTTTCTTTTAAGTGATTAAAAGCCTCTTTTTTAGAAGTCATGCTTGGTCGATTCAAAGTGACGTACTCACATCGGACACCCATTAAGTGTACGGCATATACTATGCCACTGGTTTTCTTTTTTCGAAACCCTAGTGTATCTTTATCACCGTCGGTGCCTCCTCTCGAATACAGTCTTTTTTTCTTTATATGCATCAACTTGCTTTAAGTTTTGACCAAGCTGGGTTGCCTCGCTCCTATGATTACCCCTTAAATTCCCGATCATTCAGCTAAGGGGTAAAGGGAGCACCTCTGCGATTGTTGCTACCAGGTCAACCGGATTCGCACCTCAGACGGGTGAAGCCGAAAGCTAGCGTTCTTAAGAAAATAGTTGGTCGGCAACGATGGAAGGAGTACTCATTTATACATGAAAGTAATCGGGGGCTTTATGATCACCTTGGATGTATATACTTCGCTTGATCAGGCAGATCGTCGTGATCACACATGATCACCTAAGAAAAGAAACCGTTGGAAGAACTATTTTCTTGGAAGATGTTTCTTTTGCTTAAACAGAATATAACATACGCACTGGTTCACTTTGTTTTTCGAACCCCATAGCCGGATTGCCTTGCTTTCCAAAATACCTGGTTCGCTTGTTCGGATCAGAAGTAGGAAGCACTCCTCGGCCCATGGCCAAGGTGGGAGAAGTGGAAGGCTAGCTAACAAAGTTTGTATAACAGCTGTAGTTTGAATGACGTAAAGTATATCAATACGTAGAGTCATTACACATATCCTAAAACTTATCAAGCCCATCTATTAATGATTTAAGAGGATCTTCAATAGAAGATATATATATATATATATATATATATATATATATATATATATATATATATATATGCAAAAATAACTAACTTTTGCATTTCCGAGAGCCAAAAACACCTCTCCAACAGATGGTGTAGATGCAAAAAATATTACATCTCCACCTCCCGGAGATGTAAACCACAACACCTCGTGTTGCAAATTTGCATCTCCACCAATAGGAGATGTAAAAACACAACTGCCCAACTACCGTTCCATTCTCTTCCGCGCGACCAGCCGCCACCCGCCCAATTCCGCCACCGGCCGAATCGCACCAAATCGCCGCCGCCGGGCCCGCCGCGACTTCGGCCCCCCCACCTGCCCCCCGCCACCTGCCTACCGTCTCCGAAGTTCCTCCGTCGTCAGCCGCCACTAATTTCCACTGCCCATTGCCGCTCCTCCGCCAACCCTCGGCCGCCACCTCCCCTCCGCCAGCCCTCGGCCGTCGCTCGAGTCGCCCCGCCCCCACCCCGCTGGCCGACGCCACCGCTCCGACCGAGCCCGACACCGACACCGCCCGACCTCGCCCAACAACCTCCTCGCCCCGCGTCGTCCGCTCCATCGCCGTTGCCCGACCTCGCCGCCCCTGCGCTGTCTGCCCTGCCCCGCGCCGTCCGCCCCATCACCGCCGTCCGACCTCGCCGCCCCCACTTCGTCCGCCCCATCGCTGCTGCTTCGCGCCCACCTCCGTTCCAACCTCGCTCGACCCCGCCACCGCCCGACCTCGCCGCCCCCATGTTGTCTGCCCCGTTGCCGCCGCCCGACCTCGCCGCCCCCTCAAATGAATTACTAGTTGAAATATAGTTTTTACATCTCCATTTGCATCTTCTATTGGAGTATCTGTTTTACATCTCCGTTTTGCATCGTCTATTGGAGT
This sequence comes from Thinopyrum elongatum, assembly GCA_011799875.1. Lineage (NCBI taxonomy): Eukaryota > Viridiplantae > Streptophyta > Magnoliopsida > Poales > Poaceae > Thinopyrum > Thinopyrum elongatum. The sequence goes on along the minus strand of CM022301.1, from coordinate 447,597,426 downwards.
TGACCCTTTTTTGGAGATGCAAAAAGCACTTTTTGAAGATGTAAATTTTTACATCTCCTGTTTTACATCTCCAAATTTGCATCTTCTATTGGAGATGCTCTAAGGGAACAGTCCTGCTACGAAAAGCAGGCGGCGGGCATCACGACATCATATGCGAGACCGGTCGGCACCTCTTTCCCGTCGAGACCAACGGGGCCCACCTTGGCAGATGCTCTGTCTTCGCCTTTGTATATCGTGTCTTGACCATGGCCCATGCCTCCCGTGCTTCTTCCTGGCAGGCTGATATCTTCCAAGCCTGCAAAAGGCGTTGCGCCCCTTTGAGACGTTCGGCGAGCTCGGACATTCACTCGGGCTTTTTTTCCTCGGGCCATAGAGCTCTACACATGGCATTCATCGCCTTTTGAGCCCTTTCATGTTCTGCAGTTAGCTGCACAAGAACGTCTTTGTGCGCTTCGTCGAGGTCTTCTCTCGGCTGATGATACGTCTCCAATGTATCTATAATTTTTTATTGTTTCATGCGATTATAGTATCAATCTTGGATGTTTTTTTGCAATTATATATCATTTTCTGGGACTAACCTATTAACCCAGTCCCAAGTGTCAGTTGTTGTTTTCTGCCTGTTTTTGGTTTTCCAGGAAATCTGTACCAAACGAAGTCCAAATGCCATGAAACTTTTTGACAATTTTTTCTAGACAAGATAGACCCTAGAAGCTTCGGGAGGAGACCAGAAGGCAAACGAGTAGATGGCAAGGCACTAGGGCACGCCCTAGTACCTTGTGGGTCCCTCGGGGCTCCATTTGACCTAATTCCAGCTCTATAAATTCTCTAAAATTGGGAAACCAACAGAGAGCCACCCAAAATACTTTTTCCACCACCGTAAGTTTCTGTTCTTCCACGATCCATCTGGAGGCCTTTTCCGGTACTCTGCCAGAGGGGGAATAGATCACGGAGGGCTTCTACATCAACCTTGCTGCCCTTCCGATGATATGTGAGTAGTTTACCATAGACCTATGGGCCCATAGCTAGTAGCTAGATGGCTTCTTCTCTCTCTTTGATCTCCAATACAATGTTCTCCTCTATGTTCTTGGAGTTCTATTCGATGTAATCTTCTTCTGCGGTGTGTTTGTTGGGATCCGATGAATTGTGGGTTGATGATCAGATTATTCATGAATATTAACTGAGTCTTCTCTGAATTCTTTTATGCATGATTATTATAGCTTTGTATTTCTCTCCGATCTATTCGTTTGGTTTGGCCAAATAGATTGATTTATCTTGCAATGGGAGAGGTGCTTTGTAATGGGTTCAATCTTGCGGTGCTCTATATCCCAGTGACAAAGTAGGGGACAAGACACGTATTTGTATTGTTGTCATTAAGGGGAAAATGACGGGGTTTATTCATATTTATTTGATTTACTTTGTCTACATCATGTCATCTTGCTTACGGCGTTACTTCATTTCTTATGAACTTCATACTCCAGATGCATGATAGATAATGGTGGATGGGTGGAGTAATAGTAGTAGATGCAGGCAGGAGTCGATCTACTTGTCTCGGACGTGATGCCTATATACATGATCATTACCTTGAATGTCGTCATAACTATGCGCTTTTCTATCAATTGCCCAACAATAATTTGTTTACCCATCGTATGTTTTTTGTTCGAGAGAGAAGCCTCTAGTGAAAAACTATGGCCCCGAGGTCTACCTTTACCATATATTAAAATCCAAAAATACATATCTGCAATTTATTTACCATTATTTTATTTTGTGTTTTATATTATCTATCTATCACTATCATATTTGATCCTTGCAAATAACCGCCAAGGGGATTGACAACCCCCTTGATCTCGTTGGGTGCAAGTATTTGCTCTTTTGTGTGTAGGTGTTGTTAACAAGGTTTCGCGTGGTTCTCCTACTGGATCGATAACCTTGGTTCTTAACTGAGGGAAATACTTATCTCTACTGTACTGCATCATCCTCTCCTCTTCAAGGAAGTCCCAACGCAGCTCACAAGTAGTAGGAAGAAATTCTGGCGCCGTTGCCGGGGAGACATTCATGGAGCGACGGGGCGGTCAGTGATAACCCACAAGTATAGGGGATCGCAACAGTTTTTGAGGGTAGAGTATTCAACCCAAATTTATTGATTCGACACAAGGGGAGCCAAAGAATATTCACGAGTATTAGCAGCTGAGTTGCCAATTCAACCACACCTGAAATACTTAATATCTGCAGCAAAGTTTGTAGTAGCAAAGTAGTATGGAAGTAACGGTAACGGTGGCAAAAGTAACAGTAGCAACGGCAAAGTAACTTAGCAAAGATCAATATGTAAAAAGCTCATAGGCATCGGATCAGTAATGGATAATTATGTCGGATGGCATTCATCATGCAACAGTTATAACCTAGTGTCGGTGTCAAAACCGGCAGACCTTGGGGTAGGGGGTCCCGAGCTGTGGATCTAAGGTCGATGGGGAACAAGGGACGATGAACACAATGTTTACCCAGGTTCGGGCCCTCTCGAAGAGGTAATACCCTACGTCCTGCTTGATTGTATTGGATGTATTGTATGGTTATAGAGTAGATCTACCTCGAGATCAGCATGAGCTAAACCCTAAGGCAATGAGGTGATGAATATAGCTCTAGCCCTAAAGACTACAACCCTCGATTTATATAGACACCTGTAGGGTTAGGGTTACCAAAGATAGATTACAATAAGGGATAAAGGGATCCTATGCATTCTTAACATGGAGGGCACACCATGGCTTCATAGATCTCCCGTCACTATACGGCTTCTACAGTCCGGCCCATGTTCAATGGGCCGGCACCCCGAGGACCCCTTAGTCCAGGACTCCCTGAGTAGCCCTCGAACTTGCCTCCAACGCCGGGGATCGTCCTCTAGAATCTTTACACCATCGGCTTGCGAGACGAGTTCTTCCATTCCTTTATTCAGTTTGGAGCGGAACACTATCCGGAGCCCGAACTAATGTACTCGGGCCCAGACAGTTTCAAAATTCTGGGATCCGAAGATATCTTGAGATTGAGGTGGGACCATCCGAGTTTAATGCCATTCCTCGGGGCAAGGGCTTCGCGCACCTTTTCAGAAGGCGTGCGGGCCAATGCCATCCTTCCACGAGCCCGTCCTTCCAGCTTCACGATGAGACGCATATTTATAGATCCAAAGGTGCGGGGGACAGCTTACCTCCTCCCCTTCACAAAAACGACACTGAAGAAATTCCACGACGCCATGGCCGACCTCCCAGGTTCATCCTCGTGCCCACACGGCCTGCTCCCAGGCGATTGGTCGACCTGTTCAGTTTCGCACCTTCATCTGAGGCGCTTGTAGACACAGTGCTTCCTCCCTCCGGCTGATTTGGTCCCAGTCTGTGCCGGTCTCATCTCCGTCGATGGCTGCGCCCTTGCCGAGAACTCCCCCGCTCCGAGCAAGGAAGAGAGGGTATGTCTCGTGCCCTTCCTTCTAAGAGGTTTGGGCTTTCCCATCCATCCCTTCTTACGGGATTTGCTGGAGTTTTATGGGATCCAGCTCCACAACCTCACCCCGGGGTCCATATTGCACATCTCGGGCTTTGTAGCCCTTTGCGAGATATTTTTGAGTTGCGAGGCCCACTTCGATTTGTGGAGGAAGTACTTTTGTCTTGTCCCTCACCACCGGGGGGGATCCATATTCGAGGTGGGCGACGCCGAAGTATGGCGTATAGCTGGGACAGGGTACCCAATTGGAACCCCAAGAAAAGATCCCGAAGGATGGACCTCGGAGTGGTTTTATATTGAAGACGTCCTCCTCATCGACCCAATTCGGCAAGGGTTTCCCGAATAATCAAACGACCCGCCTATAAAGCAGTTCAACTGGCGGCCCAAAAGCCCTTCCCAACATGATAGCGAAGAGGTGCGTTCATTGGCGGCCAAGATCAGGCTGCTAACTAGCAGTAAGCTGACCATGATCGAAGTGATGGCCATTGCTATTACCCGATGCGTGCAACCCCTCCAGCAACGGGGTCATCCTTTATGGTGCTATAACGGGACCAATGACGTAACCCGCTACCAGCGACAACGGCTAGACAATAAGGCGGCTCTGGCCAAAATATTGGCCGATCTCTTCAAGGGAGAGGAAGCAGATTTTGCTTGAATGAGTATTCGGGAAGGCTGCTCCAGATACAATCCGGCAGACTGGGTAAGCCACAATCCATTGTTTTGAGCTCACAGACTGGGTAAGCCCGAATTCTAATTGATTGTAATTTGAACAGGGATGGAGGCGTCAAGTTGCATCCATTAGTTGCCCTCCTCCTCAACCGGAGGATCATTCCCGTGACGACGATCCTGGGTATCATGATGACCTAGAGACGTCGATTGATTTTGAAGATGGGGTTTTTTATCAGGAGAGCCTTGATGGCGCCAAGGTCGCTCTAACAACCGATCATCCTGGGGCTCTTCCCTCTTCCACAGTAAGTGAAAAGAAGACCCTCTCCTGAACCGGGCGCTCATCTCGCGCTATTCCCCATGTGCTAACTTCTGCTCCCAAGGGTCGCCGCACTACGCGTCGGACCGTCTTGGGGGGAGCGTGGACCACGCCAGCTTCGGCCCCTAACGGGGGATCAAAGTAGAAGGCTTCCGCCGAAGCGGAAGCACCTGCTTCCTCGACCCAGAGGTGACGTATTTCGGAATTACAGCGAGGGTTGCTTCTAATATCTTTTTATTAAAACTTGCTTAATTTTGCAGAAGACGTGTACCCCTGCATCAGTCCGAAGATTCCCCGGGTGCCCTGAATCGCAACCCCGGTCCTAAGTCGTCGGTACGAGCCGGAGCTTCCTCCGAACACGCGGCAGCCGGCGTGCCTCTTGCGGATTCCGATGATGTTTAGGTTACCAACTCCGAAGTAGAGAGCATGATGAATCATCGCCGTCGGAGGGAAACTTTACGCCATACTGTAACACCCCAAAAATTTAATCATGTTTTTACTAAATAAAAATTTGGCCAGAAATAAAATTTTGAATTATATTAAGTCTTTTGTTATTTTCAAAGTATTTTCTGCCCTCTGTTTTTTCAATATTCTTCCCGCCATATAGAAATTTTGAAAATAATGTTGTGGCTTTGGGAGTTTTCTTAAACCATTTCATTATTACTTTAACAACAGTAGGAATCATTTTCATAATAAAATTTTGCCCAAAACAATTCTTTTAACAGCATTTTCAATTCTTTAAATGCCTCCGTTGCACTACAACCACTTTAATTAATTCTTTTAAAATTCCACAAAAATTATGTGAGGTCATGTGTTGCCTATGGATCACTTCTATGCAAAAACCCAACTTGGTGTTTCAAAATTTTTGAGTAAACCAACCTCTTTTTGATTCTGTCCATTCCCTAGGTTATAACTACAAACCCTATTTTCCTTGCTCCATTAATTCTAAATTTTTTCCCACTTACTGTCCTTCCAACCAAACCCTTAAGTCCAAAATTTTAGCTCCATTGGAATCCTTTTAGTTCACCAAATAATGCCCTCCAGTTTCTGTCCAGAAATGGTTTTCTCAAAAACTTGCACTATCAAGATTTTTATTTTTCCAAACTAACCTTGCCATCCTAGTTTGCACCTAAAGATACCCCAACCTGGTAATTTTGGTGACTAGAGTAGTCCCCTAGGTGGCCTTGGCATTTTGTCAAACACCTAGAGTGCATGGCATAATTTGGCAAAGTTTTTATCATGCACTGCACACCTGCTTCCCTTGCCATTTCAACATGTCCACCAGTCTTGCCATCTAAAGGACCCCCACCCTGCTAAGTCTCCCTTGCAACCAACTCTTCTGTGCATTTCCTCGAGCACGCTGTGCACTTGCACAGAGCGTGTCCAGAGCATGCGTTCTGCAGCCTCTGGCATCAAGCCCTGCCGCTTCCCCGCTGCTCCTCCCGCACGCCTGAGTCTTCCACTAGACCCCGCCGTCCACGCTAAGCATCTCCGACAACCTCCCCTGGCCTCTAGTGTCGTCCACCACCGACCACCGCCGCCGCCGTGGACTTCGGCTCGGACACGCCACCACATGGCCAAATCCGAGGCCGCCAGCTTGCCCCGCCTTAACCACCAGCCACCGACCTCATCCACAGTCGCTGACCCCGCCGACCACTCCACCGTCCTCACTGGCCTCAACCACCGCCATGAATGTCCGCCGCCGTATCGGGTGGATAAGGCCGCGATGAACCGACCTCCTACGGCCTATAAAAGCCATCCTCGAGCTCGTATCATGGATGGCATAATTTTCTACCTCCCTCACAAGTCCTCCAGTGCACCCAAAAAAGCTCGGGAAAGCCGTCTTCCTTGTCTCCGGCCAAGACGTCCGCCATCACTTCCCCGGCGATTCCGGGGCCATCAGTGCTTCCCCTCCCCATTTCACTTCAGCACCAGTCTCCAGGAGCACCCGTTGATCTCTTCCCCCTATCAATTTCACTTGGGAGCCGCTGCAGGCGAAACCCCTCTTCCACCCGACGACCTCCTCCGCCATGGCTGAAGCCCTGCTCCACTTAAGCTTCCCCAGCAACCCTTTTCACTTCCCACGGATGTGGAACCTTCCCCTGAACCCATCCATATACTGAGCATCGCCGGAGATGACCTACAGCGCCAGGAATCGTCGCCGGCACGCTCGCTGACGTCTCCGCAGGAGGAAGACGACGACCCCAGTCAAACCTGACTGGTGGTCCCGCGGGATCCACCGTCAGTGACTGAAGGTCACGCCGAGTCGGCCGCTCCTTTGGGCTCGGCCCAATAGCGTTGTATTGCTGGGCCTCGCACAGTGCACGCCTCTGTCAGTGGGAATTTCCCTGTCCCTTTTCTTTTAACCAGAGACTTAATTAATTTCCATAGAATTCATTTTACACTCAAATCTGATGATTCAAATTTCTAAATACTTCTAAAATCATTCCCTATTACTTAAGCCTAGGTGAACATTTTTCCCAAACTCTTTTTTCTACTGGATATTTTAAATAGTCCATTTCTTTAATTATTTTAGCTTAGAAACTCTCTAAGTAATTCATATTAACTCCAATTAAATTGATTATTTTTTCTATATGTTAAATTTTCCATATAGTTTATTTTAGTATTTATTTCAAAAATATTTGAAACAATTTTTGGCATTGTTTTTGCTATATGTGGTAATTCAAATATTTTTGAAAATAGGAAATGGAGGGAAGATAAAGTTTTCAAACTTTTTGAGTGCAACCAACACCCCTGCATGCTCAAGGCAAGCATCTTGAACACTTGATATGGTGATTGCATGGTTGAATTATTTGCAAGAATAATTAAGTCATGAGTATGTTGAATTCGAATAAATTTTGCATATAGCTAGTTATGCATGCATGAGTCCTTGATGATATTGCATCTGCATGAAGTATGAATAAGGATGGTCACTTTCACTTGTCACATATGTCTATGTGATTCAGACTAATCTGCAGGAAAGAATCAGTCACAAGAAAAGTGACCGTGAGACTGAAATCTCGTTGAGACGAGAATGAATCATAAGGGCATGTTGGGACATGCAAGATGGTGACCCTGTTGGGGGCCACCAAGGAAATATATTGTGCTAATCACTGCAGGAAATATTTGAGCCTCCTGAGTCGACCGTAGATCGAGTCTTGTTCCGGTAACCCCCATACTTGATTCGTGCTGCCACTTGTCCCTGCCACAGGTGGGGTATGGTTCAGTAAGTTGTTAACCCCTTTCCGTGCACACACCACATAGAGGGCTACGATGAGGGTTTCCATGTTGGTGGACTAAATCCTGTCATCGGGTCAGGGGGCATGGGTGTTTCCAGTTGTGACTGAGAGGGGGGCACCCCTTGTAATCTGCGCGTATGAATAGTGATCCCATGCAGGACGTTGGTCTCTCCGTCTTAAAGTTTTTCTTGAATGATGCTTTGGGTGATTCCTGGCATCCGGAAAGTTAATCTGGTGTGTGCTGGTCAGGTGTGTTTTCAACCTAAAGACCGTAATAGGAATTAGTTAGTGTCACGGTACTGACTAAAGAATCATTTACTTGTGGGTAAAGAGTACACCCTCTGCAGAGTTAAAACCTATTCGAATAGCCGTGTCCGCGGTTAAGGGCTACAGTCTGGGTTGGTCAAGTGTCGGTCTTAGTGTCGGTCTTCAGAGGAAATAATTAAAATGTGCCTGAATTATTTTGCAGGATAATTATTGTCACCCTGATGCTACCATGAATATTTTTGCTATGCATATTAATATTATTGTGGTTATGCATATTATTGTGGACTAACCCGTTTCTCTTATTTTATTTTCCTGAGTGTCTCAGGGGCTGGCTAGACTACCCCGGGCACTCAATTTTATTTTCAAGACCTCTCGTGGCGTCTCTCGAGTTAACAGGCGGTTTATCCTGCCACTACTCTTGTGGACACTCGATTGGCATTTCTCTTCAAGTCCGACTGTGGCGTCACTTGACACCCGACTGGCATTTCTCTTCAAGTCTGACCGTGGCGTCACTTGACACCCGACTGGCATTTCTCTTCAAGTCCGACCGTGGCGTCACTTGACACCCGACTGGCATTTCTCTTCAAGTCCGACCGTGGCGTCACTTGACACCCGACTGGCATTTCTTTTTTTTCTTTTTTTTAATGTCACTTGGGCTGGCTAGACTACCCGTGGCATTCATTTGCGTTATTTCTGACAAGTTTGATCATGACTAACATGCTTTATTTACTCCCGTATCATTTTATAATTGTCATGTCATGACCAAGATTTTAGTCAGCATGAGCAAGTTAGCATGATCCAACATGAGCATATGCAATTGTCATATCTTTTGTTCATTATGTTTGCGAGTACATTCAAATGTACTCACAGGCTTGTCCCTGGCTATTGTCTTGGCCAGATCATATTTCAGAGAGGAGCACCACGAAGCCCCCGCAACCTAGGAATTAGGGATAGCAGCCACGCGAGATAGGAGTTATCCAGGTCAGCTGTTCCTGTGGGAATGGAGCCCCATCGACGCTGGAGTACCACGAGTCATTTCCGTCATGCACCACCGGAATCCCTGTTGTATCATTAGACCTTTATGGTCTTGTATCCAATTCTTGTAATATCTTGGTAATTCTATAACAAGGACATGTCCACCAGTAACAGTAATCCTGGGATGGTGATGACACGAGGGGTTAATTTCTGGGATATCGTGTCCCGGCCCTGACACATATTGCCTTTGCCGACCAGGAATTTAGTGCCTTTAATTCGGTGGACGCATACCTTGGAGCGGCCCGGACAAGTCTTGAAGGGATCGCCGGTCTATTTGCCGCCAGAATGGAGGTGTGTAACTAAAATGGCTTGAAAGCAGATCATGTTCCTTAGCCAACTAGCCCCCTAGCCTTAATTTGGGCGGGATGACCGAGTTAAGGGCTTCTAACGATATTATTTTTTATAGGCCACAAGAGAGGAGAGCAAGAAGTTGTCCGAGGACCTTGAGGTGAGCCGGACACAGTTGGTTGATGCCAAGGCCGAACTGGATGCGGCTCGAAAAGCCAGCAGCGGATTGTCCGGTAAGTAGAAAGAACTTTTTCCCAACGCGTAGAAAGATATACGGTGTATTCTATGCATTAACACCTTGTTTTCTCCATGTAGCCGTGGAGGCCGTAGGCGGGTTGTGGAAGGAGCTAGAGGCTGGTAAATGAGTGCTGACGCGAAGTCAGGAGAAGAAAAATGAGCTCAAGTAAGAGAATCGGCGGAAAGCCGAGGAAATTGAGAGCTTGAAAACTCAGCTGGCGCAAGCCTTGGAGGAAAACCAGAAGCTGATAGGTGGCATATTTGGTCAGCACTGATCTGATCGGTACGTTGGTCCAGTACCATTGGTGTGTTAATGATGATATGCAACACCTGCTTGCTAGGTCTCCTAACTGGGCGGCCCGAGGAAGAAGTCAGCACCCATGACGGGAACCTTTTAAAGGAGCTGTCGAAGACCTACGAGAGGGCCCGGAAGGCCATGAAAAGTATGGCGAAGGCATTATGGCCGTCAGAGGTGCCGCCAAAGAGCATGGCCGAACTAGCTAGTCGCTTTAAAGGAGCTCGGCGAAGGTTTGAATTATGGAAGATCTCGTCTTGCCGAGAAGGAGCGCGCAAGGCGTGGGCTTTGGTAAAGACCCGTTTCACCAAGCTGGACCTGGAGCATATGGCCCGAGTTGGTCCAGTGGGCCTTGATGGACAAGAGATACCTCTGAGCTTGGTGTATGATGATGTGATGCTGGCCGCTCGTCATTCTTAGAAGGATTGCGCTTTAGAGCAATTGATAGACAATGTGGATCAAGAGTAGCTTTGTCAATTCTATGTATCTATGTACTGTACATTTACCGAGCTCAATCCGCGGTCTTATTTTTAAAAGAATGTTGTCATAACCGGCCATCGGCTTCTACCTCCATGATCAGTGATCGGGAAGTGTTCCGTACTACGTGCCGTGGGAAACAAGGCAGCACTTCGGGAATCAGGCAATCCGGCCATTTGGCTCGAACAGACGAAACATGTGCGGAGAGTTATGTTATATTACTGTTTGATGTAAGAAACATCTTCCGATGAAAATAGTTCCTCCAAAGGTTCCTTTCTTTGGGTAAATTTATAGTCCGGATACATGAAATCAACGGAGACCAATGGCTGCGAAAAAAAACCTGGTGATAAGCGCGAGGCTATATTCACTTCCCTTAGGCCGACTTATTGTATTCTGTATTAACGCTAGCTTTCGGCTTCACCCGTCTGAGGTACGGTCCCGGATGACCCGGTCGTAACAATCGCAAAGGTGCTCCCTTTACTCCCTAGCCGAACAATCAAAAACATAGGGGTAAACACAGGAGCCAGGCAACCCAGCTTGGCAAAGATCTTAGGTCAAATAAGTGCATATGTTGGCTTGAAAGATATGAGAAGGCTGCAAACGAAATGAATGCGATGTATACTGATTATATTATTCGGCTCCTCTAAGGGAGCCCCCATGCAAAGCTGGGTGTTACATTCCATGATGTATATGGTATTGGCTTGGTATGGTTCGGTTCAGCCGAACACCTGCCATGTTAAGAAAAATAAAAAGAAGGAACAAAGAGAGGTGAGGATGTATGCGGGTGACAATGTCTAACTCAGGCGTAAAAGCGCCGCAGCCGGGCTGCGTTCCACAGGTTCGGCTCAAGGCGATCATTGGACGGGCGGCGAAGGCGGTATGCTCCTCCTGCTAGTACTTCGTCGATGATGTACAGACCCTCCCATTTGGGCGAGAGCTTATGCTTCAGTTTTTCGGGGAGCCGGAGGACGAGGTCGCCCATGTTGTATGTCTTCGCCCGGACTTCGTGGTTTTGGTAGCGCCGTGCTTGCTACTGATAAAGTGTGGATTGAGCCCGAGCTATATCCTGTTCTCCTTCAAGAGCGTCCAAGTCGTCCTCCCGATCCAACTTGGCTTCCTTTTCTTCGTACATGCGCACTCGAGGCGCGTCGTGGATGATATCGCATGGGAGAACGGCTTTCGCATCGTATACCATAAAAAATGGTGTGTATCCGATTGACCGGTTAGGAGTAGTGCACAACCCCCATAATACGGAATCGAGTTCCTTGACCCAATGGCAGTCTGATTGTTCAAGTGATCGGACCAGGCGGGGCTTGATGCCGCTCATAATGAGCCCGCTGGCCCGTTCGACCTGTCCATTGGTCTGTGGGTGGTACACTGAAGCGTAATCGAGCTTAATGCCCATCTTGCCGCACCAGTCCTTGACTTCCTGGGCGGTGAAGTTGGTACTGTTATCGGTAATTATGCTGTGGGGGACACCATAACGGTGTACGTCGTCGGATAAGAATTCGACAACAGGTCCGGATTCTGCCGAAGTGACGGGCCTTGCCTCAATCCACTTGGTGAATTTATCGAGCATGACCAATAGGTACTTCTTTTTCTTTGTGCCCCCTTTGAGTGGCCCGACCATGTCGAGACCCCAGACCACGAAAGGCCATGTTATAGGTATTGTCCGAAGGGCTGTGGGGGGCATGTGGCTTTGATTTGCGAACAGCTGACATCCAACGCAACATCGGACGAAAGCCCGGGCATCTTCATGAGCGGTAGGCCAAAAGAATCCTGCTCAGAAAGCCTTGCTGACCAAGGCCCGAGCTGCTGCGTGGTAGCCGCCCATGCCCGCATGTATTTCTTCCAGGAGTTGACGCCCCTCTTGTTCAGAGATGCACCTTCGCAAGATTCCTGTGGTGCTTTTCTTGTAAAGCTCGCCCTCATGGACCTTGTATGCTTTGGAACACTGGACTATACGTCGTGCCTACGTCTGGTCCTTCGGGAGTTGTTGCCGAGTGAGGTAGGCGAGCAGAGGTTCTGTCCAGGGGGCAATTATGGCCATGATTTCATGGGCGAAAGGTGTTTCTTCGAGTGTGGAGCCGCCAATGATATGCTCGTCGAGCTCCTTGTCCGGGGAGGCATTGTGAGCGGGCTCATTGACTAGTGCGCCGGCGTCACCATCCTGGCATACTACGGAGGGCTTGAAGAGCCGCTCGAGGAAAGTGTTTTTAGGAACCGGGTCGCGCTTGGCGCCCATGCGGGCGAGTACGTCCGTGGCTTGGTTGCTGTCCCTAGAGACATGATGGAATTCTAGGCCCTCGAATCGGGCCGATATCCGGAGAACCGCATTTCTGTATGCCACCATCTTGGGGTCCTTGGTGTTGAATTCGCCGTTGACTTGAGACATAGCTAGGTTTGAATCTCCCCTTACTTCGAGGCACTGTACCCCTATTAACATGGCCAGACGAAGACCATGTAGTAGTGCTTCATATTCGGTTGCGTTGTTGGAGTCCGTGTACATTATTTGTAGGACATACCGAACAGTGTCGCCTGTAGGGGAGATCAGGATGACCCCAGCCCCCAGTCCGGCTAACATTTTTGAGCCATCGAAATACATCGTCTAGTGCGAATATGTGATGTATTCTCGAGGTAGTTCGGCTTCAGTCCATTCGTGTAACACCCCAAAAATCGGGTTATCGTTTTTGTGCTGTTATTCCTTCCTAGCTTTTCACTCCCAAATTTTTTCCTCTGGAATCTGGTGAGTGACCAGGTGAATCCAAACAATCCTCAGCCCCTCAGTGCATTTCCATGCTCTTGTGCCAGTCAAGTTCCCGTATGTAAACCCCGAACCTCATTTAAACCCTAGTTCCAAAATATCGGAACTAGAAATCCTGCCTTTGTGTTTACAAAGGAGCTATCATTTTTCTTGCTCAGTTGATCCTCCCAAAATTCCCAGAGATCCTCCTTTACTCATAAACCTTAGATGTGCAAGAATATTGCTAAGTCATATGCAATATTTCTCATCTAGAATTAATTCCTTTTTCTGCCTTTCCGAGGAATTAAATCCAGGAAAATATCTATTCATCTCCAAAGTTCATGAAAACTTGTGGAGATATTCTTTGTGATCATATTAAGCTCACATAAAAATATTGGCCATAATAAAATAGGGGAAATTGCATTTTCCTATTTTAAGCCAATATTTCCATTTGGGGCCTTTCCAAAGGAACTACCATTTTGGTAGTTAGGAAAAATTCCAAATAATTTGTGGAGCTTGTCCTATCCCTATCTTCACCATTTCCATCAAAATCACAAGTTCCACCCATTAAATTTTGAGCACAACATCACTTTGCAAATTCTGTCCAGATTTCTAGTTTGCAAGGGAAGTACTTGATTCCTTGATCTCCTTGGGATGAAATTTTGCAGGGTGATTCATTATGATATATTACCCTTGGACACCAAAAATCAGCTCAATTCATCAAGCCAATCTTCTTCTATAATTTTCTTAAGTTTCTGTTCAGATTACACCATTGTGAAGGAAGTACCTTCATAGATGATCAAAATGAGCTGAAATTTTTCCATCTATCTCTCATGATCATATCATTGCTGCCCACAAAAACTCAGCTCATGCAAGCTAGCTAATCTTCCTCAGTAAAACATTTAAGTTTCTATCCAGATCGGAGCACTGTGAAGGAAGTACCATTTTTATCTATGCCAATGGTATGAAATTTTTACAGTGCCTCCATATGCCTAAATTATTGGTCTCCACCAAATTTGGGCCATTTAACCCCAGCATTCCCATCTTCATTTCTGGATAGTGGGCAAGGTTACAAAGAAAGTACCCTCTAGCTTTGCCCATTTGAGCTGAAACTTTGCCAAATTGGTCACCTTAATGTATGATTGACCTCTGCCCAAGATCAGGCCAAGAGGAGCATTGTGGTCGCCACTGCACATATCAAACACATTGCTGCCAGAAGTGTTTGATCCAGGGTGTGGTCACACCAGAGCTCCCTGTTCCTGATTGAGGGGTCAACTCAGCTTAGGGAAGATTGGAGAGCATAGTGGACATTGTTTGGCAGCAAGCGGGGCGTGCCAACTCCGTGGCCACGTGGTGACCATCGGCAAAGAACGCCAAAACCACGTCCTGTGCTCCGTACGCCTCGGGAGCTTATCTCCAGCGAGCTCTGGCTTGTCCAGAGACATCGACGAGCTGCCCACCGCATTCATGCGTCATCTGGAACCTCCTTCCCTCGTCCCATAGCTCGTAGATGCTTCTGCCGACTTCGGTGCTCCACCGGAAGGCCGCCGCATCGCCGTGGCTCTGGAAGCTGCTGCCGCCATCGCGAGACCTCCTTTCCGCGGCTATTTAAGCGAGTCCCCGAGCCTCCCGAGCACCAGCAAGCCCAGCCTCCTCTCCCCTCGAGCTCCCGGAGCTCTCTCCTCGCCCATGGCCGTGGCTCTGCCGCCGCCCGTTCCCCTCGGACCAACCCAGCCCCGGCCCTTTCCCTCCTCTCCCTTCCTCGCCCCGGCCTCCCCTAGTGCCCGCCAAAGCCGCCGCCATCTTCAGTTACTCTGGGAGAGTGCTGCCGGAGTAGCCCCTCCAGTGGCCGTGGCCGCCGCCCCCGCCGGCTGTAGATGCCCCTTCCTCGAGCGCCTCCGAGTCCCTGGCGACCACCCACGGGTGTGGGACGGCGCCACGGGGCCGCCTGGCTCGTCGAGGGGAGCAGCTGCCCAGAGGAGCGCCGGCAGCGTCGACGGCCGGCCGCCCTGCCTCTGTCTCTGCTTCGGTCGGGGGGAGAAGAAGACGGTCCAGAGGAAGAGAAGAGAGAGAGAAAGGGATAAGGTGGACCCCACGCGTAAGTGACTTAGCCCCGGGCCCAGCGGCTGTAAGTGGAGGCGCACTTCTGTAAATACACTTTCACTTAAATGGAAGCGTAATGTCCAGAATATGCTTTCATTTTTCTCAGCCGCAGCCGAAAGGGTTATTTGACGGACGTTCACCCGATAAGCGCCGAAATGGACAGTTTCTGCCGGTTTTGCGCTTAACGAGCGAACGGCCGTTTCTCCGCGGCCGTAACTCCGATTGAGGTAAAACAAACGCCCACGTCTTCAGTTCGTCGAGCCCGTTCCGATGCCATCACTTTCATAATGTTTCCGGAGTTTGCCCACTTTGCCCTTGCCCTTCGATCAGCCCCTCCGAGAGGGAAACCTTTCTGGCAAATCTTTCCGGAGTTTTATCGCACTTCCGCCCGGCGTATTCCTTCACCCCCAGGCAAGCCAACCTCTTACCATGAGCTCCGGACTTGCGTGATGACTTTGCTTGCACCCTATGTGTTCATCGTAGTACATCTGAATCCCCTGCTAGTCAGCAATTGCATGCACCTGTGTCATATGCATTACTTTTCATCTAATATCATGACTTGTTTTCATGCCATATCTTGCCATGCTAGTAACAATATTTTGAATACCGTTATCATGTAAGTGTCATGATTTAATTTCTTGCCATGTTGTCAACGTGGTAATGATTCTGCTATGCTGATGTTAAGTGGCTGTTCACACTTATAATTTTTAAGGTAATGGTGGGATGATGGAAATACAATGATAAACCTAGTCGATTGATCAGAGTCACCTGTCCGGGCTTATCCGTGCAACCACATTCGCTGGTATGGGACGGCCTTGACTTGGTCTGACCGCGTGCTCTTCCACCGGTACCGCCCAACAGGGAGGGTTATGCGCGCGCGCTGCCCTGGCCCGGTAGGCGGCGGTAACCCTGTGAGCCCAGTTGAGTTGTTTGGGTACCCGTCCCCGTTTGGGACAGTTTTGATTGGCCACGACGGTGGCAGGTGTCAGGAGGAACACAGGGGCCACCCAGGGCAGGACTCCGGGGGAGGATGATTGCCGATGGTACGATGGGAGAGTCACGGGTCAGGCAGGTTTCGTTGGAGCAATGCTGGTCCACCCGAATGGGATCACGAGGTCAGTGCTCCATAGTGTGGGTAAAGTGCACAACCTCTGCAGAGTGTGAAATCTATTCGAATAGCCGCGTCCACGGTATTGGACAGCCCGTCCAGACCTCGCTAGGTGATCAACCGTAATAATGATAATAATGGTGGAAGAACCTGCCCTGCATAGACATCAGATGTTGTCAGGAATATGGTATGATAGCCATGGGATGGCTATGGAAGAGATGGTCAGATGACTGAGAGACTTGGATTTGGATCAATTTCAGAATGGGTCTTGACATTATTCGGAATATGGATTATTTACTCGATGCATGCTTTACTTTACTGTACTTTACTTTAGTAGTTATTTTGCTAGATAACCCCGTTATGTCGTGATGATCAATGCTGCTAGATGTTTAAACATGCCAGATAATCTTGCTACGACATGATGATTAATAATGCTAGATAGGTATGCTATGCCATGCTTGATTCATGTTTTCCTGTTAATTCCATGCCATGTTTAGAATAAATTCTTGCATAGCATAGGGCTTTCTTTGTCATCTGCTTGTTTGGATGCTATGTATTTGGTTGTCTTGCGAGTACATTCAAAGCACTCACCTGGCCTTGCACGTGGCCAGTTGCAGGAGAAGATCCGTCATGCTAGATCGTAACCCAGCCAGTCCTGTGAGTTATGGAGCCCAGCCAAAGACGACGTTACCGCTGAACCAAGACCTTCGCTGCCATTTTAGATAGCCTTGGAGCTATATAATATTGTTGTAAGCAACAGTATTGTAATACTCCATTTAATAAAGCCATTTTGTGCCTGGAATTGCTGTATCATGTCTTTGACGTGCGCCAGGTCTTATCCTGGGGCTGGCGTGCGTCGGCCCTCTATCGGGGTGCCACAATTCGGCTATAAAATCGGCCAGTACCTGAGATTTAATAGCTCGGCGTGGTTTGTATGATATCTTGAAGGGAAGGAGCTCTATGGCCCATTTGGCGATCTGGCCCATGGCGTCCCTGTTGTTGATTATGTCATTCAAGGGGACCTCTGACGCCACTGTGACCGAGCATTCTTGAAAGTAGTGTCGTAGCTTTCGGGATGCCATAAAAACCGTATAAGCTATCTTTTGATAATGGGGGTATCGTGATTTGCATGGCGTAAGTACCTCAGACACATAATAGACCGGCTTCTGGACTTGGAACTTGTGGCCCTCAGACTCTCCCTCCACGACGAGCACCGCGCTAACCACCTGATTGGTGGCTAAAATGTATAGTAGCATGGGCCCGACGCTAGGTGCGGCCAGGATGGGGTTGCCAGCGAGAAGTGTTTTTATCTCCTCAAGCGCTACAGTTGCTTCGTCTGACCATTGGAAGTTCTTGGTCTTTTTAAGCAGTCTATAGAGTGGGAGCGCCTTTTCTCTGAGGCGAGATATGAAGCGGCTCAAAGCTGCCACGCATCCGGCCAGTTTCTGGACGTGCTTGAGCTCTGTTGGTATTGCGAGCTGGGATAGCGCACTAATTTTGGATGGGTTGGCCTCAATTCCTCTATGGGAGACGATGAATCCGAGCAACTTTCCGGCGGGGACCCCGAAGACGCATTTTTCCGGGTTGAGTCGTATATCATAGATTCGTAAGTTGTCGAAGGTTTGGCGGAGGTCGTCTTTCAGCTGGTCGATGTTTTTGGTTTTGACAACCACGTCGTCCATGTATGCCTCCACCGTTCTGCTGATTTGGTTTTCGAGGCATGCTTGAATCATGCGTTGGTATGTAGCTCCTGCATTTTTTAGTCCGAATGGCATGGTGTTGAAGCAGAAAGGTCCGTAAGGCGTGATGAATGCGGTTGCCGCCTGGTCGGACTCCTTCATCTTGATCTGGTGGTATCCGGAGTATGCGTCCAGGAAGCATAGCGAGTCGTGTCTGGCGGTGGTGTCGATGATCTGGTCTATTCTTGGCAGGGGAAAAGGGTCCTTAGGGCAGGCCTTGTTAAGGTCTTTAAAATTGACACAGAGCCACCAGGATTTGTCCTTCTTGGGTACCATAACCAGATTTGCTAACCACTCGGGATGCTTGATCTCACGGATGAATTCGGCCTCCAACAGTTTTGCTAGCTCTTCGCCCATGGCCTGCCTCTTGGGTTCGGAAAACCGGCGTAGAGTCTGTTTCACCGGCTTGAAGCCTTTTAAGATGTTTAGGCTGTGCTCTGCCAGCCTGCGTGGGATTCCCGACATGTCTGAGGGGTGCCAGGCAAATATTTCCCAGTTTTCACGCAGGAACATTCTTAACGCCTCGTCAACTGCGGGGTCCAGCTGTGCTCCTATAGATGTCGTTTTATTGGGATCTGTTGGGTGCACTTGAAATTTTACTATTTCATCTGCTGGCTTGAATGATGTGGATTTTTGTCTTTTACTGAGGACCCATCATCCCTGTCGACTGTAGTGTGTAGTGCTGTCAACTCTTCGGCCGCGAGGGCTTCGGATAGTGCCTCTAGGGTGAGGGATGCCGCCTTGTTTTTGGCTCATAAGGCTTTGCTTGGGTCACTTTTAAGTGAGATTACCCCGTTGGGACCTGGCATTTTGAGTTTCATGTACCCGTAATGCGGTATGGCCTGAAATCTCGAGAATGCCTCACGTCCTAGAAGGGCGTGGTATCTGCTTCGAAAGGGCACAATGTGGAATAGCAGGGGTTCGGATATGTAGTTATCGGGTGTGCCGAACACAACGTCCAGGGTTATGCGTCCCGAGCAGTGTGCCTCCCTACCAGGTATTATACCTCGGAATGTGGTATGGCTGCGTTTGATGCGAGATGTGTTGAGCTGCATCTTGTCGAGAGTGTCCTCGTAGATAAGGTTGAGGCCGCTGCCTCCGTCCATCAGTACTTTAGTTAGCCGAAAACCGTCGATAATGGGGTTAAGGACCAGTGCGGCCGATGCATGGTTGCTGCATGGACTTGGCTCGTCCTTCTCGTCGAAGGTAATAGGCGTAGCTGCCCAAGGCTGTGCGGCCGTCACTTGATATATCTGACTGAGCTCTCGAAGAGCCTTTTTCCTTTTATTGTTTGAGGTGAACGTCTCGTATACCGTAAGGACATTATGGTCCTGTGGTGAAGCCGCGGACTGCTTATCTGGAAGTGTAAGGCCCAAGATTGGCTCGCCATATTTGGCCACTTGTCTTACCACCCAACAGGCTCGAAGTCTGTGGGTTGGGTTCGCGTCTAGGAATACTGAGTGTATTGGGCATGGTTTATCCAGCAACTCGTCCAGCACTGATCTAGGCCTAGTCTTCTTTTCGTCCGGCTCGTGTTCCAGCGACCGATTTGTATATGCCCGTTTAGGGCGAGACCTTCCGTGCTGCGCGGCGGGCGGTGGCCCCATGTTCATCTGTTGCGCCCTCCACGTGTTCTCCATGGCGCAATATTTGCGTACCATGTCTGATAGTTTGGTGAAGCTTTGAATTCGGCGACGCGCGAGGGCGTTTAAGAGGCCCTCGTCCTTGCAGTTAAACTGGAAGGCTTTAATTATCTCTTTGTCACAGCAAGGCGCCATCCTGTTCTTCACCAGGAGAAATCTAGCCCAATAATGATGGACTGTCAGCTATTTGACATACATGAGGTCCCATATGTCTGGGTTTCCCGAATCCTGAGAGTATTCCGTGTGGTGGGTGGGTGGGAAAATTTTGAGAATTCCCTCCTGCAGCAGACCCGGACTATCCTTGATGGGTGGTTGAGTCATGTCTGGTTCTAATCATGCAGGGCTCGGATCCGGACTAGTGCTCGGCTGGATCGGCTCAAGGTCGGATCTAGCATTGGGGCTTGAGTCCGGGCGTATCTCTGGGCTGGTGTCTGACTCCAAACTAGAGACTCGAGTGTACACTGTTCTTAGCTTGTACGGCTGCGGCCCCTCTTGGGCCTCTTCGATGGTAGCGACGAGGTGAGTGACCGGAGGGGTGTTGATTTCTCGGTCGTCGGGTTTAAGCCCGATCCAATCATAGGGCGTGGGCCTGATAACAGAGATTTCCATTGCACGGAATAGACTTACCAAGTGGTCTGCCGGCTGGGCACACGGGGGTGCCGGACACTCCGGCGATTCGGCGGGAGATCTTGTGGGCGGTCTGTAGGAGTTTGGCTTCAAAGCCGGACTCTAAGAGATACGCGATTCTTGAAAGTCTGCTGGTCCTGGGGTTGATGCCCCCGGACCGACGAGTTCCTCTACGGGGACGAAGCCTTCGATCTGGTCGAGGCGACCAGTGGGATCGGCGCGCACCAATATGCCGCCGAAGACGAGGAGATAACCAGGGGCGGGGAAGCCCTCGGTGCGGGCGTGGTCTCCAACGACCGGTTGAGCCATCGATCCTTTGGGTGATCCAACAGCGGAACTCTCAATGAAAGAACCAATGTCGGTGTCAAAACTGGCAGACCTCGGGGTAGGGGGTCCCGAGCTGTGGATCTAAGGTCGATGGGGAACAAGGGACGATGAACACGATGTTTACCCAGGTTCGGGCCCTCTCGAAGAGGTAATACCCTACGTCCTGCTTGATTGTATTGGATGTATAGTATGGTTACAGAGTAGATCTACCTCAAGATCAGCATGAGCTAAACCCTAAGGCAATGAGGTGATGAATATAGCTCTAGCCCTAAAGACTACAACCCTCAGTTTATATAGACACCGTTAGGGTTAGGGTTACCGAAGATAGATTACAATAAGGGATAAAGGCATCCTGCGCATTCTTGACTTGGAGGGCACACCACGGCTTCATAGATCTCCCGTCACTATACGGCTTCTCCAGTACGGCCCATGTTCAATGGGCCAGCACCCCGAGGACCCTTGGTCCATGACTCCCTCACCTAGGGTGACACAGAACTAGCTCCAATTCATCAATATAATGTAGGCATGTATTTTGTATATAGTCATACGTGCTTATGGAAAAGAACTTGAATGACATCTTTTGTCCTACCCTCCCGTGGCAGCGGGGTCCTAATGGAAACTAAGGGATATTAAGGCATCCTTTTAATAGAGAACCGGAACAAAGCATTAGCACTTAGTGAATACATGAACTCCTGAAACTACGGTAATCACCGGAAAGAATCCCAATTATTATCACCTTGGGGTATGCGGATCA
This sequence comes from Thinopyrum elongatum, assembly GCA_011799875.1. Taxonomy (NCBI): domain Eukaryota; kingdom Viridiplantae; phylum Streptophyta; class Magnoliopsida; order Poales; family Poaceae; genus Thinopyrum; species Thinopyrum elongatum. Next base: position 447,576,076 of record CM022301.1, on the reverse strand, counting down.
TAACACATAATAGGTGTCTACAACTTGCAAGATAGGATCAAGAACACAAATATATTCATGAAAACATAATAGGTTCAGATCTGAAATCATGGCACTCGGGCCCTAGTGACAAGCATTAAGCATAGCAAAGTCATAGCAACATCAATCTCAAAACATAGTGGATACTAGGGATCAAACCCTAACAAAACTAACTCGATTACATGATAAATTTCATCCAACCCATCACCGTCCAGCAAGCCTATGATGGAATTACTCACTCCCGGCGGTGAGCATCATGAAATTAGTGATGGAGGAAGGTTGGTGATGAGGATGGCGACGAATCCCCCTCTCCGAATCCCCGAACAGACTCCAGATCTGCCCTCCCAATGAAGAACAGGAAGTGGCGGCGGCTCCGTATCGTAAAACGCGATGAATCCTTCTCTCTGATTTTTTTCTCCCCAAATTGGGTTATATAGAGTTGGAGTTGAGGTCGGAGGAGGTCCAGGGGGCCCACAAGCCCTCTAGGCGCGCCCTAGGGGGAGCGCGCCCCCCAGGCTTGTGGCCTCTGGGTGGACCCCCTCTGGATAATTCTTGCGCCAGTATTTTTTATATATTCCAAAAATATTCTTCGTAAATTTTTAGGTCAATTCGGGAACTTTTATTTCTGCACAAAAATAACACCATGGCAATTCTGCTGAAAACAGCGTCAGTCCGGGTTAGTTCTATTCAAATCATGCAAATTAGAGTCCAAAACAAGGGCAAAAGAGTTTGGAAAAGTAGATACGATGGAGACGTATCAACTCCCCCAAGCTTAACCTATTGCTTGTCCTCAAGCAATTCAGTTGACTAACTGAAAGTGACAAAGAAAAACTTTTACAAACTCTGTTTGATCTTGTTGTTGCAAATATGGATAGCCAACATTCAGGGTTTCAGCAAAGATTATGAACTAACCATATTCACGATAACATTTAGGTCTCACATTTACTCATATCAATGGCATAATCAACTAGCGAGCATTAATAATAAATCTCGGATGAAAACACATTTTTCAAAACAATCATGATATAATATGACAAAATGGTATCTCGCGAGCCCTTTCTGAGACCGCAAAACATAAATGCAGAGCACCCCTGAAGATTAAGGACTGACTAGACATTGTAATTCATGGCAAAAGAGATCCAGTCACACTCATACTCAATATCAATTAATAACAAAGCATACAAATGACAGCGATGCTCTCTAGCTGGTGCTTTTTATAAGAGGATGATGACTCAACAATAAAAGTAAATAGATAGGCCCTTCGCAGAGGGAAGCAGGGATTTGCAGAGGTGCCAGAGCTCAGAGCTTTTAAAACAGAGATGAATATAATTTTGAGCGGTATGTGTTCATTGTCAACATAACTACCAAGAGATCTCGCAATCTTCCATGCTAGATACATTATAGGCGGTTCCCAAACAGCATGGTAAAGTTTTTACTCCCCCTCCACCAACAATCACACTCCACGGCTAGCCGAATTCTCGGGTGCCGTCCATACCAACAACAATCCTGGGGGAGTTTCGTTTTATGCTTATATTTTGATTTGATTTCGAGCATGGAACTGGGCATCCTGATTACCAGCCACTTTCTTGTGAATGACAAGTGAATAAACACTCATCGTGAGAATAACCCACCTAGCATGGAAGATACTAACAGCCCCCGGTCACTACATTAGCGATTCGAGCATACAAAACAAATTATTATTTGAAGCTTTAGAGTTTGGAACATGCAAATTTACTTGGAACGGCAGGTAAATACCGCATATAGGTAGGTATGGTGGACTCATATGGAACAACTTTGGGTTTAAGGAAGTGGATGCACAAGCAGTATTCCCGCTTAGTACAAGTGAAGGCTAGCAAAAGATTGAGGAGCGACCAACTAGAGAGCGACAACGGTCATAAACATGCATTGAGATTAACCAACATTGATTGGAAGCATGAGTAGGATATAAATCACCATGAACATAAATATCGTGGAGGCTATGTTGATTTTGATTCAACTACATGCGTGAACATGTGCCAAGTCAAGCCATTTGAATCATTCAAAGGAGGATACCATCCTATCATACTACATCATAACCATTTTAAATTGCATGTTGGCACACAAGACAAACCATTATCCACTCCTAGCTAATTAAGCATGGCATGAGTAACTATAATCTCTAATTGTCATTGCAAACATGTTTCATTCATAATGGGTTGAATCAAGAACGATGAGCTAATCATATTTACAAAAACAAAATAGGTCGAGTTCGTACCAGCTTTTCTCCATCTCAATCATTTCATCATATATCGTCATTATTGCCTTTCACTTGCACGGCCGAACGGTGTGAATAATAATAAGAGTGCATGTGCATTGGACTAAGCTGGAATCTGCAAACATTTATTCAAGGGAGAAGACAAGGTAATATGGGCTCTTTGTTAGATCAACAATAATGCATATGAGAGCAACTCAACATTTTCATCATGGTCTTCTCCTTATGACCCAAAGAAAAGAAAAAGAATTTCAAAGTAACACACTGAAATATTTTTGGAGTTTTTGTTTTTTTTCTAAAAAAGTAAAACAAGAACGAGAAAACTATTTACACGGGAAAGCTCCCAACAAGCAAAAGAAGAACGAGAAATCTTTTTGGCTTTTCTTTTAATACTACAACTAAATTAAACTAGAAAGAAAAACTAAAAAGAAGCGAGAACTAATTTTTTTGGATTTTCTCAAAGTTTTTTCAAACACACAAGAAGAAAGCAAGAAAAATAAATTAACATGGATAATACAATGAAAAAGTATGAACACCGACAACTGAGATGAGTGTGTGAACATGACTGTAATGTCGGTGAAAGATACGTACTCCCCCAAGCTTAGGCTTTAGGCCTAAGTTGGTCTAGGGCCACGGCTTGAAATAACCCTCTCCTCGATACTCCGGAGGGTCCTGAGGGTTCCACTGGTTGGCGAGTTCCTGTGGCTCCCACTGAAAAACAGGCTCCTGATATGGATCAGGAACTGGTGCTGGCTCAGGTGCTGGGGGTTGTGAAAGACCCCAAAATCTGTAGATGTCCTCGGGCATAATAGTGTACCTGCCTGAACGAATATCGAACAAAGAAGAAGCGGGCAAGGCAATAGTCTCACAAGTACCCTGACTAAATACTAAGTTGTAGAGGAGTCGTTTGTTGTCGTCCTTCTTAATAAAATTGTGTGCTACCATACTCTTATAGTTTAAATATTTAGTGGGTAGTAGCATCTCCTCCTCCTCATCATGCCTAATGGGTATCCCAAAATGTTTAGCAAGGTGGGAGGCATATATACCTCCGAAAATAGCCCCCTTCGAACGTTTGTGTTCAACCGTCGAGCAACAATAGCGCCCAAACTAAAAGTTCTATCAACAAATAAAGTGTGGGGTAAAATGGCAAGGTCAGGGGCACTGAGGCCTCCACTCTCCCCACGACCAATCAAACATCTCCCAGCAAATAGTGAATAGTAGTGCAAAATAGGAAAATGTAAACTAGCCACTCTCGCCTCTGACACTCCTCTCTCTTCCCCCACAGTAGTTTCAGCAATAAAGTCCTCCATGTCTCTAGGACGTGGTTCACTGACGCTGCCCTCATAAGGTAATTTGCAAATATCTCAAAAATCATAGAGTGTCATTCTCTTAGGCACATCATACAGGTGAAATTCTACCATAGGAGGATCCTTCCTAGAATCAAAAGTGAAAAATTTGCACAAAGGTATTAGTGAGTAGGAGGTATTGGTCACACTTATCATGGAGGAAGTCGGTGATGCCTGCATTCTCTGCCAAGTAATAGAAATCATCATAAATTCCGGCCGCCCTCAAGAATGCATCGCTTGGCCATTCACATGGCCGAACCTCCGCCGCACGCGGAAGGTTGTACTTGGGCTTCTTCTTCTCCTCATTTTCATTTTCATTTGAATTCTGGCTTGAAGAACCCCTTAACCATCTCTTCATCATTTCTTTTCTTTTTCTCTGAAAATTTCTGAAATTTTTAGTGACTCAAAATAAAAGTGAACAAAACTCAACAAGATTGATAGCAACTACTCCGACAAGTGTCTAGAGGCTATATCATGTAAAAAAACTGCTTTGGACCATATAAATTTGACATGCAAGCTCAAGAACAGGGTCACCACAGCAGCAAAAATTTGCAATATATAAAGCACTAGAACAAAAACTAATTGGACCATTGGAGGAGTCACATACCGAAGAACAATCCCCTAAAATAGTTTTGCGAATGGAGCTTTGAGCAAGGAGATCAAAAATGGCAGCAAGATGAGCTAGAACACGGGTTTGAGCAATGGTGGGATTTTTTCTGGAGGAAGACGAAGTGGATGGGTGCTGGCATAAGTGAGGGGGACCCACGTGGGACCCACAAGCCCTATAGGGGTGCCCAGGGGGTGGGCGCGCCCTGTGGGCTTGTGGCCCACTGGTGCACCCCCCGTGATGTGTTTTCAGTGCCAAAAATTCTAAAATATTGTGGAAAAAATCATACTAAATATTCAGGGCATTTGGAGTACTTTTATTTTCTGGTCATTTTTTTGCACGGAAAATTCAGAAAACAGAGAAATAACAGTATTTTTGCTTTATTTATTCTGAATAACAGAAAGTAAAAAGTGGGTACAGAAAGTTGTGTTTACTAAATTCATCCATCTCATGCCCATCAAAAGGAATCCATTAACAAGGTTGATCAAGTCTTATTAACAAACTTCTTTCGAGTGACATGAAACCGGAGAATCTTTGAATAACACTAGGTTACCTCAATGGGGATATACATGTCCCCAACAATAAGAATATCATATTTATTTTTGACAGTAGGGAGAGGGAACTCAAAACCTCCAATAGTAATTGTTGAAATTTTTCCAATAGAATTGATGCTATTCATTTGAGGTTGTTTCTTCAGAAAGTGCACCGTATGCTCATTACCATTAACATGAAAAGTGACATTGCCCTTGTTGCAATCAATAACAGCCCCTACAGTATTCAAAAAGGGTCTACCAAGGATGATCGACATACTGTCGTCCTCGGATATATCAAGAATAACAAAGTCCGTTAAAATAGTAACATTTGCAACTACGACAGGCACATCTCACAAATACCGATGGGTATAGCAGTTGATTTATCAGCCATTTGCAAAGATATTTCAGTTGGTGTCAACTTATTCAAATCAAGTCTACGATACAAAGAGAAAGGCATAACAGTAACACCGGCTCCAAGATCACAAAATGCTGTTTTAACATAATTTCTTTTAATGGAGCATGGTATAGTTGGTATTCCTGGATCTCCTAGTTTCTTTGGTATTCCACCTTTAAATGTGTAATTAGCAAGCATGGTGGAAATTTCAGCTTCCGGTATCTTTCTTTATTTGTAACAATATCTTTCATATACTTAGCATAAGGAGACATTTTCAGAATATTAGTCAAATGCATACGCAAAAAGACAGGTCTAAGCATTTCAACAAAGCGCTCAAAATCCTCATCATCCTTTTTCTTGGATGGTTTAGGAGGAAAGGGCATGGGTTTCTGAACCCATGGTTCTCTTTCTTTACCATGTTTCCTAGCAATAAAGTCTCGTTTATCATATCTTTTAGTCTTAGGTTGCGGGTTATCAAGATCAACAGCAGGTTCTATCTCCACATCATTATCATTGCTAGGTTGAGCATCAACATGAACATCATCATTAACATTATCACTAGGTTCATGTTCATCTCCAGATTGTGTCTCATCATCAGAAATAGAAATATCATTTGGATTCTCAGGTGTGTCTACAACAGGTTCATTAGAAGCATGCAAAGTCCTATCAGTTTTATTTTTCTTTGAAGGACTAGGTGGATCAGTATTAATTCTCTGAGAATCTTGTTCAATTCTCTTAGGATGGCCCTCAGGATACAAAGGTTCCTGAGTCATTTTACCACCTCTAGTCATGACTCTAACAGCATTATCATTCACCTTATTATTCATCTCATTAAGCAAATCATTTTGTGCCTTGAGAACTTGTTCTACTTGAGTTTTTACCATGGAAGCATGTTTACTAATAATTTTGAGATCATTAATAGTTCTACACATGTAGTCACCCAAGCAGTCAAGCATATAAGCATTACGTTTCAATTGTCTACTAACATATGCATTGAAGTTTTCTTGTTTAACAATAAAGTTATCAAACTCATCCAAGCATTGATTAGCAGACTTATTATAAGGAATATCACCTTCATCAAATCTATAGATAAAGGTTACCTCTACTACCTGTGTCGGAGTATTAAGACCATGTATTTCTTTAATAGGTGGTAAATTCTTAACATCTTCAGCTTTAATACCTTTTTCTTTCATAGATTTCTTTGCCTCTTGCATATCTTCAGGACTGAGAAATAGAATACCTCTTTTCTTCGGAGTTGGCTTAGAAGGTGGTTCAGGAAGAGTCCAATCATTATCATTACTCAATATACTATTCAATAGTACTTCAGCTTGTTCAATAGTTCATTCCCTGAAAACACAACCAGCACAACTATCTAGGTGGTCCCTAGAAGCATCGGTTAGTCCATTATAAAAGATATCAAGTATTTCATTTTTCTTGAGAGGATGATCAGGCAAAGCATTAAGTAATTGGAGAAGCCTTCCCAAAGCTTGTGGGAGACTCTCTTCTTCAATTTGCACAAAGTTAAATATTTCCTGTAAAGCAGCTTGTTTCTTATGAGCAGGAAAATATTTTTCAGAGATGTAATGGATCATATCATGGGGACTACGCAGACAACCAGGAGCAAGAGAATTAAACCATAACTTAGCATCACCCTTTAACGAGAAAGGAAACAACTTAAGAATATAGTAGTAACGAATTTTTTCCTCGTGAGCAAACTGAGTGGCTATATCATTCAATTTGGTAAGGTGTGCCACAACAGTTTCAGATTCATAAACATGGAAAGGATCGGATTCAACCAAAGTAATTAACTTTGGATCAACAGAGAATTCATAATCCTTATCAGTAACAAAGATAGGTGAAGTAGCAAACTTAGGATCATATTGCATTCTAGTGTTCAAAGATTTTACTTTCCACTTGCATAGTAATTTCTTAAGATCATCTCTATCCTTACAAGCAAGAAAGTCCCTAGCTACCTCTCCATCCATAACATAACCCTCAGGTATAACAGGCAATTCATATCTAGGAGAGCTAGGTCTAGCAGGTGTTTCAAAGTGTTCAGTTTCAATAATTTCATCAGTTTCAGAAATATCATCAGTTTTAGCAACTTTGTACATGAAAGTTGCTCAGAACGACGAGACGAATCCGAATACGCGGTCCGTTTGTCCGTCACACGTCCCTAACTATCCGAATATGCAACCGTTCCCCTCTAGTCATCTGTCTGACAAGTGTCCGGAACCGGGAAAACATTCCCGGATGGATTCCCCCTTCCTCGATGACGTGCAACCATACGTTAGGACACACCCGGCACTGCATATTGTCATGCCGTACTTTGCGTTGCTCATGTTTGCTCTATATTTATACTGTTTCCTCCCCCTCTTCTCTCTCGATAGCCCCCGACCCCGACGTCGTCCCCGAGACCGACGCAGCTCCGGAGACCGAAGACACCATTGGCAACCTTGCCCTTGCCGCCGAGCAACCAGGCAAGCCCCCCCCTTTTTGATCATCCTGATATCGCCCATTCTATTTCTCATGCTTGCATTAGAATTGCTGCTGCTACCGCTTTACCTATTCTGATGCATAGCCTGTTTACCATAACCTGCTGTTGATAATTACCTGCATAACCTAAACTGCTTAGTAAAGGCTGGGTAGAGACCTATCAGTGACCCCACTAGTCCCGACCGCCCCGCTGGATTATCCGAAGACCCGATCAACGGGATTGAAGACCAAGCCCGACACCGCACATCACCCCCTTTAGTTGTAACGACACTGCAGCGTTACTATCGAGTGCCGAGGGTGAAACCTCTTGTAGCACTTCTGATGTTAACTCTGTAGAGTAGCTATTCGGTCGTGGTCATCGAGGGTGATTCCTCCTTCACCGCTTCCGATAACGACGCCGTCGTACAACACCTCAAGTGTGAACCAAGTGAGGGTGATTCCTTCGAGCTCACCTTGACGGATACATCGAGTAGGAATCCAACGAGGGTGATACCTCGGATTCTCCTGATGTTATGGACACACGGATACTTGGAATTTACACTGTTACTTGGATAGGCGGGTCGACCCTGAGGGGTACCCGCGTGCGCCTGAGAGGCGAGTGTTGTGAAGACGGGTGCCTGTATGCTGCCCGAGTGCTGAATAAGAGGCACGGCCGCGCATTCTTAACCCTTGCAGCAAGTCCTCGAGATGGGGCTACGGGGTCACATCTTTCGTGAGTCTCTGCTCGTTACCGCAAGCCCCTAGTCCTAACGATTTGGATATTTGATCCGAGCAGGCCTATGGTCTGATAGCACTAACCATCATGTGGGCATAGTATGGGCGTTCTGCATCGTAGCATCAGCCGACAGTTCTGTCAGACGTCCAGTTCAGCATTGTGGCACGGTCGGATCGTACCGACCCTTCGAGGCGGTGCTGGTATCCACCCTACACACAACGACCCGGAGTGCACAGGGCGATGGCCCAAGACCCCTGAGTGCTTAGGATGTAGACCGGCGGGGACCTCTCTGCTGAGCTTTAGGTAGGGTTGCGATGTATCGTTTGGCCGAGGCTGGGCATGACACAGGAAAGTGTGTCCGGCCGGAGTTAATCGAGCTTGTTGGGTAAGTTGGTGCACCCCTGCAGGGAAGAACATTTCTATCGATAGCCGGTCCTACGGTAAAGGACACTCGGAGTTGTATCCTGATTGATACAATTTAGAACTGGATACTTGGATACTATGGCTCTGGGATTGCTTCTCGCAGGGAGTCGAGAAGGGATCTCCGGACGAGGTTGATGGTTGTATGGCTCTGGGATTGCTTTCTCGCAGGGAGTCGAGAAAGGATCTCTGGGTGAGGTTGAGACTTAATGATACTGCTACATTATATTGTATTGTTCTACCCTCTTCTATTTCTGCAAGACCGCTGAAGATGCTAGTCTTTGATAGGACTAGGCCTACTCTCTATTCTGGCATTTCTGCAGCCCAGTCCACATATACAGCCTCCCTTTGAAAATGTTGCATATGTAGTGTAGATCCTTGCTTGCTGAGTACTTCTGAGTACTCACGGTTGCTTTGTTTTCCTATTCTCCCCATATCAGTTTGTCGTAACAAGATGACGGAGCCCCTGAGACAGCTGCCCGGCCGACGATCGCTACTACTACTACCCAGAGGATGGATAGTACTACGAGTTGACTGACGACCAGGAGTAGGATCGGAGGGTCCCAGGCAGGAGGCCTACGCCTTTCGATCGTAGTGTTTTATTTTGCCCCGCCTTTCTAAAGGCCTTTCTGTTTCTGTTTCATATCTGTACTCAGATATCTGATGCTTCCGCTGACGCTTGTTCGCAAGCTTATGTATTCGAGCCCTCGAGGCCCCTGGCTTGTAATATAAAGCTTGTATGACTTTATTTATGTTTTAGAGTTGTGTTGTGATATCTTCCCATGAGTCCTTAGGCTTGATCGTGTGCATTTGCGTGTATGATTAGTGTATGGTTGAGCCGGGGGCGTCACAAGTTGGTATCAGAGGCGACTGACTGTAGGAACCCCCTTTCCAACTCCTTGGCCGAAGTTGAGTCTAGTGGTCCAAAATTGTTTTACTAACTTGGCTGTGTGGCTTACGGGCCCACGTCGCCAATTGGGTGGTATTAGGATCTTTTACTCCTTGACCTTTACTCTGGACTCTGATCTCTCTTCTATTTGGGTTAAAAAATTTACTAACTCCAACATTAGGTTCTCGTAATCACATCCACCCGGTGTTCTGAAATATTCCCCCCTTGCTCCAAGATTGTGGACCAGGTTCTGCTTACAGGATCCTTTTATCGAGGGCACCCTGTGTTTCACTTGCAGATTCCTCGCTCCAATAGTTTTCTCTGACGTTGATGTAGCCTTTGCTATGTCTCGTTGTGTACTTCCCTACCGCGTGCCTGCGCGCCGCCTAGATGTCTAGCCCTCCCTTTTCAACTGTCGTAATGACCGGATACTAACCGAGGCAATGTTTGGCTTTGAATGTCTGGTGTGAATATGATGAAGTATCTATTGCACTTCCTTCTGTTGTGCGTGTTACTTCATGAATCATTCCATACACCTGCAGTTCTTCTTGCTAAACTGCCCCTGTTGATTTGGCAGGATGGCTGACGATCCTCCACCTCCACCCTATATTGCCACCATGATGCAGCAGTTTGAACTCAACCGTCAGCAGTTTGAGCTTAACCGTCAGTTTATGACCGGAGTATTGGCTCAATTCCCAACTCAGAATGCTCAGCAACAGAATGCTCCAATAACTCTGCCAGAATTTGTGCGCCTCAATCCATCCGTTTTCCGCAACTCCACCAATCCTATGGATGCTGATGATTGGCTTCGTGACATCCTGTTTGAGATGGAATCAGCTAATGTTGCTCCTGACAGTCACGTCACCTTTGCGACATTCCACTTAAAGGGTCCAGCTGCTCAATGGTGGGAAAGCCACAAGGCTATGTTGCCTGCAGAGACTGTAACCACTTGGCAGGAATTTCAGTCAGCTTTTCATGCACGTTACATTCCTCAAGGTCTGATGGACCAGAAGAAGCAGGAGTTCCGTAAACTCTCACAGGGCACAATGACTGTGGATGAATATCAGAGGAAATTCCTTGAATTATCCCGCTATGCTGCGGATGATGTCGACACTGACACTCGCAAGCAGGAGAAATTCCGTGGAGGACTACGTACTGATATAAAACTTGCACTTGCTGTCCATGATTGCACAGAATTCGCAACGCTTGTCAGCAAATCTTTCCAAGTTGAAACAGCTCTGACTGAGTACCAGGAGTCGCTCAAGCGCACTCGTGATGTTGGTTCGTCTTCGGGTCGACCTGTTCAGAAGCGTCGAGTGTGGATCCCTCACAATGTTCATCACCGACCTGCTCCAACACCAAGACCGTCTTATGTTGCACCTCGTCTGCCTTCACCGCTGAGACAGCTTACGGTTCATGATGGACCGCCTAATGCTATGGATTCTCATCAAATTGCGCCACGTCCTCCTAATGGTCGTAAGAAGGGTTGTCGAAACCGCCGATTCAGAAACCGTAATACCATACCGTCTGCTGTTGTGCTTGGCTATGCCAATCATGTCAATGCTGAAAAGGCTCAGAAGGAACCGACTATCGTGCTGGGAACACTCTCTGTGAATTCAGTACCGGCCTCTGTTCTCTTCGATTCAGGAGCATCGCATGCTTTTGTGTCCCAACAATTTGCTCAGTCACATGAGTTATACTTGGAAGAATTACCCACTCCTCTAATGGTTCAGTCCCCGAGATCCAAGTGGCAAACCACAATGCTAAGCCCTCACAACCACATCGAGATTGGAGGTCTACTTTTTTCGGTTTCTCTCATTGTACTTGGACCTTCCGACATAGACATTATTCTCGGTATGGACTGGTTGACAGCCCATAATGCTTTGATTGACTGTGCTACTAAGACAGTCCAGCTCACACACCCTTCTGGCCAGATAGTCAAATACTCAGCCCGAATAGCTCGGATGCTGAGAGCCAGATATATGTTCTGAATGCATTGAACGCTTCACCTCTTGAAGGCATCGACAATGTTCCAGTTGTTCGTGATTTTCAAGATGTATTTCCAGAAGAACTTCCAGGAATACCCCCTGCTAGAGCTGTTGAGTTTGTCATCGACTTGAAACCTGGCACTACCCCTATTGTGAAGCGTCCTTATAAGATGCCTCTGCATCATCTTCTCGAGCTTAAGGAAGAAATCGACACGTCACTTAAGAAAGGTTTCATCTGCCCCAGTTTCTCTGCTTGGGGAGCACCTTCACTCTTCGTTAAGAAGAAGGATGGAACTAAGCGATTGGTTCAGGATTATCGGCCCATTAACCAAGCCACCATCCATAACAAATATCCACTTCCTCGGATCAATGATTTGTATGATCAACTTGCCGATTCCTCAGTATTCTCTAAACTTGATTTGAGGTTGGGTTATCATCAGACCCGTGTTCGTGAAGAGGATATTCCGAAGACTGCATTTGTTACTCGCTATGGTTCTTATGAGTACACTGTCATGTCATTTGGCTTAACTAATGCTCCAGCCACATTCTCCCGTTTGATGAATTACATCTTCATGGATTACCTCGACAAGTTCGTCGTGGTTTATCTAGATGATATTCTGGTATATTCGAAGAATAAGGAAGAACATGCTGAACACCTCCGTCTAGTACTGGAAAGGCTCCGAGAACATCAGTTGTATGCCAAATACTCCAAATGTGAATTTTGGCTTTCTGAAGTAACATATCTCGGTCATGTGATTTCAAAAGATGGCATTGCCGTTAACCCAGAACGAGTTCAGGCTATTCTGGACTGGACTCCTCCAAAGAACGTCAAGCAAGTGAGAAGTTTTCTCGGCCTTGCAAGCTATTGCCGTTGATTTGTTGAGAATTTTTCTAAGATTGCTAAGCCCCTGACAGATCTGCTTCACAAGGGCGTTAAATTTGAATGGACAGAAAAATGTCAGGAAAGTTTTCAAGCACTCAAAGACAAGCTGACATCTGCCCCAGTACTATCTCCTCCAGACACCCGCAAAGACTTTGTGATCTATTGTGACGCATCCTGTGAAGGATTAGGCTGTGTCCTAATGCAAGAGCGTAAAGTGATTGCTTATGGCTCTCGTCAGTTGCGCCCACATGAAGAGAATTATCCGGTACATGATCTAGAACTGGCTGCTGTAATCTATGCATTGCAGTTGTGGTGACATTACCTTCTCGGTAATCGTTGCGAGATCTACACGGATCATAAAAGTCTGAAGTACTTGTTTACTCAACCATCTCTAAACCTCCGCCAGCAAAGATGGATGGAGGCCATTGCGGACTATGATTTGGGTATATCCTATACCCCTGGCAAGGCTAACGTGATGGCTGATGCCTTAAGCCGCAAGTCCTATTGCGACAACCTCATGGTTAGGCAAGCACAACCTCGTCTTTTTGAAGAACTATGCAAGCTGAATCTCTGTATTATCCCACAGGGTTCTCTTAATAACCTTGTAATACAACCAGATCTTGAGAAAGATGTTAAGGATGCGCAAGCTAAAGATGCTGAAATTGATCTGATGAAGAAAGATCTTCACCTTCAAAAGTACAGGGATTTCTCGTTGTCTGAAGATGGAACCTTGTATTTCAGAAACCGCATTGTCGTACCTCGCTTCGAACTCATGACTGACAAAGTCATGAAGGAGGCACATGATACCCCTCTGTCTATTCATTCGGGTAGCACCAAGATGTATCGTGATCTCCGTCAAAGGTACTGGTGGTCAAAAATGAAGCAGGACATTGCTCGATATGTTGCTGAATATGATGTTTGTCGTCGCGTTAAAGCAGAACATCAGAAACCAGCTGGAATTCTGCAACCACTTCCTATTCCTCTATGGAAATGGGATAAGGTTCAGATGGATTTCGTTACAGGACTTCCCAGGTCACAGAAGGGTCACGATGCTATTCTTGTAGTCGTCGACCAACTCTCTAAGGTTGCACACTTTCTGCCTGTCAAAGAGACTATCACTGCTAGTCAGTTAGCAGAATTGTATATCTCCAGAATTGTTTCACTCCACGGTATTCCGAAGGAGATTAGTTCGGACCGTGGCGGTCTCTTCACTTCCAAGTTCTGGGAAGGTTTCCAAACAGCTATGGGAACTCATATTACCTGGAGTTCAGCTTATCACCCCCAATCCCAAGGCCAGGTCGAACGAGTCAATCAAGTGCTTGAAGACATGCTTCGGGCTTGTGTTATTTCTTTCAGCAAGAAGTGGGAAGAATCTCTCCCGTATGCCGAGTTCTCTTATAACAACAGCTATCAAGCCAGCTTGAAAATGGCCCCCTTCGAAGTTCTATATGGACGTAAGTGTCGAACCCCTCTGAATTGGTCAGAAACTGGGGAACGACCGCTCGTGGGTCCGGATATTATTCAACACGCCGAAGAACAAGTTCGTATTGTTCGAGAAAATCTCAAGGCGGCTTAGGACCGCCAGAAGAGCAACTATGATCGCAAATGATGGGGTTTGACTTATCAACCTGGTGATCAAGCTTATCTTCGTGTCACTCCTATGAAAGGCACTCACTGTTTTGGAATCAAGGGCAAGCTAGCTCCACGCTACATTGGTCCTTTCCGCATTATTGCTAGATGTGGTCAGGTGGCATATAAATTGGAGTTGCCGCCACAATTCTCTCATATCCACGATGTCTTCCATGTGTCGCAACTTCGTCAATGCTTCAAAGAATCTCCGCACCGAGCTGTGGATCACGAAGTGCTCGAATTGCAAGATGACCTTTCTTATAAGGAACATCTGATCCGCATTCTCGATGAAGCTGAACGTCGGACCCGTCAGAAGGTTACCAAGTTCCTCAAAGTGCAGTGGTCAAATCATATTGAAGATGAAGCCACTTGGGAACGCGAGGATAATCTTCGTGCGGAATACCCCGAACTTTTTCCTTCTACCTCTTAATTCTCGGGACAAGAATTCTTGTTAGTAGAGGAGATTTGTAACACCCCCGGTGGTTAACTACAGTAATCACCCTTTTGATTATGCCATGTCATCATGTTTAACAGTGCATGATCATCATTAACATCATATTGCATTTCAACTCCTAAGTAAAAATCCAAATTTAAATAAAAGTGGAAAATAAAAGTTGCTCAAACCCAGAAACTAAAATGTTCGATAAATAACAAATATTGCAGAGGCTAGTCTAAAATTGTAACCAACAAATAATAAAATACTTAGGTGGCTCTAACATAATTAAAACAGTAAGGATTAATGCATATTAATTATTGTAAAATTTCTGGGAGCTCCAATTGTCTCCAAACTAATTTTTGGTAGTGTTAGGTAATGCCTAGTATTTATTGGAACATTTGTTATGTTTTACAAAAACCATTTTGAGGCCTAGCTATTTATTAAACAGAGAAAAGAAAATAAATAAATAAAAGAAGAAAAGAGAAAGCCCCGGCCTAACTGGGCCGGCCCAGCCACCGGCCCACCCCCTCCCCTATTTGGCCTCCCCCCTGGAGACCCCAAACCCTAATCCCACCCCACTCTCCCCCCCACTCGATCCCCTTTCCCCCCTGGATCGGATCGGGGCAGAGGCGCCCCGATCCCGACCCCGCCGCCGCCCGGAGCGCTCCCCCGCCGGCCTGCTTCTCCTCCGTCGCTGTCGTCTCCGGCTCCCTCCCCGCGCCCCGCTGCCACTTCCCTACCGGCCCCGTGAGCACACCCCGCGCCCCTCCTCCTCTCTCCCCTGTCCCTGCTACCGCGCCCGCTGCCGCAGCCCCGCGCTCGAGCTCGCGCGCGCCTCGCCGCGCCCGTGCGCGTCCTGCGCCCGCGCTCGCGGCGCCCCACCGCCGCGGTCCCCTGCTCCGCCTCCGCCCCTGCTGCCGACTGCTGCATGCCGCCGCGCCGCTCCCTTCTCGCCCCGCGGTGGTCCGGCCGCACCCCTCCACGGCCCCGGCGTCCTCCTCCGGTGGCCGCCCGCTTCGCCACGGCCCCGCCCCGCCGTGGCCTCGCCGGCGCCGGCGCCCGCCAACTGCCCCGCGCCGCCCAGTCGGGTGCGCACCCGCGGGCCAGCGCCCATTCGGGTTGCGCCCGACGCCCAGCGCCCGTTTGGCCCCTGGGGCCTTTGACATGTGGGGCCGCCCCCAGAACATTTTAAAAAAATAAAAAAATAAAAATAAAAATGGTTAATAAAATAAATAATTAGTTAATTAATTAATTAATTAGTAAATTAATTAAGTTAATTAATCATGTTTAATTAGTCTAATTAATTAGTTAGTTTAATTAATCAGTAATTAATTAGCTAAACCCTAATTAAATCTAACAGAGTATGACAGGTGGGACCCACTGGTCCTGACGTCATGCTGACGTCATGCTGACGTCAGCAGACACTGTTTCGGATAATGTTAATTTAAATAATTAAATAAATTCCAGAAATTAATAAAAACTTTAGAAAATCATATTAAATAATCCGTAAGTCCGATGGAAAAACTTTGTACATGAAAGTTGCTCAGAACGACGAGACGAATCCGAATCCGCGGTCCGTTTGTCCATCACACGTCCCTAACTATCCGAACATGCAACCGTTCCCCTCTGGTCATCTGTCTGACAAATGTCCGGAACCGGGAAAACATTCCCGGATGGATTCCCCCTTCCTCGGTGACGTGCAACCATACGTTAGGACACACCCGGCACTGCATATTGTCATGCCGTACTTTGCGTTGCTCATGTTTGCTCTATATTTATACTGTTTCCTCCCCCTCTTCTCTCTCGATAGCCCCCGACCCCGACGTCGTCCCCGAGACCGATGCAGCTCCGGAGACCGAAGACACCATTGACAACCGTGCCCTTGCCGCCGAGCAACCAGGCAAGCCCCCCCTTTTTGATCATCCCGATATCACCCATTCTATTTCTCATGCTTGCATTAGAATTGCTGCTGCTACCGCTTTACCTATTCTGATGCATAGCCTGTTTACCGTAACCTGCTGTTGATAATTACCTGCATAACCTAAACTGCTTAGTAAAGGCTGGGTAGAGACCTATCAGTGACCCCACTAGTCCCGACCGCCCCGCTGGATTATCCGAAGACCCGATCAATGGGATTGAAGACCAGGCCCCGACACCGCACATCACCCCCTTTAGTTGTAACGACACTGCAGCGTTACTATCGAGTGCCGAGGGTGAAACCTCTTGTAGCACTTCTGATGTTAACTCTGTAGAGTAGCTATTCGGTCATGGTCATCGAGGGTGATTCCTCCTTCACCGCTTCCGATAACGACGCCGTCGTACAACACCTCAAGTGTGAACCAAGTGAGGGTGATTCCTCCGAGTTCACCTTGACGGATACATCGAGTAGGAATCCAACGAGGGTGATACCTCGGATTCCCCTGATGTTATGGACACACGGATACTTGGAATTTACACTGTTACTTGGATAGGCGGGTCGACCCTGAGGGGTACCCGCGTGCGCCTGAGAGGCGAGTGTTGTGAAGACGGGTGCCTATATGGTGCCCGAGTGCTGAATACGAGGCACGGCCGGGCATTCCTAACCCTTGCAGCAAGTCCTCGAGACGGGGCGACGGGGTCACATCTTTCGTGAGTCTCTGCTCGTTACCGCAAGCCCCTAGTCCTAACGATTTGGATATTTGATCCGAGCAGGCCTCTGGTCTGATAGCACTAACCATCACGTGGGCATAGTATGGGCGTTCTGCATCGTAGCATCAGCCGACAGTTCTGTCAGACGTCCAGTTCAGCATTGTGGCATGGTCGGATCGTACCGACCCTCCGAGGCGGTGCTGGTATCCACCCTGCACACAACGACCCGGAGTGCACAGGGCGATGGCCCAAGACCCCTGAGTGCTTAGGATGTAGACCGGCGGGGACCTCTCTGCTGAGCTTTAGGTAGGGCTGCGATGTATCGTTTGGCCGAGGCCGAGCATGACATAGGAAAGTGTGTCCGGCCGGAGTTAATCGAGCGTGTTGGGTAAGTTGGTGCACCCCTGCAGGGAAGAACATTTCTATCGATAGCCGGTCCTACGGTAAAGGACACTCGGAGTTGTATCCTGATTGATACAATTTAGAACTGGATACTTGGATACTATGGCTCTGGGATTGCTTCTCGCAGGGAGTCGAGAAGGGATCTCCGGACGAGGTTGATGGCTGTATGGCTCTGGGATTGCTTTCTCGCAGGGAGTCGAGAAAGGATCTCTGGGTGAGGTTGAGACTTAATGATACTGCTACATTATATTGTACTGTTCTACCCTCTTCTATTTCTGCAAGATCGCTGAAGATGCTAGTCTTCGATAGACTAGGCCTACTCTCTATTCTGGCATTTCTGCAGCCCAGTCCACATATATAGCCTCCCTTTGAAAATGTTGCATATGTAGTGTAGATCCTTGCTTGCTGAGTACTTCTGAGTACTCACGGTTGCTTTGTTTTCCTATTCTCCCCATATCAGTTTGTCGTAACAAGATGACGGAGCCCCTGAGACAGCTGCTCGGCCGACGATCGCTACTACTACTACCCAGAGGATGGATAGTACTACGAGTTGACTGACGACCAGGAGTAGGATCGGAGGGTCCCAGGCAGGAGGCCTACGCCTTTCGATCGTAGTGTTTTATTTTGCCCCGCCTTTCTAAAGGCCTTTCTGTTTCTGTTTCATATCTGTACTCAGATATCTGATGCTTCCGCTGACGCTTGTTCGCAAGCTTATGTATTCGAGCCCTCGAGGCCCCTGGCTTGTAATATAAAGCTTGTATGACTTTATTTATGTTTTAGAGTTGTGTTGTGATATCTTCCCGTGAGTCCTTAGGCTTGATCGTGTGCATTTGCGTGTATGATTAGTGCACGGTTGAGCCGGGGGCGTCACACTTCTTTTATTATGTATCTAAATTCATGAGCTAGGAATATGGTGGTAACATGTTTAACAGAAGTATGATGAATATTAGAGAATTCTAGGAAAATCCTTTGTATGCATGGATGCATGTGAACAAATTGTCTTTCAAGTTCAACTATAAGCAAAGATATTGCATCCGTGAGGCTATTAGTTTTATTAAGGATAGATCCTCCTAGCATAGGCAGCGTACCCACACAAGTAAACAAATCTTGAATAACACCTTTTCCAATAATATTACCGCTACATGATACGTCTCCGGCGTATATACTTTTACTAACGCTTTTGCTCTTGTTTTGGACTCTAATTTGCATGATTTGAATGAAACTAACCCAGACTGATGCTATTTTCAGCCGAACTACCATGGTGTTGTTTTTGTGCAGAAATAAAAGTTCTCAGAATGGAACGAAACTTTTTGGAGAATTTTTGTGGAATAAAAGAAAAATAATGGAGCCAAGAACCACCGGAGGGGGGGCCCTGGGTGAGCACAACCCACCAGGGTGCCCCCCCTCCAGGCGCGCCCAGGTGGGTTGTGCCCACCTGGTGGCCCTGCAGACCCTGACTCCGACGCTATAAAATCCTATTTTTGGAGAAAAAAATCAGGGAGAAAGAATTATCATGTTTCACGATACGGGGCCGCCGCCACCTCCTATTCTTCATCGGGAGGCCAGATCTGGAGCCCGTTTGGGGCTCTGGAGAGGGGGATCTTCGATCTTCGTCATCACCAACCCTTCTCCATCGCCAATTCCATGATGCTCCCCACCGGGAGTGAGTAATTCCTTCGTAGGCTCGCTGGTCGGTGAGGAGTTTGATGAGATTCATCATGTAATCGAGTTAGTTTTGTTAGGGCTTGATCCCTAGTATCCATTATGTTCTGAGATTGATGTTGTTATGACTTTGCCATGCTTAATGCTTGTCACTTTGGGCCTGGGTGCCATGATTTCAGATATGAACCGTTTATGTTATCGCCATTATATCTATGTTCTAGATCCAATCTTGCAAGTCATATTCACCTATTATGTGTTATGATACGTAAACCCCGGTGTGACAGTAATCGGGATACTTTCCGGTGATGACCGTAGTTTGAGGAGTTCATGTATTCACTATGTGTTAATGCTTTGTTCCAGTTCTCTATTAAAAGGAGGCCTTAATATCCCTTAGTTTCCTTATGGACCCCACTGCCACAGGAGGGTAGGACAAAAGATGTCATGCAAGTTCTTTGCATAAGCACGTATGACTATTTATGGAATACATGCCTACATTATATTTATGAACTGGAGCTAGTGCCGTATCGCCCTAGGTTATGACTGTTATATGATGAATATCACCCAACGAATTCACCGATCCAATGCCTACGAATTTTCCATATATTGTTCTTGCTAAGTTACTACTGCTGCTATTACTGTTACAACTGCTACAAAATCATTGCTATCATTGTTACCGTTACTGCTACTATTTATCACTGCTATCAAAACTATCATATTACTGTGCTACTGATCATATTGCTGCAGATAATTAATCTCCATGTGTGGTTGAATTGACAACTCAGCTGCTAATACTCAGTATTCTTTGGCTCCCCTTGTGTCGAATCTATAAATTTGGGTTGAATACTCTACCCTCAAAAACTGTTGCGATCTACCTTTTTCCGGCGCCGTTGCCGGGGAGCATTGCTATATTTGTTGAGTCACTTGGGATTATTATCAATTTATCACTATGAAGAATCTGAAGGATACCAAGACTAAGATTTTTCCCTCTAAGACGAGGGGAGGTAAGGAACTGCCATCACACTCTGCGCTTAATTCACCTTCTATTTTGAGTAGACTTGCAACACCACCACATGCTATTAATTCTGATATGTCACAAGTTATTGATGATGCTACTTCTGCTATGAATACTACTCATGATGATGCTAGTACCTTGCTTGATGATAATATGCCACTAGGTGAATTTCTTGATGAACAAATTGCAAGAGCTAAAGATATTGAGAATGCTGAAACTGATGAAATTATTGAAACTGATGAAGTACTTGAAACTGAAAATCTTGAAACACCTATTAGACCTAGCTCTCCTAGATATGAATTGCCTAAGATACCTGAAGGTTATGTTATGGATGAGGAGACAGCTAGAGATTTTCTTTCTTGCAATGATAGACATGATCTTAAGAAATTACTATGCAAACTGAAAGAAAAATCTTTGAATGCTAGAATGAAATGTGATCCTAAATTTGCTACTTCACCTATCTTTGTTGATGATAAGGATTATGAGTTCTCTATCGACCCAAAGTTAATTACTTTGGTTGAATCTGAGCCTTTCCATGGCTATGAGACTGAAACTGTCGTGGCACACCTTACTAAATTAAATGATATAGCCACCCTATTTGCTCATGATGAGAAGATTCGCTACTACTATATTCTCAAATTATTTCCATTCTCATTAAGGGGTGATGCTAAGATATGGTTAAATACTCTTGCTCCTAGTTGTGTGCGTAGTCCCCGGGATATGATTTACTACTTCTCTGAAAAATATTTTCCTGCTCATAAGAAACAAGCTGCCTTACAGGAAATATTTAACTTTGTGCAAATAGAAGAAGAGAGTCTCCCGCAAGCTTGGGGGAGGCTTCTCCAATTGCTTAATGCTTTGCCTGATCATCCTCTTAAGAAAAATGAAATACTTGATATCTTCTATAATGGACTGACCGATGCTTCTAGGGACTTCCTAGATAGTTGTGCCGGTTGTGTTTTCAGGGAACGAACTGTTGAACAAGCTGAGGAATTATTGAATAATATATTGAAAAATTATGATGATTGGACTCTTCCTGAGCCACCTCCTAAACCCACTCCGAAGAAGAGGGGTATCTTATATCTAAGTCCTAAAGATATGCAAGAGGCAAAGAAAAGTATGAAGGAGAAAGGTATTAAAGCAGAGGATGTTAAAAATTTACCTCCTATTGAAGAAATAGATGGACTTGACACACCACCACCGAGGGTGGTAGAGGTAAACTCTTTGATGAAATTTGATGGAAGTGACATCCCTTACAATAAACATCCTAGTCAATGCCTTTATGAGTTTGACAACTACATTAGAAAACAAGATCACTTCAATGAAAATGTTATGAAACAATTGAAATACAATTCCAATATGATTGCTCGCTGGAGTGACTTGTTATTTAGAATCTCCAATGATGTTATAGGTGTAGGAAAACATGCCTCTATGGTTCAAACTCGACTAGAACAAGTTGCTAAATCTCAAAGAGAGTTGCTTGACGAAATGAATAATAATATAAATGACTTTGCTGTTAGAGTAGCAACTAGAGGAGGTAAGATGACTCAGGAACCACTTTATCCTGAGGGTCACCCTAAAAGAATTGAACAAGACTCTCAAAGAATTAACATAGATGCACCTAGTCCTTCTAGAAAGAAGAAGAAAAAAAAAATGGTAGGACTTTGCATGCCTGTGGTGAACCTGAATTAGAAAAACCTCCTGATGATGATAATGATGTTTCAATTTTTGATGTTGAAACTCGATCTGGTAATGAACACTCATCTAGTGATAATGAAAAGGATAATGATGATGTTCATGAAGACACTCAACCAGACAATGACAAACAACCAAATAATGATGTTGAAATAGAACCAGCTGTTGATCTTGATAACCCATAACCTAAGAATAAAAGGTATGATAAAAGAGACTTTGTTGCTAGAAAACATGGAAGATAAAGAGAACCATGGGTTCAAAAACCCATGCCCTTTCCACCTAAATCAACTAAGAAGAAAGATGATGAAGAATTTGAACGCTTCGCTGAAATGCTTAGGCCAGTCTTTTTGCGCACTCGCTTGACTGATATTTTAAAGATGGCCCCTTGTGCAAAATACATGAAAGAAATTGTCACTAATAAGAGAAAAATACCGGAAGCTGAAATCTCAATATGCTTGCTAATTATTCTTTTAAGTATGGATTACCTAAAAAACTTGGAGATCCGGGAATACCAACTATACCTTGCTCCATCAAAAGAAATTATGTCAAAACTGCCTTGTGTGATTTAGGAGCTGGTGTTAGTGTTATACCTTTCTCTTTATATAAAAGACTTGATTTGAATAAACTCACACCTACTGAAATATCTTTGCAAATGGCTGACAAATCAACTGCCATACCTATCGGTATTTGTGAGGATGTGCCCATTGTTGTTGCAAATGTTACTATCTTAACTAACTTTGTTATATTTGAGATGCCCGAGGACGATAATATGTCGATTATCCTTGGTAGACCCTTTTTGAATACTGCAGGGGCTGTTATTGATTGCAATAAAAGCAAGGTCACTTTTCATATCAATGGTAATGAGCATACGGTGCACTTTCCGAAGAAACAATTCCAAGTGAATGGTATTAATGTTATTGAAAAATCTCCAACACTCACTATTCGAAGTTTTCAACTACCTATACCTACTGCCAAAAAGAAATATGAGATGCTTATTGTTGGGGACATGCATATCCGCGTTGATGTAACTTAGTGTTTTACGAAAGTTCTTCGGTTTAATGCTAATCGAAGGTGGTTGTTAATAATACTTGATCAACCTTATTAATGGATCATTTTTTAGAGGTGTGAAGTTGATGAATTTAGTAAGCACAACCTTCTGCTCCCAACTTTTATTCATTGTTTTTCTTAGTTAAATAAAATAAAATGCCATGCTTTGTCTGTTTTTGGAATTTCCCGTGCAATAAAAAATGACCCAAAAATAAAAGTTCTCAGAATGCCCTGAAAATTTAATATGATTTTTTTCTGAATTTTTCTGAATTTTTAGTATAAATAACATCAGAGGGGGTGCACTAGGTGGGCACAACCCACCTGGGTGCGCTAGCAGCCCCAGGCGCACCCTGGTGGGTTGTGGTCCCCACGTGGGCCCCCTCACTTATCTCTTTAGCCCATGTCATCACCTACCTCCAGAAAAAAATCACCATTGCTCTCTCTCTCTCTCTCTCTCTCTCTCGTGTTCTTGCTCTCAAACCCGTGGATTTCGATCTCTTTGCTCGAAGCTCCATTTCCGAAACTGTTTTGGGGGATTGCTACTTGGTATGTGACTCCTCCATTGGTCCAATTAGTTTTTGCTTTAGTGGATTATATTTTGAATAATTAGCTACTCTTGGTGCTGCTGTAGATGAGCTTGCATGTTGAATTCTTAGAGTTCTAAGTAGTTTGAATGCTCAATATAGGCTCTATGCCTCCTTATGAGTAGCTGCTATTAATCTTGTGAAGTTTTGTTGACAAAAATTTTGTGGACTAAATTTTTTAGAATTTTATTCATAGGAATAAGATGAGTTTCTTTAGGAAGTTTGCTTCCAAGAAGTGCTCTAAGGGAGTCATTGGGGAGTCATCAAACAATGATCTCCACACTCGTAGAAGGGTGGAGGTGCGGCCATGCGAACGGCCGCATAACCCCTTCATGGATGGAGCCGGGATCCGTCAAGAGTTCGCACAATTTGCTGCTAATGCTGGTTTCACTGACTTCATCGTAGCTGAGTGTGAACAATACCATCTCCTTACAAATTCCTTTGTGCAAAACTTTCATTTTCTGAGTAGGAATAACCCCCCTGAGGTGCAGTTTAATTTATATGCCGAAACCCGTCAGATACCACTTACTGATTTTTGTGATATATGCTTGATCCCTTCTGACGGGGAAATAAGAGAGCCTAGGCTTGCAGAGTTCAAGGGCTTTTATCGTACTCTGTCAGTGGGAGATGAGAGAGGCGTGTCGAGTGTCACTGCTTCTAGTTTGTAGTTTCTTGCTGTGTATTTTTTTGCTCTATTAATTGCCAAGTGTTTAATTGCTAGAGAGAAGGTCGGTGCACTCTGTGCTCCTGACTTCGCCATTTTACGCCGCGCACTTTATAGCGATAACAGCTATAGCCTAGGGGCTATTATTGCATGCCGTCTGCACCTTAACAGAGCCAAGGGCAAAATCCATGGCGGCATTTATGCTACTCGCTTAGCGAGTCACTTTAACGTTCAGGTTCGCCAACATGATTATCGTTTACCCAAGGTTTATTTGGATCACCAGGCGATGAAAGATTACCAGTTTACTGATATTGATGATTCTATTAATAATATTCCTTACAACCTGGTTTTTAGTGTGGAAACCTGTGATATTATTCCATTGCCTGCACCTGCTTTGTTTGATTCTATTGCCAGGGGCGGATACAGGATCATGCATGAGGATATTATTACCTACCAGAACGCCCAGGCAGAGGTAGAGGAGGAGCCTCAGGAGTGGGATGCTCATGTGCCCGCTCCGCAGCACTTCAACATGGGACCGGATGGCTACTACGAGCGGTGATTACTAAGCTAGGCCAAAAGCCTAAGCTTGGGGGAGTACGTATTTCCACCGACATTATATCCATGTTCACACATTTCATTCCAGTTGTCGGTGTTCACACTTTTTCATTGTATTATCCATGCTAGATTTATTTTCTCGCTTTCTTCTTGTGTGTTTGAAAACCTTTGAGAAAACCTAAAAATGTTTCTTGCTTCTTTTCGGTTTTTCTTTCTAGTCTAATTTAGTTGTAATGTTAAAAGAAAACCCAAAAAGATTTCCTTGTTCTTCTTTTGCTTGTTGGGAGCTCTCCCGTGTAAATAGTTTTTCTCATTTTTGTTTTTCTCTTTAATTTGCTTTCTTCAAGAAAAACTAAAAACTCCAAAAATATTTCAATGTGTTTCTCTGAAATTCTTTTCCTTTTATTGAGCTGTACCGAGGAGAAGACCACGATGAAATTGTTGAGTGGTTCTCATATGCATTGATATTGATCTAATAAAGAGCCCATATTACCTTGTCTTCTCCTTTTTGAATCAAATGTTTGCATATTCCAGCTTAGTCCACGCCACTCTTGCACTATTATTATTTTCATATCATTCGGTCATGCAAGTGAAAGGCAATGATGACAATATTTGATGAACTGGCTATGGCAGAGAGAAACGGGTATGAACTCAACTTGTTCTATTTTTGTAAATATGTTTAACCTAGTATCCATGATTCAGCTTATTATGATCAAACATGTTTGCAATGACAATTAGAGATTATAGTTTCTCATGCCATGCTTAAGTAGCTAGGAGTGGATAATGATTTATCTTGGATGTCAACATGCATTAAAATGATTGTGATGTGGTATGATGATATGGTATCCTCTTCTGAATGTTTCAAGTGTCTTGACTTGGCACATGTTCATGCATGTAGTTGAATCAAAACCAACATAGCCTCTATGATATTTATGTTCATGGTGTTCATATCCTACTCATGCTAGTGTCCAATGTTACTTATGCATAATGCATGTTCATGACTGTTTTCGCTCTCTAGCTGGCCGCTTCTCAACCTATTTGTTATCCTTCGCCTGTACTAAGCGGGAATACTGCTTGTGCATCAAAATTCTAAAACCCAATTTATTCCAGATGAGTCCACCATATATCTACCTATATGCGGTATTACCCTGCCGTTCTAAGTAATTTGCATGTGCCACCTCTAAAAACTTCAAATAAACATCCGTTTTTGTGTGCCTGGATTGTTCATAGAGCGACAGGAGGTAGTCGGTATCTGCTACTTCTTGAGCTTGCATTGGTTTTTCCCTTGAAGAGGAAAGGGTGATGCAGCAAAGTAGAGATAAGTATTTCCCACAGTTTGAGAACCAAGGTATCAATCCAGTAGGAGGTACACGCAAGTCTCCAATCTATGCACCTGCACAAACAATCAAACACTTGCACCCAACGCGATAAAGGGGTTGTCAATCCCTTCACGGTCACTTGCAAGGATGAGATCTGATAGAGATAGATATAAAAGATCACTAAAACATAAAACAAAGTAAAAACAAATAAATTGCAGCAAGGTATTTTTGGGTTTTTTGGTTTATAGATCTGAAAAAATATGATGAAAAATAGACCCGGGGGCATAGGTTTCACTAGAGGCTTCTCTCTTGAAAGAAAACATACGATGGGCGAACAAATTACTGTCGAGCAATTGATAGAAAAGCATAAAGTTATGACGATATCCAAGGCAATGATTATGAATATAGGCATCACGTCCATATCAAGTAGACTGACTCCTGCCTGCATCTACTACTATTACTCCACACATCGACCGCTATCCAACATGCATCTAGAGTATTAAGTTCATAAGAACGGAGTAACGTCTTAAGTAAGATGACATGATGTAGAGGGATAAACTCAAGCAATATGATGAAAACCCCATCTTTTTACCCTTGATGGAAACAATACAATACGTGCCTCGCTACCCCTACTTTGTCACTGGGTGAGGACACCGCAAGATTGAACCCAAAACTAAGCACCTCTCCCATTGCAAGAAGAACCAATCTAGTTGGCGAAACCAAACCGATAATTCGAAGAGAAATACAAAGATATCAAATCATGCATATAAGAATTCAGAGAAGATTCAAATAATATTCATAGATAATCTGATCATAAATCCACAATTCATCGGATCTCGACAAACACACCGCAAAAGAATATTACATCGGATAGATCTCCAAGAACATCGAGGAGAACATTGTATTGAATATCAAAAAGAGAGAAGAAGCCATCTAGCTACTAGCTATGGACCCGTAGGTCTGTGGTAAACTACTCACGCTTCATCGGAAGGGCAATAGAGTTGATGTAGAAGTCCTTCGTGATCGAATCCCCCTCTGGCAGGGTGCCGGAAAAGGCCCTAAGATGGGATCTTACGGGTACAGAAGGTTGCAGTGGCGGAAAAGTATTTTGGTGGACGCTTCTGGTCGTTTGGGAATATTTGTGAATTTATAGGCCAAAGATTAGGGTTGGAGGAGCTCCGAGGGGCCCACAAGCCCTCAGGGCGCCCCCCCTAGGGCGCCCCCTGAGGCTTTTGGCCACCTCAGGACTCCTCTGACTTCATCTCCAAGTCCTGCGGGTGTCTTCTGGTCCAAGAAAAATCATCGCGAAAGTTTTATTCTGTTTGGACTCCGTTTGGTATTCCTTTTCTGTAAAACTCAAAAACAAGGAAAAAACAAAAACTGGCACTGGGCTCTAGGTTAATAAGTTAGTCCCAAAAATAATATAAAATAGCATATTAATGCATATAAAACATCCAGAACAGATAATATAATAGCATGGAACAATAAAAAATTATAGATACGTTGGAGACGTATCAAGCATCCCCAAGCTTAATTCATGCTCGTCCTCGAGTAGGTAAATGATAAAAACAGAATTTTTGATGTGGAATGCTACCTAACATATTTATCCATGTAATTTTCTTTATTATGTCATGAATATTCAGATCCATAAGATTCAAAATAAAAGTTTAATATTGACATAAAAACAATAATACTTCAAGCATACTAATAAAGCAATCGTGTCTTCTCAAAATAACATGGTCAAAGAAAGTTATCCCTACAAAATCATATAGTCTGGCTATGCTCCATCTTCATCACACAAAGTATTAAATCATGCACAACCCCGATGATAAGCCAAGAAATTGTTTCATACTTTTGATGTTCTCAAACTTTTTCAACTTTCATGCAATACATGAGCGTGAGCCATGGATATAGCACTATAGGTGGAATAGAATATGGTGGTTGTGGAGAAGACAAAAAGAAGGAGAAAGTCTCACATCAACTAGGCATATTAATGGGCTATGGAGATGCCCATCAATAGATATCAATGTGAGTGAGTAGGGATTGCCATGCAACGGATGCACTAGAGCTATAAGTGTATGAAAGCTCAAAAAGAAACTAAGTGGGTGTGCATCCAACTCGCTTGCTCACGAAGACATAGGGGAATTTGAGGAAGCCCATCATTGGAATATACAAGCCAAGTTCTATAATGAAAAATTCCCACTAGTAAATGAATGTGACAACATAAGAGACTCTCTATAATGAAGATCATGTGTCATGGTAGAACACGGCCACCTATGGGGCCATCGGCCCCTTTATGGTTCGGCAGGGGGGAGGTCGCATTGCAGAAAGAGCGGAGGCCATGGGACAGCATGACAGTGATGACGCTGGTGGTTTTTACCCAGGTTTGGGCCGCTGAGAAGCGTAAAACCCTACTCTTGCTTTGGTGGATTGATGGAGGGACCGTGAAGAACACGCGGTGCTCAAGCCCGGCAAGGTCGCCTTAGGGAGAGCAGCTATGCATGTATGAGTACACGAGGGTCCGAATCCTTTCTAAGGTTGGCACAACCCTCCTTTTATAGGCTAAGGGGTTACCACAATGGCAAAACGGTCATTATCCAGTGATTAGATAGCTAACAGTGCTATCATACCTAACTCTGGCAGTTAGGACAAAGTGCATTAAATGCACTGCGAGGTGTCACACTGTGGATGTGGCCCGGCAGGCCTGCCGCGCCGCTTAGTCACCTTCCACCTGTCTGCCTGACACGCCTCTGGACGGGTGTCATATAGAGGTGATCTTCCTTCTAAATGGCTACCACATGCCAATGACAGCCACTTAGCTATCTGGGGGCTCGACACCGCACTGATGGATGACTTGCATTGCGATGCGGTGGAGCGGTTGAGTCTTGGCGAGAATGCAGGCTGCCAGCGGCCCCGGCAAGCCTGTCGGGGAAGTCTTGGGACTTATCTTCGGGATGGCCTCGACCTGACCAGGCTCGCCTGCCCGGTAAGGGAGGCTTTTCCTTAGTGATATCTTGCTCTCTTGGCTTGTCTTGGTCTTCTTGATCCGCCCCTTGATTCCTCAAAGGGCTATCTCTCTGGCTTGGTTTTGTCTTGAATGCTTGGTGGAGTTTGCATTTCTGCCACTAAGCCTGTGTACAGTCCGAGCAACATACGTGAAGGTTTGTTGCACCGACAGGAGCCCCCAGGCCTGGTCCAAACGTGTTGCCGAGCATCATTGGGGTAGGCCCCATCAGGTACACAGGCAGGGCATTTACGATGATATTCTCCTCTTTCTTGATATCTTCTTTTCTTCTTTATTTACCTGCGCTTGAGTCAGTTCCCGGTTTTTCCATGCGTCGTGCAAGGCGTCGTGGGGGAGATTTACGCCATGACCCGTGGGTCGCCCACGTCCCATGTTCACGGGGCGGTAGCTGCCATTCCACTAACTCCCCTGCCCCTGCTGTTTCTGCCACGTATGCCGCATGCATTGCGCAGGGTTGGTGGCGGATGCGGGGGGCACGGGAATGAGTGCCAAGGCAGAAAGCCAGGCGCCATGGATAGGCGCAGGAGGTCGGTCTTGATTCCGTGCGCCGTTAGTGACGCGGAGGAGTCAGATTGGTGGATCGGGGCGGTTGCCCCCTGGGTGAGGAGCCAGCCCCCGGCCTCGTTTGCCTATAAAAGGGAACGTGGGCGAGGTGCTGGCTCACACCTATCTCTTCCTCCATCCTTCTGATATCATCTCTCCATCACGATGAGGGGGAGAGGACATAGTGGCACCCCAGTGGCGGCGACAAGGGCTTCTGCTCGACAGCGCCTCCCTCCACCTGTTGGGGACGCAGGGGCGGAGCCCGCCGTGAGAGGAGGTGGGAGAGGACGTGGACGTGGTCGTCGTGGCGCTCGGGGTCGAGGAGGACGGGGCGGCATTCTGATCGCACCTCCTCCAGCCGCTCAGGACCCGAATGAAGGCCACGTCGGGGACCAGCCGCTGGAGTTTATCGTCAAGCTGCGCGGGCCCCCGCGCAGCCGTCTTCGGCTTCCTACCCCATTTGCAAGGGTGATGGAGATCGAACAGCCGCCGGGGCTGAGGCTGCACACGAGGGGCTACTGCAATGGCAACATGTGGGCGGACATGGAGTTCCCTGTTCCTCATGTCATGCTTCTCCGACGTGGTTGGAAGACCTTCGCCCGTGCCCATAGCTTGGCGGCCGGGCATGTTCTCCATTTCAAGTTCATGGATGCCACCCTGCTCTCCGTCAAAGTCTTCGGGCATTCGGGTGCTCGCTTAGGGTGCTGCACGGAGAGCTTGACTGACGACGAAAGCTCCTCCTCGAGCGATAGCGATGAGGAGGACAGTGACGGTGATGACGACGGCGCCGATGGGGAGGACGACGGTTCCGACTCCAGCTGAACACTAGCTGCACCGTCACCGTCAGCGGGAGGCCGGCGGCACCACCATCTGCACCTGCATCTCCTCCCCGGCAAGGTGATTTGCCGGGGTGTTGGGTGTGGATGGTGTCTCTGGCTCCTCCAGCAGTCTTCCAGCTGGACCCCGGCAGGCTTCCCCGTGTACTCCGGCTTTGTCCGCCCTGCCGTGTCCTGCTAGCCCTAGTGGCGGTGACCAGGGCATCGCCTAGCCGCTCTCCCCACCCATCACCTTTGTCCGCGCCCTCTTGATCTTGTCAGGCTGCGTCCTGCAGGTCTTGACGGGGTCAGGTTGGGCTTCCGCCCAGGCACTCCTTTTGCCCTCTTCGCCTCCCACTGTAGTTCCTAGGAGGAGAGGGACAAGAAAGGGATTACGGGGCACTTATCTTTTTCAATCTAATATACATAGCCATTTGCCAAACTTTAGTCTCAAATATGTAATCTCTTTTATCCATGTTTGTGTCCTGTAAGAGCTGTACTTTTTTACCTGCATATTAATGAAAAAGACAAGCTTTGCTGAGCACTTGTGCATGCGTCTTATCCATGCAGAGGGGGTACACCTCTATACTTTTAGGTAAAGAAGTTCTTCCCGGCAAGTTATCTTGCCGGTGCCCTCCGTTGTTGCCTCCTGCCGGGGCTCGAAACCACAGAAGGGAACCGGCTCCTTGTCGATCCTTCTCTGTCAAAAGCCACTACAACCATCTTGACCGAAGCAACGTTCGGGTCAAAGGATGGGAGCAAAAATGCTTCGAAGGTGACAAGGTTTCTCTATGCACAATTTTTCTTCTTACAGAGACACGTATGGACAAAAAGGAACTTATCTGTTTGGCTTGTCAGGGATCGATATGTAGGCTTGTTTCCGTTTCTTATTTTTGGGATTGAGTCTGCGGCAAGACCCCTGCAGTTAGTGCAGAGGGAAACAAAGCAACATATGATCTCATCTACATGATCATGGCAAGTTCATGTTATGCTATGCATGCATGCAAGTTGTTTTTAGGGCGCCAGCGCTTTGATTTATTGTCTGTGCTCAGGGTCTGCGCCTGGCTTTGTACAAAGGGTTACATGCGCATCGGCAAGGCTTGTACAAAAGGGTGGCTGCCGGGCAGGGCCCGACAGCCGCGTCTTACAGGTAGAACTTACGAAGATGCTCAATGTTCCATGAGTTTTGCAATTGAATGCCATCTTCGGTCTCCAGACGGACTGCGCCAGGTCCGGTGACTCGCACTACCCGGTAAGGGCCTTCCCACTTCGGCGTCAACTTGTTTGCACCCTTGGCGGACTGAACACGCCTAAGGACAAGGTCGCCTTCCTCAAGGCTCCGGGCATGAACCATGCGGCTGTGATAGTGGCGCAGAGCTTGCTGATAGCATGCAGCACGCGTAGCAGCCCGAAGACGGTTCTCCTCAAGGAGCACAGCATCGTCATGCCGATGCTGCTCTTGCTCTACTTCATCATAGGCAAATACTCGAGGTGACCCGTATATGAGTTCCGTGGGGATCACTGCTTCTGCCCCACAGACTAGGGAGAAGGGAGTCTGGCCGGTAGCTCGATTTGGTGTCGTACGGAGGGACCAAAGAACCACCGGCAGCTCGTCGATCCAGCATCTGCTGCACTTCTGCAGCTTATCAAAAGTTCTTGTTTTGAGTCCATGCAGCACTTCAGTGTTCATCCTCTCAGCTTGTCCATTACTCATGGGATGAGCAACAGAGGCGAATGAAACCTTGCTTCCGAGGGTTTGAATGTATTGCATGAAGGCGCGACTTGTGAATTGGGTACCGTTGTCAGTGATGACTCTGGTGGGTACTCCGAAGCAGCACACCAATCCCTTCAAGAACTTGATAGATGATTGTGCGGTCTCCTTTCTCACAGGCTCCACTTTCGGCCACTTTGTAAACTTGTCGATTGCCACGTACAAGAATTCAAAGCCCCCGGTAGCACGGGGGAAGGGGCCCAAGATGTCGAGCCCCCAGACCGAAAATGGCCATGACAAAGGGATCATCTGGAGAGCTTGAGCAGATTGATGGATATTCTTGGAGTGGAACTGGCAGGCTTCACATCTGGTGACTAGCTCAATTGCATCTTGGAGGGCCGTGGGCCAGTAGAAACCTTGCCAGAAAGCTTTTCCAACCAAGGCTCTTGATCCAATATGGGAGCCGCACATGCCTTTGTGTATCTCTGCCAACAGTTCCTTCCCCTCTTCCTGGCAAATGCACTTCAATTTCACACCGTTGGGCCTCCTTCTGTATAATGTGTCATCGACAAACTGTTACATACTGGCCCTCTGGGCTACTTTTTCAGCTTCTTCTTGCTCTTCGGGGAGTTCTCCTGTTTGGAGGTAATGGACTATGTGTCGTGCCCAAGTTGGAGTCTGAGGCTCGGCAACAAGGATCAACGGCACCTCCTCATTTGTGGGAGCGCACATCTCAACCGCAAGAACTGGTAGTTCGGCGGGAGGGTGCTGCTCACCAGGCGAAGTGGAATTATTCCCATCAACCTCTCTGTCGGGGGCTTCGGGAAGATCTGCCGGGAGAGGCTTGCCGGAGTCCAGTTTTCTCCTTTTTCTGGCCATTGTTGTCGGGGATACTGAGGGTTGAGTTAGGTGGAGAACAAAAGTCCCTAGTTCCACAGGAAGCTTTTGTGCAGCGCATTTTGACAGATGATCAGCAACACTATTTTTCGCACGTGGCACGTGCTCTGTTTGCAATCCATCAAAATGCTCCTCCAGTTTTCTCACTTCCTCCACATATGCCTCCATCAATGGACTCTAGTAATCCTTGTTCACTTGTCTCACCACAAGCTGTGAGTCTCCATGAATGATCAACTTTTTAATTCCCAGCTCTGTTGCGATCCTGAGCCCGGCAAGGAGTCCTTCATATTCTGCAGTGTTGTTGGTAGCTTTCTCCCGGGGAAAATGCATTTGGACCACATACTTGAGGTGCTCTCCAGTGGGTGCGACAAGGAGCACGCCAGCTCCTGCACCTTGCAGTGAGAAGGTGCCATCAAAGTACATGATCCACTCTTGGGGGTCCTCCTTGCCAGGGACAACTGTTTCCGATGTCTCTTCATCTGGGGTTGGTGTCCATTCCGCGATGAACTCCGCCAATGCTCTACTCTGAATGGTTGACATACTCTCATACTTCAGACCAAAGCTTAACAATTCCAAAGCCCATTCAACTATCCTGCCAGTGGCCTCCAGGTTCCTCAGTATGCGTTGCAAAGGGAAACGGGTGACAACTGTGATCTCGTGGGCTTGGAAGTAGTGGCGCAGTTTCCTCGAGGCCATGATGAGGCCAAAGATCAACTTTTGCACGCCAGAGTACCTTGATCTAGCCCCCTGCAATAGGGAGCTGGCAAAGTACACCAGCTGCTGCACCACCTTCTTCTTTGTCGCGGTCTCGAAATTGTCTCTGTTATCCTTCTCTTCTTTCTCCTGATCTGCACCGGACCTTGCCGGGATGGGTTCACTTCCTTCTCCGGGAAGGACAGTAGCTACGGCTGCTCCTTCATCCACTTCCCGCTACGCCACCAATGCTGCACTAACCACTTGATTGGTCGCCGCTAAGTACAGCAGCAATGGCTCTTGTGGTCTAGGAGCGACCAAGGTGGGAGCAGAGAAAAGATAGGCTTTCAAGTCTCGCAGCGCTGCTTCTGCTTCCGGGGTCCACTTCATTGGCCCTGCCTTCTTCAAAATTTTGAAGAATGGCAAGGCACGCTCGGCAGACTTGGAAATGAACCTACTCAGCGCGGCAACACATTCGGTTAGGTGCCTCACGTCTTTGACTGTCTCGGGTGCTTGAATCTGCTCGATCGCCTTGATCTTGTCGGGGTTGGCCTCTATCCCCTGGTGGGACACAAAGAAACCAAGTAACTTGCCGGAGGGAATGCCACACACACACTTCTCAGGGTTCAACTTCAAGTTGATCTTGCGCAGGTTTGCAAAGGTCTCTTCCAAGTCCTGAATGAGAGTTGATTTGTCCTTGGTCTTGACCACTATGTCGTCCATGTAAGCTTCAATATTCCTGTGCAATTGAGACTCAAAACCAATTTGCACTGCCCTTGCAAAGGTGGATTCAGCGCTCTTTAACCCGAAGGGCATCCGC
Source organism: Thinopyrum elongatum (assembly GCA_011799875.1). Classification (NCBI taxonomy): domain Eukaryota; kingdom Viridiplantae; phylum Streptophyta; class Magnoliopsida; order Poales; family Poaceae; genus Thinopyrum; species Thinopyrum elongatum. The sequence goes on along the minus strand of CM022301.1, from coordinate 447,541,399 downwards.
ACGAAGCAGTATGTGCCACATGGGGTTATGAACGCGGTCATCTCCTTGTCCTCCTTGGACATGAATATCTGATGGTACCCAGAGTATGCATCCAAGAAGGAAAGCAGATCACACCAGGAAGTGGAATCTACGATCTGGTCGATGCGCGGTAAGGGGAATGGGTCCTTTGGGCATGCTTTATTCAGGTCTGTGAAGTCTATGCAAAGCCTCCATTTCCCATTCGCCTTGCGCACCACCACCGAGTTCGCCAACCATGTTGGGTGCAACACTCCTCTGACCAAACCAGCTGCTTCAAGTTTCTTGATCTCCTCGGCAATGAACTGTTGCCGCTCTAAAGCTTGTTTCCTGACTTTCTGCTTGACGGGCCGAGCATGAGGGCAGACAGCTAGGTGGTGCTCGATTACCTCCCTAGGAACGTCGGGGATGTCAGATGGTTGCCAGGTAAACACATCTACATTCGCCCGCAGGAAGGCAACGAGCGCACTTTCCTATTTGTCATCAAGGGTGGAGCTGAGTGAACGTACCACCAGTGCCATCCAGCCCTGCCGGGACCTTCTTCACCGCAGGTGAGGCAACCTTAGGCTTCTTGCTAGTGGAGCTCTCCGGCAAATCATCGACGGGTGCAGCACACTCCGGAGAGGTGCGCTTCCCGGATTCCTTGCCGGTATCTTTGCTAGCTTTCTTCCCTTTCTTGTTTTCCTTGGCGGGGGCTGCAGCTTCCGCAGCCTCGACAGCGATTGCGTCTCGGTACATCTTATCTATGCATATGATCACGTCCTTCTTGTCTGATGGAATGGAAATGACGCCCATCGGCCCTGGCATCTTCAGTGTGTTGTAGGCATAGTGGGATGCCGCCATGAATTTTGCCAGGGCTGGACGACCAAGGATCCCATTGTACGGCAGGGAAGATCGACCACATCAAACACAACCTTCTCGGTCCGGTAGTTCAATTCCCCTCCAAACGTCACCAGCAGTGTGATCTTTCCCTTAGGACGACTCCTGCCGGGGTTGATCCCTTGGAAAGTGCCAGTAACCTTGAGCTCCTTATTTGATATTTGCAGCTTGCTGAGTACCTTGGGGGAAATCAGATTCAACTCGGCCCCACCGTCAACCAACATCTTCGTGACTTTGAGGTTGCGGATTGTTAGTGAAACCAACAACGGCAAGCACCCTACCGCGATGGTGCGGTCAGGGTGATCCTCTTTGTCAAAGATGATGGGCGTGCGGGACCATTTGAGTGGTTTCCGGGAGTCTACCGCTAGCTCTACAGCATTGACCTCACGCGCCCACTGTTTGAGCTGGCGGTGAGAGGAGTGTAAAGATGCACCTCCGTCAACACACAGGGCCTCAGTTGCCTTCTGGAACTCTTGCTCACTGGTTTCCTCTTAATCCCCTTCATCTCTTTCATCATCGCCTTCTTTCTTCTCATGGCCTCTTGCAGGCTTCTGCGGATGCTGGGGAACCTTGCCGCAGCGGCCTCCTCTGCCGCCTCGGCCCTTCCCGCCGACACCTTCTTGGTCTCTCTCCTTGTCATGCTTCTCGTACTCAGCTCTCTGCTTCTTGACTAGTTGCTCAACTTGGTGACACTCTTAGAGATCATGGCCCTTGGTCCGGTGAATCTTGCAGTATGGCCCGTCAGCCTTACCAGCCTTTTCGGCCGCCGCAGCCTCCCGGCAATCAGTGCACGTGGCAACCTCCTTGTCGGGGGCTTCGGTCTTAGCCTTCTTGCCGGTACTAGAAGTGCCAGAGCCCTCAACAGCCAATACTACCTTTTCCTTGCGCTTCTTATTGCGTTTCTTATTCTTCCTCTTTGGGTCAGTGGCATCGTCGTCATCCTCTGAGTCGACTTTGACGCCGTCCTCTTCCCCGGGGAGCCGCCTCCCTTCCTCAGTTCGGGCACACTTACCCGCCAAGGTGTACAGCTCATTCACAGTCTTGGGCAACCGGACGTTCATCTTGGAACGTATCCTCCTGTTGCGCACGTTCGACTGGAACGCGGCAATCACAGCTGCCGGGTGGATGTCTGGAATGTTCCTGTGCACCTGGCTAAACCTCTGCATCTATTTCCACAAGCTTTCCCCTTCCTTTTGTGGAAGGAGCTGCAGATCGCTAGGCCGCCCTGGCTCCTGATGGCCGCCCGTGAAGGCGCCAACAAACTCATTGCACAGGTCAGCCCATGATGAGATGGAATTCTCCGGAAGGTGCATCAGCCATGATCTCACATTTGGCTTGAGTGCCAAAGGGAAGTAATTGGCGAACACCTTCTCATCTCTTCCTCTGGCAGCTTGAACAGCGATGGTGTAGATGCTCAAGAATTCTGCCGGGTTCAGCCTTCCATCATACTTTTCTGGTATTTCTGGCTTGAAAACGCGGGCAGATGCCAACGGACTTGCCGCAGCTCGCGAGTGAAGGTAGGGCACCCAACCTCGAAAGGCAAGTATCCGCCTTCACTGGGCGCGGGTTCGTTGTCGTCTGGGCCATTGCGCCTGTCAGATTGGCGGCGGGTTTCGCGACGTCGTTCTATGGTGACGCGCGTGTCTTCCCTCCGCCGATCTTCCAGGACCTGCCGCTGATCTTGACGGGCCCGAGGGTCAGATGAAGCCATCGATACCTCGTCGGGCTCCCAGTTGCGTGGTTCTGGTTGCAGCCTTTGCGCTGGCTATCATGGGGGGGATTGCACCGTTGGAGTGGCCCCCTCGACTTGGCCAGTGGCTTGGGCTATGGTTATTGCTTGTGAGCGTCACGGCGGATCTGCCCGCTGTGATCCTCCCGCTTCAGCAAAACCAATCAAACTCTGGATGGTGGCTCTCCACTCATCCATTTGATCGGCCGCTGGTGGGAATCTCAGCAGGAGTTGAGCTCGCGCCATGGCTTCCGAAGCAGTGCTTGGCATAGACGACGACGTAGACCGTGACGTCGCTCGGCTCCTGCTAGTACCAGTGGCCGCGGCACCGTGCTCTCGTCGCCGCGAGCCAGCCGCCACGGTGGTATGGTGGCAAGAAGGGTGTGCTTGGGGGTTGACGACCCCGTCTGGCGCCTCGTCTTGGTTACCCCGCCCTTGGGAATGCGCTTGCCCTGCCGTTGCGCTCGTAGCAGGGACAGCCACGGGGTCACAGTTCACACCAGAGCGAGCGTTGTCGCTACGGCTGTGTCCTCCAGCACGGTGGGGAGGTGGCGACTGAACATTCTCCCCACCCGTGCCTTGCAGAGCACGGCCGTCGAGATGCTGTTGATGCCTCCCTCCTCTGGTGTTTTCCGCTCCTGCTTCGACCGCAGGGGGGATGACGACAGTGCCGCCTACGCCGGTCACATTCCCCACGGCGTCCGCGTCCTCCGACGCCGTTGCAGTCCCCACAGCATCGGTGGCTGCATGCGAGGGGGCCTTCGAGGTGGAAGGGTGAGCTGTTGCGCCGGGCTTCTTCTTGGGCGCCATGGATGACGAAGAAGATGATGATGAGGATTGACGCACTGATCACAACCTCAGGTTTGCGCATGCGCGCTCCCCCTACCTGGCACGCCAAAGATGTCATGGTAGAACACAGCCACCTATGGGGCCATCGACCCCTTTGTGGTTCGGCAGGGGGGAGGTCGCATTGCACAAAGAGCGGAGGCCATGGGACAGCACGGCAGTGATGACGCTGGTGGTTTTTAACCAGGTTCGGGCCGCTGAGAAGCTTAAAACCCTACTCCTGCTTTGGTGGATTGATGGAGAGACCGTGAAGAATGCGCGGTGCTCAAGCCCGGCAAGGTCGCCTTGGGGAGAGCAGCTACGCGCGTATGAGTACACGAGGGTCCGAATCCTTTCTAAGGTTGCCATGGCCCTCCTTTTATAGGCTAAGGGGTTACCACAATGGCAAAATGGTCATTATCCAGTGATTAGATAGCTAACAGTGCTATCATACCTAACTCTGGCAGTTGGGACAAAGTGCATTAAATGCACTGCTAGGTGTCACGCTGTGCATGCGGCCCGGCAGGCCTGCCGCGCCGCTTAGTCACCTTCCACATGTCTGCCTGACACGCCTCTGGACGGGTGTCATATAGAGGTGATCTTCCTTCTAAATGGCTGCCACGTGCCAAATGACAGCCACTTAGCTATCTGGGGGCTCGATGCCGCACCGATGGATGACTTGCATTGCGATGCGGTGGAGCGGTGGAGTCTTGGTGAGGATGCAAGCCGCCAGCGGCCCTGGCAAGCCTGCCGGGGAAGTCTTGGGACTTGTCTTCGGGATGGCCTCGACCTGACCAGGCTCGCCTACCCGGTAAGGGAGGCTTTTCCTTAGTGATATCTTGTTCTCTTGGCTTGTCTTGGTCTTCTTGATCCGCCCCTTGATTCCTCAAAGGGCTATCTCTCTGGCTTGGTTTTGTCTTGAATGCTTGGTGGAGTTTGCATTTCTGCCACTGAGCCTGTGTACAGTCCGGGCAACATACATGAAGGTTTGCTGCACCGACATCATGGTGCTACTGAAGCACAAGTGTGGTAAAAGGATAGTAGCATTGCCCCTTCTCTCTTTTCTCTCATTTTTTTGTTTGGGCTTCTTTTGGCCTCTTTTATTTTTTGCAAGTCCGGAGACTCATCCCAACTTGTGAGGGAATCATAGCTTCCATCATCCTTTCCTCACATGGGACAATGCTCTAATAATAATGATCATCACACTTTTATTTACTTACAACTCAAAAATTACAACTCGATTCTAGAACAAAATATGACTCTATATGAATGCCTCCGGCGGTGTACCGGGATGTGCAATGATCAAGAGTGACATGTATAAAAAATATGAACGGTGGCCTCACCACAAATACTATGTCAACTACATGCTCATGCAAAGCAATATGACAATGATTGTGCGTGTCATAATAAACGGAACGGTGGAAGTTGCATGGCAATATATCTCGGAATGGCTATGGAAATGCCATAATAGGTAGGTATGGTCGCTGTTTTGAGGAAGGTATATGGTGGGTTTAATGCACTGGCGAAAATTGCGCGGTACTAGAGAGGCTAGCAATGGTGGAAGGGTGAGAGTGCGTATAATCCATGGACTCAACATTAGTCATAAAGAACTCACATACTTATTACAAAAGTCTATTAGCTATCAAAACAAAGTACTACATGCATGCTCCTAGGGGGATAGATTGGTAGGAAAAGACCATCGCTCGTCCCCGACCGCCACTCATAAGGAAGACAATCAATAAATAAATCATGCTCCGACTTCATCACATAACGGTTCACCATACGTGCATGCTACGGGATTCACAAACTTTAACACAAGTATTTCTACCAATCCACAATTACTCACTAGCATGACTCTAATATCACCATCTTTATATCTCAAAACAAATGCAAGGAATCAAACTTCTCATAGTATTCAACGCTCTTTATATGAAAGTTTTTAATATATCCCTCTTGGATGCCCATCATATTAGGACTAAATTCATAACCTAAGCAAATTACCATGTTGTTTAGAGACTCTCAAAATAATATAAGTGAAGCATGAGAGTTCAACAATTTCTATAAAATAAAGCCACCGCCGTGCTCTAAAAAGATATAAGTGAAGCACTAGAGCAAATTGCCTGGCTCAAAAGATATAAGTGAAGCACATAGAGTATTCTAATAAATTCACGATTCATGTGTGTCCCTATCAAAAGGTGTGTACAGAAAGGATGATTGTGGCAAATTAAAAAGCAAAGACTCATATCATACAAGACGCTCCAAGCAAAACACATATCATGTGGAGAATAAAAATATAGCCTCAAGTAAATTTACCGATGGATTGAAGACGAAAGAGGGGATGCCATCCGGGGCATCCCCAAGCTTAGATGCTTGGTTGTCCTTGAATATTACCTTGGGGTGCCTTGGGCATCCCCAAGCTTAGGCTCTTGCCACTCCTTATTCCATAGTCCATCAAATCTCTACCCAAAACTTGAAAACTTCACAACACAAAACTCAATAGAAAACTCATGAGATCCGTTAGTATAATAAAATAAATCACCACATTTTGGTACTGTTGTGAACTCATTCTTTATTTATATTGGTGTAATATCTACTGCATTCCAACTTTTCCATGGTTCATACCCCCGATACTACCCATAGAATCATCAAAATAAGCAAACAACACATAGAAAACAGAATCTGTCAAAAACAGAACAGTCTGTAGCAATCTGTAAACTTCGTATACTTCTGTAACTCCAAAAATTCTGAAAAATTAGGACAACCTGGGAAATTTGTATATCAATCTTGTGTAAAAAATTCAGATCAAAAACATTCTTCTGTGATTTTTTTAAATTGTTTTACTGAGCGTAAAAGTTTCTGTTTTTCAGCAAGATCAAATCAACTATCACCGTAAGCCATCCCAAAGGTCTTACTTGGCTCAAACACTAATTAAAACACCAAAACAAAATTACTACAGAGGTAATAATGTGTATTTATTGAAAAACAGAACCAAAAACAAAAAACATAAAAATAAAATTGGGTTGCCTCCCAACAAGCGTTATTGTTTAACGCCCCTAGCTAGGCATAAAACATAGATCTAGGTATTGTCATCTTTGGTATTCTTTTCCATAGATGTGTTCTTGTCGGAAGGTTTTGCAAAGATAACTTGGAACACATTATCCATAGAAATTTTGGCATCATTAAGCTGCTGATCTACATATCCCCTTTGATTTACGGCTACAATCCAAGAATATTGTTGATTAACATCATTGAAAACTTGTTGGATCATATCTAAAACGGGGATTTTCTTTTTAAGGTTTTCATCAAAAAATTGATTATTTCCAAACAAATGCCTCAAAGTATAGTCACTATTGTAAAGGATCTCATCTATCACCGGTTTTTCACGGCTCATACCATAATGATCAAAAATTTCCCTAGCTTCCCGTACTATGTGATCAAATTCATTCTTAAGAACTTGGGTTGCTATCTTTTTAGCCTTAGGATCCTTTATAACAGGTAACTCATAAAACAATCTTTGCACGGTAGGATGAGTACGGATAAATCTACTTTCAAATTTCAGAACTAGTGCTGAAATAGCTTCCGCATAAGTTTTAGTTCTTTTAAGTATGGGAGTGTCATCGAGAGGCAAATTGCCTACACAATTGAAAAATTCTTGTATATGTTCTTTTCCCATAAAATTCCCTTGCCCCAAAACAAAAATTTTAGCATCCAGATTGCCGGTCTTTCCAATTTTAGGAGTTAGGCCATCATCTGTTTCTGCCATACCAAAGTCACTCATGATGATGAGTTCAAGCAAACAAAAGATCGAACGGAAAGAGGGCGAATAAAAAAGGCAAATCTTTTTGTGTTTTCTGAAATCATTTTAGAAGTAGGGCAGAGGAAAACGAGAGGCAAATGGCAAATAATGTAATGCAAGAGATGAGAGTTTATGGTGGATACTTGGTAGGCTTGATGTAGAACCTCCCCGGCAACGGCGCCAGAAATTCTTCTTGCTACTTCTTGAGCTTGCGTTGGTTTTTCCCTTGAAGAGGAAAGGGTGATGCAACAAAGTAGAGATAAGTATTTCCCTTAGTTTGAGAACCAAGGTATCAATCCAGTAGAAGTTACACGCAAGTCTCCAATCTATGCACCTGCACAAACAATCAAACACTTGCACCCAACGCGATAAAGGGGTTGTCAATCCCTTCACGGTCACTTGCAAGGATGAGATCTGATAGAGATAGATATAAAAGATTACTAAAACATAAAACAAAGTAAAAACAAATAAATTGCAGCAAGGTATTTTTGGGTTTTTTGGTTTATAGATCTGAAAAAATATGATGGAAAATGGACCCGGGGGCCATAGGTTTCACTAGAGGCTTCCCTCTTGAAAGAAAACATACGGTGGGTGAACAAATTACTGTCGAGCAATTGATAAAAAAGCGCAAAGTTATGACGATAACCAAGGCAATGATTATGAATATAGGCATCACGTCCGTGTCAAGTAGACTGACTCCTGCCTACATCTACTACTATTACTCCACACATCGACCGCTATCCAGCATGCATCTAGAGTATTAAGTTCATAAGAACGGAGTAACGCCTTAAGTAAGATGACATGATGTAGAGGGATAAACTCAAGCAATATGATGAAAACCCCATCTTTTACCCTTGATGGCAACAATACAATACGTGCCTCGCTACCCCTACTTTTTCACTAGGTGAGGACATCGCAAGATTGAACCCAAAACTAAGCTCCTCTCCCATTGCAAGAAGAACCAATCTAGTTGGCCAAACCAAACCGATAATTCAAAGAGAAATACAAAGATATCAAATCATGCATATAAGAATTCAGAGAAGATTCAAATAATATTCATAGAAAATCTGACCATAAATCCACAATTCATCGGATCTTGACAAACACACCGCAAAAGAATATTACATCAGATAGATCTCCAAGAACAATGAGGAGAACATTGTATTGAAGATCAAAAAGAGAGAACAAGCCATCTAGCTACTAGCTATGGACCCGTAGGTCTGTGGTAAACTACTCACGCTTCATCGGAAGGGCAATAGAGTTGATGTAGAAGCCCTCCGTGATCAAATCCCTCTCCGGCAGGGTGCCAGAAAAGGCACCAAGATGGGATCTCACGGGTACAGAAGGTTGCGGCTGCGGAAAAGTATTTTGGTGGACGCTTCTAGTCGTTTGGGAAAATTTGTGAATTTATATGCCAAAGATTAGGGTTGGAGGAGCTCCGAGGGGCCCGCAAGCCCTCAGCCCCCCCCCCCCCCGCCCTAGGGCGCGCCCCTGAGGCTTATGGTTGCCTCGGGACTCCTCTGACTTCATCTCCAAGTCCTACGGGTGTCTTCTGGTCCAAGAAAACTCATCGCAAAAGTTTTATTCCGTTTGGACTCCGTTTGGTATTCCTTTTCTGTAAAACTCAAAAACAAGGAAAAAACAGAAACTGGCACTGGGCTCTAGGTTAATAAGTTAGTCCCAAAATAATATAAAATAGCATATTAATGCATATAAAACATCAAAAATAGATAATATAATAGCATGGAACAATCAAAAATTATAGATACGTTGAGACGTATCAGTATCTTCCATGCTAAGCGGGTTATTCTCATGATGAGTGTTTATTCACTCGTCCTTGCACGAGAGGGGCGCTAATAGGGATTCCCAATCCCGAAATCAAAAAATGCAAATAATTAAACAAAACTCCCCCAGGAATGATGTTGGTATGGACGGTACTCGTGGATTCGGCTAGCCGTGGAGTGTGCTTGTTGGTGGAGGGGGAGTAAACCTTTACTTTTATCGCTTGGGAACCGCCACTAATGTGTTTAGCATGGAAGATATCGATAACTAATGGTCGCGAAGTAAACAGGTAGGGTGCATTTCTCAAAATTTCATTTATCTCTGTTTAAAAAAAATCTGAGCTCTGGCACCGCTACAAATCACGGCTTCCCTCTGCGAAGGGACTATCTATTTAATTTTATGTTGTGTCATCACCTTCTCAAATAAGCGCCAGATCTGAGAGCACTATTGTCATCCTCATGCATTGTGTATAGGTAATGTTGGATGCATCATGACTGGATCTTTTCTACCATGAATTACAATGTTTAATCGCTGCTTGAACTTTGGAGGTGCTCTGCATTTATGTTTTGCGGTCTCAGAAAGGGCTAGCGAGATACCACTGTTGTCATATTATATCACGATTGTCTTGACAAAGTTTTGTCATTTGAGATATTTTATTATTGCTCGCTAGTTGCTTATGCCATTCATATGAGTTAATATAATTTTTAAGAGTTATTGTTGACATGGTTAGTTATAATCTTTGCTGAAAACCTAGGTGCTGCTTAAGCTTATTTATGTAAACAAGAACAAAAGAGTTCGTAAAAGTTATTCTTTTTCACTTTTAGTTTATCAACTGAATTGCTTGAGGACAAGCAAAGGCTTAAGCTTGGGGGAGTTGATACGTCTCCGGCATATCTACTTTTCCTAACGCTTTTGCTCTTGTTTTGGACTCTAATTTGCATGATTTGAATGAAACTAACCCGAACTGACGCTGTTTTCAGCAGAACTACCATGGTGTTGTTTTTGTGCAGAAATAAAAGTTCTCGGAATGGAACAAAAAAAATTGGAGAATTTTTATGGAATAAAAGAAAAATACTGGAGCCAAGAACCATCGGAGGGGGGCCCTGGGTGAGCACAACCCACCAGGGCGCCCCCCCCCCTCCAGGCACGCCCAGGTGGGTTGTGCCCACCTGGTGGCCCCGCAGGCCCTGGCTCCGACGCTATAAAATCCTATTTTTGGAGAAAAAAATCAGGGAGAAAAAATCATCGCATTTCACGATACGGGGCCGCCGCCACCTCCTGTTCTTCATTGGGAGGCCAGATCTGGATGCCTGTTTGGGGCTCCGGAGAGGTGGATCTTCAATCTTCGTCATCACCAACCCTTCTCCATCGCCAATTCCATGATGCTCCCCACCGGGAGTGAGTAATTCCTTCATAGGCTCACTGGTCGGTGAGGAGTTGGATGTGATTCATCATGTAATCGAGTTAGTTTTGTTAGGGCTTGATCCCTTGTATCCATTATGTTCTGAGATTGATGTTGTTATGACTTTGCCATGCTTAATGCTTGTCACTTTGGGCTCAGGTGCCATGATTTCAGATCTGAACCGTTTATGTTATCACCATTATATCTATGTTCTAGATCCGATCTTGCAAGTCATATTCACCTATTATGTGTTATGATCCGTAAACCCCAGTGTGACAGTAATCGGGATACTTTCCGGTGATGACCGTAGTTTGAGGAGTTCATGTATTCACTATGTATTAATGCTTTGTTCTGGTTCTCTATTAAAAGGAGGCCTTAATATCCCTTAGTTTCCTTATGGACCCCGCTGCCACGGGAGGGTAGGACAAAAGATGTCATGCAAGTTCTTTCCATAAGCACGTATGACTATTTATGAAATACATGCCTACATTATATTTATGAACTGGAGCTAGTGTTGTACCTCCCTAGGTTATGACTGTTATATGATGAATATCATCCAACGAATTCACCGATCCAATGCCTACGAATTTTCCATATATTGTTCTTGCTAATTTACTACTGCTATTGTAATTGTTACAACTGCTACAAAATCATTGCTATCATTGTTACCGTCACTGCTACTATTTATCACTACTATCAAAACTATCATATTACTGTGCTACTGATCATATTGCTGCAGATAATTAATCTCTAGGTGTGGTTGAATTGACAACTCAGCTGCTAATACTTACAAGTATTCTTTGGCTCCCCTTGTGTCAAATTTATAAATTTGGGTTGAATACTCTACCCTCAAAAACTGTTGTGATCCCCTATACTTGTGGGTTATCACTACCCACACGGAGTTTTTTAGTGTGCATGATAAGAGGTTCTTCTTTATGAGGGTCATTATTAGCAAAATCATCAAAGTTTCTTGAGGTTTCCCTCAAGATTATTACTATCTTTTTCAACGATAACCTCCCCATATTCAGACATGATGGCAAAGCAAGCAATCTAGCACACGAGAAAACAAAAAGCAAACGAAAAGACGAACGAAAGAAGGCCGAATAAAAAGGCAATATTTTTGTGTTTTTCTGAAAACGTTTTAGAAGTGGGGGAGAGGAAAATGAGAGGAAAATGGCAAATAATGTAAGTGCAAGAGATGAGAGTTTATGATGGGTACTTGGTAGACTTGATGTAGAACCTCCCCGGCAACGGTGCCAGAAATTCTTCCTGCTACTTCCTGAGCTTGCGTTGATTTTTCCCTTGAAGAGGAAAGGGTGATGTAGCAAAGTAGAGATAAGTATTTCCCTCAGTTAAGAACCAAGGTATCAATCTAGTAGGAGGCACAAGCAAGTCCCCAATATATGCACCTGCACAAACTAACAAACACTTGCACACAATGCGAAAAAGGGGTTGTCAATCCCTTCACGGTCATGAACAAGAGTGAGATCTAATAGAGATAGGTATAAAAGATAAATAAAAGAGTAAACTAAAGTAAATATAAATAAATTGCAGCAAGGTATTTTTGGGTTTTTTGGTTTATAGATCTGAAAACATATGATGGAAAATAGACCCGGGGGCCATAGGTTTCACTAGAGGCTTCTCTCTTGAAAAAAACATACGGTGGGTAAACAAATTACTGTTGAGCAATTGATAGAAAAGCGCATAATTATGAAGACATCTAAGGCAATGATCATGAATATAGGCATCACGTCTATGACAAGTAGACCGAAACGATTCTGCATCTACTACTATTACTCCACACATCGACCGACTCATGCCTGCATCTAGAGTATTAAGTTCATAAGAACAGAGCAATGCCTTAAGCAAGATGACATGATGTAGAGGGATAAACTCAAGCAATATGACATAAACCCCATCTTTTTATCCTTAATGGCAACAATACAATACGTGCCTCGCTACCCCTTCTGTCACTGGGTGAGGACACCGCAAGATTGAACCCATCACAAAGCACATCTCCCATTGCAAGAAAAACCAATCTAGTTGGCTAAACCAAATCGATAGATTGGAGAGAAATACAAAGCTATCTTAATCATGCATAAAAGAGTTCAGGGAGCACTCAAATAATATTCATAGATAATCTGATCATAAATCCACAATTCAGCAAATCTCAACAAACGCACCGCAAAAGAAGATTACATCGAATAGATCTCCAAGTACATCAAGGAGAACATTGTATTGAAGATCAAAGAGAGAGAAGAAGCCATCTAGCTACTAGCTATGGACCCGTAGGTCTGTGGTAAACTACTCACACGTCATCGGAAGGGCAGCAAGGTTGGTGTAGAGGTCCTCCGTGATCAAATCCCCCTCCGGCGGAGTGCCGGAAAAGGCCCCAAGATGGGATCTCACGGGAACAGAAGCTTGCGGCGGCGAAAAAGTTTTTTTGGTGTGCCCTCTAGTATAGGGGAAATATTTGAGAATATATAGTGCTGGAATTAGGGTTGGAAGGTCTTCGAGGGGCCCACAAACCCTGGAGGCGCGCCCCTACGGCTTGTGGCCTCCTCGTAGGGCTTCTAGCCTCCTCTCCCAGTCTCGTGGGTTTCTTCTGGTCCAAGAAAAATCACCGTAAAGTTTTATTTCGTTTGGACTCCGTTTGGTATTCCTTTTCTGTAAAAGTCAAAAACTAGGAAAAAACAGAAACTGGCACTGGGCACTAGGTTAATAAGTTAGTCCCAAAAATAATATAAAATAGCATATTAATGCATATAAAACATCCAAAACAGATAATATAATAGCATGGAACAATCAAAAATTATAGATGCGTTGGAGACGTATCAGGGAGAACCGCCTACAGAAAGTTTATATCGAATACTATGAGTATAATACAAGGTAACTGGTATTGCCGTCGCACTGGCACAATTCATATATTCTTACCATGAACTGAAATCTCTCTGCACCTAATCTCTTCATTACAGGAAACACCATTTACATTTTTAAGCTCTTGTTATTTAGTTTATTTAGTTGTTTAGTAGACATCTTTAAAATCCTCTTTTTACTAGCCATTTTAGTTTATCGTTTACCCTGGACAGTAATAGTATTTGCAGAAGCTCAAGCAGTACTTCACACAAGAGTTGTGACACCTTGTGTGTGAAAGAAATGCCTCCATAAATACTCTCCTCCGCTCTTTGTTGGGACGATTACTCATTGGGATACTTCTGCGAAAGTGCTACACTAGCATGTTTGGTCTGCAGGTACCACCTTGCACTAAAAAAGGACTGTATGAACCCTAGAATCCATCGGTGCAGGCCTGATGGATTGTAGGGTTTATCGGTCATGTTTCCCCAAACTAATCCCCAACCCCCATTGTATTCAATCCCATCCCTAACGCTCGAATCGTGTCCGGAAATCAAATCTACCGCAAATCAAATGCAATAAATCAAGAGAGAGGGTAAGGGCTTACCGCCATTGCTGATGTGCTGATCAATCTGGTGCTTGCCGCCTGAGGGTGTCCAGGACTGAGGGGTCCTCAGGCTGCCGGCCTATCTCTCATGGGCCGGACTGGTGGGCCGCTCTTGATTTATCAAAGGAAGGCCGGACTACAGGCGACCCCGTGCTCTGGAAGGAAGACTCCACAAGACTTGGTGCATAAGACGAGGACTCTTCTAAATCCTAGGTCTCCGGTGCATTATATAAACCGAGGCTAGGCTAGTTAATAGATCATCTCAGAACCATCATTCTACTTATCTAGGGTTTAGTTCATCTGATCTCGAGGTAAATCAACTTTATTACAATTGTATACACACATCAATATAATCAAGCAGGACGTAGGGTTTACCTCTTCGAGAGGGCCTGACCTGGGTAAATATCGTCTCTGCGTTCACTGTTACCCATCGATCCAAGATCCATAGCTCGGGACCCCCTACTCGAGATCCATCAGTTTTGACACCGACATTGGTGCTTTCATTGAGAGTTCCATTGTGAGCTCGACAAAGGATCAATGGCTCGCATGCAAATCAACTGCGACGTTGGCATCTTCATCGCCGGCTCGACTGGTCACCTTGGCTCGACCGAGGATTGCGCTAGGCATCAGATTGTCATGATCGGGCGAGGGCCTTCATCAAACATCAACTCCGATCTTTATCAAGATCATGGAGGAATCATCCATGGAGCTCGGGGGCTCAACGTCAACATTGCCCTTAGGCGACCGTGCTATTTTTCTGGACAGCGAAGTTGTATCCGTCGTCCCCGCCTCCTCAACCGTCGCTTTGACGATTGCTTCGGTGGAATTGTGCGGAATAGAGTCTACAACAACCCTGTAAAATTTGTTCACGTTCCAATGGAGGAATTTCCAGCAATCTCGTATCTACCGGAGCCCTGTCGAATCTGGACGGGAATCTAGACGAGTTTGAGGTGAGGAGTCCAGCGTCCAACTCAGACATCCTTTGGAAGATCCAACCGTTCAACGGCTGCGAAATTCTTATATCTACCACTCCTCAAACTTTCAGCTCGATCGGACCGTTCAAACTCCGGAAAACTTTTGATGAGTGGATCAATTTTCGGATCATTTTTCTACGCGAATACTAATCCGACCCGAGTTTATCTTTCTTCATGAACGAGATATTGGACATTCTTTTTGGAGGAATTTCTTTCTAGGGTATTGTGTGTTGTTCTCAAACACGTGCCTACAAATTTTGAGTCTCTTTCGAAGTGATCTTTACCGTCAGGCCGGTGTCAAACCGTCCCAACAATGTTGCTCCACGGCTGCCGACCTGTGCTAGACGGGTCATCGCTTCATTTAGCCGAGCTTAACCTTATCGGATCATCATCTCGGCAAGCCGACCAAGAGTTTGGCATCGCGAAGGCTAAATCATCACCAACATCACGCCCCACAGATTGCACGGGTCGGCGCGCTGGCATCGCCGCGCGGTCACTTCATCAATCCAGCATTGACCGCATCACAAGTCTCCACCTGCGTCGGCATGGCCGCGTCGTTGCTTCTTCAAGCCGATGTCCACCACGCCGACCTGCTTCGACACCTCGGCTGGCATGGGGGCTGCAATGTCACCTTACCGACCTGGTCCGTCACCTCGCCTGGACCGGGGGCTTTGTCATCTCTTTATCAACCTACTCTGGTGACTTCAGCGTCACCAGTCGGCCAGCTTCGTCACGTTAGCTGGACCGGGGGCTTCGCCCCGCCACATCGATCATACAGTGGTGCCACTTCATCAAGTCGAGCTCTTTGCTCGGTCACCTTAGGCTTGGGGGCTGGGACCTTGATAACCCACAAGTATAGGGGAACACAACAGTTTTCAAGGGTAGAGTATTCAACCCAAATTTATCGATTCGACACAAGGGGAGCCAAAGAATATTTGTAAGTATTAGCAGCTGAGTTATCAATTCAACCACACCTAGAGATTAATTATCTGTAGCAAAGTGATCAGTAGCAAAGTAGTATGATAGTTTTGATAGCAGTAGCAACAGTAACGGTAACGGTAACAATAATAGCAATGATTTTGTAGCGAGTGTAACAGTAGCAGCAACAGTAGTAACTTAGCAAGAACAATATGGGGAAAATTCATAGGCATTGGATCGGTGAATTTGTTGGATGATATTCATCATATAACAGTTATAACCTAGGGCGATACGGCACTAGCTCCAGTTCATAAATATAATGTAGGCATGTATTCCATAAATAATCATACGTGCTTATGGAAAGAACTTGCATGACATCTTTTGTCCTACCCTCCCGTGGCAGCGGGGTCCATAAGGAAACTAAGGGATATTAAGGCCTCCTTTTAATAGAGAACCGAAACAAAGCATTAACACATAGTGAATACATGAACTCCTCAAACTACGGTCATCACCGGAAAGTATCCCGAATACTGTCACTCCGGGGTTTGCGGATCATAACACGTAGTAGGTAACTATAACTTGCAAGATCGGATCTAGAACATAGATATAATGGTGATAACATAAACGGTTCAGATCTGAAATCATGGCACCCGGGCCCAAAGTGACAAGCATTAAGCATGGCAAAGTCATAGCAACATCAATCTCATAACATAGTGGATACTAGGGATCAAGCCCTAACAAAACTAACTCGATTACATGATGAATCCCATCCAACTCCTCACCGACCAGCGAGCCTACGAAGGAATTACTCACTCCCGGTGGGGAGCATCATGAAATTGGCGATGGAGAAGGGTTGGTGATATGAAGATTGGAGATCCCCCTCTCCGGAACCTAAAACGGACTCCAGATCTGGCCTCCCGATGAAGAATAGGAGGTGGCGGCGGCTCCGTATCGCGAAACGAGATAATTCTTCCTCCCTGGTTTTTTTTCTGGAAAAATAGGATTTTATAGCATTGGAATCAGGGCCTGCGGGGCCACCAGGTGGGCACAACCCACCTGGGCGCGCCTGAGGGGGGGCGCGCCCTGGTGGGTTGTGCTCACCCAGGGGCCCCCCTCCGGTGGTTCTTGGCTCCAGTAATTTTCTTTTATTGTATAAAAATTCTCCAAAAAGTTTCGTTCCAATCCGAGAACTTTTATTTCTGCACAAAAACAACACCATGGTAGTTCTGCTGAAAACAGCGTCAGTCCGGGTTAGTTTCATTCAAATCATGCAAATTAGAGTCTAAAACAAGAGGAAAAGCATTAGGAAAAGTAGATACGACGGAGACGTATCAACACCCCCAAGCTTAAACCTTTGCTTGTCCTCAAGCAATTCAGTTGATAAACTGAAAGTGAAAAAGAAAAACTTTTACGAACTCTTTTGCTCTTGTTTACATAAATAAGCTTAAGTAGCACCCAGGTTTTCAGCAAAGATTATAACTAACCATGTCAACAATAACTCTTAAAAATTATATTAACTCATATGAATGACATAATCAACTAGTGAGCAATAATAAAACATCTCAAATGGCAATACCTTGTCAAAACAATCATGATATAATATGACAACAGTGGTATCTCGCTAGCCCTTTCCGAGACCGCAAAACATAAATGCAGAGCACCTCCAAAGTTCAAGCAGCGACTAAACATTGTAATTCATGGTAGAAAAGATCCAGTCATGATGCATCCAACATTAACTATACACAATGCATGAGGACGACAATAGTACTCTCAGGGTCTGGCGCTTATTTGAGAAGGTGATGACTCAACATAAAATTAAATAGATAGTCCCTTCGCAGAGGGAAGCAGGGATTTGCAGCGGTGCCAGAGCTCAATTTTTAAAATAGAGGTAAATGAAATTTTGAGAAATGCACCCTTCTTGTTTACTTTGCGACCATCAGTTATCGATATCTTCCATGCTAAACACATTAGTGGCGGTTCCCAAGTGACAAAAGTAAAGGTTTAGTCCCCCTCCACCAACAAACACACTCCACGGCTAGCCGTATCCATGGGTACCGTCCATACCTACATCAATCCTGGGGGAGTTTTGTTTAATTATTTGCAATTTGATTTCGGGACTGGGAATCCCTATTACTGCCCCTCTCGTGCAAGGACGAGTGAATAAACACTCATCATGAGAATAACCCGCTTAGCATGGAAGATACCGACTACCTCCTGTCACTCTATGAACAATCCAGGCACACAAAAAGGGTATTTATTTGAAGTTTTTAGAGGTGGCACATGCAAATTTACTTAGAACGGCAGGGTAATACCGCATATAGGTAGGTATGGTGGACTCATCTGGAATAACTTGGGTTTTAGGATTTTGATGCACAAGCATTATTTCCGCTTAGTACAGGCGAAGGCTAGCAAATAGGTTGGGAAGCGGCCAGCTAGAGAGCGAAAGCGGTCATGAACATGCATTATGCATAATGAACATTGGATACTAGCATGAGTAGGATATGAACACTATGAACATAAATATCATAGAGGCTATGTTGTTTTGATTCAACTACATGCATGAACATGTGCCAAGTCAAGCCACTCGAACATTCGAAGGAGGATACCATATCATCATACTACATCACAATCATTTTAACGCAATGTTGACATCCAAGATAAATCATTATCCACTCCTAGCTACTTAAGCATGGCATGAGAAACTATAATCTCTAATTTTCATTGCAAACATGTTTGATCATAATATGCTGAATCATGGATACTAGGTTAAACATATTTACAAAAACAGAACAAGTTGAGTTCATACCCGTTTCTCTCTGCCACAGCCAGTTCACCAAATATCGTCATTATTGCCTTTCACTTGCACGATTGAACGATTTGAAAATAATAATAGTGCAAGAGTGCCGTGGACTAAGCAGGAATTTGCAAATATTTTATTCAAAGGAGAAGACAAGGTAATTTGGGCTCTTCGTTAGATCAACAATAATGCACATGAGAGCCACTCAGCATTTTCATCGTGCTCTTCTCCTTGGTATGACTCAATAAACGGAAAATAAATTCATAAAAACACACTAAAATATTTTTGGAGTTTTTAGTTTTTCTAGAAGAAAGCAGATTAAAGAAGGAAAAACAAAAAACGAGAAAAACTATTTACACGGGAAAGCTCCCAACAAGCAAGAAGAAGAATCGAGAAATCTTTTTGGGTTTTTCTTTTAATACTACAACTAATTAAACTAGAAAGAAAAACTGAAAAGAAGCAGGAATATTTTTTGGGTTTTCTCAAAGTTTTTCAAACAAAAAAGAAGAAGACGAGAAAATAAATCTAGTATGGATAATACAATGGAAAAGTGTGGACACCGACAACTGAAATGAAATGTGTGAACATGAATGTAATATCGGTGGAAATACGTACTCCCCCAAGCTTAGGCTTTTGGCCTGACTTGGAAATCATCGTTAGTAGCCTGCGTAGTAGTCGGAGTGATAGCTCATGGAGGCTCTAGGTGCGGCCTCCTCAGCTTGCCGAGCAGCTATAGCCTTAGCGTTGTGCGCGCGGGCCTCGCTCTCAAAGAGAGCAGGAGCAGGCAAAAAGGTGTGCATCACATAATGTTTATTAAACAATACGTTATAAATATAATCAGTGTACTCGCCTTTGAGGATTTTATGGCACTTCATGGCCTCAAAGTCTAAGTACTGGGTGGGCTAGATAGGGTCATTAGGCCAAGGTGATACGCCTATCCCCCTTGCTAGACGTGAGGCATAAATCCCACCGTAAAAATATCCACTACCAGCGTTGTGTTGCAATCTGCGTGCAACAATCGCTCCAAGGTTATAACACCTATTACCGGTGAGAGTAGTTTGTAAGAGACTCAAGTGAGGAGCACAAAGTATGCTGCAATCCTGCTTGCCTACAATGCATTTGCCATTGAAGAGTGCAAAGTATTGAATTGATGGGAAATGAATGCTCTTTATTCTACCCTGTGTCACTCCTCTAGTTTCACCATTGCAGAGGCTAGTCAAGAATGTTTCGTACTCAGATCTAGGTGGTTCGTCTAGCGAGCCCCAAAATGTGATTTTGCAGTGGTAAGCAAATCTCTCTAGAGGTATGGTAAATGGATTGTCATACAGTTTAAACGACACCCTAGACTCACGGGGATGAAATCTAAATTCTTTAGTAAATGATTCTGTGAGGCTGAGATGTTGGTTGCACTTATCTTCCAGGTAGGGACCGAGCTCGGTGTTGTGAACATATTGCTCAAATTCTTCTTTAATACCTGCTCTCACCATAAAATTGTCGCATGGCCATAGGCAAGATTTTGGTAGCTGCTTCTCGTATCGAACTTGCACTTGGTGCAACATAAGACCGGCGCACTGAATCACTACTAGATGATGCCTCCGAAGACCTCCTCCTCGAAGAACTCCTAAAGAAGCTCATCTTATTCCTATGAACAAAATTCTGAAATTTTTAGTCCACAAAATTTTTCTCAACAAAACTTCACAAGATTGATAGCAACCACTCATAGGCATGCATAGAGGTTATATTGAGCATTCAAACTACTTAGAACTCTAAGAATTCAACATGCAAGCCCATCTACGGCAGCACCAAGAGTAGCTAATTATTCAAAATATAAAACACTAAAGCAAAAACTAATTGGACAAATGGAGGAGTCACATACCAAGTAGCAATCCCCTAAAACAGTTTCGGAAACGGAGCTTCGAGCAAAGAGATCGAAATCCGCGGGTTTGTGAGCAAGAACACGAGAGAGAGAGAGAGAGAGAGAGAGAGCAATGGTGAATTTTTCTAGAGGTAGGTGGCGACATGGGCTAAAGAGATAAGTGAGGGGGCCCATGTGGGGACCACAACCCACCAGGGCGCGCCTGGGGGTGCTGGCGCGCCCAGGTGGGTTGTGCCCACCTGGTGCACCCCCCCTGATGTTATTTGCACCAAAAATTCTTAAATATTCAGAAAAAAAATCGTATTAAATTTTTAGGGCATTCTGAGAACTTTTATTTTTGGGTCATTTTTTATTGCACGGGAAATTCAGAAAACAGACAAAACATGGCATTTTATTTTATTTAACTAAGAAAAACAGAAAACAAAAGGTAAGGACAGAAGGTGGTGCCTACTAAATTCATCAACTTCATACCTCTCAAAAGTGATCCATTAATAAGGTTGATCAAGTCTTATTAACAACCACCTTCGATTAACATGAAACCGAAGAACTTTCGTAAAACACTAAGTTACCTCAACGGGGATATGCATGTCCCCAACAATAAGTATATCATATTTCTTTTTGGCAGTAGGTAGAGGTAGTTGAAACCTTCCAATAGTGAGTGTCGAAGATTTTTCAATAACATTAATACCATTCACTTGGAATTGTTTCTTCGGAAAGTGCACCGCATGCTCATTACCATTGATATGAAAAGTGACCTTGCTTTTATTGCAATCAATAACAGCCCCTGCAGTATTCAAGAAGGGTCTACCAAGGATAATCGACATGTTGTCGTCCTCGGGCATCTCAAGTATAACAAAGTTAGTCAAAATAGTAACATTAGCAACAACAACGGGCACATCCTCACAAATACCGATAGGTATGGCAGTTGATTTATCAGCCATTTGCAAAGATATTTCAGTAGGCATGAGTTTATTCAAATCAAGTCTTTTGTATAAAGAGAAAGGCATAACACTAACACCAGCTCCTAAATCACATAAAGCAGCTTTCACATAGTTTCTTTTGATGGAGCAAGGTATAGTTGGTATTCCCGGATCTCCAAGTTTTTTAGGTACTCCATCCTTAAAAGAATAATTAGCAAGCATGGTGGAGATTTTAGCTTCCGGTATTTTTCTTTTATTAGTGATGATGTCTTTCATATACTTTGCATAAGGGGCCATCTTTAAAATATCAGTCAAGCGAGTACGCAAAAAGACTGGCCTAAGCATTTCAGCAAAGCGTTCAAATTCTTCATCATCTTTCTTCTTAGTTGATTTAGGTGGAAAGGGCATGGGTTTCTGAACCCATGGTTCTATTTCCCTTCCATGTTTTCGAGCAACAAAGTCTCTTTTATCATATCTTTTATTCTTGGGTTGTGGGTTATCAAGATCAATAGTTGGTTCTATCTCAACATCATTATCTAGTTGTTTATCATTGTCTGGTTGAGTATCTTCATGAACACCATCATTATCTTTTTCATTATCACTAGGTGAATGTTCGTTACCAGAATGAGTTTCAGCATCAGAGATAGAAACATCATTATCATTATCAGGAGGTTTTTCTATTTCAGGTTCACTAGAGGCATGCAAAGTCCTATCATTTTTCTTTTTCTTCTTCTTCTTAGAAGGACTAGGTGCATCAGTGTTAATTATTTGAGAGTCTTGTTCAATTCTTTTAGGATGTCCCTCAGGATAAAGTGGTTCCTGAGTCATTTTACCTCCTCTAGTTGCTACTCTAACAGCAAAGTCATTTATATTATTATTCATTTCATCTAGCAACTCTCTTTGAGATTTAGCAGTTTGTTCTAGTTGAGTTTGGACCATAGAGGCATGTTTTCCTACACCTCTAACATCATTGGAGATTCTAAATAATAAGTCACTCAAGCGAGCAATCATATCAGAATTGTATTTCAATTGTTTCATAAAATTTGCATTGAAGTGATCTTGCTTTCTAATATAGTTATCAAACTCATGAAGTCATTGACTAGGATGCATATTATAAGGATTGTCATTATCATTAAATTTCATTAAATAATTTACCTCTACCACCTTGGGTGGTGGTGTGTCAAGTCCATGTATTTCTTCAATAGGAGGTAAATTTTTGACATCCTCAGCTTTAATACCTTTTTCCTTCATAGATTTCTTTGCCTCTTGCATATCTTCCGGACTAAGATATAAGATACCCCTCTTCTTCGGAGTGGGTTTAGGCGGTGGTTCAGGAAGAGTCCAATCATCATAATTTTTCAATATGTTATTCAACAATTCTTCAGCTTGTTCAACAGTTCGTTCCCTGAAAACACAACCAACACAACTATCTAGGAAGTCCCTAGAAGCATCGGTTAGTCCATTATAGAAGATATCAAGTATTTCATTTTTCTTAAGAGGATGATTAGGCAAAGCATTAAGCAATTGGAGAAGCCTCCCCCAAGCTTGTGGGAGACTCTCTTCTTCAATTTGCACAAAGTTAAATATTTCCTGTAAGGCAGCTTGTTTTTTCTGAGCAGGAAAATATTTTCCAGAGAAGTAATAAATCATATCCTGGGGACTACGCACACAACCAGGAGCAAGAGTATTATACCATATCTTAGCATCACCCTTTAATGAGAATGGAAATAATTTGAGAATATAATAACAGCGAATCTTCTCATCATGAGCAAAAAGGGTGGCTATATCATTCAATTTAGTAAGATGTGCCACAACAGTTTCAGTTTCATAACCATGGAAAGGATCAGATTCAACCAAAGTAATTAATTGTGGGTCGATTGAGAATTCATAATCCTTATCATCAACAAAGATAGGTGAAGTAGCAAACTTAGGATCACATTTCATTCTAGCATTCAAAGATTTCTCCTTCGGTTTGCATAATAATTTATTAAGATCATCTCTATCATTGCAAGCAAGAAAATCTCTAGCTGTCTCCTCATCCATAACATAACCTCATGTATCTTAGGCAATTCATATCTAGGAGAGCTAGGTCTAATAGGTGTTTCAAGATTTTCAGTTTCAGGCATTTCATCAGTTTCAACATCCTCAATATTTTTAGCTCTAGCAATTTGTTCATCAAGAAAATCACCTAGTGGCACACCATCATCAAGCAAGGTACTAGCATCATCAAGAGTAGCATTCATAGAAGTAGCATCATCAATAACTTGCGACATATCAGGATTAATAGCATGTGGTGGTGTTGCAAGTCTACTCAAAATAGAAGGTGAATCAAGTGCAGAGCTAGATGGCAGTTCCTTACCTCCCCTCATCTTAGAGGGAAAAATCTTAGTCTTTGTATCCTTCAGATTCTTCATAGTGACAATTTGATAATAATCCCAAGTGACTCAACAAATATAGCTATGCTCCCCGGCAATGGCGCCAGAAAAAGGTCTTGATAACCCACAAGTATAGGGAATCGCAACAGTTTTCAAGGGTAGAGTATTCAACCCAAATTTATTGATTCGACACAAGAGGAGCCAAAGAATATTTGTAAGTATTAGCAGCTGAGTTGTCAATTCAACCACACCTGGAGATTAATTATCTGCAGCAAAGTGATCAGTAGCAAAGTAGTATGATAGTGTTGATAGCAGTAGTAACAGTAATAGTAACGGTAACAGTAATAGCAATGATTTTGTAGCGAGTGTAACAGTAGCAGCAACAGTAGTAACTTAGTAACAATATATGGAAAATTCGTAGGCATTGGATCGGTGAATTCGTTGGATGATATTCATCATATAACAGTCATAACCTAGGGTGATACGACACTAGCTCTAGTTCATAAGTATAATGTAGGCATGTATTCCGTAAATAGTCATACGTGCTAATGGAAAGAACTTGCATGACATCTTTTGTCCTACCGTCCCGTGGCAACGGGGTCCATAAGGAAACTAAGGGATATTAAGGCCTCCTTTTAATAGAGAACCGGAACAAAGCATTAACACATAGTGAATACATGAACTCCTCAAACTATGGTCATCACCGGAAAGTATCCCAAATACTGTCACTCCGGGGTTTGCGGATCATAACAGGTAGTAGGTAACTATAACTTGCAAGATCGAATCTAGAACATAGATATAATGGTGATAACATAAATGGTTCAGATCTGAAATGATGGCACCCGGGCCCAAAGTGACAAGCATTAAGCATGGCAAAGTCATAGCAACATCAATCTTAGAACATAGTGGATACTAGGGATCAAGCCCTAACAAAACTAACTCGATTACATGATGAATCTCATCCAACTCCTCACCGACCAGCGAGCCTATGAAGGAATTACTCACTCCCGGTGGGGAGCATCATGGAATTGGCGATGAAGAAGGTTGGTGATGACGAAGATCGGAGATCCCCCTCTCCGGAGTCCAAAACGGAATCCAGATCTGGCCTCCCGATGAAGAACAGGAGGTGGTGGCGGCTCCATATCGCGAAACGAGATAATTCTTTCTCCCTGATTTTTTCTGGAAAAATAGGATTTTATAGCGTTGGAATCAAGGTCTGTGGGGCCACCAGGTAGGCACAACCCACCTGGGCGCGCCTGAGGGGGGGCGCGCCCTAGTGGGTTGTGCTCACCCAGGGGCCCCCCTCTGGTGGTTCTTGGCTCCAATAATTTTCTTTTATTGTATAAAAATTCTCCAAAAAGTTTCATTCCAATCCGAGAACTTTTATTTCTGCACAAAAACAACACCATGGTAGTTCTGCTAAAGACAGCGTCAGTCCGGGTTAGTTTCATTCAAATCATGCAAATTAGAGTCCAAAACAAGAGTAAAAGCGTTAGGAAAAGTAGATACGACGGAGACGTATCAGACCTTGGCCAGGCCGAGGACTACTTTTCGTCCCACCACAAGCCCAGGCCTCGTCATCAACACCAAGCACATTAACCAGCTAAGTCACTTTCATGCTCAAATTTCCTCCAATCTTTCAATTTTTGCTAGGTTCAACTAAGCTTTATACTTGTGTTAAACAAAAAGCTCGTTGTTTAAAACTTAGTTGTCAAAAACATTGTTTGTTTAAAACACTTCTTTTGCCCAAGTTAACTGGGGGCTCTTAAATTTGTATGAGCCGTTTTCTAATAAGTGTTTTCTTCTAAGTCATTGCAAAGTCTTTTTCTACCACTCCTTTCTCGACTCGAGTGTGTGGTCAATAGCCGGATAGCCTGGTTTCTCTTTAAAGCTGCTCGAGTTTAGTTCGCTAAACTGGCCTGAGAAGCACTTCACCTTCAGGATAGGAGGTTGAAGCCGAAGGCTGACTCGCTTGAGGTCTTGAGATCAGATGTGTCATGTTAAAGCACGGCAGAAGCACAAACTAATTTTAAGACCAATTTTTGGATTGGCACCAAAAAACTTGATTTACTTCGGACGTAAAGTTTTCGCATAAGTTTTTTGGTTTTTCGAGCTTATAACACTTTTAATTTATTTGTGTTTTCCTTTCAGGAGGCAGAACATCCTCTTGACCGAGGTGTTCTATGTAATGGTTTTGCTCGGTAAATCCTTTCCGACCCGCAGTTCGGCATCTTTCCTACCGAGCTGCACCTCTGCATTGTCAAAACGTACACGACAGTTAAACTAGTTCCCGAGAAGATTCGATCCTCAGGTTGGTCGGCCGCACCCAACCTGAATCTCAGGGGCTACTGCAAACCGTCTGCCGGTTTTGTCATAAATTCCATAAAAAATAGCCCACGGCCAAGGTGGTGCACCACCTCGGAGGCAGTCTGGCATAAAGCTCGGATGCAAGTGGCTAGATCCATATAGGACATTTCCGGCATTAAGCTCGGTTGAATTCCTTCAACTTTTTCAAGACTGAGGTAGTCATGACACCTTGGATGCAGACCGACATTGGAGCTCGGCTGCAAAAAGATACCTCATATGCATTCTGGTGTTGGAGCTCGAATGCAAGAAGACACCACCACACAAGAAAAACTTCGAACCCGAGGTGTGGCGTAAAAATGACAAGGCATTGATAGAGGTCGAGAACATAAAGGGGCTCCTCGGATACCCCACGTGTAAACTCTTCGGATTCACCTCGGTGATCCTCAAGATCGAGATGGGAAGATTGTTGAACCAGTTTTCAAGACTGACAACTGAAGACAAAGCACAGTTCGGAAGAACCGAGGAGCGTCCCCAACTTGAAGACCGGTTTAGGGGGCTACCGAGGGTGTCCCGGACTAAGGGGTCCTCGGGTTGTCGGCCTATCTCTCATGGGCCGGACTGGTGGACCGCTCTTGATTTATCAAAGGAAGGACGGACTACAGGTGACCCCGTACTCTGGAAGAAAGACTCCACAAGACTTGGCACACAAGACGAGGACTCTTCTAAATCCTAGTTCTCTGGTGCATTAAAAAAATATAAACCAAGGCCTGGCTAGTCAATAGATCATCTCAGAACCATCATCCTACTCATCTAGGGTTTAGTTCATTCGATCTCGAGGTAAATCAACTCTGTAACCATCATATACACACATCAATATAATCAAGCGGGACGTAGGGTTTACCTCTTCAAGAGGGCCCGAACCTAGGTAAATATCGTCTCTGCGTTCACTGTTACCCATCGATCCAAGATCCACAGCTCGGGAACCCCTACCCGAGATCCGCCGGTTTTGACACCGACACCGCCGCCTAGGATTGCTTTGCAGTCCGTCGCTCCGATGCTCGCCTTCGCTGGTGTGAGTGGGGAAGAGGGGAGAGAGAGCGGTAAGGAAAGGAAGGTGAGGATAATTTATGTCGCGGCTTCGGGAAATAACGCGATGCTACTTGTTGCGTTGGGATTTCCTCGAAGAGGAGAGGATGATGCAGTACAGTAGAGATAAGTATTTCCCTTAGTTAAGAACCAATGTTATCAATCCAGTAGGAGAACCACGCAACACCTTGTTAGCAGTACCTACACACAAGATAATAAATCCTTGCACCCAACGCGAACAAGGGGTAGTCAATCCCTCGGTGGTTACTTGCAAGATTAAATTGTATGATGATAGATAGATAGATAGATAGATAGATCGAACAAAAATACAAAATAAAACAAATAAAGAAAAAGTGCAGCAAGGTATTTTTGGTTTTAATATATGATAAAAAGCAGACCCGGGGGCCATAGTTTTCACTAGAGGCTTCTCTCTTGAAAATAGCATACGGTGGGTAAACAAATTAATGTTGGGCAATTGATAGAAAAGAAAATAATTATGACGATATCCAAGGCAATGATCATCACGTTCGAGACAAGTAGACCAAAACGATTCTGCATCTACTACTATTACTCCACACATCGACCGCTATCCAGCATGCATCTAGAGTATTAAGTTCATAAAGAACAGAGTAACGCCTTAAGCATGCTGACATGATGTAGACAAAGTAAACTCACATATGAATAAACCCCATCTTTCCATCCTTAATAGCAACGATACAATATGTGTCATGTCGCTTTCTATCACTGGGATTGAGCACCGCAAGATCGAACCCATTACAAAGCACCCCTCCCATTGCAAGATAAATCAATCTATTTAGCCAAACCAAATCAATACATTGGAAAGAAATATGAAGCTATAACAATCATACATAAAAGAGTTCAGAGAAAACTCAAATAATATTCATGGATAAATCTGATCATAAACTCACAATTCATCGGATCCCAACAAATACACCGAAAAAAGTCATTACATCAAATAGATCTCCAAGAACATCAAGGAGAACATCATATTGAAGATCAAAGAGAGAGAAGAATCCATCTAGCTACTAGCTATGGATCCGTAGGTCTATGGTAAACTACCCACGCATCATCGGAAGGGCAGCAAGGTTGATGTAGAGCCCGTCCGTGTTCGATTCCCCCTCCGGCAGAGTACCGAAGAAACCCTCCAGAAGGGATCTCGTGGGAACAGAAACTTGCGGCGGCGGAAAAAGTATTTCGGATGGCTCTCTGATGTCAGGGGAATATTTGAGAATTTATAGAGGTGGAATTAGGGTTGGAGGTGCCACGAGGGGCCCACAAGCCTGGGGGCGCGCCTCCCGAGCTTGTCGCTCCCTCGTGGCTCGTCTGGCCTTCTCCCGAACCTTCTAGGGCCTCTTCTGGTCCAGAAAAATTAATCCAAAGTGTTTTCTCTGTTTGGACTCTGTTTGATATTGATTTCTTGAAAAGCCAAAAACAAGCAAAAAACAGTAGCTGGCACTGGGCACCAAGTTAATAGGTTAGTCCCAAAAAAGTGATATATAATTGCATATAATGGCATATAAAACATCCAAGATTGATACTATAATAGCATGGAACAATAAAAAAGTATAGATATGTTGGAGACGTATCATGCGACGCCTCGAGACCACCTCCACGCATGCAACCACCCACGCCCACATGCCTCTCCGATTGTAGTGCTCAGGGCTGGCTGTGGAGAAACGACTGATTCGGTCGTTCCCCAAAGTCAGGTTCCGAGGTGTTTTAAGGTTCGTGCGGTCCAACGTTTGGATGCAACCGCGTGGGCCTAACTAGGATTAGCAGTTGTGTTTGCACGATCACGTATATCGCATCTAGCTCTCCTCCTCACGAGAACCTCCTTCGAGGATGAGGGTCTTCTTGCCTCCCGCCGGCGCCGCTGCTAATCCGCCTTGTCTTCGGTGGCCTTAGGGCCATGGAGGCATGGTGGACCTCAACCCTTGCCGGTGGGAGGGCTCCTGCTCCATTTTTAGGTCCTTTTTTAGGGTTGATTAAGGTTTGCATCCTGCTCAGGAAGGCGAGACAGTGACAGCTCCCTGTAGTTGGAATAAGGTCCTCCCCGCCTAGTCCTCATTCCAGCGGTGTGTACGGCATCGTTGGAAGGCGTGTGGAGGTGTGTCTCCGACGGATCTTGTGGAATTCGATCGGTGTTGGTTTTCAGTGAATCTCCATGGATCCAGTATTGGTGCGTCTACTTTCGTGTGTCTACTAGTTGGATTTTTTCAATTTACGCTTCCTTCATCGGTGACGTTTGTTGTTCTGGTGCGCTGGTCCTATGGGGCCTTAGCACGACGACTACCCCGACTGTCTGCTACAACAACTTATGCCCGACTCCGGTGAAGGAGGGACAATGACGGTGGCGCGCCTTCGACTCGCTCCAGTGCTATAGTCATCGCCAGACGGTCAATTGACCTGGATGTAACTTTTATTATTTCTAGTGTTTTTTGTACTGCCATGACAATTGATAAATAGATTGGAAGTTTTCTCGAAAAAAAAACAAACGCGTCACTAGCGTTGGGAAGAGAAAGACGAAGCACAATCTTTTGGTTTCATAGTTTTTTTATGTGGAACACCATACATTCCAATTAACTAGTGGACACGGCACAATCGCCGGCCACAGCACCATTTACATCTTGGGGAAGATCAGTAAGCCAAATACGTTGGCTGTTGATCAAGGCCCTTGAACCATAACCAGCTAACAAGTGGACCGGAACATTACATTAATGAGGACAAGCATCTATTCTATAATCTATAAATCCTGTTTGCAGTTGGAACTTTGCTTCACGGAATAGGATGCCAAGAGGTGCACGATCCCAGGTATCTGACCCCAATGCGAGCTTCAGAGGAAGACAGTCTATGATAAATATTACTCGGCCCATACTGAACTCTTTGGCTAGCCTGATAGCATTCATCATGGCCAACGCTTTTGCATGTATGGCTTTAGAGAGACAGTCCATTCTGCCAGCGGCTGCAAAAATAACATCACCCCCCTCGTCCCTAGCAATGCAACCCCATCCGCCATCTCCACTGTTAAAAAGGCAGCATCCACACAAATCTGAACCCAATTGGGAGGTGGAGAACTCCATTTTGGTTCGCTAGCGACAGTCATAGTTTGTACAAGGGGTTGCTGAGGCAACCATTCAGATAAAATTGCATTCGTCTGGCTCAAAAAATCTGACGGAGACAAACGTCTTTCACCATGTCATTTCCTATTTCGCTCTGTCCACCATTTCCATAGCAGGCAGATAGTACGAAGCTTAGAACATCTCTAGCAGACCTCGTATAATGCCGCGACCCGCAAAATAACCGATAAAATACGGGTTCGCACGGAAAATGCAGCCCGATCAGACCCCGCAAATGCGTCCGACCCATAAAAAATTTTGCGGGCGTGGTAAAAGTACGCCCTCAACCTT
This sequence comes from Thinopyrum elongatum, assembly GCA_011799875.1. NCBI lineage: Eukaryota > Viridiplantae > Streptophyta > Magnoliopsida > Poales > Poaceae > Thinopyrum > Thinopyrum elongatum. Next base: position 447,510,830 of record CM022301.1, on the reverse strand, counting down.
TAGATTCACGGGGTGGGAGGCCGACCCGAGCTCGCCCCCTATCTGCAGCGAGATTTGGCGCGAGGGAAACTTCCGCACGGCCGTTCCCGCTCCCTCCCCCCCCCCCTCGCCCGCCATTGCCCCACTGAAAGGATCGATATGGTTGACTAGAGCGGGGTGAATAGGCAACTACAAATTTTTAGCTTTTCTTCACAAATTAAGTTTAGCAACAAATAGGTTGTCTAGATGTGCAACTAGGTGAGCAACCTATATGATGCTAACAACAACAACAATAAGTGCAAGCAAGGGATATAACACAATTAAAGCTTGCACAAAGTAAAGGTAGAGAGATAACCACAAGTGGAGCCGTTGAAGACGAGGATGTGTTATCGAAGTTCCTTCCCTTTGAGGGGAAGTACGTCTCCGTTGGAGCGGTGTGGAGGCACAATGCTCCCCAAGAAGCCACTAGGGCCACCGTATTCTTCTCACGCCCTCACACAATGCGAGAAGCCGTGATTCCACTAGTGGTGCCCTTGAAGGCGGCAACCGGACCTTTACAAACAAGGTTGGGGCTCTCTCCACAACCAAATTGGAGGCTCCCAATGAACCACGGAGCTTCACCACAATGGAATGTGGCTCCGAGGTGACCTCAACCGTCTAGGGTGCTCAAACACCCAAGAGTAACAAGATCCGCAAGGGATTAGTGGGGGGAATCAAATTTCTCTTGGTGGAAGTGTAGATTGGGGCCTTCTCAACCAATCCCTAGAAAATCAACAAGTTTGATTGGCTAGGGAGAGAGATCGGGCGAAAATGTGTTTTGGAGCAACAATGGAGTTTGGGGGGAAGAAGAGGTCAGTCTTCTTGAGGAAGAAGACCCCCTTTTATAGTGGGGGGGAACAATCCAACCGTTATCCCCACTCTCAGCCCGCAGCACGCGGTACTACCGATCAAGGGAGCGGTACTACCGCTTGCTGCTGCGGTACTGCCGCTTGGCCCAGCAGTACTACCGCTGGGACCGCGCTCAGCAGCTTACACGAGCACAGGGGAAAGGGACAGAGGAGAGAACCCTTGAGCGGCACTAGTAGCGGTGGTAGGTGCGGTACTGCCACTTATGAGCGGTACTACCGCTCCTACTGTCGCTGCTACTGCCGCTGAACCTGACACGAGAACAACAAGTCTCGAGTCGAGGCGGTACTAGAGCAGAACTACTGCCTGTTGCTCTGGACGGTACTACCGCTGCTGCAGCGGTACTACCGCCTATTGCTCTCGGCGGTACTACTGCTTCCAGCCACGGTACTACCGCTGGCTCCTCTCCAATGCAACTTCCACGACAACGAAGGATCCTCCAAGGATGCGGGAACGAGCTGGGGGTGCAAAAGAGATGTGTACATGTTGATTCCAACCTAACCTTTCCGATACGGACCCCCTCTTGATAGTACGGTATCTCCTACGACTCAAGTCCACCAAAACTGAAACGAAGGAAAACTACACCGTCTTCACTTTAAACACCGAGGGGAAGAAATCGTCTCATGCCATATGAATGAATATCTGAAATGCTCAATGCACACGATTAGTCCGCAAAAGCATTGTCATCAATCACCAAAACCACTTAGAGAGAAATATGCCCTAACAGTCTCCCCCTTTTTGGTGGATTGATGACAACGCGGGATTTGCATAGAGATACAACAAGAGAATAAGCAACCCCAGAATCTACAAAATATAGACGGGCTCCCCCTAGATGTGTGCACTTAATTAATCATGTGTTTGGAATGCAAAGCACACACACTAGGATCAACACTCCCTCTATATTTTATAAACCGACAACACTTGCATCTACAAAATGGGAAACTTAAGCTAGGAAGCAAGAAATAGTAAGTGAGCATAAGAAGGACATAAGCTAAGCAAGCAACTCACATACTACCAAAGTACTAGACAAGCATAGGATAATAATAAGATAGCATATGCCTCACACCATATGACAGGGTAACCAAGTCTCACAAGCACAACCAAACCAAAGCAAACAAGCGAGAAAAACAAAGAGTTCATGAGAGAGGAAGACACAGCAAATAAGACGCACTCGCAACTCAGCAAATCCCTAAACTCTCTCCCCCTTTGGCAACGAGACACCAAAAGGGCAAAGAGTGCTAGAACGGTCACAGGTGATAGCAATGCCAAAGATCCCCATCATCACAGCTCCGCGTGGTCGCCCGCGCCTCCGTCATCGGCAGAAGCAGCAGGCTCATCGGTCTCTGAATCTGTCCATGGACAGTGCTGAGAGACCCACTCCTCCTCGTTAGTGATCTTGTCCTCTGACCCACTGGCAACCTCTGCACCCAGTTGACACATAAGGACCTTGTGATGGCCGCGTGACTTCTTTTCTGACACATGTGCCATATACTGTCCGTGAGCCTCCATACAGAACAGCTTCTTCATTTTTAGCTTGAGCTTCTTAGCCCAAGATGGCTCCACTCCAGAGGTCTCATAATCCTCATCATCGTCGGCCTCAGCCTCATCATCTCCCAAAGGAGTCTCAGTCTCCAGAACAGGAGTGCCCCAGTGCTCCTTCTGTCTCAGTCGAACAATCTCATGAGAGACCAAGTCACCGATCTCCAACATGACATCAGGATAAGTGTATGTCCATGCCTTCTCAATAAGCAACATCAGGTAGGGGGCATAGATGGGGCACTTGCGCTCAGTGATGGCAGAGAGGAGCTCTGACCACATGACATGAGAAACATCCAAAGATTCTCCTGTGCTAGCCTCCTTCTCATGCTGGCAAAAGAGCAACATATCCACAAGATAGGAATGAACCTGATCCAAGTTTCCAATACGAGGGAAAAGAGTGTGCCTGAATATGCAATGAAGAATATCCAGAAAGGGAAACAACTCATATGTCTTCTTCTTCATGACGGGATGAACCTTCACCGTGCTATATGGCCAAAGAGCAGAGTTGTGAGTAGAGGTAGCCTCCTTGTGGGGGCGAAAGCCAACCGGGTTGTCAAGCCCTTGATCCTCATAACCCAAAAGTTCCATGAAAGCCTTCCATTTGACGGAGAGAATTCTGCCATTAGTCATCCATGTCAATGTCCTCTCCTCATCAGTGCCAAGGTGAACCGTGGCATAAAATTGAGCCACCATGTCAGCATCAAAATCTTTGTTGAACTCCATGAGCTTGAGGATATTCAGCTGAGCACACATATCAAGAGCCTCTCCAAAGTAGGCACGATCCTTCTCCAAATAAGGAATGTCAATGGAGCAGACACTCACAAAGAGGTTCTTCTTTGCTTTGAGCACATCAAAGTAGATAGACCACTGTTGCCGGTTCCAGAAAGGGCGGTTGACAAGAGCCGGTTCTTGAGGCTGGGAATACGGATTGCGGCGACGAGCCACACAGAACTCCTCAGCAGACATCTCTGACACACACTTGACCTTCGGCTTTGGCTTGTTCGCAATTTGCTTGGTTGGCGGCTTGGGTTGCGTTGGATGAGCACTTGATGATACAGCAGCTGTCTCAGAAGTGCGATAGCGCTTTGACCCTCCAGGACGCTCGGGGTTGATGCGATGGACTAGATGCTCTGAATTGCCATCACCTGGAACCCACACACAACGGCAAGGAAAGCAAAAGAAAAACATTGCATAAGCCAGTAGACAAAAGCACAAATTATCAAATATTGGTACGAGAGAAATGGAATACGGCATCCCGAGCGGTAGTACCGTCTCGAGACAGCGGTAGTGCCGCCTATAGGCGGTAGTACTGCTCCAGGGGAGCGGTAGTACCACCCGAGGCGGAGGACGGCGGTCTGACCACTACCGCTGTTGGATCCGGTACTACCAGGGGTGCCAAATTCAAATTTTCTCGTACCAATCTCCAATCCACCTAGTCTAGCAGACTTCTACATCCTACTCAAGCCTCGATTTGGCCAAAAATCGATGAATGCCGAAAACATCGCCCTAAAGCCTAGATTCAAAGAGGAGAACCATAGGAGAGGAAAGCAGAGGCAATACCGGCATCCATGGCCAGAGGAGAAGGTGGGGAACGATCCCACCGAACGGAAACGCAGAAGACGGCACGAAGATGGCGGCCCGGCGGCGGCCTCCCCGCTGCTTGTTCATCGCTGGAAAGAGAGGAAGAGAAGTGGGAGAGAACGAATGGGTATGGGGGAGAAAAACTTCCCTTGCCCGATTCATACCCCCACGTCCCGCCTCGGAGCGGCAGTACCGTCCGGGCCGGCGGTAGTACCGCTTAATCTAATGAACGGTAGTACCGCCATGCCCCAGCGGTAGTGCCATTCCAGCGACAAATAAGCAAAACCAGAGAAAAGAAAAACAAGGCTTATGCAACAAAAGAAAGAGAGGCAAAAGACAGAGACAAGAAACACTGACAAACAGAGGGAGCTACTCCAAGTGCAAAAGACAACCACACAAGAGAAGTACCCCTGGAGTGACTCAAAGCACAAGCACAAACCTACACGACTAGATACAAACAGAGAAAGCCAAACACCTCTCAAGGAGAGGGCGTGATACGTCTCCAACGTATCTATAATTTTTTATTGTTCCATGCTATTATATTATCCATCTTGGATGTTTTATATGCTATTTTATATGATTTTTGGGACTAACCTATTAATCTAGAGCCCAGTGCCAATTTATGTTTTTTCCTTGTTTTTGATTTTCGCAGAAAAGGAATATCAAACGGAGTCCAAATGAGCTGAAAATTTACGGTGATTTTTTATGGACCAGAAGAAGCCCCCGAAGCAAAAGAGTTGGGCCAGAAGAGCCACGAGGCCTCCACAAGGGTGGAGGGCATGCCCTACCCCCTTGGGCGCGCCCTCCGGTCTTGTGGGCTCCTCGTGGACCCCCCTGACTTGTTCTCGACACCAAAAATTCCTATAAATACAAAAACCCCCATAAATAAACCTAGATCGGGAGTTCCGCTGCCGCAAGCCTCTGTAGCCACGAAAAACCAATCGGGACCCTGTTCTGGCACCCTGCCGGAGGGGGAAATCATCACCGGTAGCCATCTTCATCATCCCGGCGCTCTCCATGACGAGGAGGGAGTAGTTCACCCTCGGGGCTGAGGGTATGTACCAGTAGCTATGTGTTTGATCTCTCTCTCTCGTGTTCTTGATTTGGCACGATCTTGATGTACCACGAGCTTTGCTATAATAGTTGGATCTTATGATGTTTCTCCCCTCTACCTTCTTGTAATGGATTGAGTTTTCCCTTTGAAGTTATCTTATCGGATTGAGTCTTTAAGGATTTGAGAACACTTGATGTATGTCTTGCATGTGCTTATCTATGGTGACAATGGGATATTCACGTGATCCACTTGATGTATGTTTTGGTGATCAACTTGCGGGTTATGTGACCTTGTGAACTTATGCATAGGGGTTGGCACACGTTTTTGTCTTGACTCTCCGGTAGAAACTTTGGGGCACTCTTTGAAGTTCTTTGTGTTGGTTTGAATAGATGAATCTAAGATTGTGTGATGCATATCGTATAATCAAACCCGCGGATACTTGTGGTGACATTGGAGTATCTAGGTGACATTAGGGTTTTGGTTGATGTGTATCTTAAGGTGTTATTTTAGTACGAACTCTAGGGTTGTTTGTGGCACTTATAGGAATAGCCCAATAGATCGATCGGAAAGAATAACTTTGAGGTGGTTTCGTACCCTACAATAATCTCTTCGTTTGTTCTCCGCTATTAATGACTTTGGAGTGACTCTTTGTTGCACGTTGAGGGATTGTTATATGATCTAATTATGTTATCATTGTTGAGAGAACTTGCACTAGTGAAAGTATGAACCCTAGGCCTTGTTTCGAAGCATTGCAATACCGTTTTCGCTCACTTTATTTACTTGCTACCTTGCTGTTTTAATATTTTCAGATTACAAAAACCTATATCTACTATCCATATTACGCTTGTATCACCATCTCTTCGCCGAACTAGTGCACCTATAAAATTTACCATTGTATTAGGTGTGTTGGGGACACAAGAGACTCTTTGTTATTTGGTTGCAGGGCTGTTTGAGAGAGACCATCTTCATCCTACGCCTCCCACGGATTGATAAACCTTAGGTCATCTACTTGAGGGAAATTTGCTACTATCCTACAAAACTCTGCGCTTGGAGGCCCAACACGAGTCTACAAGAAGAAGGTTGCGTAGTAGACATCAAGCTCTTTTCTGGCGCCGTTACCGGGGAGGCTAGGTAAGCGGCACTCACATCCCATCAACGAAGCTCTTTTCTGGCGCCGTTGCCGGGGAGGTTAGTGCTTGAAGGTATATCTTTAGATCTTGCAATCGAATCTTTTAGTTTCTTGTTTTATCACTAGTTTAGTTTATAAAAGAAAACTACAAAAAAATGGAATTTAGGTTGCCTCATTTGCTTCATCTTTATAATGTCTTTCGTGAAAATGATGGAAAGGAAAATTGTGCTCAATTGATAGAAGAAGAATGCAATAAAATGTTTGGCACTAAATCTTTGAATGATGAGCATGATTGCAATGTTGTTGATATGAATTCTTTGAATATCCATGATGCTTATGATATGCAAAGCCCCAAGCTTGGGGATGCTATGTTTGATGAAGATGATATTTTTTGTCCCCCAAGTTTTGATGAGAAAATTTATTATGATGAAAGCATGCCTCCTATTTATGATGATTATATTGATGAAAGTGGGTTTGAAAGAGTGTCAACTCTAGGTACTAATGATCCCACTATTTTGGAGGGTGTTGAATCTTATTGTGATAATTATGAAAGTGGATTTGGAGAGGTCATGACTTTATTTAGTGATGAATCCACTATTTCGGAAGAGGTTCCAATTGATTATGAGAACAAAGTTGCTATCTATGATGATTATTGTGACGACATGTATGCTATAAAGAATAATTATAACCATGAAACTTGTCATCATGACTTTAATTTTCAATTGGATTATGCCTCACATGATAGTTATTTTTGTTGAGTTTGCTCCCACTACTATTCATGAGAAGAATTTTGCTTATGTGGAGAGTAGTAAAATTTCTATGCTTGTAGATCATGAAAAGAATGATTTATGTGATGGTTATATTGTTGAATTCATTCATGATGCTACTGAAAATTATTATGAGGGAGGAATATATGCTTTTACATATTGCAATAATATCAAGTTTCCTCTCTATGTGTTGAAAGTTTTGAAGTCATGCTTGTTTTGCCTTCCTATGCTAGCTGATTCTTGCTCCCATAAATTGTTTGCTCACAAAATCCCTATGCATAGGAAGTGGGTTAGACTTAAATGTGCTTGTCATATGCTTCATGATGCTCCCATTATGTTTCAATTCTTATCCTTTATGTGAGCATCATTGAAATCATCATGCCTAGCTAAAAGGCATTAAAGAAAAGCCCTTGTTGGGAGACAACCCAATATTTATACCTACTGTTTTTGTGTGTTCACATGATTAAGCTACTGTAGTAATCATGTTTTATAGCTTTTGTTTCAATAAAGTGCCAAGTAAAGCCTTTGGGATAGTGTGGTTGATAGTTGATTTGATTCTGTGCAAAAACAGAAATTTTTGTGTCCAGTACAGAAATTCCTATATTTTAATGGAACGTGGAAAAACTCTGAATTTTTTACAGAGGATTTATATACAAATTTTCTACGTTTTCCTAATTTTTCAGAATTTTTGTAGTAACAGAAGTATGAGCTTAATTCAGATATTTACAGACTGTTCTGTTTTTGACAGATTCTATTTTCGATGCATAATTTGCTTGTTTCCTAGTTTCTATGGCTTATATTGCTTAATATAAATTGTAGAAATGATAGGGTACAGTAGGTATCAGGTGATAAAAAATTTGAATCTTGTCTTGACAGTACCAAAGTGAATGGTTTGTTTTATCATACTAACCCATCTCATGAAGTTCTGTTAAGTTTTGTGTGATTGAAGTTTTCAAGTTTTGGGTGAGATATCGATATGAGGAGAATAAGGAGTGGCACGACACTAAGCTTGGGGATTCCCAAGGCACCCCAAGATAATATTCAAGGAAGATCCAAGCAACTAAGCTTGGGGATGCCCCGGAAGGCATCCCCTCTTTCGTCTTCAACATTATCGGTAACCTCACTTGGGGCTATATTTTTATTCGTCACATGATATGAGTTTTGCTTGGAGCGTCATTTTATTTTATTAGTATTTGCTTGCTGTTATTTCGAGTAATGTTTTTCATCTTTTATTTCAATAAAAGATCAAGTGTAGCCTTTACCATGCTTATTTTGCAAGTCTATATGTTGCAGGGTTGTTTTAGAGAGACCATCTTCATCCTACGCCTCCCACGGATTGATAAACCTTAGGTCATCCACTTGAGGGAAATTTGCTACTGTCCTACAAAACTCTGCGCTTGGAGGCCCAACACGAGTCTACAAGAAGAAGGTTGCGTAGTAGACATCAGGGCAGTGGCTGAAGCCACCTATGTTTGAGTCAATTGGTATGGCACCGCGAAGATTTTAACCTTGGGCCCATGACCAAAACTCATCTTTGAAGCACAAATACCATCAAAAATGGCTAATGTGAAAGATTTGATCGATTTATGCATAATGGGGGAGGGAGAGTTCATCGAGAGAACAACACTCCCCCTATGTCCATGCCTACATCTAGAACAAGATATAATGATGAGTGCGGTGGGGTGTGCCTAGATTCAAGCCACATTGCTCGAATCAATGATATTTAGCTCATACCTTAACTCGCAAAATCTTGCTTCATCTAGTGGCTTGGTGAAAATATCCGCTAGTTGCTCTTGAGTGTTGATGTAGATGATATCAATATCTCCCCGCTTGATGTGATATCGAATAAAATGATGACGAATCTCAATATGCTTCGTCTTGCTATGTTGCACTGGATTGTGGGAAATCTTGATAGCACTTTCATTGTCACATAGAAGAGGCACTTTGTCACAAGTGACACCATAATCCTTTAAAGTTTGCTTCATCCATAGCAATTGTGCACAAAAACTTGCGGCGGCTACGTACTCGGCCTCGGTGGACGAGAGAGACACACAATTTTGCTTCTTCGAAGACCAACTCACCAAAGAGCGACCAAGGAATTGGCACCCTCTGGAAGTTGACTTCCTCTCCACACAATCTCCCGCCCAATCCGAGTCTGAGTAACCCATGAGATCGAAGCTTGCTCCTTTGGGGTACCATAAGCCAAAGTTTGGGGTATGAGCCAAATATCAAAAGATTCGCTTGACCGCCACATAGTGGCTTTCCTTAGGTGCGGCTTGAAACCGTGCACAAATTCCCACACTCAACATGATATCCGGCCTAGATGCACAAAGGTAAAGCAAGGATCCAATCATGGAGCGATATACCTTTTGGTCCACCGCTTTACCATTGGGATCACTGTCAAGCTTGCATTTGGTGGGCATGGGAAACTTGACCGGCTTGACATCATCTAGCTTGAATCTCTTGAGCATGTCTTGGGTATACTTGGCTTTGTTGACGAATGTTCCTTCTCTTCTTTGCTTGACTTCGAACCCAAGAAAGAACTTCAATTCTCCCATCATAGACATCTCAAACTTTTCGGTCATTAGTGCGGCAAACTCATCATTGAAAGATTTGTTAGGAGAACCAAAAATAATATCATCAACATATAGTTGGCATATGAACAAATCCCCTTTGACCCTCTTAGAAAAAAGAGTGGGATCGATTTTCCCAATTTCAAACCCACGATCTTGCAACAACTCGGTAAGGTGCTCGTACCACGCACATGGGGCTTGTTTAAGGCCATAGAGCGCCTTCTTGAGTTTGTATACATGATTGGGGAGCTTGGGATCCTCGAATCCCGGAGGTTGTTTGACATATACCAACTCATTCAAAGGGCCATTACGAAATGCAGTTTTCACATCCATTTGTTGCAACTTAAAATCATGATGAGATGCATATGCAAGCAACATGCGAATAGATTCAAGACATGCAACGGGGGCAAAGGTTTCACCGTAGTCGATACCCTCGACTTGGGAGTAGCCTTGTGCCACCAATCTTGCCTTGTTTCGAACAACCACATTGTTCGCATCTTGCTTGTTCTTGAAGATCCATTTGGTCCCAATGACATTGTGTTCCTCCGTTGGCCTTGGCACTAATTCCCAAACTTGATTGCACTCGAAGTTGTTGAGTTCATCATGCATGGCTTCAGGCCAATCCTCATCATCGAGCGCCTCATGTACCTTTTGGGGTTCAACACACAAAACAAACGCGTGATGCTCACAAAAGTTTGATAATTGTTTACGAGTAGTTACCCCTTTTCTCAAGCTTCCAAGCACATTCTCCATGACATGTTGTTGACGCTCGAGCTTGGACGCCACCTTGGCGGCACGGTGCTCCAAAAGTTCCTCGATGGGCATTTGAGGATCATCTTGTTCATCTTGAGCACCGTCTTGAGTTTGCTCTTGATCTTGAGCACCGTCTTGAGCTTGCTCTTGATCATGAACTTGCTCTTGATCTTGAGCAAGCTTGGAGGCATGAACTTGATCTTGGGCATCATTTGGTGCATCACTGATGGCTCGTGTCCGCGGCAATTTTTCCTCGAAGAGGAAGGGATGATGCAGCACAGCTACAGTAGGTATTTCCCTCAGTGATGAGACCAATGTTATCGAACCAATAGGAGAACCACGCAACACTATGTAAACGGTACCTGCACACAAAGAACAAATACTTGCAACCCGACGCGTAAGAGGGGTTGTCAATCCCTCCCGGGTAAAAGATAGATAAATTTGTAGTAGATTGGATAAATAGATCTCGCGGAAACGCGAAATAAAATAAATAATAAAAAATTGCAGCAAGGTATTTTTGGGTTTTTGGAATAATAGATCTGAAAATAAAAGAGGCAAATAATAGATCGGAAAGCAAATATGATAAAGAATAGACCCGGGGGCCGTAGATTTCACTAGTGGCTTCTCTCGAGAAAAATAGCATACGGCGGGTAAACAAATTACTATTGGGCAATTGATAGAACCTCAAATAATTATGACGATATCTAGGCAATGATCATTATATAGGCATCACATCCAAGAATAGTAGACCGACTCCTGCCTGCATCTACTACTATTACTCTACACATCGACCGCTATCCAGCATGCATCTAGTGTATTGAGTTCATGGAGAAACGGAGTAATGCAATAAGGACGATGACATGATGTAGACAAGATCTATTCATGTAGGAATAGACCCCATCTTGTTATCCTCAATAGCAATGATACATATTGTAGAATCGAAAGTATGTCTAGAGGGGGGGGGGGTGATTAGACTACTTGACCAAATAAAAATCTAGCCTTTTCCCAATTTTAAGTCTTGGCAGATTTTAGCAACTTAGCACAAGTCAAGCAATCAACCTACACATGCAATTCTAAGAGTATAGCAGCGGAATGTAAATCATTGCATATGAAGGTAAAGGGGAGGAGTTTGGAGGGAGCAAACGCAATGTAGACACGAAGATTTTTGGCGTGGTTCCGATAGGTGGTGCTATCATACATCCACGTTGATGGAGACTTCAACCCTCGAAGGGTAACAGTTGCGCGAGTCCACGGAGGGCTCCACCCACGAAGGGTCCACGAAGAAGCAACCTTGTCTATCCCACCATGGCCATCGCCCATGAAGGACTTGCCTCACTAGGGTAGATCTTCACGAAGTAGGCGATCTCCTTGCCCGTACAAACTCCTTGGTTCAACTCCACAATCTTGACGGAGGCTCCCAAGTGACACCTAACCAATCTAGGAGACACCACTCTCCAAAAGGTAATAGATGGTGTGTTGATGATGAATTTCTTGCTCTTGTGCTTCAAATGATAGTCTCCCCAACACTCAACTCTCTCTCACAGATTTGGATATGGTGGAAAGATGATTTGAGTGGAAAGCAACTTGGGGAAGGCTAGAGATCAAGATTCTTATGGTTGGATTGGAATGTCTTGGTCTCAACACATGAGTAGGTGGTTCTCTCTCAGAAAATGAATGCTGGAAGTGTAGGCACGTTCTGATGCCTCTCCTCACAAATGGAGGAAGGGTGGAGGGGTATATATAGCCTCCACACAAAATCTAACCGTTACACACAATTTACCAAACTCGGTGGGACCGAATAGTGAAACTCGGTCAGACCGATTTAGTTCAAAAATGTGAACGTTAGGATTTTTGGTGGGACCGACATGTCAACTCGGTGAGACCGATTTCGTTAGGGTTAGGGCATAACGTAATCTCGGTGAGACCGATCACATGAACTCGGTGAGACCGATTTCTGTAATAGGCAAACAAAGAGTTGGTCAGGCAAACTCGGTGGGACCGATCGCTCATTTCGGTGAGACCGAAACGTTACGAAGAGGAAACAGAGAGTTTGCATTGCGAACTCGGTGGGACCGATTGCTCATCTCGGTTAGACCGAAACGTTACGAAGGGAAACAAAGAGTTAGCAATCCCATCTCGGTGAGACCGAGATCCCTATCAGTGAGACCGAACTGATTAGGGTTTCTGGCAGTGGCTATGTCAAATGAACTCGGTGGCGCCGGATAGATCAAATCGGTGGGGCCGAGTTTGACTTTTGGTTTGGGACATATGTGGATATGAGAAAGTGGTTGAGGGTTTTGGAGCATATCACTAAGCATTTTGAGCAAGCAAGCCATTAAGCAACACCTCATCCCCTTTTAATAGTATTGGCTTTCCTATGGACTCAATGTGATCTTGGATCACTAAAATGAAAAGAGTAGAGCCTTGAGCTTGAGCCAATATGTGTCCTTAGCATTTTGAGGGGTCCACATTCCTAGTCCATGCCATGCCAATCATTGAACTTTCTGAAATGATCATCTTGAAAGAGTATTAGTTCAATGAGCTATATGTTGTTAAGAATTACCAAAACCACCCAGGGATTAGTTGCACTTTCACATACGTGTCATGTCCCCTTCTGTCACTAGGATTGAGCACCGTAAGATCGAACCCATCACAAAGCACCTCTTCCCATGGCAAGAAAAATCAATCTAGTTGGCCTAACTAAACCAAAGATTCAAAGAAGAAATACGAGGCTATAAGCAATCATGCATATAAGAGATCAAAACTCAAATAACTTTCATGGATAAAATAGATCTGATCATAAACTCAAAGTTAATCGGATCCCAACAAACACACCACAAAAAGAGTTACATCAAATAGATCTCCAAGAGACCATTGTATTGAGAATCAAAAGAGAGAGAGGAAGCCATCTAACTAGTAACTACGGACCCGTACGTCTACAATGAACTACTCATGCATCATCGGAGAGGCACCAATGAGGATGATGAACCCCTCCGTGATGGTGGTTCTGGTGGTTCTGGAACTTGCGGTGGCTGGAATTGTGTTTCGTCGACTCCCCTAGGGTTTTTGGATTTCCAGGGTATTTATAGAGCAAAGAGGCGGTGCGGGAGGCCACCGAGGTGGGCACAACCCACCAGGGCACGCCTGGGCCCCCAGGCGCGCCCAGGTGGGTTGTGCCCCCCTCGGGGCACCCCTCTGGTACTTCTTCGGCCCAAGTTGTTCCGTCTGGTCCATAAAAAATCTCCAAAAAGTTTCGTTGCGTTTGGACTCCGTTTGGTATTGATTTTCTGCGAAGTACAAAACAAGGAAAAAACAGGAACTGGCACTATGTCAATAGGTTAGTCCCAAAAAATGATATAAAGTTGCTATAAAATGATTGTAAAACATCCAAGAATGATAATATAACAGCATGGAACAAGCAAAAATTATAGATACGTTGGAGACGTATCAGCATCCCCAAGCTTAATTCCTACTCGTCCTCGAGTAGGTAAATGATAAAAACAGAATTTTTGATGTGGAGTGCTGCCTAACATGTTCATCACATATTCTTTTCTTTTGTAGCATGGACATTTGGACTTTTATACGATTCAAAGCAATACTCTAGTTTTGGCATGAAGATTGCAATACTCAAGCATATCAACAAGCAACCATGTCTTTCAAAATATCAACACTAAAGCAAGTTATCCCTAGCCCATTATGCTCAATCATTGATCCATTCATGAAACACACTCGCATATTAGCTATACCCAATGCTCAAGTACGATCATAGTGCCCCTTAGTTGGTGCTTTATAAGAGAAGATGGAGACTCAAATAAAAATAAAAATTGCATAAAGTAAATAGAAAGGCCCTTCGCAGAGGGAAATAGGGATTTGTAGAGGTGCCAGAGCTCAAAGCGAAAAAGAAAGAGATAAAACATTTTGGGTGGCATGCTTTTCTTGTCAACGAAAATGATCGAGTAGTTCCCAATACTTTCCATGCTAGATATATCATAGGCAGTTCCCAAACAGAAAATAAAGTTTATTCCTTTTTCCACCATACTTTCACATTCCACGGCTAACCGTATCCACGGGTGCCGTCCATACCAACACTTTCCAAGGAATTTATTATTTGACAACATAAAGTAAATTCATTTTTCATTTCGGGACTGGGCATCCCTAATACCTTTGTCGTACTCTTGTGCAATGACAAGTGAATAAACACTCATCTTGAGAATAACACATCTAGCATGGAAAAATATCAGCCACCCCCTACCGTTTCATGAGCGGTACGAGTACACAAAAAGGAAAATTATTTTGAAAATTAGAGATGGCACATAAAAATTTGTTTAGAACGGCATGGAAATACCGCATATAGGTAGGTATAGTGGACTCATATGGCAAAACTGGGTTAAAGGGTTTTGGATGCACAAGTAGTAATCCTACTTAGTGCAAGGGAAGGCTAGCAAAAAGATTGAGAAGCATCCAACCAAGAAACAAAAAATCACATAATCAAGCATTAAGCATAACTAACACCGAATAATGCACCACAAGTAGGATATAATTTCATTGCATAACTATTGACTTTTGTGCTTGCATAGGGAATCACAAACCTTAACACCAATATTCTTACTAAAGCATAATTACTCATCAACATGACTCACATATTATATCATCATATCGCAAAACTATTACAAAGAATCAAGTTTATTTTGTCCAATGATCTTCATGAGAGTTTTTATTATATCCCTCTTGAATATCTATCACTTTGGGACTAATTTCATATGTTGCTTTTGATGGCTCAAACAAATCTAAGTGAAGAACATGAGCATAAAATTTTCTTCTCTCAAAATAATATAAGTGAAGCATGAGAGAATTTCTTCAAAATTACTAACTCTCAAATAAATCTAAGTGAAGCATGAGAGCATTTCTTCAAAAATACTAAAGCACACCGTGCTCAAAAAGATATAAGTGAAGCACTAGAGCAATTCCATAGCTCAAAAAATTTAAGTGAAGCACATAGAGCAATTCTAATAAATCATAGCATAATTTTGGCTCTCTCAAATAGGTGTGTCCAGCAAGGATAGATGACACAAACTAAAAAGCAAAACAAGCAAAGACTCATATAACACAAGACGCTCCAAGCAAAACTCATGATATGTGACGAATAAAAATATAGCTCCAAGTAAAATACCGATGGTCGTTAGAAGAAAGAGGGGATGCCACTTGGGGGCATCCCCAAGCTTAGTTGCTTGTTTCTCTTTGGATAAGAGCTTGGGGTGACATGGGGCATCCCCAAGCTTAGGCTCTTCTTACTCCTTATTCCTTCATCCATCGTGATCTTACCCAAAACTTGAAAACTTCAATCACACAAAACTTAACAAAACCTTCGTGAGATCCGTTAGTATAAGAAAATCAATCTTTACTTTAAGTACTATAAAAAACCCATTCAAATTTTGTTATTGCATTATATCTAATGTATTCTAACTTTACCATGGCTTATACCCCTCGATACAAACAATAGATTCATCAAAATAAGCACACAATGCAAAGAAAACAGAATCTGTCAAAAACAGAATAGTCTATAAAGATGCGAATTGTTATCATACTTATGTAACTCCAAAATATCTGAAAAATTAGGAAAACAGAGTCAATTTGTATACAAATCTTGTGTAAAAAAATTAGAATTTTTCGTCTCTTATGTGATTTTAGACCATTATTTTACTGGACGCAAAAGTTTCTGTTTTCCAACAAGATCAATTCAACTATCACCAAAGCTATCCCAAAGGCTTTACTTGGCACGAACACTAATTAAAACATAAAAAACACAATCATAACAGAGGCATAATTGTGCAAACACTCAAGAACATAAAGAAAAAGGCAAAAATAAATTTTATTCATTGGGTTGCCTCCCAACAAGCGCTATCGTTTTATGCCCCTAGCTAGGCATAAGATTTCATTGATGCTCACATGAAAGATAATAATTGAAACATAAAGAGAGCACCATAAAACATGTGACAAACACATTTAAGTCTAACATACTTCCTATGCATAGGAATTTTATAAGAAAACAAATTATCAAGACAAGAAATATCTAGCATATGCAAAGGAGAGGAATAAAACATTTAAAATCTCAACACAACGAGAGGTAATTTAGTAACATGAAAATTTCTACAACCATATTTCCCTCTCTCAAAATAATTGCATGTGGGATCATATTCAAATTCAACAATATAGCTATCACATAACATATTCTCTACATGATCCACATGCATGCAAAGTTGACCCTCTTCCAAAATAGCGGGATTATCATCAAATAAAGTCATGACCTCTCCTAGCCCACTTTCATCAAAAAATTCACAAGATTGAACACTCTCCAAATATGTGGGATTACTTTTACCTAAAGTTGACGCTCTTCCAAACCCACTTTCAATATTATTGCAAACATATTCATCATGAGGCTTAAATAAATTTTCAAGATCATAAGAAGAATCACCCCACTCATGATCATTGCAATAAGTAGTGGACATATCAAAATTAGCATCCCCAAGCTTGGGGTTTTGCATATCATTAGCATAATTGACATTAATAGAATTTATAGTAACACCATTGCAACAATGCTTTTCATTCAAGGAGCTATCATGAATCACTTCATGAATTTCTTCTTTTGGCACTTCATCACAATTTTCATATTCACAAATTTCAAGCAAAACTTCATAAAGATAATCTAGTGCACTCAACTCACTAGCAATTGGTTCATCATAATTGGATCTCTTAAAAAGATTAGCAAGTGGATGAGGATCCATATCAATAAACTTTTAGCAAGCGAAGATGCAAGCAAATAGAAGACACATGGCAACAGAAGCAAACAAAAGATCCAACAAGAAAAAGGCAAACGAAAAAGAGGGTGAATAAAAAGGCAAATTTTTGTGAAGTGGGGGAGATGAAAATGAGAGGCAAATGGAAAATAATGTAAATTGCAAGGAGATGAGATTTGTGATTAGGAACCTGATAGATGTTGATGATGTCTCCCCGGCAACGGCACTAGAAATCCTTTCTTGATGGCTCGTGTTCGCGTCAGTTTTCTCCCCGAAGAGGAAGGGATGATGCAGCACAGCTACGGTAGGTATTTCCCTCAGTGATGAGACCAAGGTTATTGAACCAGTAGGAGAACCACGCAACATATGTAAACGGTACCTGCACACAAAGAACAAATACTTGCAACCCGATGCGTAAGAGGGGTTGTCAATCCCTCCCGGGTAAAAGATGGATAAATTTGTAGTAGATTGGATAAATAGATCTCGCGGAAACGCGAAATAAAATAAATAACAAAAAATTGCAGCAAGGTATTTTTGGGTTTTTGGAATAATAGATCTGAAAATAAAAGAGGCAAATAATAGATCGGAAAGCAAATATGATAAAGAATAGACCCGGGGGCCGTAGATTTCACTAGTGGCTTCTCTCGAGAAAAATAGCATACGGCGGGTAAACAAATTACTATTGGGCATTTGATAGAACTTCAAATAATTATGACGATATCCAGGCAATGATCATTATATAGGCATCATGTCCAAGATTAGTAGACAGACTCCTGCCTGCATCTACTACTATTACTCCACACATCGACCGCTATCCAGCATGCATCTAGTGTATTAAGTTCATGGAGAAACGGAGTAATGCAATAAGAACGATGACATGATGTAGGCAAGATCTATTCATGTAGGAACAGACCCCATCTTGTTATCCTTAATAGCAACGATACATACGTGTCATGTCCCCTTCTGTCACTAGGATTGAGCACCGTAAGATCGAACCCATCACAAAGCACCTCTTCCCATGGCAAGAAAAATCGATCTAGTTGACCTAACTAAACCAAAGATTCGAAAAAGAAATACGAGGCTATAAGCAATCATGCATATAAGAGATCAAAACTCAAATAACTTTCATGGATAAAATAGATCTGATCATAAACTCAAAGTTCATCGGATCCCAACAAACACACCGCAAAAAGAGTTACATCAAATAGATCTCCAAGAGACCATTGTATTGAGAATCAAAAGAGAGAGAGGAAGCCATCTAGCTACTAACTACGGACCCGTAGGTCTACAATGAACTACTCACGCATCATCGGAGAGGCACCAATGAGGATGATGAACCCCTCCGTGATGGTGTCTAGATTGGATTTGGTGGTTCTGGAACTTGCGGCGGCTGGAATTGTGTTTCGTCAACTCCCCTAGGGTTTTTGGATTTTTGGGGTATTTATAGAGCAAAGAGGCGGTGCGGGAGGCCACCGAGGTGGGCACAACCCACCAGGGCATGCCTGGGCCCCCAGGCGCGCCCAAGTGGGTTGTGCCCCCCTCGGGGCACCCCTCTGGTACTTCTTCGGCCCAAGTTGTTCCTTCTGGTCCATAAAAAATCTCCAAAAAGTTTCGCTGCATTTGGACTCCGTTTGGTATTGATTTTCTGCGAAGTAAAAAACAAGGAAAAAACAGGAACTGGCACTGGGCACTATGTCAATAGGTTAGTCCCAAAAATGATATAAAGTTGCTATAAAATGATTGTAAAATATCCAAGAATGATAATATAATAGCATGGAACAAGCAAAAATTATAGATACGTTGGAGACGTATCAATCACCATCTCCACGGGGTTGATCTTGCCCTTCTTCGGAAGCGTGTGGGTCTAGCGTAGGAGATGGCTCCACCTGAGTAGAGCATTGTCCTTCTCCTTCGGCCACAAGGGGTTCCTCAATGGGGAGTATTTGACCAATCCCCATTCTTCTTATGGCTTGGGGAGGAATTTCATCACTTACATCACAAAGACCACTTTGCTCCACTTGGGAGCCATTATTTTCATCAAACTCCATGTTACATGTCTCCTCAATGAGTCCGGTGGACTTGTTGAGGACACGGTAAGCATGAGAGTTTGTAGCATAACCAACAAATATGCCCTCTTGAGCTCTAGGTTTGAATTTAGACAAACGAACACCCTTCTTGAGAATGAAACACTTACAACCGAACACCCGGAAGTACTTGAGGTTGGGCTTGTTGCCGGTAAGTATCTCATATGGAGTCTTGTTCAAGCGTTTACGGAGGTAGAGCCTATTGGATGCATGACATACGGTGTTGATGGCTTCGGCCCAAAAGTTGTACGGAGATTTGAACTCCGCCATCATGGTCCTTGCCGCGTCCATCAACGTCCAGTTCTTCCTCTCCACCACACCATTTTGTTGAGGGGTATAAGGTGCGGCATATTGGTGCTTGATCCCCTCATCACTAAGAAACTCATCCAAGGTGTAGTTCTTGAACTCGGTGCCGTTGTCACTTCTAATCATCAAAATCTTTGCCTCATGTTGACGTTGAGCTTCATTTGCAAAGTTGATGACGGTTTGTTGAGTCTCACTCTTTCTCTTGAAGAAGTATACCCATGTATATCTTGAGTAGTCATCCACAATTACCAGGCAATACTTTCTTCCACCAAGACTATCAAAGGATGGAGGACCAAAGAGATCCATGTGAAGGAGCTCCAAGGGCCTCTTCGAGTAGATGATAGTTGAGGGTCGGTGAGCCGTTTCATGAAGCTTTCCTTCAATACAAGCACAGTAAGCACGGTCTTTGGCAAAACTCACATTTGTTAGTCCACGGACGTGATCCCCTTTGAGGAGACTTTGCAAATATCTTATATTAACATGGGCTAGTCGGCGATGCCAAAGCCAACCCACATCAACTTTAGCCATTAGGCAAGTCGCGGTCTTAGTGGATCACTCCAAAAAGTTCACCACATAGAGACCGTTCTCAACATGCCCAACAAAGACTACTTTAAGAGTCTTGCTCCACAAAAGGGCCACGGTATCAAGATCAAAGAATGTTGCAAAGCCCATAAGTGCAAGTTGACGAATGAAAAGCAAATTGTATGCAAGGGACTCAACAAGCATGACCTTATCAATAGATAAATCTTGAGAGATGACCACCTTGCCAAGTCCCAATACCTTAGAAGTTGAAGCATCACCGAATTGGACATGGGTGGGCATAGATGGAATTGGATGCACATCCACCAGCAAGTCCTTGCTCCCGGTCATATGATTTGTTGCTTCACTATCAAGCAACCATGACACTCCACTGGAAGCAAACTCCTACAAGAGATCAATGCTTGGATTTAGGTACCCATTCTTGAATGGGTCCTTTGAGGTTAGTAACAAGGCTCTTAGGAACCCAAATAGACCATTCAATGTACTCATAATAAGAACCAATGAATTTAGCATAAACATGCCCATCACTAGCACGGCATAAAACATAAGAGGGGTTAAAGTCGTCGGCTTTGTTGGTAGGGGCGGTTTTGCCCTTCTTGGCATTACCACCCACTTCCTTGTTCTTCTTATCATGAGTACCCTCACCCACCTTGACAAAAGTTTCCTTGAGCAGGAGAGGTTGCTTGGTCTTGTTCTTCTTCTTCTTCTTCTTCTTTGACTTGGGCACAAACCCAAGTCCATCCTTTCCCACAACTTCCTTTTGGTTACTCAAAAGGTCCTTGAGGTTCTTTTCGCCTTGTATGCATGTCACAATACCCTTCTCAAGTTGCTCTCTCAACTTGGCATTTTCCTTCACAAGATGCACATGCTCACAACAAGGGTTAGTAGCATGGGCATTATCAATTAGAACGAAAGGAGGACACATGGAAATCTCCTTGGTTAGCTTCAATTGGAGTTGATCATGAGACTCTTTGAGAGAAGCATGAACACCCTTCAAGACCTTGTGAGCCTTGTCAAGTGTATCAAAATCTTCCTTGAGTCTATCATGGCCAACCCCAAGTGCAACTTTCTTAGATTTAAGCACACGAGTAAGAACAATAGCATGATCAAGATATTTTTGCATTTTAGCATGATCAACGTTGTGTGACTCCTCAAGAGTCAAACGAAGACCTCACTCTTCCTCAAGAGCAATGGAAAGATCAATAATCTCATCGGCATAGTCACGCCTATGCCCCTCCAACTTGGAGATAGTATCCTCATGGGATTCAATGATATCATTGGCCTCGCCAAGTTGTTCCAAGAGAGCAACAAAGTGCTTCTTGGATTCACCCTCGAGCTTACACACAAACTTGGTAAACTCATTCTCATCAACATTTACCACCTCACTATGATCAACACAATCTAACAATGAAGGAGTAGTGATGATGGTTTTTTTGATGTTTGAGGTTACCTTGTTGATACCTTTGGCCATGAGACACTTGGCAATGGTGTTCTCGTTGGGGCGCCAAAGAGGGACACCTTGGAGGGGGAAGATGTGGCAATGGCAATGGTCGCCATTGCCATTCCTTCATCACTTGTATCTTCATCATCATCATCGGAGGTGTACTCTTCATGTGCCACCAAGCCCTTTGGAGGTATCTTCATGGTGAAGTTGATCTTGCTTGGGAAAGACTTGGCTTTGTCTTTGCGAATGAGTTTGCCACCGTTGTCTTCCCTCTTCTCATAAGGACACTCCACTACAAACTGACTCACATTGCCGCAATTGTAGCAAGTTCTCACACGTTGGTTATTCTTTGAGCCACTTAAGTTGTTCTTGGTGAAGTTGGGTCTTGATTTCCTCTTGTTGCTCCAAAATTGCCTTGACGCAAGAGCCATGTGCTCATGGTAAACATATTTGGTGTCCTCGGGGCAACTCTCGTCTTCTTCCTCCTCTTCTTCTTATGGAATGGCCTTAGCCTTCAAGGCAAGAGTGGGTGATCTTTTCTTTGACCGGACACGAGCAAGAGCATTGTCGACGGTCTTGTTCATGATGTTCATGGCAATAAACTCATCCAACACTTCACTTGAGGTTAAGGTGTGGAAATCCGGCCTTTGACAAATCACGGAGGACATGGCCTTGTTGAATGGCATGATGGCCTTGAGAAACTTGCGCTTGATCTAATTGTCATCTGTATCCTTGCTCCCATGGTCTTGGAGAGCAACCGCAAGAGTTGTCACCCTCCGGTAGAGATCACGCGGATCCTCATCTTCTAGCATCACGAATTCAAGGACAACTTCAAAGTTGGACCGTTGGATGCTTGAGCTCCCCTTGTACAAAGATATGATGTGTTCCCAACAATCCTTTGCACGAGTGAAGGGACGCAAGTGAGATAGATCTTCGGGAGGAACCGCATCTTGAAGGATGAACAAGGCGGAGTGATTGTATTGATTGTCCACTTCTTCTCTTGGGGTGAGATTGTTTGGATCATGCGGGTAGAAGCCTTGCTCAATGATTCTCCAAAGGTTTGTTGAGCTGTGATTCAAATGAGACTTGATGTGAAAAACCCAATTAGCAAAATCACCCTTAACAAGATTAGGAGGAGGACCTAGATGATTAATGCGCGTGTAGGGACCGGTCCTCCATAGACCAGGGGAGGGGGAACCGAGGCAAAGGTTCCCGTCCCATTCTTGTCGTGAGGGGAAGAAACATGAGTACCTTTAGCCGCTTCCTTAGCGGAATTGGCCTCCGACTCCGATGCGGTGGGATTAACCACAAGCAAAGGATCGGGAGAAGCTTTCATCCCCTCAAGCAATTCTTTAAGCATGGACTTGACTTCGATCGTCATAGACATCTTAAGTGAAGCCATAGCTTCATTTAAGTCGTCTCGTGTGATCGAAGTCAACTCCACGGCCTTGGGCACTTCCTCCCCGGTGTCAGCCATACTCTTCGGGTGGTGAAACCCTTAATAAAGAGACGAGGCTCTGATACCAATTGAAAGGATCGATATGGTTGACTAGAGGGGGGGTGAATAGGCAACTACCAATTTTTAGCTTTTCTTCACAAATTAAGTTTAGCAACAAATAGGTTGTCTAGATGTGCAACTAGGTGAGCAACCTATATGATGCTAACAACAACAATAAGTGCAAGCAAGGGATACAACACAATTAAAGCTTGCACAAAGTAAAGGTAAGAGATAACCACAAGTGGAGCCGGTGAAGACGAGGATGTGTTACCAAAGTTCCTTCCCTTTGAGGGGAAGTACGTCTTCGTTGGAGCGGTGTGGAGGCACAATGCTCCCCAAGAAGCCACTAGGACCACCGTATTCTCCTCACGCCCTCATGTGACGCCCCCAGCTTAATCGTGCACTAACCATACATGCAAATGCACACGATCAAGCCTAAGGACTCACTTGAAGATATCACAACACAACTCTAAAACATAAATAAAGTCATACAAGCTTTATATTACAAGACAGGGGCCTCGAGGGCTTGAATACATAAGCTCGCATACAAGCGTCAGCGGAAGCATCAGATATCTGAGTACAGATATAAAAGATAACATAGATAAGCCTTTAAGAAGGCGGGGCAAAAGAAAACACTACGATCGAAAGACGCAGGCCTCCTGCCTGGGACCCTCCGAACCTACTCCTGGTCGTCGGCCAGCACGTAGTAGTACCCACCCTCGGGGTGGTAGTAGTAGTCGTCGGCGAGGGCAGCTGTCTCCGGGGCTCCGTCATCTGGTTGTGACAAACGGATACGGGGAGAAAAAGAAAGCAAAGCAACCGTGAGTACTCATCCGAAGTACTCAGCAAGCAAGGATCTACACTACATATGCAACATTATCAAAGAAAGGCTGTATATGTGGACTGGGCTGCAGAAATGCCAGAATAGATGGGAAAGCCTAGTCCTATCAAAGACTAGCATCTTCATCATCTTCAGCGGTCTTGCAGCATTAGAAGAGTGCAGATTAGCATAATGTAAAGTAGTAGTACTGTTATCAACCTCGCCCGGAGATCCTTCCTCGACTCCCTGCGAGAAAGCAAACCCAGAGCCATACTATCCAGTTCTCATCTCAAGTATCCAGTTCTAGTTGTACCGATCGGGATACAACTCCGAGTGTCTGTTACCGTAGGACAGGCTATCGATAGATTGTTTCTTCCCTGCAGGGGTGCACCAACTTACCTACCATACACGATTAACTTCGGGCGGACACACTTTACTGGGTCATGCCCGGCCTTGGCTAAACGATACGCCGCAACCCGACCGAATACTTAACAGAGAGGTTAGCACGCCGGACTAAACCTATGCCCCCAGGGGTCTTGGGCCATCGCCCCAGGAACTCTTGCACATTGCGTGGGCGGCCATGAGCAGACCTAGCAACCCCTTAATACAAGCGCGGTTGCGTATCCAGTCCAACACGGCGCGCCCCGCTCAGTCGCATGACGTCTATTAAGCTTCGGCTGAAGTATACGACGCAGAACGCCCATACTATGCCCACGTGATGGTTAGTGCTATCAGGCCAGAGGCCCCTCGGATCAAATATCCAAATCGTAGTGGATTAGGAGTGCGCGGTAATGAGCAGAGACTCACGATCGATGTGACCCTGTCGCCCCGTCTCGAGGACTTGCGGCAAGGGCTAAGAATGCCCGGCCACACCTCGTATTCATCTCTCGGGCACCCTCCAGGTCAACCCGACTCCACATCTCTCGTAATTAAGCTCGCGCGGGTACCCCTCAGGGCCGACCCGTCTTTAGTAACATGGTTCAGTGTAAAGTCATAGTAACCATAGTAACCATGTGTCTAACACCAAGGGGAACCCTGAGGAATCACCCTCGATGGAATTCCACCTGATGTTATCGTCAAGGTGAACGAAGGAGGAATCATCCTCGAGGTCCACTCTTGAGGGTTTGCACGACAGTGTCGTTATCGGGAGTGGAGAAGGATGAATCACCCTCGATGACCACATCCGATGAACTAACCTACAAGGTTAACATCAGAAGTGCTGATGAGGTATCACCCTCGGCACTCGATAGTAACCCAGTAGTGTCGAGCAACTAAGGGGGAAGTGATGTGTGGTGCCGGGGCCTGGTCTTCGATCCCGTTGATCGGGTCTTCCGATAATCCAGCGGGGCAGTTGGGACAAAGTGGGGGTCTCTGATGGGTCTCTACCCAGACTATACTAAACAGTTTAGGATAAGCAGGTAGGTAACAACAACAGGTTACAATAAACAGGCTATGCAGTAGAAATAGGATAACAGCAGCAGCAGCAATTTCTAATGCAAGCATAAGAGAGAGAAGAATAGGCGATATTGGTATGCTCAAAAGGGGGGTGCTTGCCTGGAAGCTCTGCGGCAAGTGTTTGGTCGTCAGGGGCGTAGTCGTACTTTAGAGCTGCGTCAGCCTCGGGGACTGCGTCGGTGTCGGGGTCTAACGAGAGAGAAGAGGGGGAGGAAACAGATAAATACACAGCAAACAATGCAACACAGAGCATGCTATGCCTAGGATGCAGTGCATGGTTGCCTAAAGATATGCCTAAGTCATATTAGTTATTTTAGGATTTAAGTTGGATTTATTAACCGGTATGTATGCACTATTCATCTACCGGAAACGGATGGAAAGTTGCGGGTTCACCCACATAGGGGGTCCCGACATGGAAACAGACGACACGATCAGATTCGTCTTGTCGTTCTGATCAACTTTCATGTAGAAAGTTTTTCGATCCGAGCTACGGTTTAATTTCTACGAATTTTCAAAGTTTTTAAACTATTTTCTGAAATTCTAAAATTATTTAGAATAACAGAAAAAAGGATTACTGCATCAGCATGATGTCAGCAATGCGTCAGCCGTCGGCTGGGCTGCTGACTGGGTCAACTGATAGGTGGGACCCACCTGTCAGCCTCTCTGGGTTTAACAGAGGGTTAAACTAATCTAACAAAGTTAATTAGTGGGGTGGGCCCCAGTAGTCAGTGACTAGATTAGTTAACAGATTAATTTTAAAAGCTAATTAACTTAATTAAGCGCAGGGGGCCCACATGTCAGTGTCAGAGGGTGAACAGTGCTCGCGTTGACCGTGGTCAACGCGGTCAAACAGAGGCGCAGGGGCCCACTGTCAGCGAGATGGGGCTGGCCCCACACGCGCCAGCTCAGCGCGGCCGCCGGAGAAGCTCTGGCGAGCGCATCCGCGGTGGTTCCTCACCGGCGAAGCTCGGAAATGCGCCACAGAGGGCCATTCGGCGTTTTTTTGATCGCGTTCGAAAGCCACGATCGTCGCGCGTCGAATGGTGGGAACAGAGCGGCCAGGGGAGGCCGGTAGAGCCGCCGGCGTCAAGCCGTGGCGGCGGTGCTGTTCGGCTCCGAGCGGAACCGTGGCAACGGCGTCATCGGGACAGAGAGAGAAGAGGCGAGCGCTCGAGGGAGAGGAGGGGGAGAATGAGCGAGGAGGCCAGGGGAGATGGACGGGGCTCCCTTATCCCCTCGGCCGCTCCTGAAGCGTCGGTGGGCGTCGCGCTGTCGGCAGCTCGCCGGTGCGCGCCGGCGCAGCCATGGAGGAGGCGACAACGCGAGGGAGAGAGAGTGAGGTGGGCCTGGTGGGCTGGATTCGGGGCACTGTGCACTTAGGCCCAGTGCACAGTGCCTCTTTCTATTTTCTATTTTCTATTTTCTGTTTTTGCTTTTTTTTCTTTTATCAGAGGGAGTTTTGTATTATTTTGAATCTCCAAATGAATTTGCAAAAATGTGAAACTAGCTCACACCAGTGTATTGCAATATCCAACACTGCCACAAAAAGTTTGGGCATTTTTGGAATTCATTTGAATTTTTCAAAAATTGGAAATGGCATTTTTAGTGCTGATCTGGCACTGTTTTAAATGCTTAGGCCCTTCTGTGGTTGATGGTGATGTTGTGTTTCTTAACAACAAATAGTTTTAGATTATTTGCTATAAGGTGAACATTTTTCCCACCAGTTTTGGGCAAATTTATTTTGCACTTTTGAATTTGAGTTGATTTTCAGAGAGGGATTTGAATTGAATCTTTAACCAATGTGTATAAGCACTGCAATTGAAGGTGACTTGGCATTATTAGCAGAGTGTCATAGTGCTAGGTTACATAGGGGTGTTACACCTCACACAATGCGAGAAGCCGTGATTCCACTAGTGGTGCCCTTGAAGGCGGCAACCGGACCTTTACAAACAAGGTTGGGGCTCTCTCCACAACCGAATTGGAGGCTCCCAACAAACCACGGAGCTTCACCACAATGGAATGTGGCTCCGAGGTGACCTCAACCGTCTAGGGTGCTCAAACACCCAAGAGTAAGAAGATCCGCAAGGGATTAGTGGGAGGAATCAAATTTCTCTTGGTGGAAGTGTAGATCGGTGCCTTCTCAACCAATCCCTAGAAAATCAACAAGTTTGATTGGCTAGGGAGAGAGATCGGGCGAAAATGAGCTTTGGAGCAACAGTGGAGTTTTGGGGAAGAAGAGGTGAGTCTTCTTGCGGAAGAAGACCCCCTTATATAGTGGGAGAACAATCCAACCGTTATACCCACTCTCAGCCCGCAGCGCGCGGTACTACCGCTTACTGCAGCGGTACTGCCGCTTGGCCCAGCGGTACTACCGCTGGGACCGCGCTCAGCAGCTTACATGAGCACAGGGGGAAGTGACAGAGGAGAGAACCCTTGAGTGGCACTAGTAGCGGTGGTAGGTGCGGTACTACCGCTCCTACTGCCGCTGCTACTACCGTTGAACCTGACACAAGAACAGCAAGTCTCGAGTCGAGGCGGTACTAGAGCGGAACTGGAGCGAAACTACCGCCTGTTGCTCTGGGCGGTACTGCCGCTGCTACAGCGGTACTACCGCCTGTTGCTCTCGGCGGTACTGTCGCTTCCAGCCACGGTACTACCGTTGGCTCCTCTCCAATGCCACTTCCACGACAATGAAGGGTCCTTCAAGGATGCGGGAACGAGCTGGGGTGCAAAAGAGATGTGTACGTGTTGATTCCATCCATAACCTTTCCGATACGGACCCCCTCTTGATAGTATGGTATCTCCTACGACTCAAGTCCACCAAAACTGAAATGAAGGAAAACTACACCGTCTTCACTTTAAACACCGAGGGGAAGAAATCTATCGGGAACGTTGCATGAGAAACAAAAAATTTCCTACGTTCACCAAGATCAATCTAGGAGATGAACATCGACAAGAGGAGAGATTGCATCTACATACCCTTGTAGATCGCTAAGCAGAAGCGTTAAGAAACGCGGTTGATGTAGTCGACCGTCTTCATGATCCAATCACGATTCGTCCCGCGAACGTCTTCGCGATCCAATCATGATCCATCCCGCGAACTCACGGTCCAAGTGCCGAACGTACGGCACCTCTGCGTTCAACACACATACGGCTTGATGATGCCTTCACCTCCTCGATCCAGCAAGCGATGGTGACGTAGTAGCTCGAGTCCTCCGGCAGCACGACGGCATGGTGGCGGTGGTGGTGGAGGAATCTCAGTAGAGCTTCGCTAAGCACTACAGAGAGGAAGAGGGATGCGAGGGAAAGGAGAGGCAGCACCGTGGCGTAGAAGGCTGCGGCTGCCCTCTCTCTACCTCTCTATATATAGGGGGAAGGGGGAGAGGGGGGCGCCCCTAGGGGATCCCATCTAGGGTCGGCGGCCACAAGAGGGAAACCCTAGATGGGTTTTCCCCCCTAGGAGACTTGGCCCCCAAGCCAAAGTGGTGGGAAGCCCTAGGGGGCGCCCCCAACCCTCCTAGTTACGTGAGATGGGGTGAGGGGGTGCTCAGCCCCTTAGTGGGCTGGTTTGCCCCCTCCCCTTGGCCCATGAGGCCCCCCAACACTTGCTGGGACCCCCCCCCCCCCCCCAAACACCTTTCGGTCATGCTGGTCATCACCCGGTACCCCCGGAACAATTCCGGACTCCAATACCCTTCGTCCAATATATCAATCTTCACCTTCGGACCATTCCGGAGTTCCTCTTCATGTTCGGGATCTCATCCGGGACTCTGAACAACCTTTGGTAACCACCATAATGACTCAACTATACTTATATCGTCACCAAACGTTAAGTGTGTAGACCCTGCAGGTTCAAGAACTATGCAGACATGACCGAGACACCTCTACGGTCAATAACCAATAGCGGGACCTGGATGCCCATATTGGTTCCTACATATTCTACGAAGATATTATCGGTCGAACCTCGATGTCAAGGATTCAGCTAATCCCGTATGCAGTTCCCTTTGTCTATTGGTATGTTACTTGCCCGAGATTCGATCGTCGGTATCTCCATACTTAATTCAGTCTCGTTACCGGCAAGTCTCTTTACTCGTTCCATAATACAAGATCCCGTTACTAACTCATTGGTCACATTGCTTGCAAGCTCATTGTGATGCTATATTACCGAGTGGGCCCTGAGATACCTCTTCGTCATACAGAGTGACAAATCCCAGTCTTGATCCATGCCAACTCAACAGACACCCTCGGAGATACCTGTAGAGCACCTTTATAGTCACCCAGTTACGTTGCGATGTTTGGTACACACAAGGTACTCCTCCGGTGTCAGTGAGTTGCATGATCTCATGGTCATAGGAACATATACTTGACATGCAGAAAACAATAGCAATAAACTTGACACGATCATATGCTACGTTCATAGTTTGGGTCTTGTCCATCACATCATTCTCCTAATGATGTGATCCCATTTTCAAATGACAACTCATGTCCATGGCTAGGAAACCATAGCCATCTTTGATCAACGAGCTAGTCCGATAGAGGCTTACTAGGGACACGTTGTTGTCTATGTATCCACACATGTATTTGAGTTTCCGGTCAATACAATTCTAGCATGGATAATAAATGATTATCAAGAACAGGGAAATATGATAATAACTAATTTATTATTGCCTCTAGGGCATATTTCCAATAGTCTCCCACTTGCACTAGAGTCAATAATCTAGTTCACATCACCATGTGATTAACACCCAATTTAGTTCTGGGGTTTGATCATGTTTTGCTTGTGAGAGAGGTTTTAGTCAACGGGTCTGCTGATGCAAATTTTTATGTCATACTGTAAATGCTGCTACCATGCTCCACTTGGAGCTATTCCAAATGGCTCCTCCACTATACGTACCCGGTTTGCTACTCAGAGTCATCTGGATTGGTGTTAAAGCTTGCATCGATGTAACCCTTTACGCCGAACTCTTTATCACCTCCATAACCGAGAAACTCTACTCAGAGTCATCCGGATTAGTGTTAAAGCTTGCATCGACGTAACCCTTTACGCCGAACTCTTTATCACCTCCATAATCGAGAAACATTTCCTTATTCTTCTAAGGATAATTTTGACCGCTGTCCAGTGATCCACTCCTGAATCACTCTTGTACCCCCTTGCCAGACACGTGGCAAGGCACACATCAGGTGCGGTACACAACATGGCATATCGTATAGAGCCTATGGCTAAGGCATAGGGGACGACCTTTGTCCTTTCTCTTTCTTCTGCCGTGGTCGAGCTTTGAGTCTCACTCAACTTCACACCTTACAACTCAGGCAAGAACCCCTTCTTGGACTGATCCATTTTGAACTTCTTCAAAATCATGTCAAGGTATGTGCTCTGTGAAAATCTTATCAGGCGTCTTGATCTATCTCTATAGATCTTGATGCCCAACATGTAAGCAGCTTTACCCAGGTCTTCCTTTGAAAAACTCCTTTCAAACAACCCTTTATGCTTTCCAGAAATTCTACATCATTTTCGATCAACAATATGTCAACCACATATACTTATCAGAAATGTTGTTGAGCTCCCACTCACTTTCTTGTAAATACAAGTTTCTTGCAAACTTTGTATAAACCCAAAAACTTTGATCACCTCATCAAAGCGTATGTTCCAACTCCGAGATGCTTGCTCCAGTCCATAGAAGGATCGCTGGAGCTTGCATACCTTTTAGCATCCTTAGGATCGACAAAACCTTCTAGTTGTATCACATACAACCTTTCCTCACGGAAACCGTCAAGGAAACTTTGTTTTGACATCCATCTGCCAGATTTCGTAAATGAAAATGCAGCAACTACTAACATAATTCCAACAGACTTTAGCATCGCTATGAGTGAGAAAGTCTCATCATAGTCAACTCCTTGAACTTGTCGGAAACTTCTTTGTGACAAGTCGAGCTTAATAAATGGTGACATTACCATCAGCGTCTGTCTTCTTCTTAAAGATCCATTTATTCTCAATGGCTTGCTGATCATCGGGCAAGTCCACCAAAGTCCATACTTTGTTCTCATACATGGATCCTATCTCGGATTTCATGGCTCCTAGCCATTTGTTGGAATCCGGGCCCACCATCGCTTCTCCATAGCTCGTAGGTTCACCGTTGTCCAACAACATGACCTTTAAGACAGGGTTATCGTACCACTCAGAAGTTGTACGCACCCTTGTCAACCTATGAGGTTCGATAGTAACTTGATCTGAAGCTTCATGATCATCATCATTAGCTTCCTCTTCAACTGACGTAGGTGCCACAGAAACATCTTTCTGTGTTGCGCTACTCTCTGGTTGAAGTAAAGGTTCAACAACCTTATCAAGTTCTATCTTCCTCCCACTCAATTCTTTCGAGAGAAACTCTTTCTCGAGAAAGGACCCGTTCTTAGCGACAAACACTTTGCCCTCGGATCTAAGATAGAAGGTATGCCCAATCGTCTCCTTTGGGTATCCTATGAAGGTCCATTTGTCCGCTTTGGGTTCGAGCTTATCAGGCTGAAGCCTTTTCACATAAGCGTCGCAGCCCCAAACCTTAAGAAACGACAACTTAGGTTTCTTGCCAAACCATAATTCATACGGTGTCGTCTCAATGAATTTAGATGGTGCCCTATTTAAAGTGAATGTAGTTGTCTCTAATGCATAACCCCAAAACGATAGTGATAGATCGGCAAGAGACATCATAGAACGCACCATATCCAATAAGGTACGATTACGACATTCGGACACACCATTACGATGTGGTGTTCTAGGCGGCGTCAGTTGTGAAACAATTCCACATTGTCTTAAGTGATTGCCAAACTCATAACTCAGATACTCTCCCCTCCGATCAAATCGTAGGAATTTGATCTTCTTGTTACGATGATTCTCAATTCACTCTGAAATTGCTTGAACTTTTCAGACGTTTCAGACTTATGCTTCATCAAGTAAATATACCCATATCTACTCAAATCATCGGTGAAGGTGAGAAAGTAACGATATCCACCGCGCGTGTCAACACTCATCGGGCCGCACACATCAGTATGTATGATTTCCAACAAGTCAATTGCCCGTTCCACTGTTCCGGAAAACAAGGTTTTAGTCATCTTGCCCATGAGGCATGGTTCGCATGTGTCAAGTGATTCAAAATCAAGTGACTCCAAAAGTCCATCATCATGGAGTTTCTTCATGCGCTTTACACCAACATGACCTAAGCGGCAGCGCCACAAGAAAGTGGTATTATCATTATCAACTCTACATCTTTTGGCCTCAATGTTATGAACATGTGTATCACTACGATCGAGATTCAATAAACCATTCACCTTGGGTGCATGACCATAGAAGATATTATTCATGTAAACAGAATAACCATTATTCTTTGGCTTAAAGGAATAACCATATTGCAATAAACACGATTTAATCATGTTCATGCTCAACACAGACACCAAATACCATTTATCTAGGTTCAACACTAATCTTGAAGGTAGAGGGAGCGTGCGATGGTGATCACATCAACCTTGGAAACACTTCCAACACACATCGTCACCTCGCCCTTAGCTAGTCTCCGTTTATTCTGTAGCTTTTGTTTCGAGTTACCAATATTAGCAACTGAACTGGTATCTAATACCCAGGTGCTACTAGGAGTACTAGTAAGGTACACATCAATAACACGTATATCAAATATACTATTGTTGAAGTTGCCAGCCTTCTTATCTATTGGGGTAGTTCCGCTACCAGTGACCGTTCCCCTTACAATAGAAGCACTTAGTCTCGAGTTTAGGTTCAACCTTGGGTTTCTTCACTGGAGCGGTAACTGGCTTGCCATTCATGAAGTTTCCCTTCTTGCCCTTGCCCTTCTTGAAACCAGTGGTCTTGTTAACCATCAACACTTGATGCTCCTTCTTGATTTCTACCTTCGCGGCCTTAAGCACCGCGAACATCTCCGGGATGATCTCCATCCCTTGCATGTTATAGTACATCACGAGGCTCTAGTAGCTTGGTGATAGTGACTAGAGAACCCTGTCAATCACTATCTTATCTGGAAGATTAACTCCCACTTGATTCAAGCGATTGTAGCACCCAGACATTCTGAGCACATACTCACTGGCTGAGCTATTCTCCTCCATCTTGTAGGCAAAGAACTTGTCAGAGGTCTCATACCTCTCAACACAGGCATGAGCCTGAAATACCAATTTCAGCTCTTAGAACATCTCATATGTTCCATGGTGTTCAAAACGCCTTAGAAGCCCCGATTCTAAGCCGTAAAGTATGGCGCACTAAACTATCAAGTAGTCATTTGAATGTGTTTACCAGATGTTCACAACATCCACAGACGACGCTAGAGGGGTTGTCACACCGAGCGGTGCATCAAGGACATAAGCCTTATGTGCAGCAGTGAGGACAATCCTCAGACTACGGCCCTAGTCCGCATAATTGCTTACAATATCTTTCAACTTAGTCTTTCTCTAGGAACGTATTAAAACAGGGAGCTACAACGCGAGCCATTGATCTACAACATAAATTTGCAAAGGTAACTTAGACTATTGTTCATGATAAATGAGTTCAATTAATCATATTACCTAAGAACTCCCACTCAAATCAACATCCCTCCGGTTGTCCGAGTGTAACACGATCCAAATTCACCAACCCAAGTCCGATCATCTTGTGAGATGAGGTGGTTTCAATGGTGAACATCTCCATGTTGATCATATCAACTATATGACTCGTGTTCGACCTTTCGGTCTCTTGTGTTCCGAGGCCATGTCTGTACATGCTAGGCTCGTCAAGTTTAATCCAAGTGTTCTGCATGTGCAACACTGGCTTGCACTCGTTGTATGTGAACGTAGAGTATATCACACCCGATCATCACGTGGTGCTTCGAAATGACGAACTTTCACAACGGTGCACACTTGGGGAGAACACAATTTTATCTTGAAATTTTAGTGAGGGATCACCTTATAATGCTACCGTCGTCCTAAGCAAAATAAGATGCATAAAAGGATTAACATCACATGCAAATCATAAGTGACATGATATGGCCATCAACTCGTGCTTTTTATCTCCATCTCCAAAGCACCGGCATGATCTCCATCGTCACCGGCATGACACCATGATCTCCATCATCGTGTTGCCATCGGGGTTGTCATGCCAACCATGCTTCTACTACTATTGCTACCGCTTAGCGATAAAGTAAAGCATTACATAGCTCTTAATGATTGACACACAGGTCATACAATAATTAAAGACAACCCTATGGCTCCTGTCGGTTGCCGTATGCATCGACATGCAAGTCGATATAAACTATTACAAACATGATCATCTCATACATCAAATATATTTCATCATGTCTTTGGCCATATCATATCACAACATACCCTGCAAAAACAAGTTAGACGTCCTCTAATTGTTGTTGCATGTTTTACGTGGCTGCTATGGGTATCTAGCAAGAACAATTCTTACCTACGCAAAGCCACAACGGTGATATGCAAGTTGCTATTTAACCTTCTACAAGGACCGCCTTTGTCGAATCCGATTCAACTAAGGTGGGAGAGACAGACACCCGTCAGCCATCTTTATGCAACAAAGTCACATGTCTGTCGATGGAACCGGTCTCATGTACGTGGACATGTAAAGTTGGTCCGGGCCGCTTCATCCCACAATACCGCCGAATCAAGAAAAGACCAAGGAAGGAAGCAATATGAATATCAACGCCCACAAACTCCTTTGTGTTCTACTCGTGATGTCATCTACGCATAGACCTAGCTCATGATGCCACTGTTGGGGAACGTTGCATGGGAAACAAAAATTTTCCTACGCTCACCAAGATCAATCTAGGAGATGAACATCTACGAGAGGAGAGATTGCATCTACACACCCTTGTAGATCACTAAGCAGAAGCGTTAAGAAACGCGGTTGATGTAGTCGAACGTCTTCGCGATCCAATCACGATTCGTCCCGCGAACATCTTCGCGATCCAATCACGATCCGTCCCGCGAACTCCCGATCCAAGTGCCGAACGGATGGCACCTCCGCGTTCAACACATGTACGGCTTGATGACGCCTTCCCCTCCTCGATCCAGTGAGCGATGGTGAAGTAGTAGCTCGAGTCCTCCGGCAGCACGACGGCGTGGTGGCAGTGGTGGTGGAGGAATCTCAGTAGAGCTTCGCTAAGCACTACGGAGAGGAAGAGGGATGCGAGGGAGAGAAGAGGCAGCATCGTGGCGTAGAAGGGTGCGGCTGCCTTCTCTCTACCTCTCTATATATAGGGGGAAGGGGGAGAGGGGGGCGCCCCTAGGGGATCCCATCTAGGGCCGGCGGTCACAAGAGGGAAACCCTAGATGGGTTTTCCCCCCTAGGAGACTTGGCCCCCAAGCCAAAGTGGTGGGAAGCCCTAGGGGGCGCCCCCAACCCTCCTGGTTATGTGAGATGGGGTGAGGGGGGCGCTCAGCCCCTTAGTGGGCTGGTTTGCCCCCTCCCCTTGGCCCATGAGGCCCCCCAACACTTGCTGGGACCCCCCGAAACACCTTTCGGTCATGCTGGTCATCACCCGGTACCCCCGGAACAATTCCAGACTCCAATACCCTTCGTCCAATATATCAATCTTCACCTCCGGACCATTCCGGAGTTCCTCGTCACATTCGGGATCTCATCCGGGACTCCGAACAACCTTCGGTAACCATCATAATGACTCAACTATACTTATATCGTCACCAAACGTTAAGTGTGTAGACCCTGCGGGTTCGAGAACTATGCAGACATGACCGAGACACCTCTACGGTCAATAACC
This sequence comes from Thinopyrum elongatum, assembly GCA_011799875.1. Taxonomy (NCBI): domain Eukaryota; kingdom Viridiplantae; phylum Streptophyta; class Magnoliopsida; order Poales; family Poaceae; genus Thinopyrum; species Thinopyrum elongatum. The sequence goes on along the minus strand of CM022301.1, from coordinate 447,474,824 downwards.
AATAGCGGGACCTGGATGCCCATATTGGTTCCTACATATTCTACGAAGATATTATCGGTCGAACCTCGATGTCAAGGATTCAGCTAATCCCGTATGCAGTTCCCTTTGTCTATCGATATGTTACTTGCCCGAGATTCGATCGTCGGTATTTCCATACCTAGTTCAATCTCGTTACCGGCAAGTCTCTTTACTCGTTCCGTAATACAAGATCCCGTGACTAACTCATTGGTCACATTGCTTGCAAGCTCATTGTGATGCTGTATTACCGAGTGGGCCCTGAGATACCTCTCCGTCATACGGAGTGACAAATCCCAGTCTTGATCCATGCCAACTCAACAGACACGCTCGGAGATACCTGTAGAGCACCTTTATAGTCACCCAGTTACGTTGCGACATCTGGTACACACAAGGTACTCCTCCGGTGTCAGTGAGTTGCATAATCTCATGGTCATACGAACATATACTTGACATGCAGAAAACAATAGCAATAAACTTGACACAATCATATGCCACGTTCATAGTTTGGGTCTTGTCTATCACATCATTCTCCTAATGATGTGATCCCGTTATCAAATGACAACTCATGTTCATGGCTAGGAAACCATAGCCATCTTTGATCAACGAGCTAGTCCGGTAGAGGCTTACTAGGGACACGTTGTTGTCTATGTATCCACACATGTATTTGAGTTTCCGGTCAATACAATTCTAGCATGGATAATAAACGATTATCAAGAACAGGAAAATATGATAATAACTAATTTATTATTGCCTCTAGGGCATATTTCCAACAAAATCGTCTCGTGCCATATGAATGAATATCTGAAATGCTCAATGCACACGATTAGTCCGCAAAAGCATTGTCATCAATCACCAAAACCACTTAGAGAGAAATATGCCTTAACACCCACCACCGCCCGCTCCGGTCCATCTTCCTCGGCCAGTCTTCGCCGCCATGGAAGCCTCCCAGCCGTCCCCCGTCACCGTGGAGGTCGCGCACGCGCAATCCCCTCCGGCAGATCTCGTCGCCAGTCATGTCACCCCCGCCGTCGCTCAAGGCACCACCGCGCCTGCCCGCAAGCGGCAGGGCAATGTGGTCGTGTAGGGCGGAAATCCGGCTGGCCCTGCCGGGAAGGCACGCGCGCCGGGCACCGCCGCCGCTGCGCGATCTGCCCGGCCGCCGCCGGAGAAGGTGGACAAGGTTTCGGGCGTGAAGCGTAAGAAGGTTCCTACAAAAAGGCCGACGCCATCATCCACGCCCTCCGCCCCGGCAAGAGGTTCCCCGAAGATGGCGTTCAACGGCGCTGCTTCCACCGCAAGCGAGGTGTTCGATGAAATGGCCGGAAGGTATGCATCTTCGATCCCTTCTACTTGCTTCGCTTTTCGCCATTGTGGTAGCTCGTGACTTGATGTCACTCACTCGCTTTTCTAATTTGAACTCAATTGTCGAAAACGCTGTCGGACGAGGGGTCTGCTCGGCCACAGCCCGCATCGGCCCGCAAATCCGTTTTTCAGCGAACTGTAAACGCATTTTGCGGGTCGACATTATACGGGGTCTGCTAGAGATGCTCTTAGTCTCCTCCGGAAAACCTAGAATGCGCTCAATCATCTCTATCGAGTTGCTTGCTTCCGTAAGATAAAGACGGGTTTCATAGTTTTGCCTACAAATCAGAGTCGTGGAAACCGTACAATACGCCTTCCATCCGCGCTCGTCATAACCAAGTTTACGCCTTCAAACCACTTTGCTCGCCTGCACACAGCTCACCGGCCACGCCTACACCCACACCTCACCCTGGGCATAAAAACCGAAGACCGAAAACCGAACCCGAAAAGACCGAGACCGAACCCGAAAAAACCGAACTAGAAAAGACCGAATAAAATACGGTCTGCGCAAACAGAAGACCGAACTAATTACGGTCTGTTTGGTCCTCCTGTCTTAAAAACCGAATAGACCATATAGACCGAACTAAAAAAATCCATATACAAGACTGCAAGACCATATTTACCGCCCATCCGGCCAGCTCAAGGTCATGAGCGAGATACACACATCTCATGATTCACAGGCAACCAGCTACTGCACTCTCGTAATTATATAAAAAAAAACTGCTGCACTCTCATTCCTCCTTTTCTTCACAACCATCCGAGCTGCAATTCATCACTATCTCGTTCTCTTACACGTTGGTCACCGGCTCGCTGTCTACTGTTTTCTTCCCGTGCTCCATCTTGCATCTGAAGGTAAGAAAGCATACAATACAACTGCTACTTGTCTGAATTTTCTTATGTACAGATGCACATCTATACACACATTTGTTGTCTCAGTACATATGCACCTCTATACACACATGCAGTTTGTTACTGAAAATAATATAAATATGAGTTATAGCAATTAATTTGGTCTGTTTGGTCGGGACCGAAGACCGAATAGTGAAGAACCGAAAAGACCAAAATTATTATAGTCTTCAATTATGAAAGACCGAAAAGATCGGACCGAACAAACAAAAAGAGCGAACGGCCGGGCTGACCCACGCCCACACCGACAGTCTCCGGAAAAACGCATCCAAAATTTCGCGGCAGCGAACACCCCGCGCAAAAATCCATCCGAAAACCACGCGGTCCCACCCGCCATCCACCCACACGAGATAGCGCCCTCCCCGCGTCCCAGCACCCCGCCTCGTCCTCACAGAAAAAGCACACCTCGCCGCCACGTCACCGATCCGCGCCACCCCTCCTCCCCCACTCCCCACCGTCCACCTCCCATCCGACGGCTCCCGCCCCGCAGCACGCGGATCGCGCTCTCCAAGCCCGGCGGCTATAAATTTCACCTCGCCCCGCACTCCACCACCATCAATCCCATCACCCACCACCAAAACAATCCAATCCAATCCCACCGGAGAGAGGAGAAGTGCGGAGGATGTCGGGCCGTGGCAAGGGAGGCAAGGGGCTGGGCAAGGGCGGCGCCAAGCGCCACCGGAAGGTGCTCCGCGACAACATCCAGGGGATCACCAAGCCGGCGATCCGGCGGCTGGCGCGCAGGGGCGGCGTGAAGCGCATCTCGGGGCTCATCTACGAGGAGACCCGCGGCGTGCTCAAGATCTTCCTCGAGAACGTCATCCGCGACGCCGTCACCTACACCGAGCACGCCCGCCGCAAGACCGTCACCGCCATGGACGTCGTCTACGCGCTCAAGCGCCAGGGCCGCACCCTCTACGGATTCGGAGGCTAGGCCTCCTGCCCTGCACCGCCCTCGTCGTCGCCGTCGCCGGAGTAGTGATATCTATCTAGTTCTTGTCTAGGGTTCGTGGTTCCTTGTGTATCTCGCTGGTGTTTGCTCCCGTCTTGTGAGCTGATGTTGCTGTTGTTGGGATGTACTGGAAGAAGTATGGAATGGAAATTGCAGCAGTTTATCCCCTGAATTCGTCTGCGTCTCTTGCTCTGCTCATCCTCATTTGTGCACGATTTCAGTATTATGCAGTGCGCAGGCCGATTCCCCATTCCCGTGCTCTGAAACCTTCTGCCCCCAAATCAACTTGGTTTTGCTTCGGCGTACGACCGGAGCCATCTTCAGTGTTTTTTAGCGTCTCTGAACTGCGAAATCCCTTCGAGCTGTCTATCCATTGTCTGTCTCTGAACTTTTCTGCAACCAAACCCATCGCGTTGGCATCAGTGTCATTCTGAACCATCCCCTTATCTTCGTCTCCGAACTGTGAGACGCCCACCCACCCGAGCTGATTCAGATTCCAGTTCAAATCCGCCGAGAAAGAACTGCGGACGCCGATACGCCCAGCCGGAGAATCGAGGGGAATGGAGCGGTTCTACACCGGCACCGCGGCGGCGCAGGTACGAGCCCCCCAAATCCTGTTTCGACCCGGCGATTTCGTCGAACACCTGAGGTGCATTGCGTTCTCGTTGCAGCCTTCGTTCGTTCACGTCCCATGCCTCTTGCTTCTGACACAGATTGGAGCCGAGGGTCGCCGCTGACCGCGGGGTAAGAGATGATGTGGTCGTGCTGCGGCGCTGGAACACGGCCATGGGGCGCCTCGATTTGGGATCGCGTGCTCGCCTAAGCCCCGAATCAAACCTGCTTTGCTGCTCCCGCGATCTCTCGGTACAGATCTGCCTTTCCTTCCCCGTGTCTTTGCAAAAGTTGTCATCATCAGCCACAGCTTCGATTTGGGAGTTCATACCAGCTTTATTGGTTGCAATTTGGATGCGCGACTAATTAAGACTCGTGATATTTTTCTTGAGAACAAAAGACCCCCGAGACCTTAGTAGCTGACTTGACCATTTGAACTGTGATGGGAATCAGCTATTTCCTTATTTTTTAATTTAAAATAGGCATTCTGAAATGTGATAAGAACCAGCTGATTTCTTTGCTTGTTCTTGAAAATGGATATCGGCCAACGGACTACCTTTTGAACTGTGATAAGGAGCAGCTGGTTTCTTTGGCTCAAATTAGATTTTGACGGCCTGTCCCAACTTTTTTAATGGGGGTAAGAACACAGTTGATTTCCTTGGCCGATAAATTGATATATGAACTGACTGCATCATGGAGAAACATGAACCAGTGTGGACCTAAGTGTGTAAAATGCAATTATTAGGTTGATGGGGTCTGGGTTTGGTTTACAGCTACCCATGTAGTCATATACCAGAGGGCTTTATTTTTGTCTGAGTGCCGAGGTTTCAGGCTTTCAGCCTTGAGATGATCAAATGAGTACTACGCTTTATAAACAGCTACCAGTTAGAACTTACGACATATAACCAGCTAGCTAGCCTTGAATTTTGATGGGAAGCAGCTGATTTATTGGCTTGATTCTGAAAATAGATGACTCTGTGATGCATCGTTTTGAATTTTGGTAAGAGGCCGCTGATTTATTTGGCTGAAAGTAGATTTTGACTACCTGATCCAGTTTCTTCAGTTGCAATAACCATTTAACCAGCTGGTTTCTTTGGCCCGAAATAGATATGAACTGTCTATATTCAGAGGCAGCCGATAAGAAAATACACGACACATCATGTTCGCGCAGCGGCGGGCTGGAGCCCTGGAACACTACCATGGCCATGGGTGACCCTGGCGTTGCTATTGCTTGCTCGCCTCTGCTCCGAATCAATCTACCTTGCTGCTCCCGTGATTTCCCGGTACTGATCTGCGTTACTTTCTCCACGTCGTTACAAAAGTTGTCATGATCAGCTGCTACTTCAATTTGGTGGTGAGTTCATACCAGCTTTGTGGAATCGGCTGCAATTCGGCTGCACTACTAATTAGGACTCCTGATTTTTTTAAATATATTAAAAATTAAAAATAGCTGAGACCTGATACCTGAGTAGCTGACTTGACCATTTGAATTGTGATGGGAATCAGCTGATTTCCTTGCTTGTTTAAAAAAATAGACGTTGACTATCTTGCAAATCTTCAATCTATTATGAGGAGCAGCTGATTTCTTTGCTTGTTTCTGGAAATATATATTGAATAACAGACAACGTTTTGAATTGTGATAATGAGCAACTGGTTTCGATTTTGACCCAACTTCTAGAATGTGGTGAGAAGCAGTCGATTTCCTTGGCTGACAAATTTATATGAACTGCATGCATCACGGAGAAACATGAACCAATGTGTACCTAAAGATGCGAAATGCAAACTATAGGTTGATGGGGCCTCGGTTTGGTTTACAGCTGCCAATGTAGTCATATGCCGAGGGCTTTATTGTTGTCTGACAGTCTGAATGCTGAGGTTTCAGGTTTTCAGCCTTGAAATGATCAAACGAGTACTATGATATATAAACATCTAGTTAGAGATTATGCTATATAAACAGCTAGCTAGCCTTGAATTGTGATGGCAAGCAGCTGATTTCTGTGCATGATTCTGAAAATAGAAGTTGACTATGCGACACATCCTTTTTGAATTGTGGTAAGAGGCGGGTAATTTCTTCGGCTGAAAGTAGATTTTGACTACCTGATCCAACTTCTTGAATTGCAAGAACCATTTAACCAGTTGATTTCTTTGGCCGAAAATAGAAATGGACTGAATATATTCAGAGGTACACGGCACCTTATGGTGCTAAAGGCGCATAAATAAAGGTCTATGGGGTCCATGTTTGGTTTTCGGCCACCCATGCAGCCATGTATCCAAGGATTTTATGATAACCCGAATGCGGAGATTTCAGGCTTTCAGCCTTGAAATGGTCAAGCGAGTACAATGATATATAAACAGCTAGTGAGAACCTACATCTGTAGAACAGTCTGAAAACTGTATTTAGCTTACGCTATTCTTTATTTCACGTCGGATCGAGCTTAGGCTATTGATGAACACGCACAATAGCACCACTTGTATACATTTTGCAACTTGGGAACCTTTAAACATTAATAAGGACGATACACTACCATATTGGCACTTTACATTTCAGAGTTGAATTCGATTAGTTGGTAATGGTGATTGCTAATGGTATTAGTAGCTTTGGTCTCTTTAAATTTTAGGCTGATACCTTAAAATCATTATAAACTGATATCACAAAACTTTTAGGAACATGAAAACTGTGCACCGAATAAGATATATTGAACTAATTTTCTGCCTTTTGTGTTAGTGCTTTCACTATAAATCATTGCATTGGATGATAGATACAGGTAAAAGAAGACTTAAAGTACAAAGTAGCCCATTTGTATTACATTACCAAAAGAAGAAAAGTATAAGCCTACATCAAGAATCAGAGTCCAAACTGAAGTGTTCATACTGTCCAAAGTGAGAAGTGTTTTTATCAAACATATACAAAGATACACAGTGTAACTAGCGCTGGAATTTCTGGTTAGATCATGTTGGCAAAGCTGCATTCTCTAGTTTATTACTTTGTTTTGTTGCTGCACCACAGGTCTTCCACTATGAACTGCATCCAAGAATTGTCTTTGTCATTCTCGTTTGCAGTCGAGGACTCTCCAGCATCCTCGAAGTCTGTAACCTGTTCTTGATTTCCTTTAGCCTGTGCCGAGCTGCATTCCCCTTGTTTTTCAAATTCACCAGCTGGCACATTTTTCTTGAAAACCCGACACAGTGCATAGGAGTCCTGTAAAAGAACAAGAAAGATGAACAACCAATCCTCATTTCCTTTTTTTTGCTTTCACATGGAACAAACTGTCTCTATGTTGGACAAATCATGGGAAGATCCAATCTGAAGTCTGAACCACATGGATGGAAAATTAATTCCATGCTAACCTTTCTGCTTTACTGAACAATATACAGCTGCATACTTAAACTGTGTCAATGATGCTTCTTTATTATGCTTTGAATTTTGCTGCTCTATTACATGTGCTATATCTGTAAGTTCAAATAACAATGATTATTCATGTGGTGGATTGGGGGTCTGCGTCCTGCTTTCTCTTGTTCTCCTTTTTAGGTCTTACTACCTTGTTTATTACCAACCTGGTTTATTGAACACTATACAGCTGCATACTTATAAATTGTGTAGATGACGCTTCTTGTTATGCTGGGAACTTTTGCTGCTATGGTACATGTGCTATATCCATATGATTATACATTGAAAGAACGTTCTATGTTTATACATGTGCTGGACTGGGGTCTGCATCCTGTTTTTTTTTGGGGGTTCTCTTTTGTAAGACTTATCATTAGCTACTTGGTTCTAATATTAGAATTCAGAATTATGTGCAGCGGGAAATGATGGGCAAATTCACTTCTGAAGGTATGCTGCAGCTAAATAGTTCTTTTAGAACATGACCAGCCATGCACAATTATGAACAATTATACTGTGTTAACTGCTGTGCCATGCTTGAATCAAATTGTAACCAAATTCAGTTCTCATGAAAAGCGATGCACAGACCTCAAATACTACTAGTCTACTACTGTATAAACAGTCCACAGAAATGTCAAATGGATAGCACAGCATGTACAATTCTTAGCTAGCAACTGTGCCCTGCTCTCACATCTAGTCTACAGTTAATATGGGATCAGCAGTTTATGTTCAGTTTTACTAGTAAGTAAAGTAGGAGTGGGACATGGAGAATAAAGTGCAAAGCCACCGACACAGCACTGGGCCACACCGAAGGATGTCTAAGCTTTAAGGTAGCATCAACATGCAAAAGACCTAGATTATGTGTACTCTGCATCATGAGGCGGTGGTGGCACCCCTTGTGCAGTCACACAGTATGGTTTCATTTCAGAAACCAAGAATTGGATGTTACATTTGTCTTATCAAGAGCACCGAAAAAAGCGCGCCATGTGTGACCCCATTAGAAGAACTTCTTCTGTACTTTGTAAAGTATCTATGGTCCATGGAAGCAAGGAATACTTTATGCTGATGGATATGGGCCGGGGAAAAAGAGATAAGAACCCTAGCTTTTCATGCACTCCATGCATAAACAACGTAGTTTTCCTGAACCATGTATGCCCTAGCTAATTTTTCCCTCCTTTATTGTCAGATTTATTTTTGCAGTTTATAATCAAGACAAAATTATTTTAGCAAGACAACATCTCTAAAATCCTGCATATTTCCAAGGTATGATTACTACAAGATTGGCTGGATTTGAGTACTATGAAGTATGAACTGCATCCTAAGCTCACTAAATGCAGCAGAAACACAATGATTTAACTGATACTGAAAGTGAGGAGAGGAGGATGAAGGAGTAACCTGAACCCCCATGGTGTTGTTGCATTCGCTTTCCTCGATGCGGTACTCATGCATGACCCAGTTGCTCCTGATCCCCTGAGGAGCTCGGCCTTGGTAGAAGACTAATGTCTTCTTCATACCGATTGACCTCTTCTGGTAGTTGATGGACCGATCTTTGCCGGTCGATTTCCAGTATCCTGCTCGGGTTGCTCGGTTCGTCCGGCATCCGTTTGGATACTTCCTATCCCTTGGCCCGAAGAAGTACCACTCAGGGTCTCTACTGGGCAGGAATGATTTCTCTTCCAAAACAAAGAGCATATCCCAAGTTCAATCAGGACTCAGCAGTAGTTAGACGACAGGATGAACAACGCGACATAGCTTAATTTTTCAGGTTACCTGCTAGCTCCCAAGGCTCACACTTGTAGAGGTCTACCTCTGGAATGATGTCGAGCTCTATGCTCTGGCCATGGACCTTCCTCTTGAGGTAATAGTTCACAAGCTCCTCATCAGTTGGATGAAACCTAAAGCCTGGGGGGAGACCAACCGGCGCCATGATCTCCTTGTTCGCCGCTTCCTTTCTTGCCGATCTTTCTCTTTGTCTTTCCCCTTTCTCTTTCCCTACCATGTCCAGCTGCTGCGCTCTTTAGCCCCTCCGTGAAATGATTCAAAGCCTGCCCTACAAGTAGCCGTGTCTCTCTTTCCTGGATTCTCACACAAGCAGGCTCTGGATGTCTTGCAGCACCGAAGGATCTTCTTTTCATTTCTTTTAACGGAGCCGACTTTTGTTCTGTTTTTTATCTGGATAACACACTTTTATGATCTCCAATGCTGGTAGGTCGTGGAGGGGAGCTGTACCAGGATGAGAAAGTTGTCACGATGCCGCCTGCCTGGACCTTGCATTAGATCATGTTCTTTTGCCCACTGAACTTGTTTTTGTGCCTCACAAGCTTAGCCTCTTTGAAGTGTCGTAGAGAAGAAGAGGACTAAAGACAAGGATAGGGAGCTATGCCACATGCATCTGTCTTGGGATCAGCATTGTAAAACAAAAAGTTTCAGAAGGAGTAATTGAGTGCATTCGATCATCACATTTCTAGTCGAGCATACTAATGCCTCCAGAAGCATAAGTTGATTAGAAAGCTCCTTGTGTTCAACAATCCATAGAAATTAACGGCAATGATCTAGATCCTCTCTTTCTTGAATGGAAGCCGTTCGATTAGTAAGATCAAATGATTAGTCTCAACCCAAGAAAGATTTTATGTGTACTGCAACCTTATTTTGAAGGGGATAAATGATCTGTTGAAAAACTGGCTGTTATTTTCTCCTAAACTCCTCCAACACTACAATGCCAACGAAGCAGATGGCGTCGCATGTAAAGGGGCCAGCGAGTAGCCTTACCCAATTCTCTACAAGAAAAGAAGGGCATCGCCTTCAGATGCATGTGGTCTAAAGCAAATTCTGTTTCTAAATGTAGATTTGCAAATTACTTTGCAGTTGGTGTGACTATCCAAACGGCGAAACGGTTCAAGGGTACTATTGACCTGCTGGGCCATTCTGAAAAAGATTCAGAGCCAACACGCTTGCAGCGAAGATTCACGGTGAAGACACATATAAGGTAGACTGCAGAACTTTAGTTCTGCCTTCTCTGGTACCAGCGAGGCAGGCCGGACCGATGCCCAGAAAGATGATACATCATTACTGTTTTCGCCTGAGATCTGCATAGAAACTTTCCTGGCCATGTGGTAAAAGGAGATGTTATTGGAGCACCACTCGGGTAATACTTTGTTGCAGTACACGGTTTTGTGAAAAATACAGTCCTAGACCTGTATGTTTGCTGAGAGTACAAAGCTGCTCTGGGCTTATATTTATTGACTTGAGAAGGATTCTGATTGACATTCTAGGGCTACTGGTAACAGCATGTGGTAACCTCTGATCTAGAATAGTATTCCTTCAACGCTTTTGTGCACTTCAATTAAGCTTCTTCGTCAGTACTGATGCATGCCTTGCAATCCAAGCATGTAACGGAGCCTGTTGCATAGGATTTTCCATGTTTAAGGATATAGTGCTTTGCATGTGATATACTAAAAAAGGCAGATTTTCAGCATTTGAAGATATATTAAAAAAAAAGTAAAATGGTTTACTGTGAGATTTCTATTTTATGAGCCATGAAGTATAAAGAATGTTTTTTCATATCTATATGCTTGGTCTATTTTACTTAAGTAGTACATATGTAAACAATTACGGTACAAATGTGGTTGCCAAAAATCATACTTTAGTTGCAATTTCATTTTCTTATTTATTGATCAACAGATGAATGATGGATTTACTCAGGCAATAAGAACCAGGTGCCAGGTTTGGAGCAGATTGATGCAAATTGAGCAGGCAGGTACAAGCAGTTACATTTTTGTTCAATTCTATTCACATATAGGGAGGCACACAACAACAATATATGATATGGAATGGCATAGCCTCACTCTTTCTTTTTTCACAGGAAGAGGAGAAAAAAAAAAGCCTCCAATCGAGAAGCATAATAATACATATGAACACCAAGGAAAGCATGAACAGAAGAAGAAGAAAAACACAAATGTAGTCTGTTTGTTCCTATCATCATCATCATATAAATATAAATCCTCCTTATGAGCTTAACTCCAGCAATACGCATCTTGAGACCAGCATCGATGGATCGGTTACCCAAACTCCCAGCAATACGCTGGAAGATGGAACCCAAAAGGATTATATATATCTTATTACTGCTTAATCTTTCACCTTCAACACTTGGTGATTATTGATAAATTGCCAGCAGCACCGATCACAAAAAGAAAAAGGAAAAATATATAGGTATATATCAGGAGGATTATTTCCACCGACAGAAGAAGCTCTCCGGCCGCATGCATGATCAGCCGGCGCAGGAGGTACTCTCCTCGGCGGCGGTGCTGGAGCACCAGGCGTCTTCCGAGATGAACTGCATCCAAGAGTCATCCTTGTCTGCCTCGTCGTCTGCGTCGGCGTCAGCACCGCCGGAGGTGGACCCTGCGGGCACATCGGGCGACGGGGTCTGGTAGTACTCCTGTCCGGCAGTGCGGCTGCTGGAGAGCAGCTGCTGGCAGGCGCCCTCGAGCAGTGCCATGCTGCACTGCCCCTCCTGCAGCTCCTCCACCTCGGCGCAGATGGCGTTCTTCTTGAAGACCCGGCACAGCGCGTAGGTGTCCTGATCCATCCACCATGCATGGTATATTAACTCATGATAGGAAAAAGCAAAAACAAGATCCATCCGCTATTGTGGTTTCTCAAGTCTTTTCTGAAAGTTTATGCACACACTGATGCATGATTATCTCATGTGCAGTTACTTCTGCCAATTAGTATAGTCAATAGGCCTTGGGTTTTGGGCAATTTGATCCATCAGAGTGCCATCATAGTGTTGTATACATTCTTGTTGATTGTTAATCAGAAAAGAGGCCGATCGATGATCAAAGCAAGCAAAGCGGGAGAAGAAATAAGAAGACTAGCCGGCCATGGAAGAATCAGAAGGGTGTGAGGATGATGATGGGATTCAGCACGGAATAAAGCGGAAAGCGCGGGAGGACGCCGACATGCATATGGCCATGACACGAGCTGCTATCGCCCGCCAAGATGCATGGGGGCTTGCTTTGCTTTGCTCTCTACTCTGGCTTTGGTTAAGGCCCTTTAGTGTCTCATGATCAGTGCAGACTGCTCTAATCTCATCAAAATAAAGGTAACGTAGCGTAGCCATGCATAGTTAGCACGTCGATTGAGTACGTACCAGTCTCTCTTAGAACAAAGAACGTCGCTGGAGAAAGAACAAATACTACTAATGCTAAGGCTCCGGCTTTTACTTTTGTTAGTTAATTTTTTTGGACAGCAAGGCGAGGCCTACATGTTTGTCTCTCTCATCAGAGTAGTAGCTGGAGCAAAGCAAAGTGACCCATACTACTACCAGTACTGCTGCACCGTTTTACAGACGGGAGAAAAGCCATGTTTTAATCCTCAGAAAATTTTACGTCTTTCTTTCATTTGAGACGCAACACGCAAGCAGAAAATTTTCTTTGTCCGGCCAGCACAAAAGAAAAGGATCAAATTTTTCTCAAAGCCCTAGCTAAATAGCTTTCCATTGCATCCATGGAAGGAGATGATTAGACATGCATGCATAATCACCACGCACGACTGGGTCATGCATGGTCACTGAGAGGATGAAGGTTATTAGACATACCTGGATGGCGATGGTGTCCTCCGAGTCCTTGTCGTCGAGGCGGTACTCGTGCATGACCCAGTCGGTCCGCACCCCCTGCGGCGCACGCCCACGGTAGTACACCAGCGTCTTCTTCATCCCGATGGCCCGGGTGCCGCCGCCGGCTCCTCCGCCGCCATGGTGCTGCTGCGTCATGACGCGCCGGTCCTTGCCGGTGGACTTCCAGTACCCTGCCCGCGTCGCCCGGTTGGTCCGGAAGCCGTTGGGGTACTTGCGGTCCCTCGGCCCGAAGAAGTACCACTCCGGGTCACGGCTAGGCAAAAACGACTTCTCTGCACACCATGAAGATGGTATAATCCACATCAGTTCACAACACATACGCGATTGAGATCACATGCGAACTGAGATCGGTGGTGCGTACTGTACCTGCGAGGTCCCAGGGCTCGCACTTGTAGAGGTCCACCTCCGGGATGATGTCGAGCTCGATATGCAGCCCGTGGATCTTGCGCTTCAGGTAGTAGTTCACCAGCTCCTCGTCCGTCGGGTGGAACCGGAAACCCGGCGGCAGACCCACCGGCGCCATACTCCGGCGATCGACGACGGCGTCTGCGTGCTCCGGGCTGCGGCAGCTAGGTTGGTAGCTGCTTCGGCCAAAGAGCAAGACGCGCCCTTTGCTTCTTCTTCTCTGTTCCTGCTGGTTGGAGGAGGGTGGTGCTGCTGCCTTTACCGTGCGGCCAGCTGCCCTTATAAGTAGGTTTTCTCTTCTTCTGGGTCGATCGTCGTCGGCTGGGGTAGGAGGCACAGTAGTCGTCCTCCCCTCGAGATTTCCATCGATCGGATGGGGGCCACCTTTAGCTAGCTACCTCCTCTTTTCCAGATTCCCTCGCAAGCTTCATCCTTTTCCTTACACGGCCGACCGCTCCTCATTTCTCTCTCTAGACGTGTAACTCTCTCTCTCTCTCTCATCCTGGCAAGTGAATGGATCAATTTTTTTGCGAGTGACTAGATTACTCCATTGCTGAAATAAAACTACTAAGACAGTGTCCACTATATGTCATGTCTTTATTGAGGTTTTCAAAAAATCAAGTCCTTAATAAATGGTTTATATAATTATATTACATAATCTCGGTCCAACAGTTAAAAAGCTGAGTACATGTTTATACATGTACAATGTGAAGCCATTGCTATATTGTTTGAGCATCCGCACCCTATAAACACCTATAGCCTCGGTAAACACACCATCTTTCTCTCGATCTAAGAGTTAAAAGCTGAGCATGCCCCTGTTATTTTAGATGTCACTTACACACATTTTATGTTTTTTAATATATATGTACATTGTGGAGCCATTGGTCGATTTCTTAGATCATCCGCATCCCTATAAATAATTATAGTTCCAACCTCGATAAGTGTGTCAACTTTCTCTCTCATTCACCTCGATAAGTGTTTTTTTACCATATCCTCTAGCACCACTTGAAGGTGCTAAATATATTAAATTTATCATCCAAATTAAAGATTGGCACACAAGCTATTAGTTTAACATACTTTGCTAAGCTTAGCATTGGATGCTAAGCTTAGCGTTAGTGCTAAGCTTTTGATCTTAGCATCTACCCTCACATGCATCCTTTAGCACTAGTGCTAAACCTTTAGCACTAGTGCTAAACAATTTCTCTCACCTTTAGCCTCTGCTTAACACCTAGGGATGCGGATGCTCTTAGTACACATATATAACTTAATATAACACAACTATAGCGTTCAAATAACGACATCCATAGCTATTGAGGCATATTAATTTCCATGGACGAAATGCAGCAACACTGGTTTTAGTGACCTGAGTTGGATCAAGAGTGTGGGTACACTGGTAGCTTCTACATACAAAAAGGAAGAGGAAGCAAGAGAGAATTTACAAAGCAACACCGAAGCAGCTTATATATGTGTGCGATCTTGTGTAGGAATATCACGTTTTTGTTCAGTGATGAATGATAGATGATCTATCTTTACGGATGTAAACAGTACCCCTACTACCTTCTACGCTGCCACATTATGGTTTCTACATGTCATCTTTTAGATAATGGAAACTAGATACACTGTCCCGCCTCTGTATCATACTATGCACACAAATCAGTTTGTTAAAATATGAAAAGAACAAAAAAGGAAATAATCCAGAGAGCTATAGATATTCAACAAGGTAATCACTGTGCAGAGTAGCTGTGCGACTGTTTGCTGTAGCTTATAAAAGGACAGTATAAGGAGCACATTTGCATGACGGAGACATTCATATTAGCATTTTAATTTGAATATGCTTATCACTTATGGCCATCTCCTTTTAATTCTAGGATGAGATGTTTTTATTCATAAGTGAGCAATTAATTGTACCTCGTGGATATAGCACCCCATGTTACATTTGCGCCCATCACTATATCTATATGTACACAGAGTGTAGAGCACTCTATCAATTAGCCGGCGCAGCTTAAAAGAAGGAGCATCGGCTGTCCTACAAAAAGGTAAGAGAATATATCCCTTGCCATGTACATTTTTGATAACTTAAAAATGAGATGTTTTTCTTGCTAAGTTTCGATATCAGGATCACACGAACAATGTTTAGCTTAGAATTTCCTACCATATTACTAATCATATATATCCTTGATTCATGGGCGGTCAATGGCTCTATCTCAGTTTTGCCATGTTAAGCAGAAGATAAGAGCATCTCCAAGAGGCACCTACTTCACCCCTCAAATCACCTTTTGAGGGCTAAGCACAAAAAATCAACTCCAATAACCCTACATCCATAATTAACAGAGGATCCAAAAAGAATAAGCCTCCACGCCCTCAGCTCAAGGCCGCACTACTCCATCCTCCTAACCTCCTCCCTCCAGGATCCCCCCACCTTCTCTCTCCTCCGCCCGATTGCTCCACTCCGTTCGTGAATCCGGGCGGTGCCGACCGTCTCCCCCCACCAGCGCCGCCGATGTCTGCCACCCTCCCTCCGTTCCGGTCCCTGCACCGTACCCCATCCTTACAAGGTGCAAGTCTCTACGACATCGCCTCCCTGCCCGCACTGTTGTTTGTGTTATCATGCACACCATGATCATTGAGAGTGAGTGTGCGTCAAAATGAAGACTTCGAGTGCAATGATATGGGAGTCTATGTGGCTCTGGAGGATCTGCATCACATGACTGCTAGATGAATTCCTTGATGTCTAGAGAAGGATGGAAAGCCCTATGAGCACACGATCAACTTTCAAATGATCTTTTTTTTCCTTCCGACGAAGGAGCCCCTTTCCAATTTTAATTAACCATGAAGACGATAAACAACGTTAGGTAATATATATCAAGCATGAGTCTTGGCTCAGACCGTGGCCAACAGAAGCGATCAACTCAAAGATGGTCTTTTTTTAGCACTCGTCGGAACGATATGGGTCCAAGTAGTTTATTTACTATATCTTAGTTTGAAACATCGACTACGTTGGATGAACTATGTAATTTGATGAACATTTCCTAGTATTATTTGATTTTTTTGTTCAACTTTTTGAATTGTGGCGCTTAAAATTATGAATTTGAACATTGTTGAGTTTTATGCATAGACATATTATAGCTTGAATTATTGTGTGTCAAATTTGGTGTCACATAGAGCAATGTGCAACAAGAAGAGAAAAAAAACAAAGCTGAGAAATGAAGGGCATTGTTAGAGGTTTTTAGGACTGAGAAAGTAGGGGGTGCCCTAAAATGACCTTCTGAGGGCCCTTCTTCGAGATGCTAAAACAACTAACGCAATGGATGGAAATTAGCGAAGTATTTTTATTTTTATTTTTGTACAACTAAAAAATGATCATATTTAACATGATAAAAATATATGGTCATGCTTTGTGTTCATTCTCTACATGCATAAACTGTTTGTCTTTTTTTTAGAAAAGCTTGAACGATGTTATTTTTTTGCCAAGTTTTAAAAGCGAGATTGTATGGAACCATGTTCGCATTAGTATATATTATTCATTCCGTATTCATGACTCATGAGTGTACACGCCAATGTACTGAAGACAAAAAGCGAAGGAAAGAAGAAGAAGAAGATGAGAGAACCGTGCATAAAAATATCTTTAGAGTTTTTTAACCTTTAGGTACCTTGAATAAGAAGGGCATACAGATCAAGAGCTTTGCTGTCATAGTCGCGCTTTGATGCGTGCTACGTATCAGCTTTTCCCTTTAGTCATAAGTTGTCCTCGTCTTTCAATCGACCGTGCTACAAACGCAACTGATGAGGGAAATTTGACTCATTTAAGGCAGAGCAAGGTTAAGATCATGTACACCACACCTCCTGTTGAATAATTAGGCAATTTATGATTAATCACAGAATATGAACATGATTAAAACTATTATTAGCATGCAACAATCTAGCATACTAGATGGACATGCAAAATGTACCGCAACATTGCACAAGTAATAGCAATCATAATTAGAGACATGAACATATCACGACGCATATACTATTTGTTTGTAGCCGTGGCTACCACAGGAGCGATGTTGTTGACGATGACGTTGGTGAAGACTAGTCGAAGCAAACGACGCTGGAGACGTCGGTACGCGACGCGGCCCGACTTGGATGGAAGACGCCCTGTGGTGACGAAGTTGAGCAGTCACACGAGCGCTTCCCAAAAACCTAATTCGTCTCCCTGTGCAGGATCATAAGGATGAAGGGTTCTCGAGACCTGCTCTCCCACTCGCTGGTGCACACACACGTTTGGAATGGAGTAGACTGCGAGGTGGCGCAAGTTGTGAGACGAGGCAAAATTAATCCTAGCTTGTTTTGGTGTATCTTTGGCCGTGGCCGGTAAGTCGTATATATAGGAGGACCAAGGCGGTATCGTGTCGTGATCACGATCTCAAACCGGCTTGGTGATTCATAAACTTACCAGACAAGTCAACTTGCAAACCATTCACACGCATGTTGCACAATCGCGCCCTGCCCTGCCCAGACCAGACGAGGCGAGGCGAGCGCGCACATATGTGGTATTCTCTTTCTCTGCTCATACTCACCACATAGTATGGTGGGGAGAACCCACCATGTAAAGAGGTCTCATACCTCCTCCACCAGCGGTATGAGACTAAAATTTAGAACCACCGGTTGCCATTTATTCATGGGCCTTTGAGATTTGCTTTAGGAATTTCAGAAATATAAATGGGCCAAGCCCATTATTCTAACAAGCCCCCACCGGATCTCAATGTCCATTTAGAGATTTGCCTGATTTTGCTACTTGTTTAATATACTAGTGTTTCAGCTGTGACTGTTAAGTTGAACTTCTGCCTAGAGCTTTAAGCTACATCGATTCAGAACTTGACAATGAACTATGCCTTGAATTGTAAGTTTTGTGCGAACAGGTTTCAAAGTCATAACTAGTACCTGGCTGCAAGTAGCCTACCTCGCGGGCGGATCATATATGTCATATTCCCTGGTCTCTTCGTGAGCTTACTAGAGAACACCCAAGTCTCATAGACTGCGGTGCTTAAGAGTCGAGGCTAATATATGTGTGTTCTTTCAACAATTCTTTGTAGGACACCATCTTTGCTAATGTAGCCAACAGAAACACATTAAGGCATCTTGTTCTCTTACAGTTCTGAGAGTTTTGCATCTTCACATAGAGAGGGTTATTGATTACTCTCCTTTGCTAACTAATAACTTGTTCTTCCTAGGTCCTAATTCACGGATCTCCGATCACAAAGGTTGAGTTACTACTATGATGTAACACATATGGGTCTCATCGAAACTGCTCTCCCAAAAAAAAAAGGATTGCCCCTGCGTCGTCTCCGGGCGACACAGGAGGCAGCCCTTCTCCTCCGTCCTCTACCGGCGTTCGATCTTCTCACCTCGCCGTCGTCGGAGGACGTTGCCGGGCAAAGCCCGTGCGGCCGACAACGACGGCGAGGACTCATTTTTAGGTCCACCATCGGCGGCGGCGGCGTTCTAGTGGTGGTTTTGGTCGGCTGCGCGTGCTCTACGTGCAGCAGCGGCGGTGAGATGCGGTCGTCGCAGATGTGCTGCGCGGTGCCAAGACGGTGCGCAGTCCGGCGGTGCAATCGGCGGTGTGAGCTGCATGACGGTTTGTGATCTTGTCGGGGCCCTTCTCTCCGGATCAAGTGGCCGTTTAGCACTCCACGTCGGAGCTTCTCTTGAGGTGTCGTCTTCTGTGGCTGCCGGACTAGGGACGCCCAGATCGTGGCTGAACAAGGCACGGTATGTGTCAAGTACGTCCAGATGCGTACATGGCTGGATGCTGGCTTACCAGGCATATATACCCGGCATCGGCTGTTTTGGTGCATGTAGCCGTCGGATGGCCTTGTGGGCTCTTGGCGGCGCGAGCAACCTTGCATGCAGTGCGGTGCCTCCTCACACTAGCTGCTCTCCATGGCCGGCGTACATATGTAACGGCAAGTCCTCGTCGTCGACGGCATCTTACATGCGCATGGTAACTGGATGCCGCCACTAGTCCTGTGCTATTAATGAGGACGCCATAGCAAAAGGCAATGCATGGTGGTATCATTTGCAGATTTGCCATCGACATTCACTTGCTAGGACGGCGCAAGGCTGCCGAATCGTCCCGATCTTGGATTTTGGCGATGCTGATGCCCTTCCTCCCTCGTTAATGACCTCACCTCGATGTGTGACGCTGTTGGGATGGCGGAAAGTGGAGGCGGCAACACATGATGACTTCGATTGGTGGTGCATTTCGAGTACCTAATTTCGAGCTCCGGGGTGAATTCCCTAGGTCTAACCTTAGTTGGTCGTACTTGGCAATGACGGCGTTTTTGCGTCGTTACCTTGTTGAAGGCATTGCTTGGAGTTTGCTCGGACATAATCTTTAGGGTGAAAACCCATGATCTGATGGTTGGATTCGGTGATGGCGGCGCTTGTGCGTCGTTCCCTTCTTGAAGGAGTCACTTTTGAAGAACTTTCCTCGTAGTCCTTGTGTTGTCAAGAGATGATTGGTGCTGATGGTCATTTTTTCCCATCACCTAGGCATAGCTTCGATCTTGTATGACTTTGCTTTTGCCAACGTGATCCTTTGTGTGTGTGTGTGTGTGTGTGTGTGTGTGTGTGTGTGTGTGTGTGTGTTAGTGTTGGCTGTGTGTATCCTATCTATGCAGAGACCGGGTGTGTTCTCATTGTGTTTTGTATCCCCTTAATGCTACATTATGAGTCAATAGAAACACCCTTTGTCGAAAAAACACATATGGGTCTCATACCCATCTCTCTCCATGCATAATATATCACATTTCATGATAGTCCCATTGTAAAGGGATGTGATGGGTTTTTGACCGTTTGAACATATGTAAAAGTTATTACTCCGAAGTTTCTCAATTTGCTGACGGACTTCAAACATCTATTCAAGTATCTTGATGACTTTGCATTATACTCAGATTATTCTTAGAATTTTTCACTTTGACAGTAACTGTCTGATTGTCATAATATATATGAATAGTCGGCACGGGTTGTTCAACCATAGGCAAGTCCATCAAGAGCTCACGCAGCCACTCTGCCTCAAAGGTGGCTATGTCTAAAACAACAAATTCTGCTTCCATGGTTGACCTCATCAAAATGGTCTGCTTACAAGACCTCCATGATACTGCGCCACCTCATGAGTAAACACATACCCACTTGTGGCATAGAGCACATCAACATCAGTTCGAATCACTATATCCTTCAAGCACAGCAGGGTGCCTTGAATTATGAATTCCATAACTCATTGTACCTCTCAGATAGCACAAGACTCGATCACGTGCCTGCCAATGATCATCACCCGGTTTGACATGAACCTGCTCAGTTTGCTCCGAGCAAAAGAGATATCTGGCCTTGTTGCGCTAGCTAAAAACATGAGTGAACCAAAACTTTTATAGTATCTCAATTGATCATTCGTTTCTTTCATGTTCTTTTGAAGTGTCACATTGAGATCATAAGGTGTTGGAGAAGGCTTGCTATCTATGAAACCAATCTCACTCGAGACCTTCTCAACATAGTGAGATTGCATTAAAGTAATCCCTCTCTCATCCTTAATTAGCTTGATGTTTAGAATCACATCAGCTTCTCCAGATTTTTCATATAAAAAAGAAATATTATGTAGGTGGAAGTAGATTCTAAAACATAGAATCACAATTTCATTAGTTTATACAATATAGTTCAAATAATTTTTGGACTAAAAAATAGCTTGTGAACAAATGTTTTTAAGAAGGAGAAATTTCATGGATTCAAATTGAATTTATCATGTCATTAAGCAAAACTTATATAACTAGGGGCAATAATTATGGGATCAATTGATGGAGAATTTTATCTTAAGTCCCAATTAATTATAAAAAAATATAATTTTACTATAGTGAAAAAACATATGCAAATTGCACTTTTTCATCCGCTTGCACTTTTCTAGGAAAGTGCAAGTTGCACTGCTGAGGGAGATAAGTTACACTTTTCTGAATCTATTGATATATAAGAAAATCTCAAACTTTGAGACTTAGCAAAACCTTTTAAAAAATACATTCACTCCTACATAAAGACTACCCAACATTTACTTCTGTTTATAGCTAGTCAACCGATTGTACATGACCCATCCCTCACCGCGCTCCCTAGCTATCAAGGATAGTGTGCGAGCCTCATACTCCCTCAAGTTATATATGCCACTTAGTTTTACATTTTTTTGCACTTTTAACATCTACTTTACTAGGATGCAAGATAATATTATATGGAATCCTTCAAAGTATATTGTAACTATACATCTAAGGCGATTGCGATTTGCTTATGTCCAAGTCGATTTCAAACATGGAACTTGAATTTAACAAAAGTTTAACGTGCACTTTTTTACTAGTTGCACTTCTATGGGGAAGTGCAAGTTTCATTTTTCACTAAACTGAATAGCACTTTTTTGGAAATCGAGTTAGGCATAGAAATGTATTAATGAACCATTATGATTTCTATGATTATTATTATTTTCTATGGGACGAATGTGTGAGAGAGACAAAGATTAACATTGTCAACGCTTATCAGTGCTGCGATTTATCTCACCGAATGGTACCATTGCTTTCGGAGTAAACAAATAAAAATGAGTACCAAACATGGGCTGCTTTATATATGATCGCATGGTAAATTGGAGTATCCAATTAATTCCCTACTAGAGTATCATTCCCGTCAAGAGGTGAATCTCTAGGGTGGCCCAGTATTAATGAACTGGAGGTGGAGGAGGGAAGAACATGAGGAACATGAAGAACACAAGGATAAACACGCTAATTGCGTGTATGCTTGTTACAACGTTAAAATCAATAAACATGGTGCTCAGGTGAACAAACTAGAAAACTACATGGGCGAAAGGGTGGAGGTAAGGAAGTAGGGGAAGACACAAGTGGTTGTTCATTGCGTGGCTATTGCATATGATACAAACAAGGGTTAGTAAAATCCGGAGGATGAACATCTAATCGCCCACCATAGGCATGAAATCTTTCACATTACTGGACGGTGTGCCTCTTTGTTGACAATGAAATCAATAAGTATGCAATGCGTGGAGGTCACCGGGAGGCTTTGCACGCCCTCCGGGCCAATCCAGAAGCGTGCAAAAGCCCACTGGGAGATGCATTTTAGGGAGCTTATAATTCCATACTTCCTCGAAATCAAGAAATTTGTTGTTACCTATTCATACCCTCTAGTTGACATCTTTGATCATTCGACCTATGTCTAGGCGGCATGAGCCTGAATCATTCTAGTAGGATAACGCTCTTAGTCTTCATTTCCCCTCCTCACCCCTCCTTTTCTTCACTTCTTCTTCGTCTCCTCCCCTTCTGCCACATGTGCAAACTTAATTTTTTGACTGGTTGGCTACACCTAATATGTAGAAATGCAGTAGCTAATCATGGTCTTCTTTATCAGAGTGTCTAAACAGTACCTATTGATTTTCAGTTTTCCAATGGTCATATTCTTTACACCGATAGATCTCGACCCAATGATAGGGATATTTTCTCCCCATATACAAATGACCCTTTAACCCTAATCTTCCCTGTCTCATGTGCATCGTGCCGTTGCCATCTTTCCTAGATGATTCGATTCACCTTTGCTTCAAATTACGGGTTTTAGAATCATCACAAAAGCTTTGTTCCAGTAGCCAAGGTGATGGATGCAACCACTCAAGGAAGATACGTGTTTGAGAGCAACCTTCCGCTAGCACCAACTTGAACCATATGCCAGGAACCATGGACTTGCGATGGTGCACATCGCGTCTCGTGAATGAACCCCATTTTTTATCCTCCATGTATTTTGCCTAATCTTGTGCTCAAGTTGAGGTTAGTTTTGTTACATCATCAGAATTAGAAGAGAATAAATGGGTATCCTCCATGGATGGCAGCGTCCTTGTGGTTCGTTTTACCAATGCGACCACCGAGTAAAGTCATTAATAAATTCGGAATAGTGGTATAGCTATATGTTGATCAGTGTCGCGGAAGACACACATGTTCCTAGGATTGCAAATCTTCCTTAAGGCATTGAGTAGAGTGGCATTCCATGCTTGTTGTGGTAGATGTATAGGTGGTTCCATGTCCCAAATACCGCTGATGTCTTGGTGATGTAGATCGATGCCTAGCCGTTGCCAAATCCTGACGGCAAAGGGGAAGTCGATGAATAGGTGCGTTGTTGATTCTAGCAATAGTTGGCATATGTGAGTGTGGTCTAGCATTTGGATGTTGTAGTAGGACCCAGTGAACCCGTGGGTTGTCAGATGGTAGGATAAATTTGATAGCGAACTTCATGAATAGGCAAGTATTTTGAGTTTTTATATTCTTTATCCCTAGACAGCCAAATTTTTGGGGATTACAAACACTATCCTATGTGATAAAGCATTGAGTGCATGTGCAATTATGATCCGCATCCCAAAAGAACGCACACTGAATAACATGAAGTTTCTTGATCACTTTTTTGGTAACTGGAAAACTGACATGTAGTAGATAGTGAAGGAGTCAATGACGGCTGCCAGAAGGATTAGGCGTCCCCTTGGGGAGAAGTTGCACCTATGTCTCAATCGACTCATTTTGTATTAAGTCCCAATTAATCCAGAAAACTATTAATTTAGTACAGTGAAAAAGTGCAAGTTGCACTTTTTCATCCGCTTGCACTTTTCTAGGGAAGTGCAAGTTTCACCTTTTCTTCTACCTTCACTTTTCTAGGAAAGTGCAAGTTGCACTAATTGGTGAAATTAGTTGCATTGTTTTGTATTTATTTAGACATAAGAAAACCTTAATCATTTGAGAATAAAAACCCTCTAAACAAAATACTTTCACTCCTACAAACAACACTACCCAACGTTTACTTCAGTTTCTTGCTAGTCCACCAACTTTACATGACCCATCCCTCACCGTGCTCCCTAGCTACTAAGGCTAGTGAGTAAGCCTCATATTCCCTGAAGTTATATATGTCACTAAATTATACAATCTTTTTTGCACTTTAATATCTACTTTACTAGGATGCAAGATAATATTATGTGGAAGCCTACTCTAAGTATACATTTAAGCCAACCAAGATTTGCTTACGTCCAAGTTGATATAAGTATTAGTGGTTTCACGTCCCGAATACTGTTGGGTTCTTGGTGATGTAGATCGATACCTAGAAATTGCCAAATCCTGATGGCAAATGGAAAGTGGCGGAAAAGTTACTTATGTTGCCAAATCCACATCCCAAATACCATTGATATCTTTCAGTATCTACTAATAGTATGCAAGATAACATTATGTGGAAGCCTACTGTAAGTATACATCTAAGTAAACCAAGATTTTCTCATGTCCAAGTCGATTTCAAAAAGTGGAACTAGTTTAATAAAAATTTAACTTGCACTGTTTCACTACTTGCACTTTTGTGAATTGCAAGTTACATTTTCCACTATACTGAAGTAGAACTTTTCGAAAATCTACTTAGGCACAGAAATTTATCAATGACACAAGCGACGAGTAGCCATCCTTCTTGGGAAGCAGAACAATGTATCAACACATAACTACGAAATTGGGTGAAGAAGTGTAGTATTTGATATTTTATAGAATGCCAAAACTTTTGGTAAAAACCTAGACCAAGACCGTTGGGACCCAGGCTTTCTAGCGGGTTCATGTGGAGGAAAGCATTGTAAATTTCCTAGTCAGAGAAGGGGGTCTAGGTGTCTTAGTTGGGTGATTTGAGAGGGGTAGGTTTTTGCAAGAGAGAAGTTTCAAGTGGTGCTAACTTGTCGCCCCATAGGGAGTTTAATTTGTTTACAATGCCAGCTTTGTGATTATGTGCGTGGAATTCTCTACTTCATTCTCTACTAGGGTGTTGGTTTTGTTTTATTCATAGTCTTTATGTGACAGTTGTGTGGAAATAGTTGGTGTCTTCATCACCTTCGAGGGTAGCTTTTATCATCCCTTTTTGTTTCCAAAAGGCATTTTTTTGCGGATATCCAACCCGTTGGAGAGTTTTGGTTAAGAATAGACACAATTGGTTTCAACTCGGAGATATCTTGCTTCCTCCATAAGATCAATTAGGTTTTTCATGAGGGAAAGATCAATTGGATTGATAATAACTTTAAAACTTTCCTCGATTAGAGACACATGGCTTCATTTTTAGCACAAAGTATAAGTTAGGCCTGGTAGCCTCTTTGAAGAGATGCTCGAGAGCCACTGCATCATATGCCGAGGTGTCAAGGCTTCCTTCAAGACTAGACAGTCCATAGAGAAGATCACTCTCTCAAAGCTCATTTCCTCAGTGATAGGGATATCATATATAGGGGCCAAAGCCTTAGCTTGCAGTACCTTCGCTACGTGCTTACTCCCTCCAGCAGCCGCAAAAACCGGGTCCCTCGAGAAATTTCTCGTTTGAGGACACTCCATCCATATTCACCGCGACAAACTTTGTTGGAGGATGCACCCATTGCTTGATGTTGTGCTAGTTGTCCATCGATTTTTGTGTGAAAAATCCTTCCCATTCGCCTATATGCTTTTGCATCAGATGCTTGAACTGTTCCACAACTACTGTAGAGTAGCTATATATGATAACTTGATACTAATTGTGAATGTAGAATAGCTTACTCTACACCTTCTTTACAATATAGTAACCTTTCCACGGGTACTGTAGAGTAGCTATATGTAGTAACCTTGTTTTTTTACAAATATAGTAAACATTGTATAAAAGTACTATTTTCACAATATTATAAATATATTCCAAAATTATTATCTTCGTACAAAATTTTACACCATCTTGTACAAAGTTTTACTAGGGATGTAGAATACACATTCTACATTCTAGCTTAGAATAACTCGGTTGTATATATACATGGACCGTGGATTACCGGGCCACCTAGAAATGAGCTTGGCAAGAATGAGCTACTAAATAAATGGGCCGTTTCAGCAAGATGAATGGAATGGGGACAACCAAAACAAAGTGGGCCTATAGTGGGCTGAAACAAACAAGGGCCACTAATGGACAATTTATTACAGTGGATGGACTTTCAAGGTGCGTCTATACATTTCTTTTGAGTGGTGCGTCTATAAATCGCTTCAAGCGCAATAGCTCTCATCACCTACTAAAATCGTAATTGGGTCGGCCCAGTATGAAACACTGGTGTCCGAGCTTTAGTACCACCAGCGATACGAAGTCTGCACAAACACTAAAGCAAGAATCATCGATGTGAAGCGTGTGTGGCACATTTCTCAAACAAACGAATGGTTTAATTAATTTCAAGAAAATGAATGGTTTAATCTGTAGTGTAAGTAAAATAATATTTTTCATGTTTTTGAAATAAACTTATGTTCCGAAGAGTTACATATCAAGTTTAAGCGGATAGATCAAAGTCAATGGTCATAAACTTTTTAAAAAATGCTCGCACATTTAAAAGAAAAT
Organism: Thinopyrum elongatum; assembly: GCA_011799875.1. Classification (NCBI taxonomy): domain Eukaryota; kingdom Viridiplantae; phylum Streptophyta; class Magnoliopsida; order Poales; family Poaceae; genus Thinopyrum; species Thinopyrum elongatum. The sequence goes on along the minus strand of CM022301.1, from coordinate 447,448,139 downwards.
GTTTATGAAATATTTAACAGTATTCAAAACAATTTATTAAATGTTCATGAAAATTTGAAAATACTTGATCATCAAAATATAAAAAGTGGTCATGCATTTCTTAAAAATTCTTCAAGCATTTCTTAGAAAAGTGTTCAAATTTGAAAAAATGAAGTATGTGAAAAATAGAGTATAAATGTTTTTAAAATATATGACAGAACATTTTCTGGAGATAAAACATTTTTTGTTAACAAACACAATGAACATTTCCAAAAAATATATGCTGAAATTTTTAAAAATGTAATGAACATTTCCTGAACACAATGAACATTATGGAAAACACGACAACCATTTTCTAGATGCACAATGAACATTTTTTAACATACATGATGAAAATTGTACAAAAAATACATACACAATTTTTTAAAACGCTATGAACATTTGGAAAACATGGTAAATAATTTCTAGATGCATGGCCAACATTTTCTAACATACATAATGAACTATTTTTTACAAGCACATATTTTTTAAACGCAATGAACATTTCTGAAAACAAGATAAACATTTTTTATATACATGGTTAACATTTCTTAGGTGCACGATGAACATTTGTTTTATCAAACCCAATGAACATTTTTTAAAAGTGCTAATTTTTCAAATGGAATAAAATTTTATGAAACACATGTTGACAATTTTCTAGATATACGGTGGATACTTTTTAAGATACACGAATATATTTTAAAAAATACACTCCCTCCAATCCGAGTTAATTGACGCAGCCTCTATACAATGTCTTTTTTACATTGTATAGAGGCCGCCTCAATTAATTCAGATCGGAAGGAGTAATAAACATTTTTAAAACACAATGTCCATATTTAAAAACATGAGATAATACTTTCAAATTCAACATGAAACAGTTTCAAGATACACAACATACATAACTATTATTTTGAAAAAATACATACTAATTTTTTAACAACAAAACAAAGATTTTTAAATACGTGATAAAGACCTTTTAAAAACTATTACAATTTTTAAAAAGTTCATGTATATTTTCTTTGCAAATAAAAAAGAAAAACAGAGGAAGATGAGAAAATAAAAAATCAAAAAGGAAACCCAAAAAGGAGGAAAACTAAGAGTACAGAAAAAGATAACGGACCGAAGAAAACAAAAACCAGTAAAACGGAAGGAATCCGGGACCGAAAGAATATATTGTACGAAGTTGTTGTACAGAGCACGGGGCAATCCTATATAATGCTCGCTAGCGCCATATTTTTGTTTTGTTTTGAGGATTTTGCGAGCGCCATTTAGGTGTTTTATTAGTCTAAACACGCTCCACTTTATTGATTATTGAGCAAGTTCATAGGGATACAATGTCGATCTGGAGTATTAAGGAGCCACACATGGCATCCTAAAGAAATGCCTAGAGTATGTTTAGCAAGGCTATGTGCCTCAATATTGTTTTCTTTTCCTTCGAAGATGAAGGAACATCGAGAAAACTGTCGTGATGCCAGTTTGATCTCCTTGATAATACTTGAGTGTAGCCCACCCATATTTGTGTGAATGTTGTTGATCACACCTTGACAGCCTGAAGCTATCTGCACGTCTGGAAGCGACAAATCGAGAGCAAGTGAGGGCGCTCGCGACAGGCCAACGCTTCCAAAGATGCTGGGTCGATCACTCCTGGACATTTTATCACCAAGGAACCTAGATATTTGCCAGTGGAGTCCCTGCAAACTGCACTATAAGACCCCTCTATTGCGTCAGGGGACTTCGATGAAGGCGTCCCTCCTGACGCCCCAGCTTGGGCCGGGCCATGGTCTGCTTCTTCTATTTTTCTGTTTTTTGGTTTCTATTTCTTATTTTTTTGAGCGGAACCACTGAATTTTATTACCGCATCAACACATTGTTTACATAATTCGGGGGATCCAAAGCCACACATGGCAGCATTTTTTGTCTATTATACAGAATTTCACTGTGTATTATAATTTTTTTAATCACATATTAAGCAAATGTTCGCGGTATATTACAAAAAATTTGACCGTGCATTATAGAGATGTTCACCATATATTTGAATATTGTTCAACGAGTACTACAAATATTCACTATGTATTTGAAATTTGTTCAGCTTATGTTACACAAATGCTCAATGTGTATTCCAAAATTGTTCAACGTATATTACAAAAATGTTCAATGCGTATTAGAAAATTGTTTAGCATATATATTAGTAATTTAAAAATGTTCAAAATAAAAACGGAGCAAATAAAAGGACACTACAATATACTTTACAGTACCGGATGCTACAGTGTCAGTTCTATAGATTTTTACGGGGTTTCTATGTGGAACTGCAAATGTAATGGCCCACTCCCGTTTGACGCCGGGCGACGGAGATCTCAACGGAGGCGCTTAGCATATATATTCGTAATTTAAAAATGTTCAAAATAAAAACGGAGCAAATAAAAGGACACTACAATATACTTTACAGTACCGGGTGCTACAGTGTCAGTTCTATAGATTTTTACGGGGTTTCTTTGTGGAACTGCAAATGTAATGGCCCACTCCCGTTTGACGCCGGGCGTCGGAGATCTCAACGGAGGCGCTTACCTGCATGCCCCTATCTCCCGCCAGGCCGCTCGACTGCTAGCTCGCTCCGCCCACTGGTTTCCTGTCTGATTTTTTTTTCTGCTGTTGGACTGGTAAAATAACTGGCCGGTTTTTTAAGAACCTGTTGGGAAAAATTGTGAACTACATTTTTAATCGATTTTTTTCATGAATTTGAGAAAAGTTTGCGAACCTGATTTCTTTTTCCGATAAGAAAAAAGTTCATGAACTGAAAATCGTTCACGCATTGGAAAAAATGTTCATGAACTTACAAAATATTCATGAATTTTTGAAAGTTCGTTAATTTGGGAAAAAAAGGCCACATACTCAAAAAAGTTCACGCAATTCCAAAAAGTTAATGGATCTGAAATAATGTTCACGGATATGGAAAAACGTTCACGAGTTATTTTTTCATAAAATATTCCTTGGTTTGAAAAATATTCATGAGTATGGAAAAAAATCCACAAATTTGGAAACAGAAATTAGGAAAAGGGAAATAGAAAATTTAAAATAAAAATGAAAAATAAATATAGAAGGAAGAGAAAAAACTGCAAAAATAAAAAGGCAAACGAAGACCAAAAAAGACCAAATAGAAAACGGGCCTAAAAAATAATTAAAAAAGCCGAGAAATCTGGTGGGAAAAATCGAACGTGCGGTAAAAAAATAAAGGGGCCAAGTCAGACATGTGCATTTTCTACCAAAATAGTAGAAAGCGGCGCTTAGGGCGCTTACTAGAGTTTGGTGAGATGCCCAGACACGAGTGTGGCCTTTGCACGGGCGTTCCCTATTTGGCGCTGCAGGCGCCGGTTACAGTTGTTTCTGCAAACCGGCGCCCGCAGCGCACAGCCCCTCCCGTGAGATGGGCCGGCCCGTTTTCACTTTTGTTCGTCTGTTTCCTATACTGTGCAAAAAAAGTGTATAGGCTGGGATTCGATCCTGCAACGTCAAGTTTCCTCTGAAGCGCTAACCAACCGGCCACCACTCCTTGTTGTGTTCAGAAAAATGTTTCTCCTCTTTTCTTCTTTTACATATTTTTCCTTTCATTTCTTTTTTCTTTTTTCTTTGTCCCTTTTTTTCTTTTTGTAATTCACGAACGTTTCCTTCAAACATATGAACTTATTTCTTTTCAAAATGCATGAGCTTTTTTTCAATTCGATGAACTTTTTTTATTTGAATATGATAATTTTTTTCCATTTCGATGAACTTTCTCCAAATTCGATGAACTTTTTTTTTCAATTCTATGAACTTTTCTCAAATCTGATGAACTTTTTTTTCAAATTTGATGAACTATTTTTAAATTGGGCGAACTTTTATTTGAAATCGATGAACTTTTTTGAAATTTGTGAACTATATTCAGAATTGATGAACTATTTTTTGAAATTCGATGAACTTTTTTCAGAATTGATTAACTTTTTTTTCCAATTCATGTTTTTTTCAAAATTTGATGAACTTTTTCGAATTTCATGAACGTTTTTTAAAATTGAACTTTACAAATCTATGATTTTATTTTCTTTTTTTACGTTTTGCTTTTCTGAAATGATTTTTATGGTACAGAATTTATGTTAATGTTGTACTAGAATAAGTGTTAAATAGGTTTGTTTTTGGATTATAGCCGTGTAAGCGGTCCTGGTGTAGACGTGTAGTGGTTACTGCACCGTTTCTTTCGGCTGTGTACGTAGGCGTGTTGGTTTGAATCCTACATCCCGCAAGTATTTTTCTAGCACGTTCGCTTTTTGGAGAGGTTGTTGGGCCGGCCCGCTAGGCGACGTGCGCGAGCGCCAGGAATGTTAAGCGGCGCAGAAGGCGCCCAATAGGACCTCCCCTTTGCACGAGTTTCAGGTTGCATCTATATTTTCCATAAACTTCAAAAATATATATCTATTTTTTTTCAAAAATATATATCTATATTTCCCATACCCTTCATCAAAAGAAAAAAAAGATATATTTTCCGTGGATTGCTCATTCTTAGGTGATGGTTCCCTTTTTCTTCGGTTCTTTTTACCTTTTTATTATTTGTAATGAAATATAGATTTTTGCAGAAAAGAAAATGTTTCCGCATATCAACATTTTTTCCTCTATATAAATATTAAGTATGTTTCAAAATAAGTTTGTATATCGGCATTAAAATGCATTCACAGTATTGAAAAATCTTCATCAGCTATTTTAAAAATACATTATATTTTAAAAGGATCATCGTCTACTACATAATGTCTATCATGTGATGTTTTCCCATGTGTTCAAATATTTTGTTGAATATTTTAATTTTTTTCTTTCAGAAAAGGTTCCTCCTATTTTTTTTAAATCATTGTGTATTGGAAGAAAATGATCTTCACACATAAAAAATTTGTTCATCATGTAAGTAAAAATATTAATCATGTATCACAAAATGTTCATTATGTAATTATTTTTTATCATGTACTAAAAATCATGCATAATGTGATTAGTAATATACATGGCAGTACTCGGTGGCGTTTAATTCTGTTAAACTATCGACCACTAGTACTACTCCCTCCGTCCAAGTGCATAAGTCATCTTAGGTTGTGCACCGCGACTAAGACGGAGGAAAAAACGAGGGAACTTAATGTTTATTTGCTAATTAATAGCATTGCGTGCAATGAACTGACCACTGCATGTCGTGTTTGATAGTCTCAAGTCATTAAAAGCATACAGGCCCCACATCTCTTATTGATTGATTTTTTTATTTATGTGAAGAAACAAGAACGAGGTAGGAGTTAATGTACCGCACCTAAGTGTTTTAAGATTATTTGATTTTCGTAAGGTGACTTATACACCTAGACGAAGGGAGTAGTTGGGTCACTTTCACATAGTTAGGTGATCGAGTAATTTACCAGGGTGGGCGGTCCCTCACATAGCATTATCTCTCAGCTACCGCTTGTTGAGACAACTCAATTATCCACTTCCCGCGCGTACATGCCACAACTAGGGATGATATTAAGTCATAAAGACCGGACCAAAGGCATCCTATATATACCGTTCATCCCACTACTGAGAAAGGGCTTATAGGTGAACCCTAATGAGTGGCGGCCGCAGTGGAACACCTGCCATAGCTATTTTTCAGAACAAGCAGTGGCGGGTGACAAACATTGCCCGCCACAGCTACAAGAGGAGCAGTGGTGAGCAGAAGGCCTCGCCCGCCATAGGTAAACCATTCCAAGTCTGGGCTCGTGATGAAACCCTCCGACGGCGGGCACCTCGGACCGCTCGCCACTGCTCCTTCTGTCAGCTGTGGTGGGCAACTCTTTCGCCCCGACACAGCTCGCGGTAACCTCCGTTCGTACAATACATGATGACATCTTAGCAGTGGTGATTCGTAGTTTCCGCCCGCCACTGCTTGTCGCCGTATTTGTGGCGGGTAGCTATTCCCGCCCGCCACACGTACTTCCACGAACCTGGTGGTTTGATTTTCGCCCGAAAACTGTTTCCCCTCCAAAACTTGTCATCCCCTCGTGCCGTCTCTTCTCCCCTCAAATCTCGTCGGAGTCGCCGCCGCTTCCCTCCGTGCCCCTCGTCACCCCTAGCCGCCGTGCCCCTCGTCTCCGTCATCGTTCCTCGCCGCCGCCCCCCTCACGCCGCCGCGGACATGGCCTCCTCTAACACCGGAGGAGGCAACTCGTCGCCGCCGCCGCCACCACCGCCACCATCGAGCTCCACCCCGATGGCTAGCCGTGTGCCCCCGTCTCCCTCCCCCGCCAACATCGGAGACCTCGGGCCGCCAGCGCCAGCGCCACCACCGAGCTCCACCCCGGTATGCATGTTTAGATTTGTGTTTAGGGTAATATTAGTAGTTTAGAAATACTTGTCAATGTTTCTTAGTGTTATTTTGTATGATGGTCAGATCTGTGTTTAGGGTAAATACTAGTAATTTAGAAATACATGCCAAATTTCTTACCTAGGAACCCTTCTACAGTGGTTGACTTATAGTTGTAGGTTATGACATGAGTGCCAATGTTTTGGTGAAACGTCGATTCATTTCCGTTTCGCCGAATTTCTGGCACTCGCTATGTCTTCTTGTTATCAAAGGTCATGTCGGATTTTTCTTTAAATTTTGCCTAGGAACCCTTCTCGTGTGGTTGGCTTTGTTGGTTATGACATGAGTGCCAATGTTTTTGCAAAACGTCGATTCATTTCCATTTCGCCGAATTTCTGGCACTCGTTATGTCCTCTTGTTAGCAAAGGTCATGTCAAAATTTTCTTTAATTTTTTGCGTAGGAACCCTTCTAGTGTGGTTGGCTTTGCTGGTTATGACATGAGTGCCAATGTTTTCGTGAAACGTCGATTCATTTCCGTTTCGCCGAATTTCTAGCACTCGCTATATCCTCTTGTTAGCAAAGGTCATGTCGATTTTTTCTTTCATTTATGGTTTTTTATGCTTTATGACTCATAATTGTCACAGTAATTTTAGCAAACGCAACAAATGGATTCCGGAGAACCATCTTCTATGGACCCCTCAGCCCAGCATCATAAAGGGGCAAAAAGCGAAAGAAGAAAGCAGCTAATGAACCTAATGCCAGTAAGGCACCAATGTTCCTACTAGTTCGCGCGTATGGCAAATGTTTATGCCCGGTGAACCGATGTTACCACAACAAAAGTTGAGTACACTAAGCATTGAAATTCAGCTTCTACACAAAGACATAGTAGCTAGGTCAGGAAAGGGTGAGATATATTACACCGCCAATGTCATAGACAGTCTTGGATTTGTCAATGCGTTCTCTGCTGATAAAATAAATCTCGGGTTTGATAGTGTGGTCAATGACAATATTTTCTACGTGGACGTAGTCAGGCCATCTTTAATGAGGCTTTGGGCGCTATGGCTTGCTACAAATCCATTACTCAAGAATGAAGAAGTTGCCTTCCTTGATCTGTATATCATGCATTGTGGCAATGCTGATTCTTATAAAGGCCAGTGTCTTATCGCAAATTATCTCCACAAGACTATTCTTTATAGTCCTCGGCACAAGCACAAATTTATCATGCCTTACTTCGAAACGTAAGTTCATTCCTTTATGCTTGCACATATACACCTGCCTACTTTGATATCAATCTCATTCATGTTACATTGCTGAATTGTTTTGCACAACAATGAACACTGGATCGTCATTGCACTAATGCCCCGGGACGGCCGAGCTTATTTTTTTGATTCCAGGAGAGACCCAAAGAAGCCGTGGACAACTCTGAAAACAGTTCTGAATGCTGCTCTTTTGATGTGTCATAAGTCTGACCATAAGAACCTCCCATTTCCAGAGTTCAAATTTCACACTAGCTCCTGTTGCCAGCAACAACCGAAAGACAAAACCATGCACATGTCTGGCTACTATATGCCATGGTCCTCATGGATGACTATGTGCGTGCAGGACCACTTATGAGAAGTGATTCAGTGTTGCAGAAATGGTCCGAAGAGAATGAGAAGGAAGTTAAGCTAGCTTACTTTTGGACAGAGCATGAGCAGCTTTAGAGGATGCTCACGAATATCATCAACCGCCATGTAGTGAGGGATGAGGGGATGTTCTATTGCGAGGCAGAAATTCCAGAAGAACAAGAGTTGAAAATTAAACATCAAAATGCCGAAGGATACTATGGCGGAAGGATGGATATATATGCTTTCTAGAAAAGCGTCAAACATTAAATTATATCATGACACAATGCTTGTTACCTTGTGATCTTTACTTTATATGTATGTGTGTCATATGTTTATGTATTTACATTGCGATCTCTTCTATATGTATATATTTTGAATCTTATTGTGTGCTAAAAATAACAGATGGGTCTGCAAGAAGAATTGTGGGAGGGCGTATCCGCGACGGACATAGAGAAGCACTATCTATGGACGCGTGACAAGTATCGAGCAGAGCACCTCAGGGAGGCGATGTTAGCTTGGGTCAGAAGTGTTCCAGTGGCCCTGTGTTCTCTTCCAGCAATGGAGAAGATAGCAAAGAGGCGGTTCAATGACCTCGCGGTGTGCATCCTGACGGAGGCAACCCCGGCTGAGAGGCCGAGGTGTAGGGTAACGCAGCAGAAAACAAAAATTTTCCGACCTACGCACCAGCCCAGGACCACTATGGAGACTGCACACAAGGTTTGATCTTTTTCGTTACCGACTCGTAGCGCAGCGGAAGTAGAATCGATGACGATCGGCGGTGCAGATCCCCGCAGCTAGGATATACAACCTCCCAACCGCGAGGATGTACTCCCTTATCTGCCCCACGGACAGCCCTCCGGGAGGCGGTCGAATAGTCCCTCGGACGGTGTCACGGACAGCCCTTCAGGAGGACTCACAGAACTCGGACCGTCACATGGACAACCCTTCAGGAGGCACTCTCGAACAGCCCCTCGGGCACTAAGATCGAAACTACGACCTCTCTACAGAGTTGCACACATACGGTGTCATCTATCCGGCAGGGCTACGCCGTCCAGAACTAGTTCCCACCGGAATCCAGACAGCCTTTCGGCTCTACGAAACTCTTTTCGTGGGAGGGAGAGAGAAGCCAGATCATTGCATGGCATGAGTATGAGAGCAAGTGATGATTGTGGAGGGCTGCCCCTCCACCTCTATTTATAGGAAATCCCAAGGGGTAGGGTGGTTTTACAATAAAACCCAAAAGTACATGAATGAAGTCCTTCCACCAAGGGCATAGAAGTGAAACCAAGGAACAAGAGGGGCTCTATGGTGGAGCCCCAAGTGTGGCCGGCCACACCCCTTGGGGGGCCCCATGAGGGCCTCCCAATCCATCCATGTCATCCCTAGATCTTTTGGGATAAAGCCCAAACAAGTAGTAGCACCGACGGGGCAATTTGACATCGGTCTGTGATAAATTTTGACCCCCAATGGTTGAGGAGGACAACATCACTGACCGGCCAAATTTTAACCAGTCTGTGTTGACAGTCTTGGATGGCCTGCAGAAGCTTACCACTGACGCTCGAGTGCTGGCCCATCAGTGATGACCCTCATTAGTGACGCAGGGCCACAAACCGGTCAGTGATGAGGGGTCAGCAGTATGTCGATCTGTAGTAGTGTGCGGGACTACAACTGAGACTATGATGACACAAGGGACGACCCCAGGATCGAGTTTTGAGGTCACTTCGAAGGTACCCTCCTAGAGCAGTGCCACATGCACATACCCGCATAATGGTAAATTAGATGCAGTCATCAAAGTTACCAACTGCTAATGTTCTTGAGGCTCAACTACCAGCTAAAAGACAGGGTGAAGCTGGGCTATGAGATGCAGTTAACATCTCGAGGAAGCAAAGAAGAGGAAAACATGCAGTGATAATCAAAACCAAATAAAAGATGGAGGAAATCAGAAAGAAGCAAGCTTTGATTGGCCATATTCTCGGGCTTCTATACTATGCGATGCCTAGGATAAACCCACTTCGCTGAAATGGTGATTTCGTTGGTGAATTTGTCATTTCCCGAGCTCCTAGATATATGCCATAATTTTGTGTGTAAATGCGGTATGTAACTTAATTATTTATTTACGAGATTATGCAATAATTTAAGTAACTTTTTAGACTGTTTGTCCAAAATTATTGCATGCTTTTTTTTGAGGGGGTCCAAATTATTGCATGTGCTTGATATATATGGGTTGTGGATTTACTGGCCCACTTAAAAATGAGCTTGGCTACAATGGGCTACTGAATAATGGACCGTCCTAGCAAGTTGGCCGGAACGGGAATTTGGACGAAACAAAACTGGGCCTCTAGTGGCCCAAAACCAAAAGGGAATTTTTAATGGATGCAAATTGAAGGGAGCTCCTATTCGCCGCCCGCGGGCGGCAAATGGCCGAGCCTTCGCTGAAGGCAGGGGGCGACTGGGCCGGCCCATTTGGAGGTAACGAGCTCCAGCCGCGTAGAAAAAAGTCGCCCCATTTGGAGGTAACGAGCTCCAGCCGCGTAGAAAAATGGCCAAAAACTAATGTACGAGGTAAAGATCGAACTCGCGACCTCCCTCTCGTGGTATGGTGCTACTAACCACTCGTCCTAACGAATTCTAGTGATAGGCTTGCGGCGCGACCTTTTAAGTATGGAACTTCTTTTGAAAAAAATCGAAAAATATACATTGAACATTTTGTAATATACGTTGAACATTTTCTTAACATACAATGAAAATTTTCATTATACAATGAACTTTTTCTAATATACATGAATATTTTTTAAAACATACGAATATATCCTCTGAACAATTTTTGAATATGCATTGAACATTATGTAATATACGTTGAACAATTTTTTAATACACATTGAACATTTGTGTAATATACACTTAACAAATTTCAAAAACACTGTGATTATATATTCATTGAACAATTTCTAATAAATGATGAACAGTTTTGTAATGGATGATGAACTTTTTTTGTAACATGCAATAAACTTTGTATATTATAATAAAAACGAAACAATAGAAATAAAGACTAAAAAATTATAGGAAAATAAATATAAACAGAAAGAGAAAAAAGAAAAGAAAGAGAAAAAGGAAAAGAAAAGAAACAGAAAACAGAAGAAAGAGCGAGGCAGCAGCGAAACAAGTCTGGGCCGGCCCAAACGGGGCTGTTGCGAGGCGAAGCTTCAGCGAAGCCACACCGTCTTGACGCACACGAGCGTCACACAGGGATTGCCCAAATTGAATTCCTATCGTCATCAAGCGGAAATACATTTAAATTCATCAAAAAAGAAATAGAAAATACATTTAATTGGGAGGCCATAAATATACGAGTAATTGTAGAGAATTATGAGAATGACTGCATTGCTAGAAATAACATCGCCTGCATGTTTTCTTCCATTCTTAGCCAATCGGCCCAATCCCACATCCCGCTCCGGAACTATAAAACCTCCACCGTAGAGTACTGCAAGCAAGCAGCCAAAGCACACAACAAGGTCAGTGGTACGTCTCATCTGGACCATCTGTAGAAATGGAGTCCTCTGGTTCCTCCGTGTCCACCTTCCCCGCCGACAACGACAAGTCCCTGCCGCTGGCCACCCGTGCCGAGGATGACAAGGCAGGGTACACGAGCCAAACGTCGTCTGGCATGGCGTCATCGACTTCCAGCAACGAGGTGCAGAAGACCACGTTCAAGTGCGAGTACTGCCCGCGCACGTTCACGACCGTGCAGGGGCGGTCCGGGCACCAGACGGTGCACAGGCACCTGTGGGCGCCACCCGGCCCTGTCAAGAAGAGGGCACGCATAGACCGTCCTCCCGCTTGGTCGTCGGCGCCCATCTGGGCATCATCGTCGGACATCACCGCCTTGGGCAGAGCTTGCCTCCATGAGAACCTGTTTGCCGCCCACTACTACCCCTCAGCCCCCTTCGTGCCTCCTTCGTTGCAGTGGCAATGGCAGACTGGTACCAGCCTTGCTCCAACTCAACCATCATCTGCTCTGTCGGCGCGTGTGGCCGGTGGCAAACAGGTTCACCGTGGACACCAGCAAGGCGTAGATCACCGTGGACACCAGCAAGGCGTAGATCAGGAAGAGACTTCCGACGGGATTGATCTGACCCTGAGGCTCTAGAATTAGGGGTTGGGTTCTGAAGTGAATCAACAAATGTTTCCCTGTGATTGTTCGAATAAGCTAGACTTGATCGTATTTCCCTGTGATTTATGGCTGCCTATCTAAGGCAAATTGCAATTGGGCCATGTACCGAGTGATTCGATTGTCTTCATCAAAGTGTAATTCAAGTATTCAGCAAGGTGGTTATCTGGATGGGATTTCTTCTAAGATTTTCGTTGTGTACTTATCCAATAAGGGAGTTTTACCACGAAGTTGGTATATGTGATCTTATCATCTATATATTTAACGTATTTCCAGGATTTTCGTTGTGTTTGGCTTCGTGACATCGCCATCACAAAATTTCATGATTTCCGAAGCACATCAGGGATAGAGATTAGATCTAACTATTCCCCTCTTTATAAGGGTATACTTTTTGCTCTCGGGCTCCTTGGAGCCCGAAATATTAAAAAAAAAAAACTATAAACTTCCTAAGTTTAAAAAAAAAATCTGAAGATAAATACACAAGTACTTATAGATGTATACCAGATTTGTGTGAAATTTCATCACGAAATACCTTTTGACGTGAGCTGTATAAAATACAAAATCTTGTACTTTTACAGTGAATAGTACATGTGCTAGAAACACGTGATTTTATCATTTTGTGTAGCTCGCGTAAAAACGTATTTTTGATATTTCTAGACTTGTTTTTTTTAAGAATTTTTAAAAACCTAAAAAAATTGATTTTCAAATTAAGGGCTCCATGGAGCTCGAGCTCCATTACCAATTTCTGTAATATGAACTCATGGAGACATGCGATCATCTTCATCTCTTAGATTCATGGAATAATAAATCGCCTCACCACCATAGAACCACTCAGCAAATCATCATCAAGACGGCAGGCAAATAGTTCTATTGTTTTTTTGGGAATGGTTTTTCATGTGCTTTAGGTGAATGCTAATTGGTGTCGCGATAGATTGTGAGAGACGACAATATCTGACTTAGAGCCTCACCAACAGTCCCCATGAAAAACTCTCCCTAAATATGGTTTTACAGGGTGTCCATATAATCTAGGGAAGGTTGAAAGGTAAGCTACTTTTGTAGTTTCTGTAAAAATCTTCCCCTAAAACTGGAACTTGGCGGTGGCGTGGCGGCGATGGCGGTAGACAGCGGATCGCGGTGGTTGGCGACGGTGGGCGCCGCGATGGCGACACGGTGGATCTGGCTACGGCGTGGCGGATTCTGGCGGCGGCGCACTGACACGGCAGTTTTACAGAATGTTTAGGGGAAGGGCCATCTCCCCCCCTAGAAGGAGGGGTAGTTGGGCCGATTATACTGGGTCCCTTTTTTTGCTTTTACATGAACTGTTGAAGTTTTTTTGGACCCAACTCCCCTCAAACCTGAAACTTTTATGGAAGTGGAACTATTCGTGATGCTCTTATTTGGTCAAATCTCATCTGCTGTTAAGGGATGACCCCATTGGATTCCAGGGCACTTCATTTCCAAGGAGCAAACAAAGGCGACCGAGATACTTGATAGTGAATGCTAGCCAAAGATGATGCAAAGTGTAGTATGTGAAAGTGCATCTTATCCCCTGATGTGTTTTCCCCTTTATATCCAAGCCCACCAATCAAATACTCAACCTATCCATATCCAAGGATCCATCCTATTAGAGTTTAAGTGTGGAGGAGATTATGTTTTTGAAGCATAAGTCAGAGATTCATCATGAAGCAACCTTATGCTGCTACTTTTGGAGGAGGTTAGATCCCCTAGGTGTGCTTGGGAGGCTTCAATATGTGAAGGAACCAAGCAACTTGTGAGGGTTTGGAGATTGCCTACTTCGTAAATATCTTGCCTGAGTGATACTAAGGAATCAGGGGCATGAAAAAGAAATCCCTTATATTTTAAAGAATCATCGTCTATTTCACAAAGACTATCATTTGATGTTTTTCCATGTATTCAAAATGTTTGTTGAATATTTTATTTGTTTCTTGTTTTTCAGAAAATGTTCCTCCTATATTTTTTTTTCAAATCATTGTGTATTTTAAGAAAATGATTGCCACTCATTAAAAAGTTGTTCATGATGTAATTAAAAAATATATTCATCCTGTATAGCAAAATGTTAATTATGTATTTATTTGTTTATCATGTACTAAAAACCATGCATCATCTAATTACTAATATACCCCCACCTCGTTTTTCTTTACACTGCATGTTAGGTTTGTCTAAAGTCAAACTTCATATACTTTCAACAAGTTTTTAGAAAAATATATTAACATATACATCACCAAACACATATCATCGGATTCATCATTGCATATATTTTCACATCATATAAATTTGTTACTATAAATGTTCATATTATTTTCTATAAACTTGGTCGAACTTTATAAAATTTGATTTTACTCCAAACTAATATGCAGAGTAAATAAAAACGGAGGGAGTACATGACAGTACCCGATGGCGTTTAATTGCGTTAATCTATCGACCACTAATGCTAGTTTGGTCACTGCCACATAGTTAGGTGATCGAGTAATTTACCTTGATGGGCAGTCCCTCACATATCCTTACCTCTCAGCTGCTGCTTGTTGAGGCAACTCAATTGTCTACTTCCCTCGCATACATGCCGCAACCAGGGATGATATTAAGGCCGTAAAGACTGGACCAAAGGCATTAAATTATATGGATAACCATTCTTCCTAGATAAGTTGTGGTTTCCTCTCAAGATATCAATGGCTGTCATCTAACTACATTTGCTTAGTTCATCATTGCAACTTTTTTTTGCCCTATTTCCACCACTACGGATCCGAATAACACTGACCGGCCAAATTGCATCATTACTTATGCGCTTCTGGCCGGTCAATGCCTCGGGGTCAGTGATGACATTGAGATCACAGACGGTCCAGTTGATCCATCCGTGATAAATATCATTACAGACCGCCTGACCTGAAACTACTCCATAGAAGAGTGCTACAACGAGAGTTAGAAGCAAAAGGCTGCACTGCTAGCAGTCTAGTACTACCGCTAGTAGTGTAGCCCAGCTTGGACGCGGATTTTTGGAGGCTGAGCTTCAGTGAGCTCTTTATTTTGAAAATATCAAAAAGCATATTTAAAAGTTTTGAAAAATTCTGAAAAAAAAATCCATAGAAACATATATGTATTCCGCAGGAACGTGTTGAATTTCGGCGAAAAATGTTGTGATTTGTAGGCTATACAAAAAAAAAAAACAAAATTCTGGCCCAATAACAAAAATAAAAGGCCCGTTTAAAAATGCGTATTTGTCTTTTTTCTGTATGCAATGAAATTTTGCACATACGTAGTATACATGTGCATTTGTGTTCACAAATAAATTTGGAATTTTTCGGGCTCCGAAAAAATAAAATTTGAAAAAGAGCTCATTGAAGCTCGGCCTTCGTTGGCATTTTTGAAGCTTCACAGCCATATAAATCCCGACATCACATACACATATTTCCAATAATCCATTTCATATGCACATATACAAAATCTCTTACGTTGCATTTCATGGGTTACACATACAAACGATCCCATACATTGCATAAGGTAGCCCCACATACAAACAATATATGCATAATCATAAAAAAACTAGATTAGACATGAACCCAAAAATTACAAATGTACTAAAGCTCACCATCGTGAACGCTTCCGTAGCCGAAGAACATGGCAGTGACGCAGGGGTCAACGACGGCCCACGGCGGCTTGGGAGACCTGACAACACCGTGCAAACAATAACCCTTGCACCGACTATCACGCAGAGATGGCACTTGCACGCATGTGCACCTATTGCATGACTCATCGACGGGTAGGGCACGAGCATGGGTAGCATAACTACGGCGATGGGGAGGGCAGGGGGTGATGAGGCGGGCGGCGACAGAGGGCTGGGATAGGGTTAAGTGTTAAGGGCGTCTCCAACGCCGACCCTCAAGCCACTCACAACCGTTCGGACCGTGTGGTCCGAATGACTTTTGCCATTCAAGGCGGTTCTGTATTGGTCCGCTCGGTGGTCCGAACGCACCTTTTCCAGGTGGGTGGGGGGGGGGGGGGGGGGGGGGGGGTTGCGGGCGTCCGGACCGCTGCCACGTCCGCTTCTGACTGCCCAATCCCACCATTAACCCCCTCCCTCCCTCGCCCGTGCGCGCTTCCCTCCCAAAACGGCCAGCGCCGCTCCAGGGCGCCAGTGCCACATTCATGCCCAGCCAGAGAGGACGCGACCTCTCACTGTTACCGGCATTGAAGCGACGTGCCGGCCGCGCTGCTTCCCGATGCACGCAACTGCTCTGCGTTCAAACTACTCCCCGTCAGTCCGTCGCCCTACATTAATGATGCGCGGTTGCCGAGAAACCTACCCCGGCGCACCTGTCCGTCTGTCTGCCACCCACCATTAACTGCACCACCGCGGCTCATTGCCATCCGCCCGCTATATAAACTCCAGCCCCGGGCATAGTCGCAGTCATCCTCCTGCGGTCCCTTTCTCCTCTCCGCACCATGCTCGCCATGGCCTCCTTGCGCTCCAAAGCCCTCTGGGACAACCTCTCATCCTAGCAGAAGAAAGAGATGGCCTCCATTGCTGCCGGCTCGCAGGCCGACAGGAAGACAGTGGCTAACGACATTCCAATGGAGGACGAGACGGCGCCACCCTCCTCGCCGGTCCAAGCCAGCACCATGGGCGAGGCCCATGCTCACTACACTGACATGGTGCGGGCGGATTGGGAGGCCGAGTTCCGGCAAGCGCATGCCGACCAGGCCTACAACCTCCACCTCCTCGACGAGCACTGACCCGCGGAGGAGAAACTTGCTGCCGGCACGGACGTAGTGCCAGTTGACACATCTGTGATAACTATCATCACAGACCGCCTGACCTGTCACTTCTCCATAGAAGAGTGATACAACAAGAGTATTATCACTAACCATCATTAGTCTAGAGGCCGGTCAGTAATTTTATTCTTGCTAGAAGCAAAATGCTGCAATGCCAGCAGTCGAGTAGTACTACTGCTAGCAGTGCAGCCCACCTTCACAACCATACAACTAACAACATCACATACACATATTTCCATTAATACATTTGATATGCACATATACAAAATCTCTTACGTTGCATTTCATGGGCTACACATACAAACAATCTCATACATTGCATAGGTTAGCCCCACATACAAACAATATATTTGCAATCATAAACAACTAGTTTAGACATGAACTGGAAAACTACGAGTGTACTAAAGCTCACCATCATGGACGCTGCCGCCGGCTGAAGAACATGGCAGTGATGCCGGGGTCAACGACCGCCCACGGCGGCCCGGGAGACCCGAGAGCATTGCGCAGACACCAGGCCTTACACCGGCTGTCACGCACCTCGACCACGGGCATGCGATGGCACCTGCACGTGTTGGAAATATACCCTAGAGGCAATAATCTTGTATTATTATATTTCTATTATTCATAATTAAGAGTTTATAGTTCATGCTATAACTGCTATGATCCTGGAATATGTGATTCAGTGGAAAACTCATATGCATGTGTGAAATGATAAATGGTTAAACAATAGGTTCCCAGTCTCACCTCTAAGACTGGCTCAAGTGTTGTTGGTGATCACATTTACCGGATCTTAGGATATCGTTAAGTGTAATGATAGTCCTAAAACAACATTGAGGGTATGACGTTAGAAGAACGATCGTATTGAATCGACCCAATACTTGCCTGTTATACTTTGTGATTATATCGTCTGAAATCATCAGTTATAACACGAAGTGTTAGCATGTGTTTTAGTTCCTCATACCATGAGAGTGTCTCGGTCACTTCCTACTGGATGGTGGGCTTTGGGGTTGATCAAACGTCATTTGTAACAAGGTGATCATAATGACAACTTTCAGGTTCACCGAAAAGTTTGACAAGTGAACGGATAGCTCAAGAGTGGGATTTTCTCCTTCAATGATGGAGAGATATTCTTAGGGCCCTCTCAGTGTGACGACATCCACCATCATCTGGCCAGACACAAGTGATTACATCACAGGGATGCCGGAACACGTTAACGAGAAAGAAGAACAATACCAGTAACGGGAGCAACAATATAGTGAGCATGGTGATGACTCAGGAGGATACTGACGCACACCAGGTTTTGTAAAGTATCGCGAAGCAAAGGGAACATCACATGATAACCAAAAGGTTCACTCTAATATCATTCGTGTAGTCATAGGGACCGATATGGATGTCCACGGTTCCGCTATCGGTCATTGAATGAAGGAGTTTCGTTCATGTCTATGATTTACCAAACCTACGGGGTCACAAGCTTAAGGCAATCATGATCTGCTGAGTGTTAGTAGGATGAGAGTATCGAGGATTTATTTCTGGAATTGTTTCATTAATATTCGAAATAGTTCCGAGAGGATCTGAAAGCGTTTTGGGGTCATCGAAAGAGTTTCAGATGTTTCCAGAAATGTTCTGGTGCGAGGACACTTTGGCTGGGCCAAGGGATAAGGCCCATGAGGTTTGAGGTTAGTGCAAAAAGAAGTTTTGTGGAAGGACAGAGGCCAGACGCTAGGGTCCTTGGCGTCTGGTACTAGGCCAGACGCCGAGGTCCGTGGCATTTCAGGAAACGTCAGGAACCTTGGCGTTTCGTGTTCGAATCTGAGGAGGACTCTTCCTTATATTCCAAACCGAGTTTGGGGAGGCTCCCTCTCCAAGTAACGACATCAGGGCTCAACATATAAATAGAGGGGCAGGGCTAGCCCCTAGAACATAAGTTTTGGAGCCTCCTCTGGTTCATCTAGCCCTAGTTCTAGTTGGTCCTAGTTGACTAATTAGAATTGGGTCTAGTTCCTCTAATCCTCATAATTAGAAGCCCAGTGTGATTCTAATCTCCTCCCCTAATTCTCTGGCGACGATTAGCTCTGGATGGCGAAGCGCTGCTGGATCGTGAAGACCGTACGCTTGCAACCAAGTAGAGAGGTCGTGCTTTCGATCTTCCGTTCGAGGGATAGTTCAAGGGCGGTTCGCGGGATCGTCATCGACGTTCGAGGGACTCCAAGTACGATCTACACTGACTTGTCTACTTCCGCTGCACTCCGGAGTCGGTAACTGTAAGTGCATCTAGTGCCCCTTAGTGATTTTGGTGTATTGAAGACTTATAGGTTAAGGGACTAATGTGTTTATGAGTGTACACATGTCTATAAGTCTATGAGGAGTTTGATATTTACGAAGAAAGTCGACCCCTAAAAATGAATGTCTTCAGTTGAAGACTTTGGTTTTCTTGAAGACTTTGAAAATGAGGAAATTGGTGTGACCTTGAAGACTTTGATATTGATGCGAGGATTATGAAGCGTGAAGACTTGTTTTCGTAGTTTCATTTTCTCTTTCTTGAGTCATAGGAAACACCGTACTGTTAAAGGGGGTCGAGGTAAAACTAAGGAAAAGTTTCCAAGCGATGCTCATCTCAAATCCTACACCTACCCAATCCTTTCGAGTGAAGCCATTGGAAATCTCATACAGTTCAGTCAATTTCTTCAATGACAGAGACGAAGATCTCCTGTTCTCTGAGGAATTTGTTCTGACTGAGGAGTTAGGAATTCGCCAGTGCGGATTGCCTACAAGTGAGGAACATGATAGCCCTGAGGAATTTGAGAGCTCAAATTTCTGGCCGTTGCTGTGCTATGCACCAGCTGTCCAAAATATCCTATCCACCTAACGATCATATCATTGAAGGGCATTTATGTCTTATCATATCGGGCTGCTCCCCGGCTATAAATAGTCGCCCCCTACAACCACTAGCTGGTTGGCTGCTCCGAGAGAAACTGACACTTGTCATTTAGAGCATCCCATCCTCCGAGGACTTTGAGAGAAAATCATCAGTGAGGAAAAACCCAAACCCAACACCTAAAACCCAAAGTGATTGAGCATCACTGAAGAGATTGTTCCTGTGTGGAACCGACGCTTGTTACCTTTGAGGACTGTGCATCCTCCAGACGGTTAGGCGTCATGGTCTAGAGCATCCAAGAGGAATTGTGGATCGCCGAGTGACCAAGTCTGTGAAGGTTTGCAAGTCACCTGTGGAGACTTACCACGAGTGATTGGGCGTGGTCTGTGTGACCTTAGCTCAAGGAGAATACGATGAGGACTGTGTGTCCTCAGGTTTAAATACCTAGCCGCTCCAACCAGATGTACAACTGTCACAGCAGTTGGAACTGGTCTACCAAATCATTGTCTTCACCGAGCTACTGGTTCTATTTCCTCAACCCTTTCATTTCCTCATTCATGTGTTGATGAAATTGATCGTTACTGTTTGAAGACTTTGACTGAAGACTTTCTCAATTTCCTCAATCCTAATTCTTCAGTCATCTAGTCTTTTGCCTGCTTATCCTGTTTACACGCTACCTGTGCTCTGTGCTTGTTTCATATCATCATGATGACTGTGTTACTGCCATGTTATGCTTGCACCTGAGTACTTATTCCGCTGCTTGTAGTTCGTCACTTAGCAAATTCCTCAAGTAGTATTTCCTTAGTGACGAATTTGTAAAAATCACCTATTCACCCCCCTCTAGTCGATATAACGCACTTTCAATTGGTATTAGAGAAAGGTACTCCCTTGTTCTGTGTGATTTTGGTTTAACCACCTGGAGTTTTAGTTATGTCGACTGCAGGCATGATCAAGGTCTCGGCTGGGTGTCCTACCTTTGATGGGACGGACTACCCCTACTGGAAGAATAAGATGCACATGCATCTTGAGGCAATTGACAATGATCTCTGGTACATTGTGGAAAATGGCGTTCCCTCTGTCACTCCTTCCGTGAACGCTGCTGATGTGAAGAGATTCAAGCAACTCGACTCTCAAGCGAAGAATATCATATGTGGCCATCTGAGCAAAGGACAGTACGGCAGAGTGAGTGCTTTGGAGTCTGTAAAGCTTATCTGGGACAGGCTGTCCAAGGTCAACGAAGGAATCTCAACTCAATGTGATTCTCGAGTTGACGTTCTTTGCAATCTCTTCAACCGCTTCAAAAGACTCGACAATGAGAATGTCCAGCAAACCTTTGATCGCCTCACTGACATTTCAAACGAGCTTCAAGCACTTGGTGCCACTGACATCACCGACCATGAGGTGGTGAAGAAATTGCTGAGGTCACTCGATTCTTCATTCGATACACTGGCACTGATGATTCCAGAACGTGGAGACTACAAGTCTCTAGATCCTGCTGATATACTTGAGAGGCTGAACACTCATGAATTCCAACAAGCTGAGAAGAGAGATCTCTACGGGCCAAGCTATGGAAGATCACGCGCACTGAAGGCCAAGGCAGTTTCCTCATCTGAAGGAGAAGATTCTGATAGCAGCCTTGGTGACCCTGAAGAACTAAGCCAAGAGCTAGCAATGCTCGTGAGGAAATTCCAGAAGTTCTCAAGGCGTGGTTGCTTTGTAAAATCTTCAAAAGGTGATGACATGAGATCAGATTCCTCATCCCGTGATTACAAGAAGAGGACTTGCCACAAATGCAAGAAACCTGGTCACTACATAACTGATTATCCTCAGTGGGCAAAGGAATCAAAGAAGAAGAAATACAAGGATGATAGTTCAAAGAAGAAGAAGAAATCTTCAAAGTCCTCATCATCAAAATCTTCAAAGTCTTCATCTCACAAGAAGAGCAGTTCCAAGAAGGCTCGGGCATTCATTGGCAAGGAAATGGACTCTGAAGCTGAATCTGAGGAAAATGAGGAAGAGGAGGCATCTGAGGAGTCAGACTCTGGTGTGGCGAGCCTAGCCCTCGCTACTGCTTTCGTCAGCAAGTCCATCTTCAACACTGAGGAAAATGGCTTCCCCAACACTGCTGATGACAGCAACGATGACTATGCTCCCACCTATTGCTTCATGGCAAAAGGTGCCAAGGTACTCAAATATCCCTCCTCTGAATCAAGTGAGGATGAATCTGATGAAAATCTCAAACCCAGCTATTCCAAACTTGCTAATATTGCTGTTAAACAACAAAAGGCTTTGGAAAAGGTTCAAAATTTGCTAGACAAAAGCGATGATCTGCTGGGTGAGGAAATGGATCGAACTCAAACTCTGACTGATAATCTTCAGCAACTACAGTCTAAGTTTGATAACCTTCAAAGTCGTCATGAAACTCTCTGAGCCGATCATGAGAAGCTTTCTTATGAATTTCTTCAAAGAAAGTAAGATCTTGAGAAGCTAAGGGTGAGTCATGAAGATCTTCAGAAGGAAAATGATTCATTACTTGCTCAACAGACCAGTTCCGCTCAGGAAGACTTTATTCCACCATGTTTGAAATGCATTGAACGTGAAACTGCTAATTCTTCACCTGAAAGTTCAAATGCTTCTATTGCTGCAAATTCTTCAATTATCTCTGTGGTCACAAATTCCTCATCTGAGGATACCACTAGTATCACTGACGAAAATGCAGGGTTGAAGGAATTGTATGTGGCAGGCATGTACAAAAGCCTCAAAGGGCATCAGACTCTTTGTGATGTGCTCAAAAAGAAGATCTTGAACAGGAACCCTAGGAAAGAGGGTATTGCCTTTGAGAGGAAACTCAATGCTGATGGAACCTACTGGAAACCTGAGCAGTATCCCAAAACCTCATAGGTTGCTGTGAAGGGACCTCCCGTAGATCCATCCACTTTATCTGGCTTTACTTGTGAATCCTCATATTCATCTGATGAGTCATTTGACTCCAACTATAAACTGTTCAAAAATCAGAATGGTGAAGTATTTGCTAGATATGTTGGAACTAACTACAGGAATGGTCCCCCTATGAAGAAAATCTGGGTTCCTAAAAGGTGCCTTGAAAGTCTTCAGGTGAATGTCATCATGACACCACTTGTGAAGAATAGGAATCCTAGATCAACTTCTTCATATGGACCAAAGGCTTCAAATGGATCCAAGTCCTCATATGGACCAAATTCCTCATATGGATCAAATTCCTCACGTGGATCAAAATCCTCATATGAACATCATTGTGCTAACACTTCTGTTTCACAGGGAAAATCTAAGAGCTATGAATATGTGCATTATTCTTCAAATCATTATGTTCATAAGTCCTCGAAGAATTTCTCTGCTTATTCATATGCCTATTCTAACCCCTCTTCCGTGAAACGAAGCGCATTGGCTTCAATGCCACCTTTCTCTTATGGAGCTCGCAGAATGATGAACTCTTTGCCACCCCTCCAGATGTGGGTGGTGAAGAAAAACAACTAATCTCTTATGCAGGGTCAGGTCTCCAGTCGAACTTAATCGTCTGAAGAATTTGCTGGAGACCTGAAAATGCTTGACAGGACGCAAGCTAATTATGAAGAAATGATTCATTCATTTCTCACGTCCTCATACTGCTATATATACATATGTTGCATTAATTGATGAAATTCTGTCTGATGAATTTGATGTCATATTCTTCACTCTGAAGTATATGAGTTCGTAAGAAGCACTAATTCATCTGCAGGATGATTTACCCAAAGCTACTGAGTAAGTCCTCGACAGTGGATGTACAAATCACATGCCCGGTGACAAGAGCTTACTGATGGACTCTCCTTTATCTCCATCACATTTGAAGTATATCACCTACGCTGACAAAGGCAAAAGCAAGGTATTGGGTCTAGGTAGGGTTGCAATCTCAAAGGATCGACACATGGACAAAGTCATGCTTGTCGAGTCCCTCGGATTCAACCTCATGTCTGTCTCAATGCTTTGTGATCTTGATATGGTTGTTGTCTTTGGCAAATATCGCTGCTTAGTGCTCATGGAATCTGACAATTCCAAAGTCTTCGAAGGCTTTAGGAGAGGAGACTTGTATATTGTTGATTTCTCTGCAGGACCACAGCCTGCCACATGTCTACTTGCAAAAGCTTTAGAAGGTTGGCTATGGCATCGACGACTGGGTCATGCTGGCATGAGGAACTTACACACACTTGTGAAGAAGAAGCACGTCATTGGCATTGAGGGTGTAAAATTCCTCAAAGATCATCTTTGTGGGGCTTGTGAGGCTGGAAAGATGACCAGAGCCAAGCACCCCTCGAAGACTATCATGACTACCTCTCGTCCTTTTGAATTGCTTCATATGGACCTCTTTGGCCCTACTCATTATGCCACACTAACAAATGCAGCATCTCTGTATGGCTTTGTCATTGTTGATGATTATTCTCGTTACACATGGGTGCATGTCATTACTTACAAAACTGAAGTGCAGGAAGTCTTCAGACGATTTTCCTCAAGGGCTTCGATGAATTTCGGTGTGAAGATCAAGCATATACGTAGTGACAATGGGACCGAGTTCAAGAATACTGGTCTTGGTGATTATCTTGATGAACTTGGTATTACTCATGAGTTATCTGCCCCATACACTCCTCAGCAAAATGGCGTTGTGGAGCGCAAGAACAGGACTCTTGTTGAGATGGCTCGCACTATGCTTGATGAATACAAGACGCCTCGTCGCTTCTGGCCTGAGGCAATTGATACTGCATGCCACATCACCAATAGGGTATATCTTCACAAATTCTTCAAGAAGACCTCATATGAACTCCTCACTGACAAGAAACCCAATGTGAGTTATTTCAAAGTCTTTGGTGCTAAGTGTTGGATTAGAGATCCTTATCACAATTCTAAATTTGCACCGAAAGCACATGAAGGTTTTATGCTCGGTTACGGAAAGGACTCGCACACCTACAGAGTCTTCAACACCTATCACCACATGGTTGTTGAAACTGTAGATGTGCGGTTCGATGAAACTAATGGCTTGCAAAGAGAGCACCTACCTCCTGTGCTAGATGAAATGACTCCTGAGGAATCCATCAAGCTAAAGGCTACTGAGGATGTCATACCTACTGAGGAATCTGCTGAAGAAGTCATTCCAGATCGTGAAGAAAATCATGCTGGTGCATCTGAAGAAAATGGCTCTGAAGAAAATGCTGAGCCAAATCAAAGTCGTCAACCTGCTCATCCTCGCATTGCAAATGAAAGCCCACCAAAGTTGATGAGGCATTTCTGGAGCCTGAGTGGATTCAAGCTATGCAAGAGGAATTGCATCAATTCGACCTCAACAATGTGTGGGAACTTGTCAAGCGACCAGATCCTTGCAAGCACAATGTCATTGGTACCGAATGGATCTACCGCAACAAGCAAGATGAAAATGACGAACAAGGCTCGTCTTGTAGCTCAAGGCTACACACAGGTTGAAGGAATTGATTTCGATGAAACTTTTGCACCTTTTGCTAGACTTGAAGCTATTCGCATATTGCTTACTTATGCTAACCATCATAATATCATCTTATATCAAATGGATGTGAAAAGTGCATTCCTCAATGGTATGCTTGAGGAAGAAGTATATGTGGCTCAACCCCCAGGTTTTGAAGATCCTAAGCATCCTGACAAAGTCTTCAGGCTCAATAAGGCCCTCTATGGCCTCAAGCAGGCCCCTCGGGCGTGGTATGATACACTGAAGGAATTCCTCATGAAGAAAGGCTTCAAACCTGGTTCACTTGATCCGACTCTTTTCACCAAAACTTATGATGATGAATTATTCGTGTGCCAAATATATGTTGATGATATTATCTTTGGCTGTACTAACCAACGTTACAGTGACGAATTTGCCTATATGATGAGTGAGGACTATCAAATGTCTATGATGGGAGAATTGAAATTCTTCTTAGGTCTTCAAATTCGTCAACAACGCAATGGCATTTTCATTTCTCAAGAGAAATACCTCAAGGACGTTCTGAGGAAAATCGGCATGCAAGATTGCAAAGGCGTCAAAATCCCAATGCCCACAAATGGCCATCTATGCACCGATGAAAATGGTGTAGACTTCGATCAAAAGGTATACCGCTCCATGATTGGCTCTTTGTTGAATCTATGTGCATCTAGGCCAGATATTATGCTTAGTGTTTGCATGTGTGCCCGTTTTCAAGCTACACCGAAGGAATCACACCATAAGGCTGTGAAACATATTCTTTGATATCTAGCTCACACTCCAACACTTGGATTATGGTATCCCAAGGGCTCGGCTTTTGATCTCATTGGATATTTTGACTTTGACTATGCTGGTGATCGAGTGGATCGCAAGTCAACATCAGGCACATGCCATTTCCTCGGACGGTCTTTAGTATGTTGGTCCTCGAAGAAGCAGAACTGCGTATCATTCTTCACTGCCGAAGCTGAGTACATTGCTGCTGGTTCTTGCTGTGGATGAAGCAAACCCTCAAGGACTATGGCATCAACATGAAGAATGTGCCACTCTACTGCGACAATGAGAGTGCCATCAAGACTGCTCATAACCCAGTTCAGCACTCAAAGACAAAGCACATCCAGATTCGTCATCATTTTCTTCGAGATCATGTGTTGAAGGGCGACATCTCTATTGATTACGTGAAGACTAAAGAACAGCTAGCGGATATCTTCACAAATCCCTTGGATGAGAAGAGATTTAGCAAGTTGCGGTGTGAGCTAAATATCTTAGAATCTTCGAATGTTCTTTGAAAGGACACACATCCTAACACTTATGCAAAATTGAAGACTTAGTTGTGCAACACATGAAGTAACATTTTTCTTCAATCAATGAAGACTAACCCTCTAAGTGTGAAGAAATTAATGAAGAATTTGATTCTCAGAGCCCTACGACAATTGTATGCGGTGTCTGAAATCATCATTCTTATACGGTGGTCACGCCACCAACAAAAAGTTGAAAATCTTCAAAATTGAGTTTTTCTTCATTTTGCAAATTCTTCAACTTTGCAAAGTCCTCAAACTTTTCGACTGGTGTTCTTCATTGACTATATATATATATATATATATATATATATATATATTTGAGTTTTCATGTCCTCAACAGCATTCACTTATTGCTAATTCTTCAAGTTGATTTTCATCTAAGTGAATGTGATCGGACCCATTCCCCCTCTATTCTAAACTCAACCAGTCTGTTCACAAATTCTTCATGTGCGTTCTATTTGAAACCCGTTCAAAGTCTTCACTGTGTCCTTAACAGCTGAAGAATTTGCGAACGAAACTTTAAAATTTTCATATCTGAATTTTCGGCTTTTTGCCGCTCAAACCGTTCTGCATCCCATGATGGATTAAAATATTCACTCACGATCGCCCATGATCTCCACCACTCTATACGTGGGTGACACATGTCGTTAGAAGAGTAAGGGTCAGGGGCATGTTCATCCAAAAATTTCGGACGGGCAGTTTTTCACCGTGGCTATAAATACCCCTCCCCTTCCTCTGTCCTCATTTACCCCGCTCGACCTCCATCTCGCTCGAGCTCTCAGACCTAGAGCCGTCGCTACTCTCCATCGTTGTCGGTGAGGAAGAGCTTCACTGCCTTGACCTCGTCGCCGTCGTACTCGCGCCGGCCACGGAAATCTTCACTCCACCGCCGCCGTAGCTGTCTCTCACCGCCAAGTTAGGGCGTGAGAGATCTGAACAGACAAACTTCTCCAATCCCACTGGTATCATCGCCCATGCCTCAGTTCATAGCTGAAGAGGCAGGCGTTGAGGAAATGGAAGAAGAAGACATGGATATCGGTTCTACAACTCCTGTGCTTAATGATGATTATTGGGAAAGACTTCACCCCAACTCACCATTGACCACACCTCTGCATCCAATTCCTCAGTCCCCTGTACAAACTGAAGAAATTCACACGGGATCTGAAGAACGTCAAACATCTCTCCTTTCCATTCCTGAGGAAATTCCAGCTACTACGGCTGAAGAAATGGAGACACAAACCACTGCTGAAGAACCTGGACCCTCAATTCCTCAGTCAGCAGCTCCAGAGATTCTGATCCAAGAGGCTATGAAAACATCAACTGTTAATCTTCAGCCCAAGCAGCAAAACCCTCATGCAAAAAGGCCAAAATTCAAGGCTAACGATTTCTTCGCTGAGCACCATTTCTTCACGGATTTCAATCCATATGACTCAGCAAGACTTCGACGCAAGCGATTCTGGACAGCCAGTCAGATGAACTTCTATTCTTCACTCCTGTTTAACAAGGACAAGGTATTTGAGCACCGTCAAATTCCTCATGTTGACATGGAGTCCATTCCTTGCTTCCAGCCAGTCTTGAATGTTCTTCATGAAGCTGGGCTTCTGAATTTCTGCACTGACATCTGCGATTGGAATGAAGAGCTAATTCTTCAATTCTATGCCACACTGCACCTCACTGGAAATGTGGCTGATGTGAACTCATGGGTGCTTGACTGGATGACTGAGAACACTCATTACAAAGCCCCGGCCTCTGAATTACTTCATGCCGTACCAGTCAGTCCTCCTGCTAAAGGCACCAGGCTCATGTATGAAGAACCTGAGCTTCCAAATCATATGATGCAAGTGCTGATGAAGCCTTTGAAGGCAGGCCAAGCTCCAAGAACTACCTTTGTAACACCCCAAAAATTTAATCATGTTTTTACTAAATAAAATTTGGCCAGAATTAAAATTTTGAATTTTTGCTAGGTCTTTTATTAATTTCAAAACCATTTTCTGTTTCTGTTTTTCAAAATTCTTCCCTCCATATAGCAATTTTTGGAAATAATATTGTGGCTTTGGTAGTTCTCTGAAAACATTTCAATTACATTTTAATAACAGTAAGAATTATTTTCATAATAAAAATTGCCCAAACAATTCTTTTAATAGCATTTACAACACTTTAAATGCTTCTGTTGCACTACAACTATTTTAAATAATTCTTTCAAAATTCCACAAAAATTATGGGAGGTCATGTGATGCCTATATATCACTTTTATGCAAGAATCCAACTTGGTCCTCTGAAAATTTTGAGTGAAACAATCCATTTTCAATTCTGTCCAGTATTTGAGTTTCTACTACAACCCCATTTTTCCTTACTCCAAAAATTCTGAAATTTTTCCCACTTATAGTCCTTCCAACCAAAACCCTTAAGTCCAAAATTTTAGCTCCATTGGAATCTTTTCAGTTCACTAAATATTCCCCTGAAGCTTCTGTCCAGAACTGAAATTCACCAAAAGTTGCACATGCAAGTTTTTCCTTTTGTCCATCCAACCCCACCATCATCTTCACCATCTAAGGAGACATCACCCTGCCAAATCTCAACTCTAGAAATAACCCCTAGGTGTCCCTAGCATTTTGTCAAGCAGGTTGGGTGCATGACAGAATTTTTGCCTCTACCTAAACTGCATTGAGCACTAGGTTAGTTGGCCAAAACAGCATGTCCCTAACCTCTCTCATGCCCATAAGCACCACTCTGATGAGTCTTAGCTCATTTAGGTCTCTGTAGATGTCAATGGCATTTGTTCGAGCATGTGGTGTGCGTGTAACGGGCGCGGCCAGAGCATGCGTACGACACCGCTGGCATCGAGCTTCTGCCGCTCACTCCGCTGCTTCCCTCACCAGTCCTGATCTACCCCTTGACCACCGCGACCCTTTGGAAGCTTGCTGACACCCAAGCTTGGCCGTTGGTGCCGGCCATCACCGACCGGAGCCACCGCCGTGGTCGCCGACTCGGGCACGGCACCGCCCGAGCCACCTGGCCTTGCCAGCTCGCCCTCGCCTTAACTGCGGTCGCCGCTGTCTCCACCGACCTTATCCACAGCCCGCCGACCACTCCACCGACCTCTACCGTCCTCAACCACCTTGGCGGCGCCATTAATGGCCTCTGCCACCATGCTTATCTCCGGGAGCCCGCGAACCGACCTTCCCGGCTACATAAAGCACGCCCCGAGCACTCCTTCGACACGTCCACCCCTCCTCCTCCCTCTGAGAGCTCCCCAGAGCAGCCCGTTGGACCAGACGAGGTCGTCTTCTCCGTTTCTGACCGAGGCGCCCGCTGTCACTCCTCTGTCAAATACCGCGCCCCCGAGCTTCCCCCTCCTTCAGTTCTCCACCAGTAGCACCCTCTTGCTCCCACGGCCCCGTTCCACCGCTCAATCCTGCTCGGGAGCCATCGGAGGTAAAAGCCCCATCCTGCCCGACGACCACCGTCCGCCGCGAAGCTCACCACCGGCCACTCCGTATGGTACGACGACCGTGGAGGATACACATGAGACCGCCTCGGCCTCCTGAGCTCACGGGTGGTCTTGGTTTTCCGAACGGTGCCGCCGTTCGCCGGCGAGGTCCGCCGGAGTACCGCCGCTGTTCTGCCATGAGGAGGCGCGTGCGGGCATCGGTTAAAACTGACCAGTGGGCCAGGCGGGCCCACCGTCAGTGACCCAGAGCCGTCCATAAGTGGAAACGGCTTTTCAGAATACGTCTTCGACGTCATCTCCCACACAGTCGAACGGCTGGGCCGGCCCAGTAACGTCGTTCGACTAAAACACGCTCAGGGCGATTCTCTGCTCTCTTCCTTTTTTTCTTTTTAGTATATTCCAAATAATTCTACAGAACTCATTTCAAGTCCAAATTTAGTGATTCAAATTTATACATGCTTCTAAAATCATGCTTTAGCAAACTAGCTAGGGTGAACATTTTTATTATGCCTAGTTTCTGTTGGATCAATTAAATAGTCCTTTTAACCATTTATTTAAAATTAGAAAATTCATAGGTAATACACATTAAGTCCAAATAAATTGATTCTTTTTCTGTTATTTTTAATTTTTCATCTAGTTTATTATAGTATTTATTCAAAAATATTTGAAACAATTTTTGGCACTGTTTTTGAATTATGTGGTAATTCAAATATTTATGAAAATAGGAAATGGAGGGAAGATAACTTGTCAAACTTTTGGAGTGCACCCCACACTTCTGCATGCTCAAGGCAAGCATCTTGAACACTTGATATGGTGAATGCATGGTAGTTTAATTGCTAGAATAATTTGATCATGATTAAGTTGAATTCAAATAAAACTGGCATATGGCTAATTTTGCATGTGTGTAGTGTT
Organism: Thinopyrum elongatum; assembly: GCA_011799875.1. NCBI lineage: Eukaryota > Viridiplantae > Streptophyta > Magnoliopsida > Poales > Poaceae > Thinopyrum > Thinopyrum elongatum. The sequence continues at coordinate 447,417,193 of CM022301.1, read as the reverse complement.
GACATGTTTCATCGTACCATGCATCGTGTGTTGCCATGACTAACTTGCAGGAGCAGGCATAAGAAAAATACCGTTACCGGCAGGAGGATGATCACGTTGGAGCGTGATCATGCCTTGTTTGTTGTGCATGTTGGAGCATGCAAGGGTTGTGGCCCTGTTGGGATTGCTGTTGAAGGAATACCTTGTTGTGCTAACCGTTGCAGGAAACTTAATGCCTCCTGAGTCGACCATAGATCGAGTCTTGTTCCGGTAACCCCCATACTTGTTTCGTGCTGCCACAGGTTCCTGCCACAGGTAGGGTATGGTTCAGTAAGTTGATAACCCCTTTCCATGCACACACCGTACAGAGGGCCACGATGAGGGTTTCCCAGGGATCCGGGACTAAATCCTGTCATTGGGTCAGGGGGCATGGGTGTTTTCAGTTGTGACTGAGAGGGGGGCACCCCTTGTAATCCGCGCGTATTAATAGTGATCCCATGCAGGACGTTGGTCTCTCTGTCTCAGAGTTTTTCTTGAACGATGCTTTGGGTGATACCTGGCATCCGGAGAGTTATTCTGGTGTGTGCTGGTCAGGTGTGTTTTCAACCCAAAGACCGTAATGGGAATTAGTCAGTGTCACGGTACTGACTAAAGAAATCCTTTACTTGTGGGTAAAGAGTACACCCTCTGCAGAGTTTAAACCTATTCGAATAGCCGTGTCCGCGGTTAAGGGCTACAGTCTGGGTTGGTCAAGTGTCGGTCTTAGCATCGGTCTTCGGAGGAAAATAATTAAATTGAGCCTGAATTATTTTGCGGAATAATTATTTTCACCCTGTTGCTACCATGAATATTTTTATGCTTGTTAAATATTATTATGGTTATGCATAATATTGAGGACTAACCCGTTTCTCTCATTTTATATTTTTCCTGAGTGTCTCAGGGGCTGGCTAGACTACCCCGGGCACTCAATTTTATTTTCAAGACCTCTCGTGGCGTCCCTCGAGTTAACAGGCGGATTATCACGCCACTACTCTTGTGGACACCCGATTGGCATTTCTCTTCAAGTTCGACCGTGGCGTCACTTGACACCCGACTGGCATTTCTTTTCAAGACCTCTCGTGGCATCGCCTGAGTTCTCGGATGGTCCTGTCTCGTCCGATTTCTCTTTTAGACACCCGATTGGCATTTCTCTTCAAGTCCGACTGTGGCGTCACTTGACACCCGACTGACATTTCTTTTCAAGACCTCTCATGGCGTCGCCTGAGTTCTCGGATGGTCCTGTCTCGTCTGATTTTTCTTTTAGACACCCATTCAGCATTTCTCTTCAAGACCTACCGTGGTGTCACTTGACATCCGACCGGCATTTCTTTTATTTTGTTTTCCTTTGACTTTCCTTGTTTATCACTAGCAATTTTATATGTTTTCACATGCTAATATTTTATCATGCCATGAATTAATCCCTGCCAACATGCATTTTATATAGTCCAGCATGAGCATACGCATAAAGTTTGGTTCATCATGATCTTATAATTTAATTGTTGCATTCGGTATATCTTTTGTTCATGATGTTTGCGAGTACATTCAAACGTACTCACAGGCTTGTCCCTGGCTATTTACTTGGCCAGACTTGGAAGAGGACGAGCTTGTGGAGAAGGATTGCGCTAGCGAGCCCGACGCATAGAGGAGTCCCAGTCAGTCAACCTGTGAGATAGGAGACTACCACATGTATCATTCGCTGAGCTTCTACTACACCAATAAAATAGTCAAGCCTCACTCTGACGCTTGGCTTTACGTTATTGTATCAGAGATGTACCACCACCACACCACTGTCATATTCCGTCGCTGCCATATATTTGGCGAGTTTGTAATAATTTTGTTGAGCCTTCAGACTCAACCCGGTGTAATATTATTTGTACTGGTTATCTGTATCAAGGAAGTCCACCAGTTGTGTTGATCTTGGGGCTGGTGTGACTTAGGACCTTTTCTGAGATTTATTTCCAGAAAGGGGCCCGACAGCCTTGGTATCAGAGCCAGGCTGACCATTGGCTAATCCTATCTTAGCCTGGTCGCTATCTCTAGGTTTTCACACCATCCACATATTTTCCAACCCACAATTAAGCCCATCCTATCCGATAACCGCACAGTGGCCGGCCGACATCTTTTGATAGTTGGTGCCCAACCTATCAACCTAGCCCATAGGCCGTGTGCCTGTGGCCGACACCTGCATTGTCCCATCCGCAAGCGTGCGATGGAAAACTCCGCTGGCTTATAAGAGAAGCCTTGCCCCAACCCAGCACATCACAGCCTCATTCTCAGTTCAATACCCAACGACCAAGATGCCAGACCTCATCGTGCACAACGAGACCACCGTAGCCGAGCTTGAAGGCTCTGTAGTCATCCTTTCCAATCTCACCCGTCGTGCTCTCGGCATCGAAGAGCCGCCGGAGTATGTCGTGTACCAAGAGCACACGAGTGATGCCATCCACCACTACTGGGCCACGGTGCACATCTACGGGAGGGGCATCACCGCAGAGCGCCCTTACCGGTTCACCGGGAGGACGACCACCGACGAGCCCCAAGCCATCCAACTTGCAGCTCGAGAAGCTGTAGTTCAACTCCGGCATCGGTCGCCGAGGGTTAACTGCCGCTCCTTCTACTACTACCCTAGTCGTGAAGGCTATGGTAGGCCGACCCAAGTTGCCAACGGAGGCCATGAGACGGATCCTGCTCTGGTGCATCTGGTGCGCTACCTGAGAGCGCAAGAGGCACTCTTCGATCAGGTCACCAATGATCTGATTGAGACCCGCGGGACGCTTGCTCTCCTGACCCCGGTGAGAAGTGAAGCTGCACCTGCCACCGACTCCCCAATAGTACTGTTCGGGAGACCAATCGAGCCTGCGAGGTCTGCCCCTGTTGCCTACCCGGGCAATGCATTCGTTTCCCCGGATGAAGTCCGTCGGCTCTTTGGGATTTCCTCCAACGGGACTGTAGCCACTACACCCCGTGTGGGTCATCATCGCTACCCCAACCCTGCAGCTCCTCATAACACTCCGGTCAACTCCGACATTGAAGCCCCCGGAGAAGCCTCGACATCCGCGAGACACGCCTGTCTGGATGTCGACGAAGTAGACTGAGTCTGCCAGAGTAGTTGTCATTAGCAACCCTGTTGCCCTGTAAATTCCACCGTCGCCGTAGACGATTATGGGTATATTTCTAGCAGTATGTAGTGTTTGATTGAATGATGTGCCTGTGCATTATTGTCTTGTGCATGATTGCTTGTCTGTTGTGATTTGCATCTAATTCTTCCGTCCTTAACAAATCTCGAGGACGAGATTTTCTTAAGGGGGGTAGAGTTTGTAACACCCCAAAAATTTAATCATGTTTTTACTAAATAAAATTTGGCCAAAATTAAAATTTTGAATTTTTGCTAGGTCTTTTATTAATTTCAGAACCATTTTCTGTTTCTGTTTTTCAAAATTCTTCCCTCCATATAGCAATTTTTGGAAATAATATTGTGGCTTTGGTAGTTCTCTTAAAGCATTTCAATTACATTTTAATAATAGTAAGAATTATTTTCATAATAAAAATTGCCCAAACAATTCTTTTAATAGCATTTACAACACTTTAAATGCTTCTGTTGCACTACAACTATTTTAAATAATTCTTTCAAAATTCCACAAAAATTATGGGAGGTCATGTGATGCCTATATATCACTTTTATGCAAAAATCCAACTTGGTCCTTTGAAAATTTTGAGTGAAACAATCCATTTTCAATTCTGTCCAGTATTTGAGTTTCTACTACAACCCCATTTTTCCTTACTCCAAAAATTCTGAAATTTTTCCCACTTATAGTCCTTCCAACCAAAACCCTTAAGTCCAAAATTTTAGCTCCATTGGAATCTTTTCAGTTCACTAAATATTCCCCTGAAGCTTCTGTCCAGAACTGAAATTCACCAAAAGTTGCACATGCAAGTTTTTCCTATTGTCCATCCAACCCCACCATCATCTTCACCATCTAAGGAGACATCACCCTGCCAAATCTCAACTCTAGAAATAACCCCTAGGTGTCCCTAGCATTTTGTCAAGCAGGTTGGGTGCATGACAGAATTTTTGCCTCTACCTAAACTGCATTGAGCACTAGGTTAGTTGGCCAAAACAGAATGTCCCTAACCTCTCTCATGCCCATAAGCACCACTCTGATGAGTCTTAGCTCATTTAGGTCTCTGTAGATGTCAATGGCATTTGTTCGAGCATGTGGTGTGCGTGTAACGGGCGCGGCCAGAGCATGCGTACGACACCCCTGGCATCGAGCTCCTGCCGCTCACTCCGCTGCTTGCCTCACCCGTCCTAATCTACCCCTTGACCACCGCGACCCTTTGGAAGCTTGCTGACACCCAAGCTTGGCCGCTGGTGCCGACCATCACCGACCGGAGCCGCCGCCGCGGTCGCCGACTCGGGCACGGCACCGCCCGAGCCGCCTGGCCTTGCCAGCTCGCCCTCGCCTTAACTGCGGTCGCCGCTGTCTCCACCGACCTTATCCACAGCCCGCCGACCACTCCACCGACCTCTACCGTCCTCAACCACCTTGGCGGCGCCATTAATGGCCTCTGCCGCCATGCTTATCTCTGGGAGCCCGCGAACCGACCTTCCTGGCTACATAAAGCACGCCCCGAGCACTCCTTCGACACGTCCACCCCTCCTCCTCCCTCTGAGAGCTCCCCAGAGCAGCCCGTTGGACCAGACGAGGTCGTCTTCTCCGTTTCTGGCCGAGGCGCCCGCTGTCACTCCTCTGTCAAATACCGCGCCCCCGAGCTTCCCCCTCCTTCAGTTCTCCACCAGCAGCACCCTCTTGCTCCCACGGCCCCGTTCCACCGCTCAATCCTGCTCGGGAGCCATCGGAGGTAAAAGCCCCATCCTGCCCGATGACCGCCATCCGCCGCGAAGCTCACCGCCGGCCACTCCGTATGGTACGGCGACCGTGGAGGATACCCATGAGACCGCCTCGGCCTCCTGAGCTCACGGGTGGTCTTGGTTTTCCGAACGGTGCCGCCATTCGCCGGCGAGGTCCGCCGGAGTACCGCCGCTGTTCTGCCATGAGGAGGTGCGTGCGGGCACCAGTTAAAACTGACCAGTGGGCCAGGCGGGCCCACCGTCAGTGACCCAGAGCCGTCCATAAGTGGAAACGGCTTTTCAGAATACGTCTTCGACGTCATCTCCCACACAGTCGAACGGCTGGGCCGGCCCAGTAACGTCGTTCGACTAAAACACGCTCAGGGCGATTCTCTGCTCTCTTTCTTTTTTTCTTTTTAGTATATTCCAAATAATTCTACATAACTCATTTCAAGTCCAAATTTAGTGATTCAAATTTATACATGCTTCTAAAATCATGCTTTATCAAACTAGCTAGGGTGAACATTTTTATTATGCCTAGTTTCTGCTGGATCAATTAAATAGTCCTTTTAACCATTTATTTAAAATTAGAAAATTCATAGGTAATACACATTAAGTCCAAATAAATTGATTCTTTTTCTGTTATTTTTAATTTTTCATCTAGTTTATTATAGTATTTATTCAAAAATATTTGAAACAATTTTTGGCACTGTTTTTGAATTATGTGGTAATTCAAATATTTATGAAAATAGGAAATGGAGGGAAGATAACTTGTCAAACTTTTGGAGTGCACCCCACACTTCTGCATGCTCAAGGCAAGCATCTTGAACACTTGATATGGTGAATGCATGGTAGTTTAATTGCTAGAATAATTTGATCATGATTAAGTTGAATTCAAATAAAACTGGCATATGGCTAATTTTGCATGTGTGTAGTGTTGACATGTTTCATCGTACCGTGCATCGTGTGTTGCCATGACTAACTTGCAGGAGCAGGCATAAGAAAAATACCGTTACCGGCAGGAGGATGATCACGTTGGAGCGTGATCATGCCTTGTTTGTTGTGCATGTTGGAGCATGCAAGGGTTTTGGCCCTGTTGGGATTGCTGTTGAAGGAATACCTTGTTGTGCTAACTGTTGCAGGAAACTTAATGCCTCCTGAGTCGACCATAGATCGAGTCTTGTTCCGGTAACCCCCATACTTGTTTCGTGCTGCCACAGGTTCCTGCCACAGGTAGGGTATGGTTCAGTAAGTTGATAACCCCTTTCCATGCACACACCGTACAGAGGGCCACGATGAGGGTTTCCCAGGGATCCGGGACTAAATCCTGTTATCGGGTCAGGGGGCATGGGTGTTTCCAGTTGTGACTGAGAGGGGGGCACCCCTTGTAATCCGCGCGTATTAATAGTGATCCCATGCAGGACGTTGGTCTCTCCGTCTCAGAGTTTTTCTTGAATGATGCTTTGGGTGATACCTGGCATCCGGAGAGTTATTCTGGTGTGTGCTGGTCAGGTGTGTTTTCAACCCAAAGACCGTAATGGGAATTAGTCAGTGTCACGGTACTGACTAAAGAAATCCTTTACTTGTGGGTAAAGAGTACACCCTCTGCAGAGTTTAAACCTATTCGAATAGCCGTGTCCGCGGTTAAGGGCTACAGGCTGGGTTGGTCAAGTGTCAGTCTTAGCATCGGTCTTCGGAGGAAAATAATTAAATTGAGCCTGAATTATTTTGCGGAATAATTATTGTCACCCTGTTGCTACCATGAATATTTTTATGCTTGTTAAATATTATTATGGTTATGCATAATATTGAGGACTAACCCGTTTCTCTCATTTTATATTTTTCCTGAGTGTCTCAGGGGCTGGCTAGACTACCCCGGGCACTCAATTTTATTTTCAAGACCTCTCGTGGCGTCCCTCGAGTTAACAGGCGGATTATCATGCCACTACTCTTGTGGACACCCGATTGGCATTTCTCTTCAAGTCCGACCGTGGTGTCACTTGACACCCGACTGGCATTTCTTTTCAAGACCTCTCGTGGCGCCGCCTGAGTTCTCGGATGGTACTGTCTCGTCCGATTTCTCTTTTAGACACCCGATTGGCATTTCTCTTCAAGTCCGACCGTGGCGTCACTTGACACCCGACTGGCATTTCTTTTCAAGACCTCTCGTGGCGTCGCCTGAGTTCTCGGATGGTCCTGTCCCGTCCGATTTTTCTTTTAGACACCCGTTCGGCATTTCTCTTCAAGACCTACCGTGGTGTCACTTGACATCCGACCGACATTTCTTTTATTTTGTTTTCCTTTGACTTTCCTTGTTTATCACTAGCAATTTTATATATTTTCACATGCTAATATTTTATCATGCCATGAATTAATCCCTGTCAGCATGCATTTTATATAGTCCAGCATGAGCATACGCATAAAGTTTGGTTCATCATGATCTTATAATTTAATTGTTGCATTCGGTATATCTTTTGTTCATGATGTTTGCGAGTACATTCAAACGTACTCACAGGCTTGTCCCTGGCTATTTACTTGGCCAGGTCAGGATTTCTACAAGGAGTACCACAGTGATGTCCGTGCGGAACCTAGGATGGTAGCCATGCGGGATAGGAATTATCCAGGTCAGCCGTTCCTGTGGGAATGGAGCCCCATCGACGTTGGAGAACCACGAGTTAATTTTGTCATCCACCACCAGACATCATTGTTGTATCATTGGACCTTTATGGTATTGTATCCAATTCTTGTAATAGCTTGGAAATCTGTAACAAGGACGTGTCCACCAGTAACGGTAATCCTGGGCTGGTGATGACACGAGGGGTTAAATTTCTGGGATTTCGTGTCCCGGCCCCGACAGCCTTCCTAGGAGTGAATAGCAAAAAACTACCACATTACGGGCTATCGTTCCAAAAAACTACCGCTTTTTTTAATTTTTCAAAAAACTACCACAAAAGTGGTGGGCTGTTCCAAAAAACCCAAGTGGCCGAACGGTTACAGTTTAAGTGGGGTTATGACATGTGGGGCCCGCTCGTCAGGGTTTTGTCGGCGACAGGGCTCACGGCGCACGGGTGACGGCCGTTAGGGCGCACGGGCCGTCCCGACCAGGTCAAGACGGATCCGGCTCTCACTCTGTCTCCCTCGCGCTCACTCACTCTCACTCTCTCCCCCCTCGCTCTGTTTCCCCTGGCCGAGCTCGCCATCGTCACCGACCACCTCCGTTCCTCATCGCCGGCCAGGATGCCTTCTTGGAATGATGGGGATGAGAGCTCCGACGATGACAGCATGGGGGGCAACCTGATGGACATGGAGTACTTTGTAAGCCTCATCCTCCTCCTCTCTGTCATTATCTAGGGTTAGGGTTAGGGTTGAATCGATTTGGGAATGAGGGTTGATGATCTGCATATTTGTATGGATGGATTCGTTTGGTTTGGTTAACTGTTAGTTTTGATCTAGGGTATGGATGCCACTATTATGTCTGATCTAATCTACGTTGTACATCTGACCTTGAGCAAGGCAAAGCTTGACTCAAGTGGAACTATTTGATGCATTGGTTCTGATCTACCTTGTACTGCATGTAGGACACACCTGACACCATCCCTGAGCCACTCTAGTGTGGTGCTCCCATGGAGGAAGTTGCCAAGTGCACTCTGCACCAGATGAAGCCTAGGAAGTGTGTTGCTTTTGAAGGTGCTAACACTGGGAGGAAGTTCTATGGATGCCCTGTTCAGGTGAGTAATTTAGTAAATCAGTAGCTCATTGTTATCTGAAGTCAGTGTTCTTATTTGCAGAGAGTGGTTTTGTACTTGATATATGAATTCAGTGATTCATTTAAGCTTTCTAGTTATCAGTTATGCCTAGTGGATTCAGTTATGCTAGGTGGATTCAGTTAATGTGTAGGTGTTTTTTAGTTTGCAGAAAGTAAGTGATTGAGTTATGCTGAGTGTTGGTTTTTGTTTGCATAGATTAAGTGTATTGAATGGATATATGAAGTCAGTCATGCTGTATTGAATTGCATATATTTTTGAATTTGTATATTAACTCTGTTTGAACTGAATTTAGTACTGAATTTATGGTTACATCTCCTCCTGGTATAGCAATACCCTTTTTGAACTGAAGTTAGTACTGAATTTATGCATTTTCTGAAGTATGTGTTGTCTGATCAAACTACAGGGAGGTGTGAATTGTGGTGTAGTTCAGTGGGTTGATCCTGTCTGGCCTGATGTACTTAAGAACTGCCTCATCAAGCTGTGGGAAATGTTCCATGAGCAAAACCTTGGAAGGATTCAAGACAAGAATGCATATGAGGATGAGGTTGCCAAGTTGAAGAAGGAGTATGATCATCTCTGCACTGAGTATCATAAAATGGTTGATGATGTTAGCAAGATGTTTGACTGGCAGGATGGTGTTGGCAAGATTGACTACCAGAAAGCAATGGATGCTGAGAAATATGAGAAGAAGAAGGAAGAGCTAGAGCTGGAGATGAAGATGGAGAAGCTAAGGCTAGCAAAACAACAGAAGTGTATCCTTCAGGCCCAGGCAGACATAATTCACAACACCAGGAAGGCTATGAAAGAGATCAAGGTGGACAGGGATCTTCTTGCACAAGAGAAGAAAGAGCTTGAGGAAGTAGTTGCTGATCTGCTGAATGCTGGCCATGGGAGCAAGGAAAAGCTTGAGCAAATCAAGGCCATACTAGAGGCTTGAAGATTTGGACAATGGTGGTTAAGTAAGTAAGGTGGCCTACACATATAACAGGCGTTGCAAGATGATGGTAGGAGTATATTTTGTGCAGTCCTATATGAACTGTTTAAGTTATGGTAACTGGAGTGGTGGTAGACTTTGAGAACCTTTGCTAAGTCTGGATTATGTTATTGTACTGTTAAGAACCTATCTATCTTAAGTAATGCAGTGAAGAACTGTTTTATTTCTTTAGGTTGTTTTCCTGAAACTAGCAATGCTGTAGTAGTTTATTTTTGGGCCTAAAACCATTATGTATACAATGTGGGCCTAGTACTGGGCTGGTTTATTACTCCTGTGCCTACCTACCACCAACCCTTAGTAGTCTATAAAGCCCACCCCCTTGGCAAAAACCGCAGTCAATCCCCCCCACCCTTCTCCACCCCCCCAGCCGCCAAAGAAAACCCTAGAATCCCAGGGAGAAATGGATCCTGGAGAGGTCATAGATGGAGAAGAAGAGATGCCCAGGGGAGCCAGGTGCAGAGATGCAAGAAGGAGGGTGAGAAGGCAACTTGCTGAGATGATCCTTGCAGCACGCAACCGTAAGGACATAGATCAGTTCCTGGAGGCGTTCCCCCCTGGCTCGAACCCTAGTGATGATGATATCATCTACTGGGCAAGGAGGAGGGCAAATTTCCATCCTTTTCAGGTCACTAGGCAGAGGTGGACTAGGATTCTGTACCCATGATATTGCTGTTATGTTTCTGTGGTCCTAGATCTGTATTTCTATCTATGTGATGTTTGAAGTTGGTGTAAGAATAATGTTGAATGAGCTATGTATGTGATGAATCAAGTTGTCTATGATGCAATGTATGAAGTTGGTGTAAGAAAAATGTTGAATGATCTATCTATGTGATGAATCAATCTGTCTATGATGCAATTTATGAGTGAATGTTTTATCTATATTTGTATGTATGAATGATTTGATCTGGTGAAGGTTTGATCTGTTAGGGTTTGGTCCCTAGATGGCCAAATCTTGATGTTTTAGGTTTGATCTGTTAGGGTTTGGTCGACAAGTTGCCACCCAAAGTGACCTAATTTGGCCACTTTAGGGTTGGTCGACAAGTTGCCACCCAAAGTGACCTAATTTGGCCACTTTAGGGTTGGTCGACAAGTTGCCCCCCCAAAGTGACCTAATTTGGCCACTTTAGGGTTGGTCGACAAGTTGTCCCCCCCAAAGTGACCAAATCATATCAATCAATTATCAACAAAAGAAATCAATTCATCTATATAACAATGATCAACATAAGAAATAATTTCATATGAAACAATTCATAACTTAGGTCATATCAAATCAAAATAGAGCTTGACAGCAGATAACTTAATTGTTCCAAGCAGTTGAAACACACACCACATAACTTAATTGTTCCAAGCAGTTGAAACACACACCACATAACTTAATTGTTCAAATCAAAACAGAGTAGAGTGCAGCTAACACAGATACCAAGCATACAAATATAGGTCTCATAACCATATTGCAACATATTCAATGGTTGCCACTGGCTGTGAAATACAAAGCAAGTTTGCTTGGGGCCTTCCTCTTCCTCTTAGAACCAACATCAGCTTGACCTGAGGTTGATGCTGCCCTTGGAGCATTGAAACCTCTTGCAACTCTTGATCTGGTGTTCTTTGCTGGCGATGATGCACTTGACCTTGTGTTGTTGGCTGGTGCTGAAGCTGGTGCTGGGTTCTTTCTCTTTCTTGATCCAGCTGTTGAGACTGCAGTACCAGCAGTGGTTGCCCTTGTTGAAGCTGTTGCTGGATTTCTGCCCCTAACTGGTCCTGAAGCTGCATTTGCTGAAGCTGGAGCAGGATCTGAAGCTGGAGCAGGACCTGATGATGTGGCCCTAGCTGGAGGTGGCCTGGGTGGTGCTGAAGCTGCTGGGTAGGATGCCCTGTTTTCCTACAATTAAAAACAAGTAGCAGCTCAAAAGATGGATGCATTAAAAACAAGTAGCAGAATTTCAAAGATGAATTGGCTTAGTTACCTGGTGATTGTTCTTCCTTGTCATAAACTTGGCCTTAAGCCTGTCTTCACAGAGTGACCACCTGTGGCCTTGCTTCCCACAGTTACTGCATGTTATTGTGCCCATCCTTGATGTATCCTTTGGAGCTGGCACTTCAAATTCACCCTTTCTCCTACCTGTCTGCTTCTTGCCTTTCTTCTCCCTAAAAACTGGTGGTTCTATGTCTAGTGTGTTGGTGTTGGGCCAGAATTCAGGACCAGGAACAGGGTACATGATGTGCTGGTATGCAACCTTATACATTTGCTTCTTGAAGAATGGATGCACATAATCTTCTGGGTGAACTTTTATCTTCTACATTGCAGATATTGCATGGTGGCAAGGTGATCCAGTCATGTCCCATCTCCTGCAAGAGCAGCTCCCTTCATCAAGCTTCACACAATATGTGTTCTCTCCACTAGTTACTTGCCAGATATTGGGACCAGCCATGTTTGCTTCACAGTATTTAGCCCACTTCTTGCTCTCTTCAAGCTTCTCCATGTAATGTGGGGTTATTTCCCACCTACAGCTCTCTGTTTTCTCTCTGATGCCCTGGTACTTAACCATTAGTTTGGTCCTCAACCCTTCAAACATGGTCTTAATTGGTTTGGACCTAACATCTAGAATCATTTTTTTGAAAACCTCACTAAGGTTGTTCACAACCAAGTCAGTCTTGCACACATGATCCATTGCATATCTAGCCCAACACTCCTTAGGGATGCCATTCAACCACATGTAGGCTGGTTCACATGCTGCTTTCAAACCTGCCATTCCTTCTTTGTGACCATGTTCAGTGAAGGAATAGCTAGCTTTGTCAACCCATTTCTTAAGTTCTTCTGCTCTAAAGCCAGCTGACTGGAAGTTGGCATATATGTGTCTAAGGCAATATCTTTGTGGGGATTGAGGAAATACTTCATTAATTGCTTTAAGAAGGCCCTGTTGTTTGATTACATAAGCTAGTAATAAGATAACTATAGCAGCATGGCTATGTGCATAAGAATAATACAGAGTTAGAGAAAATACCTTCTGCCTGTCAGACATGATGGTGTAGTTCCCAAACTGGTTGCTAGTGCCAATGCAGACTCTAAGTTGGTTTAGAAACTAGGTCCAGCTAGGCCCATCCTCTTTGTCAACCACCCCAAAAGAAATTGGGAACACATTGTTGTTCCCATCTCTCCCAGTTGCTGCCACAATATCTGCTGGCCTGTGGATAACTTGATGAAGCAACCATCAAGTCCTGCATAAACAGAGATAGTTAGGGCCAATTTGCATAACTTACTTACATTTCAAATAGGATTACATCACTGATATTTACCTATGAAAGGCCTACAACCAGCAAGGAATCCATCTTTTGATGCCTGGAGGCAGTAGAACATGTACTTGAACCTTGGTGTGGGGGCTAGGTTCAAAGGATCCTCAAAAGTTGTCACTATGCACCTGCTTCCAGGGTTTGTGTCAAGCACACATTGTAGGTAGTCCCTCAACCTCAGATACTGCTTTCTATGATCACCTTGCACAACATCAACAGCCATCGGTCTTGCCCTATATGCCAAACTCCTAGGTACATGCACCCCAAACTTCTTCTTAGTATGTTTGAGAACTGTCTCTACATCAGCCTTTACATTTGATCTAACTGTGTCCTCCACAGCTTCTGCAACCCATTCTGCAGTAACCTTTGTACTCTCTCCACAAGCTCCACAACTATGATCCATGTGGCACTTCTTGATTGTGAATGTATCTTCATGGGCTACTTTGGATGCAGTCATGAAAAATTCACATCCATTCTTCCTCTCTGGGCACCAAACAATAACCCTTGATGGTTCATTCCTATGGTACTGAAAGTTTCTCAAAGTCCTAACATGAAAATTTCTCAAAGCCTTTCTAAACTCATACACATTGGTGAAGCAAAGGTCCTTGCACAGCTGCTCATGTGCATCAGGTAGCTTTGGGTCATACCATTTCCTCTCTTTCTTCTTCTTGAATCTTCTCTTCCTTCCAGAAGGTAGTCTTGGAGCCTCTCCATCTGAGTTAGAAATGCCCACATCACTAGGGAAGCAATATTCATCAGCTTCAGGTACAAAATCTTGAAACTTTGGGATCTCTGGCTGACTGTGAGCTCTGGAAGTAGGACCTGGATTTGCTGCTGCTCTTCTCACAGGCTTCAGTTTCTCAGGCCAGCCTTTTGCCACAACTCTCTCCTCTCCACTGTCAGCCTCTTTCTCCTCCTGCCAAAACTCTGAAACATCACTGTCACCTTCAAACTGTGGTCTGTCTTCTACAGCATCTGTTTCTTCTTCATTTTCAATATTTTCTTCACCTCTCTTCCAAGCCTTGTAAGACATCTTTATCCCTCTATAGTCACCCCTATCAATCTCAAAGTCTGAGGATGATTTGTCAATATCATCATCCTCTTCACCACCAGCCTGTCCATCATCTCCACCATGAGCTTCTGAAATGTTCAAGTTACAGCTCTGCTGTGTGTTCAAATTAACTTCAAGAGGGTGGACCACTCCATCTTGTGACAGACTTAACACAAAACCAGGACCCCCCACTGGACTGCCTATTGGAATTTGTTCTTCACAAACATTATGAGCCCTGTTACATTCAACATCTCTATCTTCATTTGCCTTGGCCACAATGATATTAAGCACTGTGAAATCAGAGTGGTCTATCATTTCTTCAACTGCATCTTGACTGTCCAGAAGCAATAAACCTTCCTCTCCAATCCCTTGTTCTTTTACCCAGTACATGTAGTCATCTGACCCATAGCCTTCAGTTTTAGTAAGTGCTATCAAGTTCAGAAAAGTGATGTCTGAAACAGAAAACCTCCTTTCCATGTTATCTCTGCCCTGGAAATGCAGCCTCACCTCCCAAATTTCATCATCCAGCCTGGATTACATAATATGTTATTTGAAAAGCCTAACTAAGTGTTTTTTGCTACAAAATTCAGTGCACACTAACTATAATGTATAGTAAGAAATCTGAATCCAACAAATGCTTCTCTGAATCCACCATGCATTTCTACTCAATCTAACTAATCCTTCAGTGCAAAATGATACTGGTGCATCCAACGCATGCCACAGAGTGTTTCCTCAACTTTGATTCAGTGCATGTTCATGTTCTAAGATGAATCATAGCAGGATCAACCTAGGGTTTGGTCAAAAAACTATCTAAATTATGCTCTGTTTTTTTTGAACCGAACAAGCAGAAATGCAGAAACTGTTGAAGGAGCTCATCAAGAGAAGAAAAATAAACTTACTCCACCCCTCCAAATGCTGAGGCCCAGTGCTGGGAGTTGGCCGGATCCGCCTGCACAGCGCCAGCAAGAGACCTCGCCGCTCTGTACTCAAGCGAGAACTGGCAATCCTCAGGCGACGGCGGTGCAGCCTGTGGCATAGGAGCCTGCGTCAGAGGTGCATCCTGTGGTGTCCGCTGCGGCGGCGGCAGCGCCGGCGGCTGGGTTGCGAAGCTACCGCTCCCCAGCCAGTTGTCAACCTCTGAGTACTCTCCGCCTCCATCCCCCCTTCCACCTCCACCCGTTGAATGGCCGCCATCGACTGGTTTCTCCGCCGCCGACGCCATCGGCTAGGTCGGAGAGGGAGACGCGAGGGAGAGAGAGTGAGATAGAGAGGGGGGGAACAGAGGAACGGCTCGTCCGTCTTGACCTGGTCGGGACGGCCCGTGCGCCCTAACGGCCGTCACCCGCGCGCCGTGAGCCCTGTGGCCGACAAAACCCTGACGGGCGGGCCCCACATGTCATAACCTCACTTAAACTGTAACCGTTCGGCCACTTGGGTTTTTTGGAACAGCCCACCACTTTTGTGGTAGTTTTTTAAAAAATTAAAAAAAGCGGTAGTTTTTCGGAACGATAGCCCATAATGTGGTAGTTTTTTGCTTTATGTGCCTAGGACAATCTATCGCATTCTGACCAAAACCCTCAGTCCGATCAAAGGCCACAACTCTGAATAAGAAGAGGTTGTTGGCATCATGAAGAATCTGCTATTCAACATGATACATGGCATTCCCATTAACTACCATGATTTCTTCATGAGGACTTTGGCGAATGTTGCACTGTCACCGTTTGAGTTGAAGCCTTATGCTCCATGGATCATGAAGTTCATCAGAACCAGGTCTTCAATTCACTACCAGGCAGATTGTCAGAATCATCTCAGCTATTTGCCTCCTATTGAAGTCCTCAAGCGGGCCATTTCCTCAGTCGATGGAAAAGGCAAAGCTGCTGTTATTGATGAGGGCACTCGTCCATTGGATGGTCAGTTTCGCAAAGCTGCATCTTACTCCACCAATGATGACTCTGCAACCCAAGATTCTGCTGCAAAAGCTTCAAAGTCAACTCCTCAAGCCACTGCTCCACGATTGATGACTGATCATGAGCTTCTTCTAAGTCTTCATCAGAAGGTCGATCGTAATCACAAGTGGGTCAAGCGTCAATTTGGCTCAATTCTTCAGAATATGACTGTCACGCAAAACACCGTGAAGAAGAATCATTACTATACGCATGAAATCTTCGATCGCACTTGGGCTATTCTGTCTCATCTTTACAGTGATGAAGATCTCGAGCAGATGGGATTTCAACAGGACTTTGACTGGTCTCAGCCACCTTCGAAGAAATTCAAGAAGGTTAAAGTTCCTTAGCTGGTCACAAGTTCATATTCTTCATCGCGCGAGACGGATGAAGCTGAAGATTTGAACGACTCTGCGGCAGGCCCTACCTCAACGGACGACCCCAACAACGCTGGCGCTCCTCCATCGACATCATGATGATATTCTTCAGGGGCGTTAGTCCTCATTTTTCGTCCCTTTTGGTCATTCGATGACAAAGGGGGAGAAATTTGAGTTAGTCTTCAAGCGGGTCTTATATATGGGCTGTTTTTCCGTTAAGTTACAACTCTTGCTCTTCTGAGGTGTTTGCTCTGATGAGTTGTAAACTTAAGTCCTATGGTGGTCTGATACTTTTGAACTGCTTTCTGCATGCTTATTTCCTCAAGTACCTTAATGCACGCATGCTGAATTTCGTTAAACATCATATTTCATCATGCATTTCAAATTCTTCATATCATATGTTAAATGTGTGTATGAATTACAAGATATAGGGGGAGATCTCCATGATATTACTCTACAATGTGCATTTGCAATCCAAAGCAAAATCCTCAATATGCACATCTTCAGGGGGAGTTCCTCTATATCTTGCAATCAAATTCCTCAATATCAGTATTTACACTTCATATGTTTTATCCCCATTGAAAACTTAACCTATTTGTCATCAATCACCAAAAAGGGGGAGATTGTAAGTGCATCTAGTGCCCCTTAGTGATTTTCGTGTATTGAAGACTTATAGGTTAAGGGACTAATGTGTTTATGAGTGTACACATGTCTATAAGTCTATGAGGAGTTTGATATTTACGAAGAAAGTCGACCCCTAACAATGAATGTCTTCACTTGAAGACTTTGAAAATGAGGAAATTGGTGTGACCTTGAAGACTTTGATATTGATGCGAGGATTATGAAGCGTGAAGACTTGTTTTTGTAGTTTCATTTTCTCTTTCTTAAGTCATAGGAAACACCGTACTGTTAAAGGGGGTCGAGGTAAAACTAAGGAAAAGTTTCCAAGTGATGCTCATCTCAAATCCTACACCTACCCAATCCTTTCGAGTGAAGCCATTGGAAATCTCATACAGTTCAGTCAATTTCTTCAGTGACAGAGACGAAGATCTTCTGTTCTCTGAGGAATTTGTTCTGACTGAGGAGTTAGGAATTCTACAGTGCGGATTGCCTACAAGTGAGGAACATGATAGCCCTGAGGAATTTGAGAGCTCAAATTTCCGACCGTTGCTGTGCTATGCGCCAGCTGTCCAAAATATCCAATCCACCTAACGGTCATATCATTGAAGGGCATTTATGTCTTATCATGTCGGGCTGCTCCCCGGCTATAAATAGCCACCCCCTACAACCACTAGCTGGTTGGCTGCTCCGAGAGGAACTAACACTTGTCATTTAGAGCATCCCATCCTCCGAGGACTTTGAGAGAAAATCATCAATGAGGAAAAACCCAAACCCAACACCTAAAACCCAAAGTGATTGAGCATCACTGAAGAGATTGTTCCTATGTGGAACCAACGCTTGTTACCTTTGAGGACTGTGCATCCTCCAGACGGTTAGGCGTCATGGTCTAGAGCATCCAAGAGGAATTGTGGATCGCCGAGTGACCAAGTCTGTGAAGGTTTGGAAGTCACCTGTGAAGACTTACCACGAGTGATTGGGCGAGGTCTGTGTGACCTTAGCTCAAGGAGAATACGGTGAGGACTGTGTGTCCTCAGGTTTAAATACCTAGCCGCTCCAACCAGACGTACAACTGTCACAGCAGTTGGAACTGGTCTACCAAATCATTGTCTTCACCGAGCTACTGGTTCTATTTCCTCAACCCTTTCATTTCCTCATTCATGTGTTGATGAAATTGATCGTTACTGTTTGAAGACTTTGACTGAAGACTTTCTCAATTTCCTCAATCCTAATTCTTCAGTCATCTAGTCTTTTGCCTGCTTATCCTGTTTACACGCTACCTGTGCTCTGTGCTTGTTTCATATCATCATGATGAATGTGTTACTGCCATGTTATGCTTGCACCTGAGTACTTATTCCGCTGCTTGTAGTTCGTCACTTAGCAAATTCCTCAAGTAGTATTTCCTCAGTGACGAATTTTTAAAAATCGCCTATTCACCCCCCCTCTAGTCGATATAATGCACTTTCAGTAACGATCATTGATCCAGACCCGATATGCATCTTGATATTGTTCCTGGGTGTTTGTAGGGCGGTTTTTTTGTTTTCTACTACGTTTCATGACAATGGCGAGCGGTTCTATGAGTAGATGCATGTTTCGATCTAGATCACATGTGATTGTGAGGTTGATGTTCTTACTATGCTTCCCTCGAGTGTTGCTTCGGTTCAGTTCATTGACGACATGATGTTGCTTTTCACAAGGTTCTGACAATCGTTCGGCTCTGGCTGTCGACGATCTGCTAATAGTTCCTTGGGCTTCAGCATAGTCAAGATAATGATCCGTCGCGTACACAAGAGGGCGATGAATATGGATGATCTTCTAGGGGGTCACACGTATTAGACGAAGTTTAGTGTGGGGGAACAAGATTTTTAATTAAGTCTCTTCTTTCACACACCCCGAAAGTTAATCTAGCAACAAGGATTATCACTTTATTGTGTGCACGTAGGTAGCTAGGTTTATCCGAAAACCCTAGAAGCCACGTAATTAAAATTTGCGAAGCCGATTAGAGGACGTCTAACTTGGTTTTGCAAGGTTTGCATATGATGTGGTATGGCCTTTGTCATGATAATGAGTTTATGTATGAGATGGTTATATGTTGTAATGTTAAGTGGCCTGCGCGTCATGGCATGATGGCTGGAGCCACGAGATTGCCACCTTAATGTAAATATCGTAGAGATAGGTTACAGGTGACGGTGGCAAGATGTACACGGAGGACCCTGACGAGGAGAAGGTGTGCCAGGCGCGGGACGAGGAGCTATAATTACGTGCCACGGCGGAATTTTAGATTTTGGTGCGACGACAACGTTTTTTGAAACGGCCACCACGACAATGTTTATTGAGATTGTCGCCACGGCAACATTTTTGAAACGGTTGCCACGACAATGAAATATTGGCCTTCACATCACTTCAACTAGAGATTGAAGACGATCATGGAGAACTCCCAGCGCCCTGGGTTATACCATATCATGCTATTATGAGTTGCCTGAGATGTTTATCCCTTTGTTGTTTGCACCCTTTGATTATGCTGTAGTCAATTATTAGGGTGATCTCTTGTAGTAAATATCAAGTTAAAAGGTGCTCTTCCCAGTGTTGCAACCGTCTATAACACGTAGCGTTTCAGAGTGCGTCATGTCCACATGAGTACAAATGGGACATGAGGTGTAAGACGGGGATGGTCAAACCATGTATGTTGATAGCACTCGGTTGTCTTGAAGTTCTAGCAGAATCGTTCTGAGCTCGGAGCACGAAGCATCAAAAGATGAACACGAGTCATATGGAGATATGGTTGGCAAAAGTTTGCCCACCAGTCAAAATTCTCGTCATCAGTGATGTCCACATCAATGGCTGAGAGCTAGACTTGGATCTTGAATCACTCACTATAATTATGATAGATATTAATTTGAGTGGGAGTGCACTTTAAATTAAAATTTATTTTAATAGCTAGTGCAATATTAATTATGAATTGTGTCTAAAATTATTTGTGTGTTTATCATTGTAGATTAAATGGCTCACAATATGTTCAACTTAGCCCCTATGCTTGAGAAAGAAAAGTTGGCTGCAAATGGTGGAAACTATGCGGATTGGATCCGAAACCTGAGATTTGTTCTCAGGAGGGCTAAGAAGGAGTACGTGCTGGATCAGCCCCTAGGTGATGCTCCCACAAAGGATGCACCACCAGAGGAAGTTGCTGCTTATGCTCCTCGTAGTGATGACTATCAGGCAGTCGAGTGTCTTATGTTAACTTGCATGGATTCTAAACTACAGAAGCATTTTGAATGATCTACCACTCAATTTATAATTGGGTCACTGAAAGTTCTGTACAAGAAATAGGCAAGGACCGAACGGTTTGAATTAACCAAGGCCCTGATTGAGTGCAAGATGAAACAGGGTTCCTCAATGAGTGAGCATATAGTGAAGCTTGCTGACTATGTTGATAGACTTACTTCACTAGAATTTGGAATTCCACCAACACTCGATACAAATATTGTGCTTGTTTCACTCCCCTCATCTTACCATGGTTTTATCATGAATTACAACATGAACAGGATGGAGAAAAGTGCAAACGAGTTGTTTGCTATGCTCAAAACTACGGAAGTTGGGATGCAGAAGAACAAAGAAGTGTTGATTGTCAACAAGACTACCAATTTCAAGAAGAAGGGCAAGTCCAAGAAGAAATCTACCGGTGCCGGTAAGACCATCTCTCAGAAGAAGAACAAGGGCGGAGCCACTATGGAGACTGAATGTTTCTACTACAAACAGAAGGGTCACTGGCTTCAAGAAGTACTTGGCGGATAAGAAGAATGGTTCTTCGGGTAAAGGTATAAAAGTTATACAAAGTTAATGCTATTTTACTTGTTTTTGTATGTCACAAATATTTGATGCTGATCAATTACTCTTGTTTGCAATCCGATGCAGGGACTATAGGAAGCTCACAAGTTGATAAGAAATAAATACGTGATGCTAGTCAAAGATGGTGATAGGATCGCTACTCGAGACTGATGGAGTCTATCTTCAAGATTTATCTTAGGAGTGAATAATAGTTATTACGTTCCAGGAGTTGTGTAAGACATTATGTTATATGACGAATATTCTTATAAAGTTTTGAACAATAGTTGTTGAAGTGGTTATAAGAATATGTTTGGATTTACCTCAGATTTTGATGGTTTATTCATAAATCTTGATTTGAAAAATTTATAACATTAATGCTAAACGTCTTGGGAAGACTGGTGAGCTCCACTTAAATGTGGCACTGCTTGGTTATATCAGGAAATAATCTTCATATATATGAAGTATTGAATTATCTTGATTGAGAAATCAAATAAAAGAATACATAGTGATGTATAAGGTCCGATGAATAACACAGGAGCGGTGAATAATTATACTTCATTAAATATTAGGAAAACATGATTTACTTAACATAAAATCTGAAATATTTGAATAGTTCAAAGGAATTTCATAATATATTATTTGAAGAGTTCAGATATTTTATAGTGAAGGTAATGATCATTATGACAAAAGATACAGTGATTCTTCAATATTGAAGAAAATTATCCGAGTCATAAGTTTAGCAAAACACTCGAATAATTGTGGAATTATTTTACCGATATGCTTTTATAAAATTTGGGGTATAATTGAAACAACAAGATATACACTAAATAGAGCACCACATATTTGTCTGGCTAATAGAAACCATATGAGTTATGGAGTTTATAAACCAGATACATGCTGCATTGTAGGATATCTCAAAAACATGATTTGGATTCCTTCCATTGAAATGTTCAAAAGAAAGTGTTTGTCACGGATGAACACTTTTTCAAGAAAAGGTTTTCTTGTCAAAGAAATAAGTGGGAGGACATAACAGCTTGGAAAGGATTATTGAATCTCTAACGGTAATAAGCAGGATTAACAAACCGGAAGTTGTTCCGATAGATTGTCTGCAAAATAAACCGTAAGTTACTACATTGGATGTAGAAACTCTAAAGCTTGTAATAGGATTATGCAAATCAGGAATATCGTTTAAATTTTCTGAAATTTCATGATGAGATATTCATCTTGGAAGAAGATGAACTAGCACACTACATGGAAGAGATGACATCGCCCAGCTCAAAGGAATGGCTGCACACCGGAATGAAAATTCATATACAATTAAATTTAGAACTTAGTTGTTAATTTTCATACATAATAAACAAGTTTAGAACTTGGTTGATACTTCAAAGAGTATGAAGTAAATAGAATGGATATCAAAACAAGTTTCCTAAATAGGAAAGGATGTATGAATGATACAACCGGAAAAGTTTTAAAATCCTCAGGACACTGGATAAATGTGTAAACTTCAAAAGAGTTTTTGAAGATTATAACAAGTGAGCTGACATTGAGATTTTGATCTTGTCAAAATGATAAAATTACTTTGTGTATATATAAAACTCAATGGGAGCTATATAGTATTTCTGATCTCATATGTATATGACATATTATGGAATGGAAATAATATAAAACTTTAGAGCACAAACAAAATGGTTTTGAAACATGTTTTCTGTCAAATTGTAAGGCAAAGTATTGGGCATAAAAGAATGTATAAAGATAGATCAAATTTTTTGACTGAGCTAAAATAAGTTTATATATTTTGACAAGGTTTAAATAGATAAAATATTTTCTCTCAATGTCATATAACTCGATGCTTATGAGAATCAATTGATAAGCATGGGTAGATGAATGAATTCATCTTGATAGTTATGATATATAAAAGGGCCAAAGAGTTTTAACTAAGTGTTAGTACAGATATCAAGGATCTCAAAAAATAAATGTATTATTTTGAGAATATGAAGTTAAAGTTCATTATTGAAAATATATGAATATCAACTTCATAATTAATAATTGGGCTATGATAATTACTTGAAATTATTTATGAACCAATATTGTTGACTCTATAACGATAGAGATATGTGTTTTGAAAACATTAGATGTTTCAATATTGTCTGAATCAAGAAATGTCTTGATATAATTGGATGTTACAAAACTTGTAAGAAACCCATAAACATTATATTGTGAATATGGCTAATCAAGAAGAGTCTTGATATAAATGGGTGGATCCAAAGTATGATGTGAATATAATCAAGAAGAGTCTTGATATAGTTGGTGTGATTCTAAGTGCAATGAGTCCAATAATATTTTATTTTGAATAAAATGTTATAGCTCAAAGAAAGACGGATTGAGGTCCTTAAAATCAGAAAAGACTAACACAAATATTACAGTGTTTTGAATATGTCAAAACTCATGACAAAGGCTCTACCACAAGCAAAGCATGAACAACACCAGATAAGCAATAGGTGTTTGAAGACTATGCAGCTAGATTATTGAATCTATTGCAAGTGGCAGACTATTGGAAATATGCCCTAGAGGCAATAATATTGTATTATTATATTTCCATTATTCATAATTAAGAGTTTATATTTTATGCTATAACTGCTATGATCCTGGAATATGCGATTCAGTGGAAAACTCATATGAATGTGTCAAATGATAAATGGTTAAACAATAGGTTCCCGGTCTCGCCTCTAAGACTGGCTCAAGTGTTGTTGATGATCACGTTTTCCCGATCTTAGGACATCGTTAAGTGTAACGATAGTCCTAAAACAACATTGAAGGTATGACGTTAGAAGAACGATCGTATTGAATCGACCCAATACTTGTCTATTATACTTTGTGATTATATAGTCTGAAATCATCAGTTATAACACGAAGTGTTAGCATGTGTTTTAGTTCCTTAGACCATGAGAGTGTCTCAGTCACTTCCTACTGGACGGTGGGCTTTGGGGTTGCTCAAACGTCATATGTAACAAGGTGATCATAACGACAACTTTCTGGTTCACCGAAAAGTTTGACAAGTGACCGGATAGCTCGAGAGTGGGATTTGCTACTTCGACGATGGAGAGATATTCCTAGGGCCCTCTCGGTGTGACGGCATTGATGGCCCACAAGTATAGGGGATCAATCATAGTCCTTTCGATAAGTAAGAGTGTTGAACCCAACGAGGAGCAGAAGGAAATGACAAGCTGTTTTCAGCAAGGTATTTTCTGCAAGCACTGAAATTGTCGGTAACAGATATTTTGATAGCAAGGTAATTTGTAACGAGCAATAAGCAGTAACGGTAACAAATGTGCAGCAAGGTAGCTCAATCCATTTTGTAGCAAAGGACAGGCCGGAATGGTCTCTTATAATAAGCAAAGCATTCTTGAGGACACACGAAAATTTCATCTAGTCACTTTCATCATGTTTGTTTGATTCGCATTTGTTACTTTGATAATTTGATATGTGGGTGGACCGGTACTTGGGTGCTGTTCTTACTTGAACAAGCTTGCCACTTATGATTAACCCCTGTCACAAGCATCCGCAACTACGAAAGAATATTTAAGATAAATCTAACCATAGCATTAAACATATGGATCCAAATCAGCTCCTCACGGAATAGCATAAACAAGGGTTTAAGCTTCTGTCACTCTAGCAACCCATCATCTAATTAATACTCCACAATGCATTCCCTTAGGCCCAAAGATGGTGAAGTTTCATGCAGTCGACGTTCACATAACACCACTAAGGGAAACAACAACATACATATCATCAAAATATCAAACAAATACCAAATTCACATGATTACTTATGACAAGACTTCTCCCATGTCCTCACGAACAAAAGTAACTACTCACAAATCATGTTCATGTTCAAGATCAGAGGGGTATGAAATAGATTCAAGGATCTTAACATTTAATCTTCCACCAAATAAACCAACTAGCATCAACTACAATATGTAATCAACACTACTAGCAACCCACAGGTACCAGTCTAAGGTTTTGATACAAAGATTGAATAGAAGAGATAAACTAGGGTTTGAGATGAGATTGTGCTGGTGAATATGTTGATGAAGATTGGTCCTCCCACGATGAGAGGGTTGTTGGTGACGACGATGGCTTCGATTTCCCCCTCCCGGAGGGAAGTATCCCTGGCGGAATCTCTCCCCGGAGAGCAAAAGTGTTCTTGCCCAGGTTCTGCCTCGAGACGGCGGCGCTTCGTCCCGAAACCTTCATTCAGATTTTTTCTAGGTCAAATGACACCATATAGGAGAAGATGGGCCCTGGAGGCCTGCCAGGGGCGCCACAAGCTCGGGGCGCACGCCTAGGGGGTAGGGCGCGCCCCCTAGGCTTGTGGCTGCCCGATGGGTCCCCCTCTGGTATTTCTTTCGCCAATAATTTTAATATATTCCAAAATAATTCTCCGTCAATTTTCAGCTCATTTGGAGTTGTTCAGAAATAGTGCCTCCGATATAGCCCTTTCCGGTCCAGAATTCCAGTTGCAGGCGATCTCTCTTCATGTGAAACTTGCAAAATAAGAGAGAAAAGGCATAAGAATTGTATTATAAAGTGGAATAATAGTCCATAATGCAATAAATATCAACATAAAAACATGATGCAAAATGGACGTATCATGCATCCATCCTCGTCTGGCCAGACACAGGTGACTACGTCACAGGGATGCCGGAACACGTTAACAAGAAAGAAGAACAAAACCGTTAACGGGAGCAACGGTATAGTGAGCATGGTGATGACTCAGGAGGATACTAATGCACACCGGGTTTTGTAAAGTATCGTGAAGCAAAGGGAACATCACATGATAACCAAAAGGTTCATTTGAATATCATTCGTGTAGTCATAGGGACAGATATGGATGTCCACGGTTCCGCTATCGGTCATTGAACGAAGAGGTTTCATTCATGTCTATGATTTACCGAACCTATGGGGTCACAAGCTTAAGGCAATCACGATCTGCTGAGTGTTAGTAGGATGAGAGTATCGAGGATTTATTTCTGAAATTGTTTCATTAATATCAGAATAGTTCTGAGAGGATCTGAAAGCGTTTTGGGGTCATCGAAAGAGTTTCAGATGTTTCCAGAAATGTTCTGGTGCGAGGACACTTTGGCTGGGAAAAGGGATAAGGCCCATGAGGTCTGAGGTTAGTGCAAAAATGAGTTTCGCAAAAGTACAGGGGCCAGACGCCAGGGTCCTTGGCGTCTGGTCCTGGGCCAGACGCCATGGTCCTTGGCGTTTGGTCCTAGGCCAGACGCCGAGGTCTGTGGCATTTCCGGAAAGGCCAGGAACCTTGGCATTTCATGCTGGAATCTGAGGAGGACTCTTCCTTCTATTCCAAACCGACTTTGGGGAGGCTCCCTCTCCAAGTTACGGCCTCAGTGCACAACATATAAATAGAGGGGTAGGGCTAGCACCTAGAACATAAGTTCTGGAGCCTCCTCTAGTTCATCTAGCCTTAGTTCTTATTGGTGCTAGTTGACTAATTAGAGTTGGGTCTACTTCCTCTAATCCTCATAATTAGAATCCCAGCGTGGTTCTAATCTCCTCCCTCTAATTCTCCGGCGACGATTAGCTTTGGACGGCGAAGAGCTGCCGAATCATGAAGACCGTACGCTTGCAACCAAGTAAAGAGGCAGTGCTTTCGGTCTTTCGTTCAAGGGAGGTTCGCGGGATCGACGTTCGAGGGACTCCAAGAATGATCTACACCGACTCGTCTACTTCCGCCGCACTCCGAAGTTGGTAACGATCATTGATCCAAACCTAATATGCATCTTCATATTGTTCCTGGGTGTTCGTAGGGCGATTTTTTTGTTTTCTACTATGTTTCCCGACAGCACGCACGTGTCAACCACATGCCTATGCGGGCCCCTTCTACATGGCGCATCGACAGGGAGGGCGCGGCCAGGGGCAGAGTACGTCCGGCGATGGGGAGGGTAGGGGATGATGAGGCGGACGGCGGCCAAAGGCTGAGATATGGTTAAGTGTTTAAGGGTACGGGGTTATATACACACTTGGAGTCATCACCGACCGGCCTCCAACCCTGGAACGTATGTTCACTTGGTCTAACACTTGATCGTATGTTCACTTTGTCTAACAAACGTACCTCTCCAACCCTGGAACGTATTTGATAGGGCCTTCATAAACCTAGCCTGGGATGAGCTATTTCCAAACACCCACCTCACCTCTCTCACTCGTTTTGCCTCTGATCATGTACCCTTACTAGTGTCAGTCTCAACGTCTGTCCCCTCTTCCCACCTTTTTGGTTTTGAACGCTTTTGGACCTCTTTCCCGGAATGCAATGAGCTTGTCCACAACACCTGGCAGGCCGTCGGCCCGCCCCTTAACCCTGACACCTCACTTGCAGCCAAAATTAAAAAATCGCGACCAGCTCTCAAAGCTTGGGCCAAGAAAATTAAGCCCATTTACCAACTAGAAGCCAGTGCAAAATTGCCATCCATGCCCTAGACTTAAACAAAGAATTTTCGCCGCTCTCGCCTCCTGAGCTCAAGCTTAGGCTACTACTTGCCACCACACTTCAGCGCACTATTCGACAAAAGATTGCTTTCTGGAAACAACTTGGAAAAGTTCGAGGCACCGTCGATGGCGACAAAAACACCAGATTCTTCCATGCCTCTGCCATGCAACAATCTCGTGCTAACAAAATCCCTATGATCTTGAACAACGGTGTGGAAGTGTTTCTCCACAAACAAAAAGAAGTAATCCTAAAAAACTTTTTCCAGAACCTAATTGGTCTTACCAAAAATCCTACTTGGAATTTTGATATCCCCTCTCTCTACCCAGACACTGTGTCGCAACTAAGAGAGCTTCAGCTACCCTTATCTCACAGTGAAATTCATGACGTTTTTTTCCTTATGAACCCCAACGCCAGCCCGGGTCCTGATGGTTTTGGTCCTAGTTTCTTCCGTAGGTACTGGCACTCTATCAAGCACATCATCCTGCCTTTCTTTCAAGCCTTCCATGCACAAACTGTTTCCCTCGAGAGATTTAACAGGGCCTTTGTGGCTCTCCTCCCAAAATCACTTGCACCAACATCTCCAGACGCTTTTCGTCCAATCTCCCTGCAAAATTGTACCCAAAAGCCGTCGCAAAACTTCTCACCAACAGGCTTAAACCCCTAATCCCCTTGCTTATTCACAATGAGCAAACTGGCTTCCTCCAGGGTCGAAATATCACAAAAAACTTTGTGTACGCAGCCGACGTCCTTAGCACCTGCCACATCAGGAAGGCACCCAGAATGGTATTCAAACTGGATTTCAAAAAAGCTTTTGATTCAGTCTGTTGGTCATCCTTGTTCAAGATCCTACAAACGCGTGGGTTTCCTCCAGTTTTCTGTGATTTGGTTCAGAACATCCTACTTACTGGGAAAACGGCTGTGCTCTTAAACGGTACGCCGGGCCCTTGGATCCAATGTAAAAACGGGCTACGACAAGGCGATCCCATGTCGCCTTACCTCTTCATTCTCGTCGCAGATGTGCTCCAACGTCTGATCTCTCGCTTGTTCCAGGCAAACTCTTTCTGCCACCCGATAAACAAATATGCTCCACCGGTTACCTTGCAACACGCAGACGACACTCTCATCATCGCTCATGCGGATGTCAACGCTGCTTCCGTCCTTAAACGCACTTTGGATGATTTTGCTTTGGCCACGGGCCTAGTGATCAACTTTCAAAAAATTGCGCTGCTCATCATTGCCACGAGCACGTCCTTGGAGTTAGATATTGCTTCTGTCATGCTATGAAAACGGGACGAATTCCCGCTAGTCTATTTAGGACTTCCACTATCTCCTACTAAGCTACCTCTATCAGCCTTTGATCCTATCATATACAACATTAAAAAATTCCTGTTTGGCTGGGCTGGAAGACTTCTGTCGCGCGGGGCACGTCTAACTCTGCTTTCCTTCGTCCTAGACTCTCTAGTGGTTTATTTTATGTCAGTTTTTCACCTTCCAAAATCATTGATCGCTAAACTTGACGCTCTTCGTAGAGCCTTCTTCTGGTCCAACGAGGAAACTTGTACTGGCGCTAGCTGTCTCATTGCTTGGAAAAATGTTTGTAAACCTAAAGTTCATGGTGGTCTAGGCATTAAAAATCTCGAGATTCATAACCGCTGCTTGCTCTTGAAATTTTCCTTCAAATTGCTACAAAGCCCAGATCTTCCATGGGTACACTAGTACAAACAAAGGTTCTCCCACAACATCTTGGCAATCACTTCATGACCTTCCTTCCTTTGGAAAGTGGTCAACCAAAACATCTACACTCTTATTAACCATTCCTTTGTTATCACCTACAATGGACTGGCCACGTTTTTTTGGCTTGATAAATGGCTACTAAACTTGCCACTAAAGTTAGCTTTCCCCCATCTGTTCTCCCATTCCATAAATGACAAGGTATCAATGGCAACTGTTTTTCAAACCAGCTTATTATCTAACCTAAGGGATCACCTTACTAATGACGCGTCTCGAGAATTGGACTGTGTGTTGTTGTTACTGCAGGATTTTCGCCCCTCAGACAAGCCGGATGAGCGAGCTCTAACACATGGGTTGCCCCTTTCGGCCAGGAATGCTTACACTACTATCTTCGCCGACGACTACTTCGACCTGCACTATGAATTCATTTGGTCCTCTTCTGTGCCCATCAAGGTCAAGATTTTTGCCTGGCTTTTGTTTCGAGACAGGCTCAACACCAAACCAAACTTGACGCACAAGCATATTACCCTGTCTGCTGCATGCCCACGATGCCAGGACCCGTGTGAGGATGCGGCACACCTCTCCTTCTTCTGCTCCTATGCTATTCAAGTCTGGCAGCTCATTGGCCTCACTCCCCAAAACTCTCTGATGGATATCCAAGAAGCTGTATCTCCTGCAGGGCTAAACCCCAATATCTGGCCCTCTGTAGCCCTGACTATCTTGTGGAAAATTTGGGACTCAAGGAATGCAGTTGTTTTCAAGTATGAAGATCTCCCTGCTAGGATCACGTTGAGGAACATTGTTGCTGATTTCTCCCTCTGGGTATTTCGCTTTAAAGATCTTGAACTTAGAGACTATGCTAGGCATTGGCTAAGTTTTCTGTCAGCTAGCATTCCCTCTGTGTGACTCTCTGTTGTAATCTTTCCAATGTACCTTGTTTGAGTGGTAATATATTCAGGTGGGGAAGCTCTCCCCCCAGTGACCATTAAAAAAAAAAACCGACCGGCCTCCAGAACTAGCTGACCGGTGATGATATCATAACACAGACCGACTGCAAGCTTAACCCGTCAGTGCTCCTCTGCCATAGAATTTTGTTTCTTCATTTTCAGTGCCAATCACATTTTGACATTACTAATATGCCGGAGAAAAATGTCAGCTGACCGGTGTCATGGGAAATGCACACTGAGAGCCGATCCGCCGTGGGAATCGTAGCCGGTTAATGCAAATTGAGTTCCTATCGTCATTAAGGGGAAATACATTTCCATTTAAAAAAGGAAAATACATTTAATTTTTTTGAGGGGGAAAATACATTTAATTGGGAGGCCATAAATATACGAGTAATTGTAGAGAATTATGAGAATGACTGTATTGCTAGAAATAACATCGCCTGCATGTTTTCTTCCATTCTTAGCCAATCGGCCCAATCCCACATCCCGCTCCGGAACTATAAAACCTCCACCGTAGAGTACTGCAAGCAAGCAGCCAAACCACACAACAAGATCAGTACGTCTCTCATGATCTCATCTGCTGGTCCAGCTGCAGAAATGGAGTCCTCTGGTTCCTCCGTGTCCACCTTCCCCGCCGACAACGACAAGTCTCTGCCGCTGGCCACCCGTGCCGAGGATGACAAGGTTGGATACACGAGCCAAACGTCATCTCGCACGGCGTCATCGACTTCCAGCAACGAGGTGCAGAAGGCCACGTTCAAGTGCGAGTACTGCCGGCGCACGTTCACGACTGTGCAGGGGCGGTCCGGGCACCAGACGGTGCACAGGCACCTGTGGGCGCCGCCCGGCTCCATCAACAAGAAGGCACGCATAGACCGTCCTCCCGCGTTGTCGTCGGCGCGCATCTGGGCTTCGTCGTCCGATACCACCGCCTTGGGCAGAGCTTACCTCCATGAGAACCTCTTTGCCGCCCACTACTACCCCTCGGTCAGCTTTGTGCCTCCTTCGCTGCAGTGGCAATGGCAGACTGGTACCGGGCTTGCTCCGGTTCAACCGTCATATGCTGTGTCGGCGCGTGTGACCCGCGGCTACCGTGGGACTCGAGATGGAGGTCACCGTGGAGACCAGCAAGACGTGCGTGCGGTGGATCAGGAAGAGAGTGCCGACGGGATTGATCTGACCCTGAGGCTCTAGAATTAGGGGTTGCGTTCTGAAGTGAATCAGGAAATGTTTTAAAGTTATTTCGTTAAGTTCGATTGTTCGAATCCTCTACTTTCTTCGTTTTATTATAAAAGCTAGACTTGATCATATTTCCCTGTGATTTATGGATGCATATCTAAGACAAATTGAAATTGGTCCATCTGCCGTGTGACTTGTCTGTCTTCAAAGTGTAATACAAGTACTGTATTCAGCAAGGTGGTTATCTGGATGGGATTTCTTCTAAATTTTCGTTGTGTACTTATCGAATAGGGGAGTTTTACAAAGAAGTAGTTATAAAATGTGTGATCTTATCATTTTATATAAAACATTTTCCCAGGACCTTTGTTGTGTTTTGCTTCGTGACATCGCCTTCACAAAATTTCATGATTTCCAAAGCACATCAGGATGGTGATCAGATCTACCCGCCAAAAAAAGAGGGATGGAGATTGGATCTAACTATTCCCCTCTTTATATATACGGGTAATGTATGAGGAGAGTGGATTTTTTTTGCTCGGGCTCCATGGAGCCTGAAATTTTCAAATATCAACTTCCTAAGTTTCAAAGAAAATATGAAAATAAATACACAAGTACTTATAGGTGCATACTAGATTGTATGAAATTTCATCATGAAATACGTGGGTAAGCTATACAAAATACAAAATCATATACTTTTCTAGTAGTACATGTGCTAGAAATACTTGATTTTGTCATTTTTGTGTAGCTCACGTAAAAAATATTTGGATATTTTTAGAGTGAATTTTCAGATTTTTTTAAATCTAAAAATTTGAGTTTTGAATTTTTCAAATTAAGGGCTCCATGGAGCTCGAGCTCCATTAGCAATTTCCGTAATATCTGAAACGGAGGCAAACATTTTGCCTCATCGATTAATTAAGAAGATAAGTCTCCTCACCACTATAAAACCACTCAGCAAATCATCATCAAGACAACAGACAAACAATTCTATTGTTTTTTTGGGAGATTGTATTTAATGAGCTTAAGGTGAATGCTAATTTGTGTCGCGAGAGATCACAATATTTGGCCTTGTTGCGCTAGCTAAAAACATGAGTGAATCGATAATTTGAGAGTATCTTAGTCGATCTCTCGTTTCTTCCATGTTCTTTTGAAGTGTCACACTAGGATCATAAGGTGTTGGAGAAGTCTTGCTATCTATAAAACCAAACCGACTCCAGACCTTCTCAACATAGTGAGATTGAGTTAAAGTAATCCCACTCTCATCCTTAATTAGCTTGATGTTTAGAATTACATCAGCTTCTCCAGATCTTTCATATCAAAAAAGAAAAAGAAATATTGTCTAGGTGGAAGTAGACTCTAAAACATAGAATCACAATTTCAATAGTCTATACAATATAGTTCAAATAATTTTTGGAATAAAAAAATAGCTCGTGGAGAACAAATATTATTACGAATGAGAAAGAAAATTTTCATGGATTCAAATTGAATTTATCACATCATTAAGCGAAAATTATATAATCAGGACAGCAATTATGGGATCAATTGGATGGAGAATTTTATCTTAAGTCCCGATTAATTCAGAAAACTATAAATTTAGTATAGTGAAAAAAATGCAACTTGCACTTTTTCATCCACTTGCACTTTTCTAGGAAAGTGCAAGTGCTCAGGGGAATAAGTTACACTTTTCTGAATCTATAGATATCTAAGAAAATCTCAAGCGTTTGAGACTTAGCAAAACCTTTAAAAAAATACATTCACTCCTACATAAAGACTACGTACCCAACATTTACTGAATATGGTGTCATCCTACCACGACATCCAAAAATATGGTGTGATCCTATCACCGCAAGTTCACCATCACCATGCGGGGTTACTATATACCACCTCATGAGAATATACATGACATTATCAATTTTGATGACCTAGGTACCACAAAATGTACATCATCATCGTCATTATCGTCGTCGTCTTCTGTCATCATCATGCACGCTGTCACCACCACCACCACGACCCAAAACAGCACTACTGGTAGTGCTTACCTAGCCAAACTCCCAAGCTAGAGCACCCCATGGTCTTCCCCTATGCGAACGAGCCCAAGACCATGTGCCCCTGCTGTCCAGAAGGTGGCTAAGAGCCACCATCAGAGCCTCCTGGCTAAAGCAACCTTGATCCATGCCGGCGCTATATAGGGAAGGGTGGAAATCAACAGGCTTGCTCTCCCTAATGACAGTTGCCACCTCCTTGATGGCCTTAGTCATGCTGCTAAAGACGTTCATCTCCTCGTCCATCAAGCAACCCCTCTTCCTCTTCCTATGAATCACATGAACATGATTAACTAGTAGCCTTCTCTGGAGCATCAAGGAGGACAATCTCTGATTTCTGGGTGTCTGGATACTCATGCGTAGGCGAACCGCGAGGCTCACTAAAACCCATGGTATGCTTGCCGCTAGCCAGCCCATATGAGAATATCTCCTGCATCTACAAGTAGTTCTAGATTGGAGTGTTGAGAAACTCAACATCCTAGGGCTGGTCCTAGGAAATAAACACAACATGGTTAGTTGTGATTTGCATGTTAGGAAGCTTAAAAAGTTGTATGTGAGCTAACCGCGATGTGGCCTTAGTAGTGCTCTAACTCCAATAGGATCATGGAGGTGTCCCGATTCCATTGTGCACCCCTAAGGTCTCTGAGCCTGGACACTTGGACCCACTAACTCGAAGACCTTGTTTGCAACAGAGTTCAAGTGCACCTCCTTGAAGTCCTTGTCTGTCCTCACCCCACTGGATATGAGCTCAGACATCTTCTTAAGCGTGAAGTTGGACATGAACGACTGCCATTTCATCGAGTTCCCCTTGTCAAACAACTTTGTCTTATCGAGCCTTGATGGTTGCCTTACGTGCAGCAGCAACAACAACATTAGGTAGTGCTAGCAAAAATGTTGGATGCCTAGAAGGCCCCTCAAATACATATGCATCCGGAGGCATGTGCTCGTCGGTCAGAGGCTGGGAGTCCTCAATATAGGACATCAAGAAGTTATGGGACAAGACAATGGCCTGACCAAAGTCTTGGGTGATCATGTCCTACAAGCGCTAGCATCAGGACTAGTTGAACACACCTTCATAGTAAGAAAGACCACTACACATGAATTGTAAGCATAGTACACATGGATCATGTGTTGGGGAACGTTGCATAGAAAACAATTTTTTTCTACGCACACGCAAGATCTATCCATGGAGATGCATAGCTACGAGAAGGGGAGAGCATCTACATACCCTTGTAGATCGCTAAGCGGAAGCATTTATCAACGCGGTTGATGTAGTCGTACACCTTCACGATCCGTACCGATCAAGCACCGAACGTATGGCACCTCCGCGTTCAACGCGTGTTCAGCTCGATGACGTCCTCGCCTTGCCGATCCAGCAAGAGAGGCGAAGTAGTAGATGAGTTCCGGCAGCATGACGACGTGGTGACGGTGGTGGTGAAACTTTTCCGCAGGGCTTCGCCAAGCACAACGGATATGGACGGAGGAGGAACTAGAGGGAGAAGGGGCGCCGCACATGGCTTGGGAATCGTGGTGTGTGTTGCCCCCTCCCCTCCTCACATATATATAGGTGGAGGGGGGAGAGGAGGCTGCCTAGGGCGCCCCCAAGGGGGCCGGCGGCCAGCCCTAGGGCGCCCCTCCCCTTCCTTCCTAGACGCGTGGGTGGGGGGAGGCAGGAGGGGAGGCGCCCCCCCTTTCCTTTCCTTGCATGTGGAAGAGAAGGAAAGAGGGGGCTAGCCCTCTCCCTTCCTTCCCTAGGGCCGATGCCATGAGGTGGGGGCGCGCCAGCCCCATGTGGGCTGGTGTGCTCTCCCTCGTTGTCCCGTTTGGCCCAATATGCTCCCGTGGCCTCCCGGAATCCCTTCCGGTGATCCGATAAATACCCGGTGCATTCCGAAATCTTTCCGGAGACCAAATACTATCATCCTATATATCAATCTTTACCTATGGACCATTCCGGAGCTCCTCGTCATGTCCGTGATCTCATCCGGGACTCCAAAGAACATTCGTTCACCAACTCACATAACTCATATAATACTATATCATCAACGAACGTTAAGCGTGCGGACCCTACGGGTTCGAGAATGATGTAGACATGACCGAGACGCTTCTCCGGTCAATAACCAATAGCGGGACCTGGATGCTCATATTGGTCCCTACATATTCTACGAAGATCTATATCGGTCGAACCTTTATGACAATATACGTAGTTCCCTTTATCTGTCGGTATGTTACTTGTCCGAGATTCGATCGTCGATATCTCCATACCTAGTTCAATCTCGTTACTGGCAAGTCTCTTTACTTGTTCCGTAATACATCATCTTGCAACTAACTCTTTAGTCACTTTGCTTGCAAGCTTCTTGTGATGCTGTATTACCGAGAGGGCCCAGAGATACCTCTCCGTCATATGGAGTGACAAATCCCAATATTGATTCACGCCAACTCAACAGACACCTTCGGAGATACCTGTAGAGCAACTTTATGATCACCCAGTTACATTGTGACATTTGATAGCACACAAGATATTCCTCCGGTATTCGGGAGTTGCATGATCTCATGGTCGAAGGAATATGCATTTGACATTAAGAAAGCAGTAGCAATAAACTGAACAATCATATGCTAAGCTAACGTATGGGTCTTGTCCATCACATCATTCTCCTAATAATGTGATCCCGTTATCAAATGATAACTCATGTCTATGGTCAGGAAACCTTAACCATCTTTTGATCAACGAGCTAGTCTAGTAGAGGCTTACTAGGGACTTGGTATTTGCTTATGTATTCACACATGTATTTAAGTTTCCAATCAATACAATTATATCATGAATAATAAACCTTTATCATGATTAAGGAAATATAATAATAACCACTTTATTATTGCCTCTAGGGTATATTTCCAACAGTCTCCCACTTGCACTAGAGTCAATAATCTAGATTACATAGTAATGAATCTAACACCCATGGAGTCTTGGTGCTGATCATGTTTTGCCCGCGGAAGAGGTTTAGTCAACGGGTCTGCCACATTCAGATCCGTATGTATTTTGAAAATTTCTATGTTTTCATCCTTGACCTTTTCACGAATGGAGTTGAAGCGTCGCTTGATGTGTTTGGTTCTCTTGTGAAACCTGGATTCCTTCGCTAAGGCAATTGCTCCAGTGTTGTCACAAAAGATTGTCATTGGACCCGATTCACTAGATATTACACCCAGATCGGATATGAACTCCTTCATGCGCTGCTTCCGAAGCAGCTATGTACTCCGCTTCACACGTAGATCTTGCCACGACGCTCTGTGTGGAACTGCACCAACTGACAGCTCCACCATTCAATATAAATACGTATCCGGTTTGTGACTTAGAGTCATCCAGATCTGTGTTGAAGCTAGCATCGACATAACCCTTTACGACGAGCTCTTCGTCACCTCCATAAACGAGAAACATATCCTTGGTCCTTTTCAGGTACTTCAGGATATTCTTGACCGCTGTCCAGTGATCCACTCCTGGATTACTTTGGTACCTCCCTGCCAAACTTATGGCAAGGCACACATTAGGTCTGGTACAAAGCATGACATACATAATAGAACCTATGGCTGAGGCATAGGGAATGACTTTCATTCTCTCTCTATCTTCTGCCATGGTTGGGCTTTGAGTCTTACTCAACTTCACACCCTGCAATACAGGCAAGAACCCTTTCTTTGACTGATCCATTTTGAACTTCTTCAAAACTCTGTCAAGGTATGTGCTTTGTGAAAGTCCTATTAAGCATCTCAATCTATCCCTATAGATCTTGATGCCCAATATATAAGCAGCTTCACCGAGGTCTTTCATTAAAAAAATTCTTATTCAAGTATCATTTTATGCCATCCAGAAATTCTATATCATTTCCAATCAGCAATATGTCATCCACATATAATATCAGAAATGCTACAGAGCTCCCACTCACTTTATTGTAAATATAGGCTTCACCGTAAGTCTGTATAAAACCATATGCTTTGATCACCTCATCAAAGCATATATTCCAACTCCGAGATGCTTGCACCAGTCCATAGATGGATCGCTGGAGCTTGCACACTTTGTTAGCACCTTTAGGATTGACAAAACCTTCTGGTTGCATCATATACAACTCTTCTTTAAGAAATCTGTTAAGGAATGCAGTTTTGACGTCCATTTGCCAGATTTCATAATCATAAAATGCGGTAATTGCTAACATGATTCGGACAGACTTAAGCATCGCTACGGGTGAGAAAGTCTCATTGTAGTCAACCCCTTGAACTTGTCGAAAACCTTTTGCTACAAGTCGAGCTTTGTAGACAGTGATATTACCATCAGCGTCTGTCTTCCTCTTGAAGATCCATTTATTCTCAATGGCTTGCCGATCATCGGGCAAGTCCACCAAAGTCCACACTTTGTTCTCATACATGGATCCTATCTCAGATTTCATGGCCTCAAGCCATTTATCGGAATCTGGGCTCATCTTAGCTTCTTCATATATAGTTCATAGGTTCACCATTGTCTAACAACATGACTTCCAGGACAGGATTACCGTACCACTCTGGTGCGGTACGTGTTCTGGTCGACCTATGAGGTTCAGTAGTAACTTGATCTGAAGTTTCATGATCATCATCATTAGCTTCCTCTCTAGTTGGTGTAGGCATCACCGGAACGGTTTTCTCTGATGTGCTACTTTCCAATTCGAGAGAAGGTACAACTACCTCATCAAGTTTTACTTTCCTCCCACTCACTTCTTTTGAGAGAAACTCCTTCTCTAGAAACGTCCCATTCTTAGCAACAAAGATCTTGCCTTCGGATTTGTGGTAGAAGCATTTCATACCCATCCGAAGTTGTGAGAAAATCTTTTCATACCCATCCGAAGCATTTCATGAGTTCTTTCTGTTCTTGATTCTCCGGAGGCCATCCTTTCAGAAGATTTCTTCGTTCTAAGTTTTCAGCTTCGTTCTCCACTTATTCTGAATTGATGCCTCTTTGTTCGTCTCCATATTCTTCCGGTGCTTTGTTCAAGTATTCTTTAGTCAGCTAATGACCTCTTCGTTCACTTGTATCTAAATTTCCTCAAGTATCTTTATTCATTTCCTGATTCTTCCCGGTGATTTGTGCTCTTGTCTTCGATCATTTTCAATTCATACGGTGGTTCGTTCAAGATTCCTTTTCCTTGTTACCGTATCAATTTATTCTTTGTTTCTAAATCCTACCGGTGGTTCGCTAAAGACCTTCGCCAAGTTTGTGCTATATATCTCTTAATCCTTTCAAAAAGAATAAGTAGTATGCCAAATCCATTGCTTGTCATCAATTTAAGTTGGTCAAGGATAAGCATAACATAATTCTTATTCTTGTTTCGTCCAAGTGATTAATTTCTTCTTTCAGGAGTTGTTCATCATATCACATTCTCGGTTCGAGATGCTTCATCTTTTCTTTTCGGAGTTCCAAGCTCTCTCAATTATCTCATCCCGAAGGTCCATCTAAATCATTGCAAGCGTTCAATTCTTGTTCTTGTAATCTTTGCTTCTTTTCCATCATCCTTGGCCCATGGTGAGCCCCACAGATCCAGCGCCAGCCAGTTTCGGCCCGTCCACTATTTTTTTCTGCCGAACGAATTTGCTAATTATCAAGAGTAAAACAGATTTGTAGAAAACCCCTCAAACATCATGCATGTAATATCTCACTAACCGTGCATCGGATTAAAATTATTTCTATATGTAAAATGCTTAGAATTTCATCTAGTTTCATAATATGCTGCTTTCATCCATGTTAAAATGTTTAAAATTGTTGTTAGCATTAATTTGCATAAATGACATGCTAAAATGGTTTATTTCATAACTAAATAACTGTAGCTCCGAATTAAATAAACTTTATATGTAAATGCGGTAGAAAAATGTGTAGGTTGACATGGTGGCATTACTTTGCATGTTTAACAACTCTAAAATTGTGTTTTAGTCAGAACAGTACCAAATTCGAAATATGCACATGGGGATTTTCCGGAATTGTTGTTTGTGTTTCCAGCCTCATTTAAACTTGCCTAGGTGTGTACTCTAATTATGCTTCACCTCTTGCCATGTTAACCAACATTTATATTGATGAGTAGCTTAAATAGGAGAGAACTAAATAATTTTTG
Source organism: Thinopyrum elongatum (assembly GCA_011799875.1). Taxonomy (NCBI): domain Eukaryota; kingdom Viridiplantae; phylum Streptophyta; class Magnoliopsida; order Poales; family Poaceae; genus Thinopyrum; species Thinopyrum elongatum. The sequence goes on along the minus strand of CM022301.1, from coordinate 447,377,938 downwards.
TGAAGTTCCGTCAATATGCAACTCGTTGCATATTGAGCTCCACTTAATTTGTAGTATTGTTTGTTGCACTTGCCATACCATGAATCATTAAACCGGACATGCATCATACTTGATTATGCATCATGTTATGTTTATGTGATGGTTGTTTACCATGTTGTTTGCTTCTTTTCGGTTGTGGTTCTTCTCAATAGTTCCGGTTACGTTGCGATTGTGAGGATTCGTTCGGCTACGTTGGTTTGACTACTTCATGGACTCGATCTTCTTCCGAGCAGGATTTCAAGCAAGATGATGATTACCTTGGATACCACTACTATCTTTGCTTTGCTAGTTGTCTCGATGCTATCGCTATGTCGCGCTACCTACCACTTGTTTATCAAGCGTCCCAAATTGCCATGATAAGCCTCTAACCTTTCCACCATCCCAGCAAACCGTTGTTTGGCTATGTTATCGCTTTGCTCAGCCCCTCTTATAGCGTTGCTAGTTGCAGGTGCAGTTGCAGGTTGTTCCATGTTGGGACATGGATATCATGGAATATCACAATATCTCTTATTTAAGTAATGCATCTATATATTTGGTAAAGGGTGGAAGGCTTAGACTTTTGCTTGGTGTTTTGTTCCACTCTTGCCGCCTTAGTTTCCGTCATACCGGTGTTATGTTCTTTGATTTTGTGTTCCTAACACGGTCGGGGTTTATGGGCCCCCTTGACAGTTCGCTTTGAATAAAACTCTTCCAGCAAGGCCCAACTTTGGTTTTACCATTTGCCTAATAACAACTAAAACTTGCATAAGGACTTTCCGGACCCCGAGGATAATTAATCAACAACCCGGGCCAGTGCTCCTCATGAGTGTTGGTCCAAACCGGGCAGCCTGCGGGGCCATCATGGGGAAACTCGAGGATAGGTTTTACTCGTAGCTTGTCCCATCCGATCGTGGCCTGAGACGAGATACGCGCGGCTACTATCAGGGTGTCAGCACGTCGGGAGGTCTTGCTGGTTTTGTTTTACCATTGTCGAAATGTCTTGTGCATCGGGATTCCGAGTTTGATCGGGTTGTCCCGAGATGGAGATTTACCTCCGCGGATCATGAGAGTTTATAATGGACTAAGTTGGGACACTCCTGCAGGGTTTAATCTTTTCAAGAGCCGTGCCCGCGGTTATGTGGCAGATTGGAAATTTATAATATCCGGTTGTAGAGAACTTGACATCAGATCCGAAATAAAATACACCAATCGCGTGTGTAACCATGACTGTCTCTTTTCAAGTGAGTTCGGGAAGAGAACACGGTGGGGTTATGTTTGACTCGTAAGTAGTTCAGGATCACTTATTGATCATTACTAGTTTGCGACCGTTATGCGTAGTTTCTCTTCTTACTCTTGTACTCGTAAGTTAGCCACCATACAATGCTTAGTGCTTGCCACAACCTCACCATTTATCCATTCCATACCCATTAAGCTTTGCTAGTCTTGATACCCATGGTAATGGGATTGCTGAGTCCTCGTGGCTCACAGATTACTACAACAACAGTTGCAGGTACAGGTAATGCGATAATATGACTTGAGAGTGATGCATGCTTGTTTTGGAGTCCTTCTTCCGCTTCTTCTTCGATCAAGGGATAGGTTCCGGGTCGGGAGCCTAGAATTAGCAGGGTGGATGTCGTTCTTCTTTTTTGTTTGGTTTCATCCGTAGTCGGATCCTGCTCTTCTGTATGATGATTGCTATGTATTGATGAACTGTTGTATCTTGTGACGAGTGTAAGCCTTTATCTTGTATTCTCATCTATTCAGTACATGGTATGTTGTAATGATATCCACCTTGCTATGCGCTCGAAATGCGGTTGTGTCCCAATCATGAATTCATCACGTGATTGGGATAGAGTCGCATCTTGGGCGCTACAAGTTGGTATCAGAGCCTTACCGACCGTAGGAGCCCCCTTGATTGATCGAACCGTTGCCGTTGTTGAATCTAAAAAAACTATTTTGAGTCTAGTTATATCGGAGAGTAGGAATTCTTTTTATTCCTCATCCCCTTCGTCGCTCTGGTGAGGAATCGTGACGTAGGTGTTTTTGATTTCATTACTCTCCTTTTTCACTCAATTTTTTTAGGATCATGCGGGTATTGTTGGAATCGTTGTGATATCGATGTGACGGGAATTCTGTTCTTTGTGCCTCCTGACATTTAGGGGTTGTGGCAGTGTCCCGGGAGTTGAGCTCCAAGGTGTTTTCGTCACAGTGCTTATCATTTCAGTTCTGGAATACTAGAGGATGCTGACATCGAAAACGCTTCTATACTCTTTGTGGTGAGAGTAGTTTGGCGCCACCCAGTACTGGGCAGAGCGATCAGATGTATTTCCACAACTAGTATAGCTGCTATCTTTCGAAGGTCTGAGGTACACAGTTTACGAGGTTCTTGGTTATGTGTTGATGGAGGCAGTACATTTGGAGCGTAGAATTCTGCTAGGAGTTGTGTGATTATATTTTGCCCCTTCTACTTGTTGTACCGGATTGCATAACCGAGAATTTCGGGAGTTCTTAGTTGGGAATTCAAGTAGTTACCTAGGATTATCCTTCCAACAAATGCATGACGGGGTTATGTATTTGTTTCCGGCTTATTTTGCAAGCCAAATCCTTTTTTTATTTGAGTAGTGGTATTTGAGTTGCTTCGAAGTCAAGTGTTGATTCCATACCTTTTCCTAAGTGGTGTTCTCATATTTCTATGGGAGTGCTAATCCTTCTTGATCATTGAGATTGTCATGTCAATCCTTTTCAACCGGTGCACTTCTCTTCAAGTTATTCCATACGGGCGCCGTTGCGCCGTCCCAAGTTGCATTTGTTTTTCCCACTGTCCCACCCTTTTTCTTCAAGGACTCAGATTTCTTAATCAAGTATCCATTTTATTGAGGTGAAGTCTCTTCATTCTTTTCTTTCAATGTTCTTACCCGGTGATTCTCATGAAGATGCACAAGAGCTTCAAGTTTATCTTTCTTCGTTCTCAAATTCTTTCGGTGGATTCAATTCAAGCTTCGATGTTGATCATATCTCTTCCTCTTGTTTCACATGTTTTCCCATGTTGTAATTTCTTATACAAGTCTCTCTTGTTTATTCACCTCTCTCTATTCACATCCGGAGTGCTAAAGATATCTCAGAAGATTCGTGTTTCCATTCTTAATCCGTTCAAGCTATTTCGCGGTTGTTATCTCATTCAAGCCATTTAATTCAACCGCTGCAATCTCTCTTTTAAAATCGTTTCGATGGTGTTTCTTTTGAGTGGGCCCATAACCCATAGGTCTTTTCCCAGGATCTTACCTGACTCTTCTAATTTTTTCCGGAGTTATTCTAAAATTCTTTTTAAAGTTTGACGTAAGAATGAATTATCATCAGTCATATGCCCTCTCCAAGATCGCTTTCAAATTATTTTCATCTTTCGCTCAACCTTTCCTCTTTTCATTCTTCCGGAGTGTCTCAACAATTCATGGCAGTGTTATTCGTTCTCTTTCTCTGTGTTGAAGACCGAAGAAGAATTTCTCTTAAAACCGTTCTCTTGAAGATTCGTAGTTCAAGCTTGATGCCATCCTCTCAAATCGTTTCCGATTGTGAGAAAATCTTTTCATACCCATCCGAAGCATTTCATGAGTTCTTTCTGTTCTTGATTCTCCGGAGGCCATCCTTTCAGAAGATTTCTTCGTTCTAAGTTTTCAGCTTCGTTCTCCAATTATTCTGAATTGATGCCTCTTCGTTCGTCTCCATATTCTTCCGGTGCTTTGTTCAAGTATTCTTTAGTCAGCTAATGACCTCTTCGTTCACTTGTATCTAAATTTCCTCAAGTATCTTTATTCATTTCCTAATTCTTCCCGGTGATTCGTGCTCTTGTCTTCGATCATTTTCAATTCATACGGTGGTTCGTTCAAGATTCCTTTTCCTTGTTATCGTATCAATTTATTCTTTGTTTCTAAATCCTACCGGTGGTTCGCTGAAGACCTTCTCCAAGTTTGCGCTATATCTCTCTTAATCCTTTCAATGAGAATAAGTAGTATGCCAAATCCATTGCTTGTCATCAATTTAAGTTGATCAAGGATAAGCATAACATAATTCTTATTCTTGTTTCGTCCAAGTGATTAATTTCTTCTTTCCGGAGTTGTTCATCATATCACATTCTCGGTTCGAGATGCTTCATCTTTTCTTTTCGGAGTTCCAAGCTCTCTCAATTATCTCATCCTGAAGGTCCATCTAAATCATTGCAAGCGTTCAATTCTTGTTCTTGCAATCTTTGCTTCTTTTCCATCATCCTTTTTTTTACCGGAGTCCTCAAGAAGGCTCAACATGGTGGTCCATCAAAGATTTCTTTCATTCTCGAAGTATTCATCAACATTCTTGTTGGAGGAGCTCAAGTATTCTTTTGAGGTGGTGTTACGTCATTCTTGACAATTTTCTTCATGTTTCATGATTCACAAGTTATCAGGAATGAGATATTTAAACCCATCATTTTCTTCCTTGGAGTTATCTTGGGTTATATTTCACCTAAAGCCTATCCTAAGGATGGTTTCTATTGTGGTGCTTATCAATGATCCAAGTTTTCTCCTATCCTCTCGGCGAAAGAAGTTTTTCATCTTTTCTTGATCTCAACCAATCATTTGTTTCCTTTAGTGGCCGGTCGTCACCTCATAATTTTGAGATGTTTTCCATAAGCCCATAACAAGCTTACTCTCTTGGTTGTTGATTCTTCCAACTCCGTTCTAGCATTCCTCGTAAGCTTGCTCTTTCAATTTTTGTTGTGGTAGAAGATGTTGGTTCCTCTTCTATCTGTTCTTTTCATTCCATTCTTTCGTTCCGGAGGCATTGTGATGTTTTCTTCGACCCATCATCTCGTTTTGGCAAGGTCATGCTCTTTTCCTTGCTTATCCATTTAACAAGAGTGTTGTGTCCTCTTTTCAAGTTCTTTTCATCTTATCAAGTTTCCTTCTCTTTCCATCGGAGTGCTACCCAAATTCTTTTCTTCTCATTCGTTGTCTATGTCGTATTCTTTCTTGTCCTTTGAGTTCCTTTCATGTCCTTGCAAACTCTAAGGTTCTTGGTTTCACTCGTTTGTCGAAGAAGCAACTTAGTATTACCTCTTCTCGTCGTTTCATTCCTAGATCTCGGGGCGAGATCTCTTGTAAGTGGGGGAGTGTTGTAACGACCCGAGACCGATGCTTCAGACGCCTTCCTTTTATTTCGTTGTTGCCGTGTGATTTATTTGCTTGTTGCATTTCATCATGTCATCATGCGCATTGCATCCGCATGTTTTCATAAAATCCGCATGTTTTGCAAATATAAAAGAAAAACAAGAAAATAAAAATAGAGGAAGATGAGAAAATAAAAGTTCAAAAAGGAAACCAGAAAAGGAGGAAAACGAAGAGTACGGAAAAGGACAACAGACCGAAGAAAATAAAAACCAGTAAAACGGATGGAATCCGGGACAGAAAGAATATATTGTACGAAATCGTTGTACAGGGCACGGGCCAATCCTATATAACGCTCGCGAGCTCTATATTTCTTTTTTTTTGAGGATTTGGTGAGCCCCATTTAGGTGTTTTTTTAGTCTAAACACGCTCCACTTTATTGATTATTGAGCAAGTTTATAGGGATACAATGCCGGTCTGTAGTATTATGGAGCCACACGTAGCATCCTAAAGAAAATGCCTAGAGGTATGTTTAGCAAGGCTATGTGGCTCAATATTGTTTTCTTTTCCTTCGAAGATGAAGGAACATCGAGAAAACTATCGTGATGCAAGTTTGATCTCCTTGATAATACTTGAGTGTAGCCCACCCATATTTCTGTGAATGTCGTTGATCACACCTTGACAGTTTGAAGCTAACTGCTTGTTTGTAAGATACAAATCGAGATCAAGTGAGGGCGCTCGCGACAGGCCAACGCTTCCAAAGATGCTGGGTCGGCACTCCTGGACATTTTATCGCCGAGGAACCTAAATATTTGCCAGTGGAGTCCTTGCAAACTGCACTATAAGACCCCTCCATGGCGTCACGGGACTTCGCTGCAGGCGTCCCTCCCGACGCCCCAGCTTGGGCCGGGCCACGGTCTGCTTCTTCTATTTTTCTGGTTTTTGATTTCTATTTCTTATTTTTTTAGCGGAACAACTGAATTTTATTACTGCATGAACACATTGTTTACATAATTCGGGGGATCCAAAGCCACACATGGTGGCATTTTTGTGTATTATACAAAAGTTCACTGTGTATTACAATTTTCTTAATCATATATTAAGCAAATGTTCGTGGTATATTAAAAAAAATTGACCGTGCATTATAAAAATGTTCACCATATATTAGAATATTGTTCAACCAATACTAGAAATATTCACTGTGTATTTGAAGTTTGTTCAGCTTATGTTACACAAATGCTCAATGTCTATTCGAAAATTGTTCAATATATTACAAAAATGTTCAATGCGTATTAGAAAATTGTTTAGCATATATATTCATAATTTCAAAATGTTCAAAATAAAAGCGGAGCAAATAAAAGGACACCACAATATACTTTACAGTACGGGATGCTACAGCATCAGTTCTATATATTTTTACGGGGTTTCTTTGTGGAACTGCAAATGTGAATGGCCCAATCCCGTTTGACGCCGGGCGTCGGAGATCTCAATGGAGAGGTCCTCCCCAACACTTTAAGCGTCAGCTAGCAAGCAAGCAAGCTTGCGCTTACCTGCGTGCTCCTATCTCCCGCCAGGCTGCTCGACTGCTAGCTCGCTCCGCCCACTGGTTTTCTGTCTGATTATTTTTCTGCTGTTCGACTGGTAAAATAACTGGCCGGGTTTTTAAACACCTGTTAGTAAAAATTGTAAAATACATTTTTAATCAATATTTTTATTATTTTCATGAATTTGAGAAAAGTTTGCGAAGCTGATTTCTTTTTCCAATAAGAAAAAAGTTCATGAATTGAAAATAGTTCACGCATTGGGGGAAATGTTGAAGAATTTACAAAATATTCATGGATTTTTAAAAGTTTGTGAATTTGGGAAAAAAGGTCACATACTCAAAAAAGTTTACACGCAATTCCAAAAAGTTAGTGGATCTGAAAAAATGTTCACGGATATGGAAAAATCTTCACAGTTATTTTTTTCATGAGTTTGAAAAATATTCATGAGTTTGAAAAAATCCACAAATTAGGAAAAATAAATTAGGAAAAGGGAAATATAAAATGAAAAATAAAATTAAAAAGAAGAGAAAAAACAACAAAAATAAAAAGGAAAACGAAGACCAAAAAAGACCAAATAGAAAACGGGCCAAAAACATAAGTAAAAAAGCCGAGAAAACTGGTGGGAAAAATCGAACGTACAGTACAAAAAATAAAGGGGCCAGGGCTTAAAGTCAAACGACATGTGCGTTTTCTACCAAAGCAGTAGAAGGCGGCGCTTATGGTGCTGAATAGAGTTTGGTGAGCCAACGAGTGGGATGCCCAAACACGATCGTGGCCTTTGCACGAGTTTCAGGATGCAGCTATATTTTCCATGTTATGACTTCGATGTAATATTTATAGTTTGTCGAGGATAGGCAACGAAGTCTTTCCCCTACGGCGGCGGCCTAGGGTTCTCCAGTCCTCCGGCGAGGTGAGTTATCGAACTTCTTTGCCCAGAATACACGATCGCCCCCGCTGCTTCTCGGGCTGACCCAGGGGGTAGCTTGTCTACCTTCCCGGCCTTGGTTGAGCGGGGTCAGTCTAGAGTTTTGGGGCAGAACAATCGTAAGTTGGGCCGTGGTCATGGCGAGTTCTGCTGATGGAAGGGGCTCCAGTGACGCAGGAGTAGAGGGTGTGGGAGACATGCTGGATCGTTTGACTCTCCAGGAGGACGAACTTGACGATCTCGTGTGGGATGATGAGATCGATGCAACGGAGGTCAGACCCAAGTGGTTGGCTTTGTGCCGACTATTGACGAATAAATCTTTCAGTCAGAGTGCTCTAATTGGCGATATGAAGGCTGCTTGGAACCTGGCTCAGCCGGTGGTATGGAGAAGAATAAACCCTAATTTATTTTCTATCCAGTTCAATTGTCTTGGTGATTGGAATAAGGCTATGCATAAGGGACCTTGGGATTTCAATGGATACGCCTTGATAATGGCCGAATATGATGGTTTTTCGAAGCCGGAAAGGTCAAGCTTGACAAGTTAGAAACCTGGGCTCAGATTCATAGGCTCCCGGATGGTGTTCTCAATAGCAAATGCTTTCTGCAAAATCTGGCTAGCCGAATAGGTGAGGTTCAAGAAGTGCAAGTAACTCTCCCTAATGGCTTTGTGGGGGAATTCATTAGAGTTCGAGTTAAGTTGGATGTTTGCAAAAAACTGACTAGAGTGGTTCAGTTTACAAAGGCAGGAGAGACGGAAAAATACAGAGTTAAGTTTGAAAAGCTGCCTACATTCTGTTATGCATGTGGAGTAATGGGGCATTGGTATGAAGAGTGTGGAACTGGTGAGCATGACGCATCCAAGTTTGAGTGGGGCCCGTTCATCTTGGCCGCAAGGGGCAGATTGGGTGGGGGTCGAGACCGAGCCAGCAGGGCAGGACATGGAAGTTTTGAAGGGAATGACTTTGGAAGCCGAGGCCGTGGCCGAGGGAGGAGAGGTGGCGGGTCTGGTGCTAGTAGCCACCCTCATACAAGTGGGCGTGGGATAGATGGGGAAGACAATATGACTGGAGACGAGGACCAGGAGGATGATCAAAGGAGAAAGAATAGTCCAGTCGTACCAAGACACAGTTCGGGAGAGGGAATAAGTGCAGAGTATGATAAAAACATTAGCTGGCATCACAATGCGTTAGTAGCATTGGATGGGAAAGATAGCACTGCCACTGATGAGCCTCCTAATGAAGATTCCATTATTTTAGGAAAAAGGCTAGCGAATGATTCAGTTGCAGGACCTAGTATTACCAGGGACCGGGTCCTTGAACAGACAGAACCAGCGGAGCCCAGTTTGGACATCGTTCCGGCGGGCAATACGACAGATAAAGCTAGTCAGTTTGAAAATAGTGCTGGCATCTTGGTCGATGGAGGAACACCACAGAAAAATGCCAACAGAAAGAAGCTGAAAGGAGAGGATGGAGTTGCAGTACAAGTGACAACAACAAAGGGATCGGCGGCCTCCGTGTGTGAGGACCGCCGGGCACAATGAGTATCCTATGTTGGAACTGTCGTGGTGTGGGTAACCCCACGACAGTTCACGAGCTTCGTGATCTCGCGAAGAAATTTACCCCGACAGTACTTTGTATCGTAAAAACACAGATAGATAGAGTACGTGTCGAGAATTTGAAAGGTGAACTAGGTTACAATAAAAGCTATGCTGTTAGTAGTGATGGTAGAAGTGGTGGATTAGGTATTTTCTGGAATGATGAAATAAACTTGCAAGTTTCTGGTTACTCAAGGTACCATATAGATGCAATGATTCATAATGTAGGTCTATTACCTTGGAGGTTGACATGTATATATGGAGAAGCCCAAGTGCAAGATAGATATAAAACATTTGATACTATGAGAGGACTGGCGGGTCAATCAGATGATCCGTGGGTTTTAATAGGTGATTTCAATGAAGTTCTGCACTTGGGAGAACATGATGGAGTTAATCAGAGAAGTCAGAGTCAAATTAATTTATTCCGGTCAGCAGTGGATGATTGTGCTTTAATGGATGTGGGATTTACGGGTCTACAATGGACATTTGAAAAAAGAGTAGCCGGGGGCTCCTTCACCCGGGTACGTCTCGATCGCGCGCTCGCATGCGCTGCATGGTGGGGTGCGTTCCCTGAGGCAGCCCTGGAGCATCTCACGGCAGCAGCCTCGGATCGTCAACCGATTTTATTGCGTCTGCATCCAGCAATTATGGAGCCAAGGAGGAGGGAGTTTAAGTACGAATGCATGTGGGAGGCTCACCCTAACCTGCATGCTAAAGTGGTTGATGCATGGGGACCGACGACGGGCGAATCGGTGGCAGATTTGGCTGCGAAGCTGCATGCGTTGGCGGGATCTTTAAGCGCATGGGATAAGCAGACTTTTGGCAGCGTCAGAAGTGGGATAAGAAATCTAAAGCGTGAATTGGAATACCTGAGAGGTATACCTGGTCGCATGGGGCCATCTGAGAGAGAGTTAGAAATTAAAAGAGGTCTGTTGGAACTATATAAGAGGGAGGAACTAATGTGGAAGCAAAGGGCCAGACTTGAGTGTCTCCGAGCCGGGGATAGGAATACACGATATTTCCACATGAGGGCAAATATGAGGAAGGAAAAAAATAAAATAAAATCTCTTCTTCGGAGTGATGGCACCCAAACAGATGATGTGGAGGAGCTGAAGGTGATGGCCAATTCTTTTTATAACAACCTGTACACATCCGAGGGAACGGATGGCATGCAGGCTGTCCTTAATACTGTCCCATGCAAGGTTACTAGCCAGATGAATGCTTCTTTGAACGCTCCGTACACTGCTGAGGAAGTCAAGAAGGCATTGTTTCAGATGGCTCCACAAAAAGCACCTAGGCCGGATGGCTTCCCCGCTCAATTTTTTCAGAAACATTGGGATATTTGTGGAGATGAAGTAACAAAGATAGTACTGAGAATTGTTGAAGGGGTTGAGAGTGCTCAGGAAATCAATAACACCATCCTTGTTTTGATTCCCAAGGTAAAAAATCCGCTGTTATTATCTCAGTTCCGTCCTATTAGCTTGTGCAACGTGCTTTATAAGATAAGCTCAAAGGTTGTTGCAAACCGTCTGAAGGTGGTGCTACCAGATATTATTTCTGAAGAACAATCTGCCTTTGTTCCCGGTCATTTGATAACTGATAATATTATTGCTGCATATGAATGTCTACACTTTATGAAGAGAAACAAGGCCCAGAAGCATAGACACTGTGCGCTAAAGCTTGACATGATGAAAGCATATGACAGGGTGGAGTGGAATTATTTGAGGGCAATAATGTTGAAGCTGGGATTTACACAGAGATGGGTAGATATTGTCATGGGAATGGTTACTTCGGTTTCCTTTTCAGTTCTTTTTAATGGGCAGAAACTTGATGCTTTTAATCCTACATGTGGTATCCGTCAGGGGGATCCAATTTCACCGTACCTCTTTTTGCTGGCAGCAGAGGGCCTTTCGTGCCTTTTAAAATCCAGAGTTCAGTCATCCAGTCTTGCAGGAATACAAGTGGCTTCATCGGCTCCACCGGTTAACCATTTGTTGTTTGCAGATGACAGCCTGCTGTTTTTTAAAGCAAATAATGAGGGAGCTGAAGAAGTGTCTCACCTGTTGGAAACCTATGCTAAAGCTTCAGGACAGAGAATTAACAAAGACAAGTCTTCCTTATTTTTCAGCAAGGGTTGTCCAGAGGGGGTAAGAGCGGCTATAAAGAACATTCTGAATGTCCCTAATGAACAGTTGAATGAGAAATACCTTGGTATGTCATCTGATGTGGGAGTTTAAAAAAATGGTGCATTTAAATAACTGAAGGATCGTTTGTGGGGTAAAATACAAGGTTGGATGGAAAAACTTTTATCAGCAGCTGGAAAAGAGGTTCTTATTAAATTGGTAGCTCAAGCTATCCCGGTCTACTCAATGTCATGTTTCAAGCTTCCAAGAGGATTGTGCAAGAGCCTGACTTCAATGATTAATGCATTTTGGTGGGGTAGCAAAAGGGGACAACGCAAGCCGTATTGGGTATCATGGGAAGTCATGAGTATGCCCAAGTATATGGGAGGTTTAGGCTTCAGAGATTTTGAAATTTTCAATCTTGCGCTATTGGCTAGACAGGCCTGGAGAATTCTTCAATGTCCAGAATCTTTGAGTGCTAGAATACTTAAAGCAGTTTACTTCCCGGGAGGTGACTTGCTATCGGCTGGACTTGGTAACCACCCATCCCAGATTTGGCGCTCAGTCTTAGAGGGGCGAGATACTCTAAAGATGGGTCTCATCCGAAGGGTGGGAACAGGCGCGACGACAGATATTTGGAATATGAACTGGATTCCGAGGAAAGAAAACATGAGTCCTATTGTCTCGTTGGTCGATCAACCCCCACAACTAGTATCTGAATTGCTGGATCAAGGGAACGCTAGATGGAATTCTGAGCTGATACAACAGGTGTTCCTGCCATACAATGCTAGTGCCATCTTGCAAATCCCAGTATGCACACGGAATATCGAGGATTTCTGGTCGTGGGCTTTTGAGAAGAATGGGATATTTTCAGTTCGTTCGACATACAGGATGATAATGGAAACAAAAAAGAGGAGGGAAGATTGGCTAGAAGAACGGCCTGGGGCTTCTGACATGAGCAACATAGCAAAATCTTGGGCCTCCCTTTGGAACACCGTGGTGCCAGCAAAAGTTAAAGTTTTTCTTTGGAGGTTAACAAAAAATTCTATACCCACAGAAGATGTCCGCAAGAACAGGAATATGTCGCCTAAGGATGAATGTTTTGCTTGTGGAGCTAGCGACTCTTGGCGGCATAGTTTACTGGAATGTACCACGGCTCGGTGTGTTTGGGCGCTGGTTGATCCTGAGTTGCTGGAGCATATGATAGAAACAAGGGATGCATCAGCTGAAAGTTGGTTGTTCTCTATGTTTGAGACCCTAAAACATGATGAATTAACTCAGATGGTAGTCACGCTATGGGCCATTTGGTACGCACGGAGAAAGCTGATTCATGAGTCCATTAGCCAGAGCCCATATGAAGCATATTCGTTTGTCAAGAGATTTATCTCCGAGCTCGATCAGCTAAGCGGTTCTTCGGTACCACAAGTAAGAATGAGTCTGCTGGGCCAGCCGAGGGGAAAATGGATTGCGCCAAAGGATGGTCACGTCAAGATTAATGTAGATGCTGGGGTGTCAGTCCATCACAATATGGGAGTAGCAGCTGCAGTCTGCCGGAGTCAGGAAGGAGTATATCTTGGATCATCTCTGTTGGCAGTACAAGGTCTTCTCAATCCGGCAGTATTAGAAGCTCTTGCATGTAGGGAGGCGCTGGCTCTTGCTCAAGGTTTGGGAGTGCAGAATATTCAAGTAGCTTCAGACTGTCAGCAAGTTGTCAACCATATCCATCCAGGAGTCGGAGGAGAGGATGGAGGAATCATCAAAGAGATTGTAGAAAGCCTTAGACTTTTTTCAGCATGTAATTTCTATTTTGAATCTCGAATTTCCAATGTGGAAGCTCATAGACTTGCTAGGTTTGGTGTCTCTCTTCCACAAGGGAGACATATTTGGCTAGGATTTCCTCATGATCCTATTGCTGTAGCTGTAAACATTACAGTTGATCAATAAAACCTAGCTTTTTCGCTAAAAAAAATCTATATTTTCCATAAACTTCAAAAATATATATCTATATTTCCCGTACCCTCATCAAAAGAAAAAAGATATATTTTCCGTGGATTTCTCATTCTGGGATGATGGTTCCTTTTTTCTTCGGTCCTTTTTACATTTTTTATTTTACGATGTGTCCGACGGGATTGATCTGACCCTGAGGCTCTAGAATTAGGGGTTGCGTTCTGAAGTGAATCAGGAAATGTTTTAAAGTTATTTCGTTAAGTTCGATTGTTCGAATCCTCTACTTTATTCATTTTATTATAAAAGCTAGACTTGATCATATTTCCCTGTAATTTATGGATGCATATCTAAGACAAAATGAAATTGGTCCATCTGCCGTGTGACTTGTCTGTCTTCAAAGTGTAATACAAGTACTGTATTCAGCAAGGTGGTTATCTGGATGGGATTTCTTCTAAATTTTCGTTGTGTACTTATCGAATAGGGGAGTTTTACAACGAAGTAGTTATAAAACGTGTGATCTTATCATTTTATATAAAACGTTTTCCTGGGACCTTTGTTGTGTTTTGCTTCGTGACATCGCCTTCACAAAATTTCATGATTTCCAAAGCACATCAGGATGGTGATCAGATCTACCCGCCAAAAAAAGAGGGATGGAGATTGGATCTAACTATTCCCCTCTTTATATATACGGGTAATGTATGAGGAGAGTGGATTTTTTTTGCTCGGGCTCCATGGAGCCTGAAATTTTCAAATATCAACTTCCAAATTTCAAAGAAAATATGAAAATAAATACACAAGTACTTATAGGTGCATACTAGATTGTATGAAATTTCATCATGAAATACGTGGGTAAGCTATACAAAATACAAAATCATATACTTTTCTAGTAGTACATGTGCTAGAAATACTTGATTTTGTCATTTTTGTGTAGCTCACGTAAAAAATATTTGGATATTTCTAGAGTGAATTTTCAGATATTTTTAAATCTAAAAGTTTGAGTTTTGAATTTTTCAAATTAAGGACTCCATGGAGCTCGAGCTCCATTAGCAATTTCCGTAATATCTGAAACGGAGGCAAACATTTTGCCTCATCGATTAATTAAGAAGATAAGTCTCCTCACCACTATAAAACCACTCAGCAAATCATCATCAAGGCAACAGACAAACAATTCTATTGTTTTTTTGGGAGATTGTATTTAATGAGCTTAAGGTGAATGCTAATTTGTGTCGCGAGAGATCACAACATTTGGCCTTGTTGCGCTAGCTAAAAACATGAGTGAATCGATAATTTGAGAGTATCTTAGTCGATCTCTCGTTTCTTTCATGTTCTTTTGAAGTGTCACACTAGGATCATAAGGTGTTGGAGAAGTCTTGCTATCTATAAAACCAAACCGACTCCAGACCTTCTCAACATAGTGAGATTGAGTTAAAGTAATCCCACTCTCATCCTTAATTACCTTGATGTTTACAATTACATCAGCTTCTCCAGATCTTTCATACCAAAAAAGAAAAAGAAATATTGTCTAGGTGGAAGTAGACTCTAAAACATAGAATCACAATTTCAATAGTCTATACAATATAGTTCAAATAATTTTTGTAATAATAAAATAGCTCATGGAGAACAAATATTATTACGAATGAGAAAGAAAATTTTCATGGATTCAAATTGAATTTATCACATCATTAAGCGAAAATTATATAATCGGGGCAACAATTATGGGATCAATTGGATGGAGAATTTTATCTTATGTCCCGATTAATTCAGAAAACTATAAATTTAGTATAGTGAAAAAATGCAACTTGCACTTTTTCATCCACTTGCACTTTTCTAGGAAAGTGCAAGTGCTCAGGGGAATAAGTTACACTTTTCTGAATCTATTGATATCTAAGAAAATCTCAAGCGTTTGAGACTTACCAAAACCTTTAAAAAATACATTCACTCCTACATAAAGACTACGTACCCAACATTTACTGAATATGGTGTCATCCTAGCACGGCATCCAAAAATATGGTGTGATCCTATCACCGCAAGTTCACCATCACCATGCGGGGTTACTATATACCATCTCATGAGAATATACCTGGCATTATCAATTTTGATGACCTAGCTACCACAAAATGTACATCATCATCGTCATTATCGTCGTCCTCTTCTGTCATCATCATGCACGCTGTCACCATCACCACCACGACCCAAAACAGCACTACTGGTAGTGCTTACCTAGCCAGACTCCCAAGCTAGAGCACCCCATGGTCTTCCCTTATGTGAACGAGCCCAAGACCATGTGCCTCTGTTGTCCAGAAGGTGGCTAAGAGCCACCATCAGAGCCTCCTGACTAAAGCAACCTTGATCCATGTCGGCGCTATATAGGGAAGGGTGGAAATCAACAGGCTTGTTCTCCCTAATGACAGTTGCCACCTCCTTGACGGCCTTAGTCATGCTGCTAAAGACGTTCATCTCCTCGTCCATCAAGCAACCCCTCTTCCTCTTCCTATGAATCACATGAACATGATTAACTAGTAGCCTTCTCTGGAGCATCAAGGAGGACAATCTCTGATTCCTGGGTGTCTGGATACTCATGCGTAGGCAAACCGCGAGGCTCACTAAAACCCATGGTATGCTTGCCGGTAGCCAGCCCATATGAGAATATCTCCTGCATCTACAAGTAGTTCTAGATGGGAGCGTTGAGAAACTCAACATCCTAGGGGTGGTCCTAGGAAATAAACACAACGTGGTTAGTTGTGATTTGCATGTTAGGAAGCTTAAAAAGTGGTATGTGAGCTAACCGCGATGTGGCCTTAGTAGTGCTCTAACCCCAATAGGATCGTGGAGGTGTCCCAATTCCATTGTGCGCCCTAAGGTCTCTGAGCCTGGACACTTGGACCCACTAACTCAAAGACCTTCTTTGCAACAGAGTTCAAGTGCACCTCCTTGAAGTCCTTGTCTGTCCTCACCCCACTGGATATGAGCTCAGACATCTTCTTAAGCATGAAGTTGGACATGAACGACTGCCATTTCATCGAGTTCCCCTTGTCAGACAACTTTGTCTTCTCAAGCCTTGATGGTTGCCTTACGTGCAACAACAACAACATTAGGTAATGCTAGCAAAAATGTTGGATGCCTAGAAGGCCCCTCAAATACATATGAATCCGGAGGCATGTCCTCGTCGGTCAGAGGCTGGGAGTCCTCAATATAGGACGCCAAGAAGTTCTGGGACAAGACAATGGCCTGACCAAAGTCTTGGGTGCTCATGTCCTACAAGCGCTAGCATTAGGACTAGTTGAACACACCTTCATAGTAAGAAAGACCACTACACATGAATTGTAAGCATAGTACACATGGATCATGAAGTTCAACACACTGCAAATTGACTGATCTTTAAGCTCAAAGCATACCATGTAGTTCAACACACTACCACGCCTACATATCGACCCTACATGAAAACTAGCATAATATAGATGCTCTGATTCACAAGCTATTATCACATTTACCATAGTATCATCGAAACTGACATGGGAAATAACATAAACATCTTCAAAGTCTACAAGCAAAACCTAGCATGCTACAAATCCATCACCACTATCTTCCACAACATCACATGCTCACAGATCGACAATCTATAATGCTACCACATGCTCAGAGATCTACTACTACCACATGCTCACAGATCTCAGATCGAACAAGTAGGGAGGAGGGAGTGGTCGAACTTACACCCATCATGAAGCCGGGTGGAGGCGCAGAACAGGTCAGAGAAGAGGAGGAAGACAAATCGCCGCTGTCGTCTACCATCAGCCCGAGAAGGCACGCCACTTACCTACTCATCGATGAAGAATCCGAGTGGGACGGAGAGCTCGAAGGGGAGGGGATGGCGGTAAGGGTTTCAGTGGTGAGCGGAAGGAGGCTAAATAGGCGACCGACTCGGTAGGAGTTGACCAAATTCCTCCCACCGCATTTTCGGGGACGCGCACGAGCTCGCGATATCTCCCTCCTCGCATGAGCTAGGCGCTGCATCCCCCCCTACACGGCACGAGCCTGGCTGAGAGGAAACACTGATTCGACCGTTACTAGCGGACCTAGCTGGGAGATGTTCTAAATATCATGTGGACCAAGATTTGTATGCAGGCTAGACTATCAAATGGGCTATTTTAATACCATGCGGTCCTGGTTGAGTGTTCTGCACGCTACCAAACGCCTCCTAAGATGCTTGGTTCTCCAAGCCAAGGACCTACGCACTTTTTTTAGAAAGAACTTTTTGAGGAAGCAAATGAAACACTTATGAATGATTCACAAGCAAGCTTCAGGTCAAGCTGAAAGCCATCAGGGTTCAAGTCCAAGACTTGACAGTGGTGCTCGCGATATTTCTGGATTAATTTCAGGCTTCCGATGATGTTCGTTCAGTGGGAGAAGACGTTCCATGGACTGCAAGGCGCGTGTGGTGACTCCATAAAATCTCAATATCTGATGCCGGCTCAGTCTCTCGGAAATGCTCATAGGGATAGGGTAAGCGTGCGTGCGTTCATATGAACGAGTGTATGCTCGTGTATATGAACTACTTTGATTGTAGTGTGTTAAAAAAAGCCACCAGGTAGTGAACCAGACAACCCCATTTTCTCACGGACCTCCTATTCAACGCGTTCAGTGCCGCCGAATCAAACCGGCGCTCACTGCAGCACCCTGGTGGGCCGGCCCATGAACACACAACAACACCGAAAATATCCTCGAAAAATTTGCTGCATCATGGATTCGAACTCGCGCCGCTGTACTGCTGCACGCACTTCGCTAACCACTAGAGCCACCTCATAATACTGATCCATAGTACCGCGAGATGTTTAAGGACAACTACAGCCGCGCTGGTCCAAAATTTAGAAGTTCACAAATTAAGAAAAAAGTTCACGAATTTGTTTCAAAAAGAAAAGGTTCAGGTATTAAAAAAAGCTCACAAAAAAGTTCACGGAATTTTAAAAGGTCCACTAATTTCAGAAAAGTTAACGAATTTTAAAAAATTCACGGATCAAAAAAGTACATGAAAATTTTGAAAAAGTTCATGAAATTCAAAATAGTTCAAGAAAATTGAAAAAAGTTCATCAATTTTGAAATAGTTCATCAATTTCCATAAAAGTTCAAGAATTTTGAAAAAAGTTCATGAATTTTGAAAAAAGTTCATGAATTTTGATAAAAGTTCATCGAATTAGGAATGAGTTCATGTATTCTGATAAAAGTTTATCGAATTAGAAAAGAGTTCATCGAATTTGAAAAAAATCAATGATTTTGAAAAAAGTTCATCGAATTTTAAAAAAAATCCGGTGAATTTTTTCATAGAATTATAAAAAATAAAATGGAAAAATTAAAATTAAAGGAAAAACAAAAAAAAAGACAAACGAGAAAAGAAAAAAGAAAAAGCCATGCAAGCTAGATGGCCGTGGTTGCACCGATCTGATGAGTCCAGGCCTTGGAAGGAATTTGACATTCAGGTACCGAAGGAATCTTTACAGCTATTTCACTCGGCTGCCTACACCTCCCTCGGAGATGGATCCACAACTCTTTTCTGGGAAGACCGGTGGCTGGCCAGTGCACGCGTTGAGGACTTGGCGCCGAGGATCTATGCTAGGGTACCACGGAGAAAACGTATCGTTATGTCGGTGGGCATGGCTATTCAGGATGGTACCTGGCCTAGAGACATCAGTCCAAATCTGGACCCAGATGAGCTTCGAGAATACATGGACCTTTGGCAAAGGGTGGCGATGGTTCAGCTAGAAATAGGCACGCCAGACAAGCTGCGATGGGCATGGGAGAGTAATGGAGGCTTCTCTGTGAGATCGGCATATGCAGCCAAGTTTGTAGGAAGAGTGGTCAGCCCAACGGCGGACTTTACCTGGAGATCGTGGGCGCCTTTGCAGTGCCGTTTCTTCACTTGGTTGGCTCTGTTGAACAGATGCTGGACTTCTGACAGACTCGCTCGGCGTGGACTACCGCATCAGGACTCGTGTCCGTTTTGCAACGAGTGTGAGGAGACAATCAACCATATACTTTTGGAGTGCGTTTTTGCTAGAACGGTGTGGCATGAGGTCTGTCATGCTTTAGGCAGGCCGGATTGGGTGCCGACGGCGGCGGACACCTTGAGCGCTTGGTGCCAAAACAAGACCACTACGGACGAACGATTGAAGGACTACCAGACGATATTAGTTTTGGTCCTCTGGGAGCTATGGAATCATAGAAATGGCATTGTGTTTGACGGGGAGTCTCCATCCCTTACACGACTTGGGACTAGGATTTTGGATGAGGGGAGAACTTGGGCGCAAGCCGGTATCCTCAAAGGGGACATGGACGGTTTCTTTATTGGGTTGTCGCGGTGGGTGTATCATGAGTAGTCGCTATATGTGTAACTAGGGTGGACTCGGGTGTGTTTCATCACACTCCTGTAGAGGGGCTCATTACCCCCTTTTCTATCTTTAATATATGATACACATGCTTGTGCGTATTCGAGAAAAGAACACACAGAAGAGAAAGCTTGTTGGGCCAGCCCAGCATGACGCCCGCTTGCAAAATACACATTAACTGGCGCCTGCAGCGCCAAATAGGATCGCCATTATCTCACACATTGGACAACCGGAGTCTGCTTGTGTAATTGGGCACTGCTGGGCTGTATTTGGCTTAGCTTCGAAGTGAAGTGCTCTCAAATTCTGTTCGGCTGTGTGGGCCGCTGGCCCACTGGCCCATGCCCGGCTATAAGCGTGCATCCCCTAAAAAAGCCTATAAGCGTGCATACTCAATATTGTATTCCACCCAGCACGTTCGCATTCCACCCAGCACGTTCGCGCTCTATTTGCCTCCTCTGACAAATAACAGGATGTATGAAATTCACACAGAGCAATGCTAATGCGATAGAAGGGCTTGAACTACTAAAATAATACCTCAACTAATTTGGGACGGGGTAGTACTTATAATCAAGTATTTTCTTTTGCGTGGACAATGAAGAACATATTTGATACTTATTGCAAGGAAGTACCTATTTGATACTGTACCTGAGAGTGGTAATTATTGGGTGGGTACAACTGACATCCATAACACTCTCATTCGCAAAAAAGAAAAAAAAACATCCATAATAGGATTACTACTCTACATCCCCTATGGGTTGTCCAACGTGGATGTCAAACACCGTACGTGTACATATGTTGTAACTACCAGTCCCTTGTCTTTAGGCACGTTCTTCTGTTATAGTAGTACTCCTAGTTAGCATGCACCTGCGTCTGCCTCTGCTACTCTCTCACTCTCTCTGCAACACTACCACCATTGAGTTCTCTCCCTCTCTCTGCTACATATTGTAAGTGAACCCACAGATGCAATGCAATCATACGGAGGAGTAAATAGCATAAAACTACTACTTTACAGGCCAGGGTTCCAAAAAACTACTGATTTTTAATTTTTCTCAGATAACTACCAAGTCAGAGGTCGGCTGTTTCAAAAAACCCAAATTGCCGAGTTCTTATCTATTGACCGTGATTATGACAGGTCGGACCCACACCTAAACGAAGCGTTAGTTTGACCGTTAACTGACATGTGGGGCCCACATGTCAGTGTCTCTTCTCATCTAGTCATCTTCTTCTCCTCCCTCTGCTTCCCTTCTTCTCCTCCACTCTCCCTGCTCGCGAAGAATGCCGGAGAACCGCCATGGCCGCCGGCCACACTGCTGGCCCACGCCGCCGTCCTATGCCACGTCCGGCCGCCACCCTATGCCACGTCGCCCCCCCTCCCCTCCGCGGTTGCTGCTGGTAGGAGCTCGCCGGAGCTCCTGGTGACAAGGAGCTCACAGGCCTCAACGGCCTTGTCCGCGGTGGGGGTCCTCGCCGCGCGCGCCGCCGTGGGGCTCCGGCTCGGGTCGCCGCGCCGCCGCGCGCCATCGGGAGCTGTCTGGGGCGCCGCCGGCCATGGGGCTCTGGCTCGGGTCGCCGCGCCGTCGCGCGCCCTCGGGAGCCGCCTGGGGCGCCGCCAGCCATGGGGCTTCGCTCGGGTCTCACGCCGCCGCCCGCCATGGGGAGCCACCTGGGGCTCGCCGCCCGCCATGGGGCCGCCAGAGCTCGCCGCCCGCCATGGGGAGCCGGCGTCCTCGCCAAGCGCAGAGGCGGCCACTGGCCCGACGGCGTCGTCTAGCACGGGTCGGCTACGGGCATAGAGAAGCAGGTAAGGCGGACGAGCGGCCGAGATTGAGCTCCGGTGATCACCGGTGGCGGGCGGCGGGCGGCTCGCCGGCCAGAGGAGGCGGCATCGCGAGGTTCGGGCAGACCTGCGCCAATGGCTGCCGTGATGTGGCAGGGGTCCGATTGCTTTTTTACAAACTTACATGGACCTGATTGCTTTTTTAAATTTATGTGCAGGCCCACACCTAACGGTCAAACAAACGGTCAAACAATCAGAGCTCTTACACGTGGGGCCCAACTGTCATAATCACGATTAATCGTAAAGCACTCAACGATTTGGGTTTTTTGAAACAGCCGACCACCCATTTGGTAGTTATCTGAGAAAAATTTAAAACTGGTAGTTTTTTGAAACCCTAGACTGTAAAGTAGTAGTTTTATGCTATTTACTCCATACGGAGAGATTAATCATCTACCTTGGTAATCAAAGCCATGTCGGCACAGCGGCTAACACCGCGCCGGCGTTCTCTTCCTCTACCCTGCCTCCCACCACTACCCAAACCTTGCCGGCGCTCTATTCTACAGCCGCCGGCGCTCTAAGTACCCTCACCCATCCCATAGTTTCTAAACCTTCCGTTACTATCCACAATGCCAATGTCACCTCATACATCCGCTTCTCTCTCGATCTTGCACAAAACAACTACTATCACTGCTGAAGGAACCTCTTCGGGTTCATCGCCGCCAAGTACGGCAGACTGGATTACATCGACGCGACTGCCCACCCTGACACCAACGACCTGGAATGGTGTTGGGCGGACATTTCCGTGCTCCTATGGTACCATGTATACCATTATGATTGACAGCCTCCTTGACGTTGTAATTTTTTAACAGTGTGAATTTTATTGGCTCAAAACGAAGCATATGAAGGATACAAAAACACAGTGAGCACAAACCCAACACCAACACACATAAAAACGCCACAGCGAATAGTAAAGTCATATAAAATCAAAACCATGCGTAGACGAGAGAAGAAAACCAAAACGATCAGATCCGTGCTTGGCAAACTATAAAAATGACCATATTCACACCAACCATCTCATGACATCACACGAACGACGAGATTATTCAACAACAACACCTTCAAGAAGGGGGTGGCACTCAAGCGCCTCGGTCACCAGATCCAACCACATAGAGTCAGAATCTAGATTTTCACCCGGAAAAAACCGTTCGAACTTATCCGAGCAATGCCTTCAATAAGGTAACGACATCAGAACATCGCCATTGCTAGTTCTAATCGGACACAGGCTTCCACCTCGGAGCTCAAGACAGGGTGCCTGAGTAGCACCGCAATTGACGTCATCTATGTATTGTTGCCACCACTTTTTTACAATCCCTGCAGCTACGACGGCCGATTTGACGTCTTAATGACTGAGGACGCCACTGCCCTGGACGTCTAGGTACGTCTCGAGCGCTATTTCCCCGCCAACCTTGTCTCCCACTCAATGCATCTATGCGGACAGTTCAGCAACCTCCAGCAGGGCGATCTGTCAATCGCTGAGTACAGTCGCCGGCTCAAGAACATTGCCACCACCATCTAGCTGGGGACGTGGAAATTGAGCTTGCGGAACGCCGGGATAGACGACACTGAACTTGCGGAACGCGTGGGTAGACAAGTAGGCCAAGTGGTTACTTTCGACACTGAACTTGCTGAACGACGCTGATTACACTAAAATAAAACAGAGAGTGTGTGGTAGGCAATCTCAGAACAAGAAAGAAGAAAGAGAAACCATGCTAAGTTGACATTGCTTGTTGGAGGCAATGGCATGTGCTCGATCGGATCGAGCGTAATGTGTAACGGATTATATATTGTTATCTCTTGTACCTGTTTACATCATCAAGACCAAGACGAAAATGATTCTGTAAAATATTCTGATAGATATACTAATAAATTAGATTTCCTGATTTGGTTTTCAGACGGAAAGTAATGGCCAATGTTGCATGTTGGGTAGCATGCAAGGTACCTAGGTGGGGAAGAGGGGCATGTCTGCTAAGGTCGGCAAGGGCCTTGGTCCAGTCGGACAGGGGGCGTACACCGTGTGGCCATTTTTATTCTTAATTAACGGCACTTTCATTTTCAAATACATTTGTGGTGAAAAGGTTACCCACCGTTGAGGAGGTTCGAATACATGGTTTTGACTGTGAAGAGACTAGTAGTCAAGTTTCAACATAATGTATCTGATTCATATGAAAGGTTGGCATCGATCAACCTTTCAACAAGATTTAACCAGTCTGCCCATTCGCCCCCGATCAATGGTCTTCGGAAAGCTATCCAACGCCATGGGATTACGCCCTCACCAGCCTACCGCCATTATCAAAGCATACACCGTTCGCCAGGGAGGAGGCCCGCAGGAGTTCTTTCATTGGCATGATGCCAACCAACACATCATTGTATATTTTTTTTGCGGCTAGCTGAAAGGGCCAAGATGTCATCTAGAGGAGATACGGTGCGAATATGCGTTTTACATACTAATAAGGATTTGGTTTTATGCTAACGCAAAAATAAACTAGGCGGATATATTTCAAGCACAAAATGTAAATATACTAGGCTCAAGTAAGTGCCCCAAGAACTTGCTCAAAACACGATGGGCACTTAAGAAAACTAAGAACCGTAAGTAAGCAATACATGCTTGCACAAGTTATATCACAAGATATGAAAATGGATTATACAGACTAGCAATTCACACTGGGCACAAGATATGCCAATAGTAGAAAGTATGAATTACGAAAAGTAAAGTGTGAGCCTAAACAATTGCTACAGTGAGATATACAACCTATATGGTGCTTGCAAGGTCTAGTGGCCAAAGTAAACAACATGCAATGAGGTAGGGTTCGAGATAATCGAAGACACCGAAGATGAAGATGTATTCCGATGTTCACTTCCATGGAGTAAGCAAATCACCATTGAAGAATGGGTGTTAATTACCATGAAGGCACACGAACATCACGAAGGCTCTCCCTATTCTCCTTGAAATATCATCACAAATGCGATTCCCAATCCCAACCACTAGTGAAAGACCTTGAGGCGGCCTCCAAACATTCACAAATTTTCTGGGTTTAAATCACACGTTGATTCCTCACCGAAGAACTCCTATTGCTTAAGAGTCTCCAACCTACAAGAGCAACCACATCAAAGGGGAAATGTTCAATACTTGCTCAAATCACGATTTTTTTTTCGAGAATGACGTGCCCCACCGGTTGTTATATTACTTGAAGGACTTGGCAGTCATACAGTGTTTTTCATCGAAAAGATAAAAAACAACACGATAAGAAGCGAAAAAGAGAAAAACCCGCCAAGAGGCAGTCTAGAGGGCTGAAAGAAAGAAGAGACGGGTGGCCAGAAGCTGATCCCGACACGGAGCGTCGTAGCGTCTGCTCCAAATCAGGATGTCATCGGCGGCCCTCGTGAGGATGTCACAGGCGGAGCAGTGGATGTTGTTGAAAGTGGCGTTGTTCCTGGCCTTCCAGATCTGCCAGAGAAGCACGAAGAGCCCATCCGTCCACAACGCATCCCCGACGGAGGACGGCGAGGGAGAGGCGAGGATCTCATCCACCGAGTGGAAGGGACCCAGGCCAAGGCGAGTCCAGGTAGAAACCGCACGTCCACAAGCGGCGAAGATGTGAGAAGTGGACTCCTCGGTGGGGCAGGAGGCGCACGAGCTGGAGGGGGCGCAACTCTTCGCGTGCAGGTTCTTCCGGGTACTGAGGCGGTCCCGAACCAGAAGGCACGCGAAGATCTTGATCTTTCGCGGGAGACGCAAACTCCAGATGTCGATGGAAGACTGTCATAGCACCCCGTGGGGGGACAGAACCCGGAACGCGGCGCGCGAGCTGAACTCCACGTCCTCCCCCCAGGCCATGAACTGACGATCTGGCGCGTCCACAAGCTCAAGGTCGCAAATGATCGCCTGCATAGCCGCTAGCTGGGAAGCGGCAACGGAGGAGAGACGCCTCTGAAGGTGCAGCCCGTCGGTGCACACGGCGGCCACCGAGGCGTTCGGACGCGTCGAGTGAGAGTACAACGCCGCGTACTCGAAGCTGAGAGCGCAGCCGGACCGCCAACGGTCGTGCCAGAAGGAGGTGGCGCGCCCGTCGCGGAGATCCACGTGGGTGATAGACCTGTACGTCGGAAGGCCGTGGAGGATGATGGCCCCAAGGAAAGAAGGAGCCGAGCGGGGGTCGCCAACATCCTCCCCGGAGGTGCTAAGAAACCACCGTTTCCATGGTGGGCAGTCGGGTTGATGAAGCTTGTGGACGAAGTTGAGGAGCAAACACATGTTCTGCCGACGAAGATCCCGGATCCCGAAGCCGCCCTCCTGCACATCTGCACACACTTTATCCCAAGCAATTAGACAACGTGCACCGGAGCAAGTATCCTTGCCGGTCCAAAAAAAGGCACGACGTCTACGATCAATCAGCTCAATCACACCATGGGGAAGCAAGTACGAGCACATGTAGTAGGTGGAGAGGTTGTTGAGAACATCATTGCAGAGGACCATCCTACCCCCAGACGACAGGAGGAGGGCACGCCAACTCGAGAGGTAACGGTCAAAGGAGCGGATAAGAGGGTCGTAGGCGGAAATGGGTAGTTTCCAGGGGGAGAGGGGGAGACCCAGGTAGGGTTGAGGGAAGGAGGAGATGGGGCAGCCGAGGGTGGAAGCCATGGTCGCAGACAGATCGTCGGGACAGTGCATGGGAATAAACCCGGACTTGTGGAAGTTGATGGCCAGGCCGGTAGCAAGGGCGAAAGAGTCAAGGATGTTTTTAAGAGTTGCCGCCGACTGGAGGTCCGCACGGCAGAGGATAAGGGTGTCGTCGGCGTATTGAAGAACCGGACAGGGGAGCGAGGGGTCAATCGAGTGAGCAAGCTGCCATCCGAGGAGGCAGACCGAATAAGATGCTGGAGGACATCGGCGACCAGAATAAAGAGGTACGGTGAGAGCGGATCACCTTGGCGGAGGCCATTGCGGCAAAGGATCCAGTCCACAGGGATCCCCAGGGATACTGTTAAGGAGGACAGCGGTGTGTCCGGTAGAAAGAATATCTCGGATCCATCCGCACCACCGGGAGGTGAAGCCATGGGCAGAGAGAATGGAAAGGAGGCTGGACCAGTTAACCGAGTCGAATGCCTTCCGGAAGTCGATTTTGAACACAATCGTGGGGGCTTTTCGGACGTGGCAGGCACGAAGGAGGTTGGCCGCGTAAACAATGTTTTCAGAAATACGCCGACCAGGAAGGAATCCGGTTTGGTCAGGATCGATGAGAGAGTGAATATAACGTTGCTGCCGAGTGCACAAGGCTTTGGTGATCGCTTTCATGATGCAGTTTTGGAGGGAAATGGGGCGAAAGTCTTGGGGGGAACGAGCCGCCTCAAACTTGGGGAGGAGGACCAGGAAGGCACGGTTAATGCGGGAAAGGTCGAGAGACCCGGAGTAGAAGTCATGGAAGACCGCCTCCACGTCAGCCGCGACGGTGGTCCAGAAGGAGGCATAAAAGGAGGGGCCGAAACCATCCGGGCCAGGGCTTGACAACCGATTCATGTCCAGGAACGCCTACCGAATTTCCTCGGACGTGAAGGGGTTCGAGAGGTCATCAGGGAGGGCGGCAGAGTTGCCGTAGAGGTCCGAGAGGGAGAAGTTCCAAGTACACGGGGAGGTCGTACCCAGAAGATTTTTGTAGTAGGCCTGGAGAGCACAAGCTTTGCTCTCCTGAGAGAAGAGGTCAACTCCATTGACAGAGAGAACATGGATGCAGTTTTTTCGAAAACGGGAGGACGCCGAGGCGTGGAAGAAGCCGGTGTTCTCATCACCGTCGACGGCGAAACGGACTTTGGCCCGCAATTTCCAATAAAGGACACATTCTTTAATAGAGACATGGAGCGCGTCGGTGGTAAGAGATCGAAGAAGATTCTCCGCGGGGGAGAGCGGCCGACTCTCTTCGAGGCGGTCGAGGACACCTATGAGAACCCTACAATCTTGTTCCCTTTGAGCCACAGGAGCCGTCCTCCTCGTCCAGCGTTTACAGGCGAGCCGAACTTGGCGAAGGCGAGCAACCAGGCGGGCAGTGGGATCGGCACGGCCAGCGGAAGCCCACGCAGTAACGACCGTGGAACGGAAGGAGGGGTGAAGAGCCTAAGACTTCTCGTAACGGAAAACACGGGTTTTAGGGGTGGAGGAGGAGATAGTTGCGAGGAGGGGGACGTGGTCGCTCGTAGCACGAGCGAAGGAGGAGAGGGTGGAGGTGGGGTACCTAGCATCCCAGGAGGTGCTGACAAGCACACGATCGAGGCGGACAAGGACAGGAGAGGACTGACGGTTAGACCAAGTATAGAGACGGTCGCGGAGGGGGAGGTCAATGAGCGCGAGATTGTTGATGAAATCGTTGAACATGGTTGCCTCCGATCGGCTGAAGTGGGCGTTGTTGCGGTCGGTAGGGGAGCGAGTGAGGTTGAAGTCGCCAAGAATCGCCCACGGGACCGCGTCGCCGGGCGTATGGCCATTAACCTCAGATAAGAACTCGGCCTTAGCGGCGTGATCGCAAGGCGCGTAAACGTTCATAACACGGATGAGAGTGTTGTCATGGGTGAGACTAAGGTCAACAGAGAGCGCACGAGCAGTGGAGAAAACGCGGGAGAGCGAGAAGACTTGGGCGTTCCAGGCAGTGCAGATGCCGCCGGAGGCGCCGACGGAGTCAATTAGGGAGAAGGAGCGAAGAGATGGAGGAAGGAAAGAGCTAGTTTTCTGAGGGGAAGGGGAAGTGAGTTTTATTTCCTGGAGCGCGAGGAGTGCGGGCTGCATGGCCTCGATATCAGCGCGCACATTGCGGCATTTACTAGCGTCCCCAAGCCCACCAACGTTCCAGGTACAGAGAGAGAAAGAGCTAGTCATAAGGAACAGACAAACACCACATGGGAGACAGAGAGTAATTAAAAGCAGGCTTGATTAGAGACACATACCGGCCTAAGGCCATTACATACCCCACGGAGGAAAAGAAGAAAGAAAAAAGGATAAGATAC
Source organism: Thinopyrum elongatum (assembly GCA_011799875.1). Lineage (NCBI taxonomy): Eukaryota > Viridiplantae > Streptophyta > Magnoliopsida > Poales > Poaceae > Thinopyrum > Thinopyrum elongatum. Next base: position 447,349,448 of record CM022301.1, on the reverse strand, counting down.
TCCGGCAACCCCACACTGGGGCCCACGGACGGGAGTATTGGATCAAGCGTCCGCATCTAAAAGGGGGAGAGGGAGGGTGGGAACAGGCCGAGGGCCCAGCTGCATTGGTCGAAGAGAGAGAGAGAGAGAGAGGAGTGGGTCTATGCTTGAGGTGAAATATCTCTACAAAATCTTTCAAGAAATCTTTGATTTGTAGTACGGAAAGTGCACTTACCAGATCTGGTTAAGTGTATACAAAGTGGTTAATCCCTCCACGAAGTGGTGAAGGTGTATATACAGGCTAGAATAAAACTAGTCGTTCTAGTGAAGGAAATAGACGACCAGACAGTCTGACAGAAAACTGCCTAGAAAGTCTGGCCACTAACCTTTGTTTAAGTCAGCATATGAACACAGAAATCACAGTCGCTTGATAGTATGATAATTTTCCCGGACTGTCCTGCCATTTACAGGACAAAAAAAGTTGTCCTAATATTTCTGTCTGCATTTTTGTGGCGCCAAAGTTGCCGACCGACTATTTGTTCGACCACACTTTAATGCTTTTCTTGCCCGGTGCAAGTTAGTTGGCCAGACAGTTCGTCCAGAGCCCGGCCAAAAATGGTTCCTGATCATTTGTTCAGTCAACCCTACCAGACATTTTAGCTTCAGCTTCAAAAAGTAATTGGCCGAACAGTCCGGCAAAAATCTACCCAGACAGTCCGGCCAACAGAAAAAATGTTCCTTCTGGCTCTTTTGAATGTGGGACTTGGTTAGTCATTTTGGCATTGGACTTAAAGCTAGGAATGGCATGTTTTAATGATTGTGAGCTAAGCAATTCCTTCGAAATCCCTCTGGTCCCTCTTAATAGAGAGGGATTCCTATAACTCATGAACATAAAAAGAGATACACTAGATAGCTTTCGGAAATCCATTCTTGAGCATACTCCCGCCATTTCTTTTTAGTCTGCATATAAAATTTGTTTGTAGTCAAATTTTGACCAACTTCATAGAAAAAAACTCAACATCCACAATACCAAATCAATATCATAGATGTATCATAAAATTAATTTTCATCCTATATAACATTGGTATTGTAGTTGTTGATATTTTTTAATATGAACTTGGTCAAACTTTGTGTAGTTTGACTTCAAACAAAACTTATACGCATTGTAAAAAGAAACAGAAGGAGTATATCTTCCTTCGATGGTCGTCTATCCACCCCACAAAAATCAAAGGAACTTATACCTATGACTTGAGCATTCCACTTGAGCTTGATGGTAACATTCATGCTTTGCCCAAGTTGGAAACACAATATTGATCATGTCACTTGGTGAATAGTTCAAATAGACCCCCCCCCCCCCCAATAAGCCATTTGAAAAGCATTTCCTTGTATAACATGTTCGCACATCCATCACATGATCATCCACAAGCTTCAAGCATGTAATACTTCGAAATGCCTATCTTGGGCATTCCCTTATCAAACTACATGAGTATCCTCACATGATGACATCGTCACATGGGCTACTAGAAATCTCTTTTTTATATGCAAGGCCATGAGAATTACCTGACCAACATAGACATAGAAAGCACATAGTATGGCACAATTCATAATTTGTTACCATACCACAAGATCCCATGTGGTACATCATTTTGTGCTTGTGTATTGATCATTTAGATTCGATCATCGAGTTTTATCTTAGTCAACCTTTATCTTTACTCTATGATTAATCTTGGTATCTCGAAGGCCATATTAAACTCTTTACTACGCTTCATTGCTTTAAGACATGATCACCAATATCTCAATTCTCTCTCATGACCATATCGAGTTTCTCCATGAATATCATGTTGGTCGTCACTTGCTCTTCTTCATGCTCCATCACAATCTCTTGAGTGGAGTCGGTGCTAAATCCGGCATATCTCGAGGTAGGGGGTCCTAAGCTATGCGTCTGGGAGTGATGGTAACATGGACACATGATTTTACCCAGGTTCGAGCTCTCTCGAGGAGATATTACCCTACGTCTTGCTTTTGATTGTATTGATATGGGTTATAGTACAGAATACAGGTATCTACCACGAGATTGTTGATCTAAGTTGTAATGTCATGATCCATTGACTAGCCTGGCATCGGTTTATATAATGTACCGGAGGCCTAGGATAATAGGAGTCCTCGTCTTATGCGCCAAGTTTAATGGAGTCTTCCTTGTATACGTCATCGGCTGTCCGAAGTGGCCCATTAGTGAACCGTCATGGGGGTCCTCGGCGCGACCCACCTGGTCGGGAGACAAAGTGGTGAGTACCCCCTAGTCTAGGACTCCATCAGAAGCTCCTTGAACCGGTATTCAAGTTGGGGACACTCCTCGGTTCTTCTGAACTGTTCTTCGTCTTCTGTCGTCGGTCTTGAAATCTGGTTCAACAAATCTTCCCATCTCCGATCTTGAGGATCTCCGAGGTGTATCTGAAGAGTTCACACATTGGGTATTCGAGGAGTTCACACATCGGGCATCTGAGGAGCCCCTTTAAGTTCCCGGCTTTTATCAATGCTTTATTACTTTTATGCCTAACCTCAGGTTTTGAAGTTTTTCCCATGCAGCGGTGCCCTCTTGAATCTGAGCTCCAACGCCGTACTATATCCGAGGTATATTTTTGCAGCCGAGCTCCAATGCCGGTCTTCATATGAGGTTTCATAGATTACGCCAGTATTGAAAAAGTTGAAGGAATTCAGCTGAGCTTAATGCCGAAAAAGTCCTCTAGGGAGCTAGCCACTTGCATACGAGCTTTATACCGGACTGCTTCTGAGGTGGTGCACCACCTCGGCCGTGGGCAGATTTCTTGGACTTTAGTTCTGATCGGTGCAATTTATTTACTACCAAGATGTATAGCCAGTAGCCCTCAAGGTGCGTGTCGGCCTAAAATTCGGGATGCAGCATGAAGAAAATAAAACCACTAATCCTAGTAGTCACTGAGACCCGGGTCGATTCATGAAATCGACCTGAGGATCAAGTCCTTACTCGGCAGCATATTTAGGAATGAAAACTCGGTGTGCAATAGCTCCCGAGACTCAGGTTGGGTGCGGCCGACCAACCTAAGGATCGTAATCTCCTCGGAAATTGTTTTGCGCTTTGATTTTTCCGCATTGAATTATCAATGCAGTAGCCCCCGATCCACTAGTCGGGTGGCAACGCCTGATCAGGGGATCGATTTACCCCTTTAATGTCTTTTAATTGATATAAGCGCGAAGTCCAATAGCCCCTGAGCCTTAATTTGGGCACGGGTGGCCGAATTAAGGATCAACATGTGGTTGACACAAAAATTTTGGTATGTTTGACACGGTCTTCTCGGAAAGAGAATAAAGATCTCTTAAAGGAGCTAGAGCAAACGAAATACAAGCTTGCCGAGTCGTAGAAAGAAGTGGCCGAAATTCGCTCGGAAGGCACATGGTAAGTTTAATACTTGACCTTTGATAATAATATGATGACTTCTTGTATAAGCTATAGGCTTTTTATTAGCAGCGAAGATGATAGGTCAACTTGAAAAGGACCTTGAGGAAGCTCGAGAAGGTGCTCGTTACGCTGAAGCACATGAGGTTGCGGGTGGTCGAACCCAAGCTCGGAAGATCGATGAATTTAACCGGCTCAAGGCGGAGAAAGATAATCAGGCACCGGAGACGGAAAGGCTGAAATCCCAGCATAAATGGCATTGATTAATTTTGTAAACATTATTTGCTGAATGATGACTTTATGTATCTATGTACTTTTGTCATTTTGATCGCTCAGATCTGCAGATTTTATACTCCGTTAGCCAGCCATCGGCTTCTACCTCCTCGGCTACAGGACTAGGAGTGTTCCCAACGTCGGCCTGAGACCTTGGGCAATTTTTGTAGGGAACGAGGCAATCTAGCCATAAGGTCAAAATGAAAGCCTTGCAGAGAGTTATGTTATATTGTTGTTTAACGCAAGTCACATCTTCTGAGAAAAATAGCTCCCCTAGCAGTTCCTTTTCCCGGAGTGTCATGTTAATCACGATGAATCGGCCGATATCCAATATACTTGCTCGAAGGCCTCGACTCGGGAATATCCTCGGCGTAATAAGTAGGCTCTACACCCTACATCCATTAAAAAGTCCTTGATTTTCACTTCCTCTGTTGTCGAGCTAGGCAACCCAGCTTGGCAAAAAATCTCAAGTCAAATTGATGCATATTGTGGCTTTATAATGATATGTGGGAAGGCAGCGCTCGTATATTGAATACAAATGCTGAGTATATGTTGGGCTCTCCAGGAGTCCCGAGGTAACCGCATCTAGGTGCCTCAAGGAGCCCCTGGTACGATTTATTGGACTCTTTCATAGGTCCGAAGTGTTCTATACCAAAAAATTGATGTAAGCATTGCACAGTTTTTTTCAAAGACGGCTGAACTACTTTTCTATGAGTGACCTCGGAAAAGTCGAGCACCTTTATGAAAGTAAGCTTTGTGACTTATTGGAAAGTCCTTTGTTTTACACAGGAAAGCTTTATGGTTAATACTTCCGACCAGCCGGTCGAATTTGCGCATGTTGTGACAGTCAACTTTTAAGTTGTATTTTGCAGCTTTATGCTATATATTATTTTGACTCGACCATGGCTGTTTAAGATGTGTAGTTGGCCAGTCGTCGGCTTCCACCCCTTAGTAGCAACTACTTCGGGTGTTTCTTATTGATATATAACCCTTAGCCGACGTCTCAATGCCCGTAGGTGGTTTTATCAAAAGAAACAAGGCAATCGGACCATGAGGCTTAAAACATACACTTTGTCGTATGAGCATATGTCTGGGGCCAACTTAATAGCCCCCAGTATATATCGACTCCTCGGATAGCCGAGGTTGAACCACCCACAACTTGGCTTTTTCGACAAAAAAGAGGCCCTTCATTTTACTCGGATAACCTCGATCGGCTATATTTGGTTTAACACCGCATGCGGTTCGTTGAACAATTTACGCTTGTTGTGATAGTCAGCCTTTGGCTTTCTTCAACTGAGGCACTTAATAAATTAAACCGAAAATGACAATCGCAGTGGTTCTCCTTTTACCCCTTAGCCGAACAAAGCGGAAACATAAGTGGTAAGCACAAGAGCCGGGCAATCCAGCTATTGACCAAAGACACAACTCAAAATTGATGCATATAATGCGAAGGGCCTAGAATGTTCTGTCGAGGACTCTAGGGAGTACCTTGGTTTTTGATGGGTTCGGATCTAATCGTAGCCCCTCATTAATATTGTCGATGCTTCAAAAGCGTCTGTGTTATATCAAGTTTTTTGGTGCCAATCTGACATTGGTCTTAAAATTAGTTTGTACTTCCGCCGTGCTTTAACATAATACGTCTGATTTCCAGACTTCAAGTGGGTCAGCCGTCGGCTTCAACCTCTGTTCCCGAAGGCGGAGTGCTTCTCAGGCGAGTTTAGCGAACTAAACTTGGGCGGCTCTAGACAGAAACTAGGCTATCTGGCTATTGACCACACACTTGTGTCAGAAAAAGGAGTAGTAGAAAAAGGCTTTGCCATGACTATGAAGAAAACATTTACTATAAAATGACTCGTATAAATTTAAGAGCCCCCAGTTAACATGGCAAAAAGAAGCATATTTAACAAACAATTTTTTTGTTTAAGATAAATATAACGCTTGGTTGAACCGAACAAAAATTGAAAAAAATGGAGCATGAAAGCGACTTTGCTGGTTAATGTGCTCGGTGTTGATGACCCGATCCGGGCTTGCGGCGGGACGAGGACGCCTATCAAACTTCGACAGATCCGACATGGTGCGTAATCCTCAGCTCGGCCGAGGTCCCAGCCCCCAAGCCCATTTCAATGTGACCGAGCGAGGAGCTCAACCTGACGAAGTTGCGATGCAACACGGTCGATGTGGCAAGTCGAAGCCCCCGGTCTAGCTACCATGACGAAGTTGGCGGCGGGGTGATGATGAAGCTATGTCGAAGCCCCCGGTCTAGCCGAGGTGATGGAAAAGGTCGGTAAGGTGACGCTGGAGTCCCCATGCCAGCCAAAGTGTCGAAGCAGGTCGACGTGGTGGACATCGGCTTGAAGAAGCGACGACGCAGCGACGCTGACACAGGTCGGAATTTGTAATGCGGTCAATGCCGGCTTGATGAAGTGACCGCGTGGCGATACCGGTGCGGCCGACCCATGCAATCCGTGGGCGCGACGATGTTGTCTTGAAAATTATCCATGGCTCTTAACCGATGACAAACTTTTGGTCGGCTCACTGGGGTGATGGTCTGATGTGGTTGTTGTCGGCTCAATGGAGCGATGACGAAGTCGATGCTGGCATAGGTCATCGTCCGTGGAGCAACGTGGTCGGACTGGTTTGACACCGGTGCTACGGTGAAGATCACATCGGAAAAGGCTTAAAATATGTGGGCACATGTTTCAGAAAAAACACAATACTCTTAAAAAAATTCCTTCAAAAAAGGACGTCCGATAACCCGTTCAAGAAAAATATGAAGTTAGGTCAGATTCGTTTTCGCGCAAAAACCAAATCCAAAAATTGATGCACTCATCGGATGTTTCCCAGAGTTTGAACGGTCGGATCGAGCTGAAATTTTAGAGGTTGTCGATATAGGAATTTCGCAGCCGATCAAGGGTGAATCTTCCAAAGGACGTCCAAACTGACTGCTGGACTCCTCGCCCTAAATTCGTCTAGATTCCCATTCAGATTCGACGGGGCTCCAGTATATCAGAGATATTCGGAGATTCCTTCATCGGAATGCGATAAAATTTTACAGGATTGTTCTAGACTCAAATTCGCACAATTTCACTAAAGCAATCGTCAAAGTGATGCTCGAGGAGGCGGGGATGCCGAACACTAATCCGCTGTCCAGAAAAATATGCAGGATCGCACTAGAGCAATGCTGACGTTGAGCCCCCGAGCTTCATGGATGATTCTTCCATGATCTTGGATGAGATCGGAGTTGATGATGATGAAGACACCCGTCCGATCTTGACGATCCGACATGGAGCTTAGTCCTCGGCCCAGCAAGGTGACTAGTCGAGCTGGCGATGAAGATGCCGACGTCAACGATGAAGTTCGGTTCCGATGTGTCACGTCGGAGTCGATCTGAATTCCCATCGCACAGTGGCGACTGCCTGTGGGGACCTGCATGGGCCACCAATGTTGGTGTTAAATCCGGCATATCTCGAGGTAGAGGTCCGAAGCTATGCATCTTGGAGTGATGGTAACATGGACACATGATTTTACCCAGGTTCGGACTCTCTCGAGGAGATAATACCCTAGGTCCTGCTTTTGATTGTATTTCTATGGGGTATAGTACAAAATACATGTATCTACCACGAGATTGTTGATCTAAGTTATACTGTCATGATCTATTGACTAGCCTGGCCTCGGTTTATATAATGTACCAGAGGCCTTGGTTAACAGGAGTCCTCATCCTGTGCGCCAAGTTTTATGAAGTCTTCCTTGTATACGTCATGGGCTGCTCGAAGTGGCCCATTAGTGAACCGTCATGGGGGTCCTCGGCCCGACCCACCTGGTCAGGAGACAACATGGTGAGTACGCCCTAGTCTAGGACTCGATTAAGTGGCACAATGAATTCTTCACTTGAATTACTTGCTTCAAGACTAGATCAACCATTACTCAACATATGAGCTAATCATGATCCAATCTTCAAGCCATATATATAATTCTTCTCTTTAATCATTCTCGCAAGATCTTCATCCATCATGGCTCAACTCATTAGCCCAGGCATGTCAACCTTTGATATCTTCCAATGAACTATCTAGATCACATCTTGTTCATCACATGGAATCCATCCAGATCACATTTGATTCAATTAATTAACTCAATCTTGGGTCATATCTAGATTTTGGTGGCTCTCATTCCAAATCCACCCAATCTCCTTATTGCATCACCCATTAAACATATATTCATATATAGCTTGATGCCATTGTTGCTCCATATGAATTTTCATTCATTACCAAGTCTTGGTTACAAACCGGCATTACGACAGCTGAAAGGGGAAGGCTAGACAACTAGGCGGCGCGCAGACACGCGGTAAGGAAGTACACAACGAGACATAGCAAATGCTACATCAACGTCGAAGAAAACTGTTGGAGCGAGGATTCTGCAAGTGGCAACACAGGGTGCCCTCGATAAAAGGATCCTGTAAGCAGAACCTGGCCCACAATCTTGAAGCAAGGGGGAACAATTTCAGAACTCCGGGTGGATGTGATCACGAGAACCTAATGCTGGAGTTAGTAAAATTTTAACCTGAAAGGAAGAGAGGTCAGAGTCCCAGAGTAAAGACGAGAAATAAAAGATCCTAATACCACCCAGTTGGCGACGTGGGCCCGTAAGCCACACAGCCAAGTTAGTAAAATAGTTTTTGACGACTAGACTCAACTTCGGCCAAGGAGTTGGAAAGGGGGTTTCCTAGAGGCAGTCGGCTCTAATACCAACCTGTGATGCCCCCGGCTTAATCGTGCACTAATCATACATGCAAATGCACACGATCAAGCCTAAGGACTCACTTGAAGATATCACAACACAACTCTAAAACATAAATAAAGTCATACAAGCTTTATATTACAAGTCAGGGCCTCGAGGGATCGAATACATAGCTCAATGGCATACAAGCGTCAGCGAAAGCATCAGATATCTGAGTACAGATATAAAAGAGAAACAGAAAGACCTTTAGAAAGGTGGGGCAAAATAAAACACTACGATCGAAATGCGCAGGCCTCCTGCCTGGGACCCTTCGATTCTACTCCTGATCGTCGGCCAGCTCGTAGAAGCAACCACTCTCGATGTGGTAGTAGTAGTCGTCGACGGGGCAGCTGTCTCAGGGGCTCCATCATCTGGTCATGACAAACTGATATGGGGAGAAAAAGAAAGCAAAGCAACCGTGAGTACTCCAAAGTACTCAGCAAGCAAGGATCTACACTACATATGCAACATTATCAAAGGAAGGCTGTATATATGGACTGGGCTGCAGAAATGCCAGAATAGAGAGAAGGCCTAGTCCAATCGAAGACTAGCATCTTCAACGGTCTTGCAGCAATCAAAGAGAGTAGATCAGCACAGTATAATGTAGTAGTGGTTGTGTCAAGAAACAGTCTCGCCCAGAGATCCTTCCTCGTCTCCCTGCGAGAAAGCGATCCCGGAGCCATCATATCCAGTTATCATTTCAAGTTCTAGTTGTATCGATCAGGATACAACTCCGAGTGTCCTTTACCATAGGACCGGCTATCGATAGATGTTTTCTTCCCTGCAGGGGTGCACCAACTTACGCACCACGCTCGTTTAACTCCAGTCGGACACACTTTTCTGGGTCATGCCCGGCCTCGGCCAAACGATACACCGCAACCCTACCTACAGCTCAGCAGAGAGGTCCCCGTCGGTCTACCTCCTAAGCGCTCAGGGGTCTTGGGCCATCGCCCTGTGCACTCCAGGTCGTTGCGAGCAGGGCGAACCAGGCTCCACCACTACAGGATGGTGCCAGCCCTTCCTGGCCGCCAGGCTGAACTGGACGTTTGACAAAGCTTTTGGCTGATGCTACGATGCAGAGTGCCCATAACTCTTCCCATGTGATGGTTAGTGCTATTCGGCCAAAGGCCGGCTCGGATCAAATATCCAAATCATTAGTGGATTAGGGGCTTGCAAAAACGAGCAGAGACTCATGATCGATGTGACCCCGTCGCCCCGTCTCGAGGACTTGTGGCAAGGGCTAAGAATGCCCGGCCACGCCTCATATTCGTCTCACGGGTAACCTCCAGGTCAACCCGACATCCCATCATTCGCGGGTACCCCTCAGGGTCGACCCGCCTTTCCAAGTATCAGTTGTAAAGTCCAAGTAACCATAGTAACCGTGTGTCTAACACCAAGGGGAACCCTGAGGAATCACCCTCGATGGAATTCCACCTGATGTTATCGTCAAGGTGAACGAAGGAGGAATCACCCTCGAGGTCCACTCTTGAGGAGTTGCACGACAGTGTCGTTATCGGGAGTGGAGAAGGAGGAATCACCCTCGATGACCATAACCGATGAACTAACCTACAAGGTTAACATCAGAAGTGCTGATGAGGTATCACCCTCGGCACTCGATAGCAACCCAATAGTGTTGTATAAATAAGGAAGTGATGTGCGGTGCCGGGGCCTGGTCTTCGATCCCGTTGATCGGGTCTTCTGATAATCCAGCGGGGCATTAGGGACAAGTGGGGGGTTACTGGTGGGTCTCTAACCAGCCTATACTAAGCAGTTTGGATATCAGGAAGGTATCAACAGTAGTTACAAAAATAGGCTATGCAACAGAATAGGAGCAATCAATTACAGTAGCAAAATCTAATGCAAGCATGAGAAAATAGAATGGACGATATCGGGATGATCAAAGGGGGGGCTTGCCTGGTTGCTCTGGCAAGAAGGAGGGGTCGTTGGGAGGCTGCTCGTCCGGAGCGTAGTCATACTCAACTGCGTCGGCGCCGGTCTCGGTGTCTAACGAGAGAGAAGAGGGGGAGGAAACAAATAAATACACAACAAATGATGCAACACAGAGCATGTTATGCCTACGGTGCAGTGCAGGGTTGCCTAAAGATGCATCTAAGTCATTTTAGTTATTTTAGGATTAATGTGAGATTTATTAACCGGTGTGTGTGCACTATTCATCTACCGGAATCAGGCTAAAAGTTATGAGTTCTCCTACGTAGGGGGTTCCGACATGGAAACAGACGACACGATCAGAGTCGTCTCGTCGTTCTGAGCAACTTTCATGTATAAAGTTTTTCGTTCTGAGCTATGGTTTATTTTCTCCGAATTTCTAAAGATTTTAGCAATTTCTGGAATTTTAGGTCTAATTTGAAAATAACCAGAAAAGGATTATTGCATCATCTCTGCATCAGCATGACATCATCCAGTCAAACCGGCTGGTCCAGGTCAAACCTGACCTGCGGGACCCACCTGTCATAGACAGTGGGCCCTATGTCAGTGACTTAACTAATATAACCGAATTAACTAATTTAACTATTAACAGCTATTAACTGATCGGGCCCCACATTTCAGCGTCTATGATGAATAGTAATCATGCGTTGACTAAAGTCAACTGGGTCAACAGATGGCAGGGGCCCACGGGCAGTGACCGTGGGCGGGCCCCACACCCATGCCAGGTCAGCACGGCGCCGGAGTTGCGCCGGCGACCTCTACCGCGGCGGATCTTCGCCGGAGCCGATCGAAAATCGGCTACAGGGGGCCAAAACGCGCGCGGGTGGGTTCTTTCGAGCGGCCACACCGAACCGCGTCGAACGGTGGGGGTGGTTGGTCCCGGGGAGGCCGGAATCGCTGCCGGCGATGAGGTCAGCGGCGGAGCCTTTCGGGTGGCGATGGAAATGGAGAAGCCGTGCGCTACGGCTAGAGCGAGAGGTGCAGGAGTGATCTACGGGAGCAGGCGAACTCGTTGGACAACACCACGCGGCCGTGGGGTCACCGGAACAATGCCGGCGACGAGCTCGTGCGGCGGCGAGCTCAGGCGCGATGGAAACGACGGCTACGTTTGCGGAAACTACGGGAAGATGGAGGGGGAAGAGGCGAGGTTCACCGTGTGGGCTCAAGGAGGCCCGGCGAGTGGTTTAGTAGCTGCAGACGGCTCGAGCTCGCCGGAGTTGCGTCGGAGATGCAGAGGAAGGGGGAAGCTCGATGCGGTCGGGGTAGGGCTCCCCGAGCTCGATGTGGTGGCGCAGGAGACGTGGACGAACCCGGCGGAGCCGCCTGACACGCCGGAGCGGAACGAGGACGGCGGTTGCCGCGGTGGTGACAAACTACGGTGATGCTTGCGCTCGGTCACTCGCGAGAGAGAGAGAGAGAGAGAGAGAGAGAGAGGGTGCACGAGCGTGGGAGGAGAGGGAAGAGTGAGGCGAGTGGAGGAGAGAGGCCAGGGAAGATGGACGGAGGGGGGTCCTTATCCCCAGCCACCCGCTGCGTCGCGGTGTCAAGCCATGGCCGGAGCGCGCGCGTGTGACCACGGCGGTGTCGACACGGCGAAGGAGAGAGAGAGAGGAGAGAGAAAAGGCCAGCTGGGCTGTCTGGGCCTCGCCGGGTAAGTAGGTAAGGCCCAACTCCCCTTTTTCCTTTTCTGTTTTTCAATTTATTTATTTACAGAGAAGGAAAAGAATTATTTGAGACATCCAAAAGATTTTGGGAAATCATGGAACTTAGTCCATTAGACCCAGGGCATTTTTATGCACTGCCACAAATACTTTGGGAGCAAGATGAATCCAAGTGGTATTTTTCTTAAATAGAATAGCATTTAAAATGCTAAATTGGCACTGTATTAATTGCTACTGTTCATATTTGCATAGTTGTAATGTTGTTTTAATTAACAACAAGTTGTTTTGGAATATTTGCCAGATGATGAACATTTTTTTCTAGCAACTTTTGTGCAACTTTAATTTTGCACTTAGAATTTGAATTGTTTGTCAGAGAGAAATTTGAATTGAAAGATTGAACCATTGTGATTAAGCATTGCAAATGAAGATGACTTGGCATGATTATCATTATGTCACAGTGCTTTATTACACAGGGGTGTTACAATCATGTTCTCTGTCGATTGATATGCATTAGTGCGTTGCTCTTTTGGTTGATGTATGCAAGTAATGTGTGCCGATTGGAAGTTGATCGGCATACGTCAGATATGAAGAGAGGGAGGCAACACAATGCACATCAGTCAAGTTTCAGAAATAATTATTCATGTAATCAAATTTCAGGATTGTTCATCTTCATAGGTTAATTCGTGAACTCCATTTTAAAGGTTCGCTTCTTACATAGGGACAAAATAGGTGCCACAATCCTGAACGCCCTGTTGAGTCTTCAAGGACCTGACTTAGCTTGACCTTGTGGTTTTGATATGATGAATTCACAAACTAACAATAATCTGCTGTGTGCCTACAACGGATCCTTTAAAAAATAGGCTTCCAACAACTGTTTATATGATCAACTCTAAAATAGTAAACAACAAACAACAACATACGGTAGTTTGGCATTTATGATCAACTCCTATGAAATAGTTACATAGCAAATGACACGATACTTATCCAAAAATGATGAACTGTTTTTCCCATTGACAACCATCAAGTATTGTAGAATTTGATGTACGTATATTGGATGACGAATTTCCGACGATGAGGCCTTGAGCTACTAATCCATTTCTTATGATTTTTTGTGCCTTTTCTTTGGGTTTCTTGAGAAGCCCTTATTATCTATTATTTGAAACTTTTAGGTCCCAGAGATTTAAAACATGACCACAATTTATGCTATTGTGTTCATCTACGTTTTAATAGAAAGATAAAGAATATGACTACACTTATGTTTGCCAGTGAGCAATACAGGCTACTGGTGTCTGGCTAAACAACTTCAGTTATGTTTCAGAGCTTCATTTGTTTCTTTTTGCTTAAAGATAGCTGTTGATGGCCAGTTATAATATGGGCATTACATGTTGGTGAATATTTTGCTGTCAATTTTTCTCGTCGTATGAGGAGAACTGAGTGAGATCTAATATTTCCTATACATTCAACATAGACGATAAATCATTCCTTCCATAGTACTACCCCCGTCCTGGTTTATTGACCCCCTTCGTATTTTGTGCTAAATGTAGACCATAGATTAAACAAACAAAATGTTAGCGCATGTCACCGAAAATTATATTGTTGGATTCATATTTGAATATAGTTTCCAATGATATTATTTTTTATAACATGCATTAACATTTTGTTATTTAAATTAAGGTCAAAGTTTGGCATAAAATACAATGAGGACCAATAAACCAGGACGGAGGTAGTAATGTAAATTTATACTATTATATACTTTCTCCGTTTTTATTTACTCCGCATATTAGAGTTGACTAAAGTCAAACTTCCTAAAGTTTGACCAAGTATATAGAAAAGAGTGTAAATATTTACCATAATAAATTTATATGATGTGGAAGTACAGTCAATAATGAATCTAATGGTATTGGTTTGTTATTGTATATGTTAATACTTTTGTCTATAAACTTTGTCAAAGTTTAGAAAGCTTGACTTTGATCAAAGTTAATACACGGAGTAAATAAAAACGGAGGGAGTACTATCAAAGGGGAGTTGGTACGGCATCATTTCGCATGTAGCCATTAATGCATAAAGTTAATTAGGCATGCAAATAATTAATCAAGCAGTTAATTAGGTCTATAGTTAATTAATTAGTCAGACAATTAATCGTGTCAAATTAATTTGAAAATGCTCGTGGGCGAGGATGACTAGGTGAACGTTAGAGACTGCAAGTAGGCTCTCAGCGGCATGGCCGACCAGCTCGCCAACATGGACAACGGCCACCACGCCCTCGTGACATAGGCGACGAAGCGTTTGTCAAGATGGATGCTGATTGTGCTCTGCAGGACATGCACACGCTGATGATTGCCAAAACGTTAGTGGGCAAGGAAAACAGGTGCCATAGGACAAGGTCGACGGCCGCGCACTCCGGACTTGCATAGGTCCTGTGTGCAGTTGCAACCTCCAGTCATATGTGTGAGTTGAATCTACTTCCTTTTCAAATATAGGGTAAAAATAATGTTTATTATTCTATTCAACCCACCAGATTTTTTTTGGAATCAAGTGCCAGACATGTCTTTTGCTGATTGCGCCAGCGGAGATGCGGGAGTGGTGGACATGCGACACGGGAAGGTGAAAGAAGGGAGGATCAGGAAGGATGGAGGGAGGTGACAAAGCTGAGAGAAAGGAGGGAGACACCAAGGAAGGTGGCATGGCAAGAAAGCAAAGTTGTGCCCCAAGGTTAGAGCGTGATCGTGTACAACTGTTACCTTTCCATCAATGCTCAGGTTCATTGTCATTTTTAAAGTCCAACACTTGAAGCTCTACACAATTGTTGTCGGGGAAGATGGTAAACTTAATGAGGTTGGGGTTATTGTGAAGCTCGGTGTTTGGTGGAGTTGTCTCGCGGTAAAGAGGACAAGGCATGCAAACATGAGTAACTAATAAATTTGAAAAATCACTTCCATTTTTTCTAGGAACATTGAATAAAATTTATTTGGTAAAGAAAGCAGTAGAGAAGACTGTGTTTTTGGACCTTCAGGTAAAGCGGGAATTATAACATTGTGATATCAAATTATTGTTCATTGATTGGTTGATCAAGTTGTTGACACATGTTTGATGTATGATAATTTTGCGATGTGAAGTATGTGTCTGAATCAAGTATCGTCCACTTATTCTTTGATTTTATCGGTTTTGCTAAATCTCATGTGTGATTTTTGTTGTTGTTGTGTCACTAACTTTCTGCTTTGCACGAGGCCGAAGATGAGGATGACATGAGGAGAGCTGGTCACAGCGAGGCCGAGCCGTGTACGAGTGGGAGTGAGTCCGAGACTTAACCAGTGAGGGTGCATGGGGGTGCGGGTGGGGGAGGGGGGACATCGGAGTTGTTCATCGAGCATGGTCGGGGTGAAAACTGACATGGCGGTGGGGGGAGGTTGAGGGGAGGGGAGGGAGGTGATAGCCGTGGGTTGCGGGGATGGAGGCAGGCAATTAGGCTTGGGTAGGGCACGATGGAAGAAGAGTAACCGTCATGGGAAAGGAGGGAGAAAATGAATAGGTGGTAGCGTGTTCGTAACCGTTGGATATTGATTTGATGGCCATAAATAGAAGTGACTGACGCGAAGAGTATTGTCAAGTACCTGATGTATGGGTGCCCCCCTTAATTTATTTTCAATCATTTGCCCGTAGCAACGCACGGGCATTCTACTAGTAGTAGTAATTATTGGGTGTGCACAACTGACATCCATATATAATACTCGACGCTGAATGGGACACCCAACTTGTGGAGCGCGTGGGTATAGACAAGTATACCAAATAATCGTTCCTTCCGGGATTATCCTACAAAAACACAAACATTGCTAACCACACGGCCCCCTCAGGACATGTGTGTGTGGTAAGCTGTCTAAAAAGAAAGAGATAAATCTTGCTATGTTGACATTGCTTGTTGGAGACACTGACGTGTGCTTGATCGGATCGAGCGTGTATAAATCTTTTTTTTTGACAAGGAAAATATATTAATATCGTGGAGATATCAATTACACCCAGCCTCTGCAACAACACAATGTCGTAAAGATATTATGGATGCACATAGCCAAAAGACAAAAAGAAGAAAAAAAAAGAAAAAAAGATCCTGCTTAAGAAAAAAGACCGTGTATAAATCTGGAGCTGGGTATTACCCCTCTATGTTATCACTTGCATCATCTAGATAGAATCGAAAATAACTCGGTAAAACAATCTCATAGATATAATAAATTTTGGATTTTCTGATATTCCATGACCCACCTGTGTCTTCCTCGATCTCGAATTATTTGTTGCAGAAAAGAATGTATATAAAACTAAAAATACGTTTAGATACATTCATTCCTGTTACAAGTAATTCCGAATCGATGGAGTAGCTAGTACGAGCAACCAACCACGTGGTGCACCTCGTTGTGTAGAGTATGTTGATCTTTCAAGGCACTATTGCTGTCAAAACTCGAAATGTCGTGCACGTAATGTGAGTACAACATGACTACGATTAGTCCAAACTCCAAAGTACGTACATGGTATTACCTAGTAGTATAAAAGAGAGATGCCAACTTGCCTTTTTTTTCAGTACAACCTCTTGGCCAGCCTTTAGAGGCAAAAGCCAACTTGCACTTGATCGTCATAGATATATTTGGGTTACGACTTATGACTAACACGGTTTCGATTCGTAACATAATCGGGACTAAAAGTGGAGGTCTTTAGTCCCGATTGCTTAGTTCTGATTGCAGAATCGAGACTAAAGGCCCTCAGGAACCGGGACTAATGCCTTGTTTTCTACTAGTGGTGGGGGTGGGGACGGCTGTGATGAGAGAGGGGAGATGAGGAGCGGCATGTGGGGTGGAGACGAGGCGAGCTCTCTCTCTCTCACTTCTCTGCCCAATACGCGTGTGCACGATCTACCTTTTTGTCTACATGTGATGACGTGGATCCAGCGAGGATGCGCCCCTTCCGCGTACGTCAATGTGTTTGATTGTTGTCAAAACTCGAAATCTCGTGCACGTAACTGGTGTACATGACTACGTTAGTCCAAACTCCAAAGTACGTACGTGGTACTAGCACAAAAGAGAGATGCCAACTTGCATTTTTTTTATTTAGTCAGTCAGACAACCTCTTGGTCAACCTTCAGAGGCAAAGCCAACTTGCACTTGATCGTCATAGATATATTTGGGTTACGACTGACACTGTTCCCCTAGTTTTTGCTATAAATTGGACGCTCTCCTCCTGCTTGCGAGATAAGCAGTTCTGAAGACAGAAGGCTCAACGTTCTTCCACCTCCACCTCCAGCTCCAGCTCAGGTGATTCGATCTCCCTCCACATGTTTGCTTGCATTGTTTTTTTTTTTTTTTTTGCACGGATGCTTGCATTGCATAGTTGCATGCGTGCATGCAACCGGAGTTTCATCGATCTAACTTCTGCATGAAGGGTAAATACGTACGTGGGGAAGAGAGGCATGTCTGCCAAGGCCGGCAAGCCCCTGGTCCAGACCGACGCGGGGGCGTACATCGCTTGGTCAGGTGCCGACCAGCCGGAGCTCGCAACGGAGGGGCTCGGGTGTGGCCTTCTCGTGCTGAGGCCCCTCGGCTTCGCGCTGCCGCACTACGCTGACTCCAACAAGTTCGGCTACGTCCTCAGTGGCTCCGGGGTGGCTGGGGTCCTTCCGGTCGAGGCCAAGGAGAGGGTCGTCCGCCTGAAGGCCGGCGACGTTATCGCCGTGCGCACGGGGGACGTCTCGTGGTGGTACAACGACAACGACGGCCACGCTGATGATTTGTCCATCTTGTTCATAGGCGACACGGCTCGCGCCCTCAGCCCGGGGGACATCTCATACTTCTTCCTCGCCGGCGGCAACAGCGTCCTGAGCGTCCTGAGCGGCGTCGACGCGGGCCTCCTCACCAGGGCGTGGCCTGGGGTGACGGAGGAGCAGGCGGCAACCGCGTTCCGGAACCAGCCGGCCGTCCTCCTCACCAAGCTGAGCACGAAGCTGCCCGGCGTATGTCCGCGCGAGCACGACAGGAAAGGGCTCGTCGTCAACGCCGGCCACGTCACCGCAGGGACCCCTAAAACGCTCACCGCATCGGATCTGGCCGCGCTGGGCGGCCTCGGATTCAGCGCGGTGCTCGGCCGGCTCGAGCCCGGCGCCGCGAGGGCGCCGTGGGTGCTCCGCGATGGCGCGGCGCAGGCGGTTTACGTGGCCCGCGGGAGTGCGCGTGTCCAGGTCTCGTCCGCCGCGGGCGGCGACACGCTGCTGCTGGACGAGGATGTCGCCGCGGGGAGCTCGTTCGTTGTGCCACGGTTTGCCGTTGCGCTCGTCGCCGCCGGCGCTGATGGTGCGGAGTGGGTCTCGCTGATCAAGAGCGCCAGGTACGTGACCGTGACCTTGACAAATGCGAAATGCAAATCCTGTACTGATGATGGTTTCCGATGTCCCTGCGTACATGGCAGGCCGGAGGTGGAGCACCTGACCGGGGAGGGCTCGATTTTCGGCGGCCTGACTCCACAGGTGGTGCAGGCATCGCTGAAGGTGGCGCCGGAGCTGGTGAAGCTGCTCTGAGCGGTGGTGCCCGACTCTCGGTGCACGCGTGCGTTTACTTTCTGTCGTGTGTGTCAAATACGCTTTCTCCAACAAGAAGATCGTCATGCACGCTGTATGCTGCGGCGACGTGTATCACTTGGTCTGTGATTATACGCTGTACCGTCTTTTTTTTCCTTCCGAATAAAAGTGTTAAATATCAGGACTCTGCATTGATGGATGCATGTAACCTCCGCCAGCGAGTTTCTTCCACCGCGTTCCTCCGGCAGCTCCCCTCCGCCGACGACCTCGGTCATCGGTGGTGAGGGGGTTGTCGGATCCACGTGTGTGAATAGTTTTAGGCTAAAGTAGTTTCGTTTTTAGGCTGTTCATCGTCTTAGCTTCGGCGGCGACGATGACGGCACTGAATAAAGATTCTTCATATCCTTCTCCGACATGGCGACCGGTCCTATGGTTGGAGATGGTTTTGAAAACCAGTCCGTTCAAGCAAGGATGGTGTGGCGGCGGCGGCATCCTTGTTGTGGTCATGTATCCTCGGGCTCCGCCGTTGCGACCGCGTCTACTCCAACATTGGCGTGCAGTTAGGGAGATAGTCCAGGAGCGGACGCAGATTGTGGTCTATATCGACGACATCTGGACGACGGAACGTGTGCTAGGTTCGGGGTTGACGGATGTCAGGTGTGGTTTCCTCCATCGACGTCTTAATCGTGATGGGGTGCCAGATCTAGAGTTCGATGGCGCGTTCGGGGTGTTGCCCCGGTCTGATTCGTTCAACAGCAATGGCTTCACTTCTGGTGAGCCACTTTGGAGGTCCGCAAAGCTGCATAGCAGCAATGGAGCCGCGTCGAGCTTGGGTGAGGAGGTGATCCGTCAATCTTTTCTTCTGTGGTGCCGAAGGCAGGTGACGGACGTTGGTGTCAAACTCAGAGATATTCTTCTATCTTTTCATTTTTGTCGTGTCGGTCCTTACATTTTTTGAAAAGGAGGATGTACCACGGCCTCTGCATATGTGCGATGCATATAGCCACTTTATTAATTATTCACAAAGACTTTATAAAGTAGTACATCAGTAAGCCTGGAGCCACTATCTTAGCAACATCTGTCGCTACTCCTATCCCCTTGATGCAGGGGTGCCGAATGTCCGAGCCTAATACCAAACAGACATCACACCAAAACCTAACATCTAATGCCGGATGCCCCATCCCTGCCACATACCGGGATTGGGTCACAAACCGGTCCGGCGCACTCACTGACGCCGCCACCGCCATCTTCCTCCGATCCATCTTCAGAGCAGGGACTGACGCACACCTTGCCAGCCTGCCGTCGACGCCATCATGGTGCCAGACAACGCCACCGCCCTGCTCTTGACCATCTAGCCGCATCCGTCGACGATATCCAGCTGCACCATGCCGCCAATAATCATCGTCATCGACGCGGTCGATACAATGCCGCACCACCTGGCAACCTCCACACTGTCGCCACAGCTAGAGCTACGCAGAGCCCACCACTCACATCATCTTTCCCCCGAACATGAGGTCCTCCCTAGACGGCGCCTCCATGGAGGATACAACGTGCAGGACGCCGCCGCCGCCCAATCCAGACTGAATTTTGGACTTTCGTCCAGGAGGGGTTCGTGGGTGGATAGGACAGACCTCGGCTTCGCCTCCACAGAGGGTAAGGGCATCGAGTGACGTCGCCGATGCCGGTCCAAACAAGCCGACCAATGTTTCCTCCGGTCCCATCCTATACCACCAAACCTCCGTCTGCTCCGAATACGGCAATGAGCCATGAACCAAAACCTGCAGAGATGAAAGAGCCATGGGGCTCAGCCCACCGGGAAGGAGGACCAAGAAGAACCCATCGTAGATCTCTAGACGCCGAATCCAGCGATCCGACGTGGCCAGCGACGACCACCACCACCCCGCGGCGGCCGACGGTGTCCAAAGACAGGATCCAGATGGATCCGATCTGGATCCGGTGGCACCCGCGACAACCGATCATGTCCAACCACTACTGCAGGAATGCCTAGTAGTAGCGGGTGCCTAAAGCCCAGCAGTGGCGAGCGAGGCTCTTTGGGCCGTCCGCCACTGACCTCCTACTACTGCTAAGGGGCCATCAGTGGCGGGCGCTCGCCCGCCACTGGTAGGGCCCTAGTCGTGGCGAGCGGTGCTATATGCCTGCCTGTGTTGTCCCTATCATAGCAATGGCGGGCAGCCATACCTATGGCGGGCGAGGCTTCGCGCCCGCCAGTACTTTGTGTGGTTTGAGCGGCGGGCCCATGTTATTGCCCGCCACTGATTGATGCACCAGGCTAGAATAAAAATCGCTGCCGTTGCAGCATATATTATGCTGCCACAACAGTGTTAGATGATGCAAATAGGGGACAATTGTCAATTAAATGCGAGCAAATTAGGAATAAAACTAGTGGTAATCACTTAAAATAAAGAACGAGAATTACATTAAGAATAAATGAGTTACACAAAATACATGGTCATCAACTACATAGTGCATGACGTCAAATATGTTTAGTCACGGTTTCAGTTTTGCCTGCTGCAGTGCACTAGGTAAGGCTCTTTTGTTGGTTGGACGCATCTTCTTCGGCGTTATTATAGAACAGGCTGGACGAAAAGCGGACCTCCTTGTTTATGATAGCCGCGAACTTGACTTGTACTTCTTCGAGCACTAAGCCAGCTTCGGGCTGATTGTTTTGTACTTCTTGACCCCATTTGAGGAGTTTATCATGATGATTTAACATTTTTTCGGACCGTATGAATTCTTCCATGTGAATGCAGGTGTAGAAGCCACATGTTAGACTAGTCGGCGGTTCTTGCATACAAGATAGAGTGTTCCATCTAAAGGCAATCATTTTCTTTCCACTTCCTTTGTAGTTTTTCTCAACTGTGTGGCTTCCTGTAGTATTCCAATCAAAAAGACAATCATCGAGAAGGTCCTTCGGGAGGGACCAGTCTTTTCCCGGGCTCTTCGTGGAATCCAGCGCGTAACAATTGCACCTTTACGGTCTTAGCACTAGGAGAACCCAATGGTTGCTGCGCAAAAGAGAATAAACATACTGCGCGATCATGAGAAAGTTATAAAATTTGAGATGTGAAAAAATATATGAAGGAAAGATACAAAAGCGAAAGCGTAAGCCAAAGAAGGACGTACATGGGTCGGTACGGCACGAGGAGGAAGTTTTTACCTTGTTTTGTTGCATGAAATCCAGAAGTTAGCTCTTCATGCATCGCCTCCCTTCCTCATTTTTTAGGTTTTCCTCGTTCATGAGATAAGGGTCGGCCATGGTGACATCAGAAATTTTCTTGCTTCTTACCTCAGTGGCTTGAAAAAGCGCCCATAGCCTCATTAGACAAGTTTCGATACTATAGAATCTGAACATATAGAAGATTTCTTTGAAATCTATGTATATTTTGTCCCCGCTGAATTTTTCAAAAAAAGTATATCCCTTTGGCACCTTCGTAGTGTAGTGTGTTGGGTTAACGAAAGATCTCTACTTATTGTTGGCAAGCTCTGATTCCACAATTTTGTCATGTAGAATCTTCATCTCAAGCCTCAGGTGCTCGTGCGCTTTGTCTGATAGCATTCTCTGACCCAGGATATAGACAGGTGCTTTTGGGTTGTCAGCACATTGTTCATATGCCAAGGACTTCTTCAGTGCCTTCTTTACCGGTGGTCTACCATTTTCACATGTGGTGGCAGAAGTTTTTGCCTTAGTATTCATTTTCGCAGCCTTTAGATGCATGTTTCTTTTTTTTCACCGGTTGCACGGAAACGGGTGGACAGGAGATCGCTTCTTGGGCCACCACATTCTTCAGTGTTGTTGGAGTAAACTTTGGTTGTTTGCAAGGTTGCGTCTCGGGATGGGCTGGCGGCATCTCCTCATCTCCATCATAATTATGATTTTGTTATTCTTCAAGCATGTGCTCTTCCTGCACATCCTTAGCCGATACGGGGTTGCGAAGACATAGAGGAGATGGCGGTCCAGCGCCATGGATGTTGGGAGATGGTGATGGTGCTGCAATGTCGGGGATGGTCAGAGACAGTGTTCTGTTTCGGGATGGCTTTTCCATTATGATATGCATTGCAGGCCACTTGAGGTAACCGGCAAAGTATTCCGAAAGGGGCTGCGGCTCATCACCCTCTTCTATATTCTGTGGCAGAATCAGATTGTGGTATTGTGGGAACACCCTAAGCAAAGAAACCTTCTGCACGTTCTCATTTAATTTGCTGTTGTGCATGACATTTCCTGTAATGACTCTACCTTTTGCAACCTCCAACAAGTCCCCACTAGTACTCACTCTAGCTAGGAGAGTGCAAGGAATTTCTTCGTCCAACGAATGTGGTGACCCACCATGACCATGAATGACATTACTGACTGAGGGGCTTCTGATGATCTTTGTGGGACTAAAGGCCGGCGGCGTATCCACCATTTCTGGCATATTTGTCGACCCTTTTGACTGAATATGCTTCTGAACCTCTGCTAGAAAATCAGGTAAGACTTCCTTTAACCTTTCATCGACTAACTTATCTATTTTTTCCCCGTCCCTTCTTTCTTTTTCCGACTTAGTTATCCTTTTCTTGGGGGGGGGGGGGGAGGGGGGGGGGGGGTGGGGGGGGTGGTAGGCATCCTAGAAAGTACTGCCGGCGCCGAGCTTACGGGCTCAGGTGGGCTCTCTCTTCCTGTCGAGGGCGTACAGAATTGGGTCAGATGACCACCTGGGGGCATCCGGCGACTCTTCAGAGCTTGGTGTGTTTTGGGTAAAATTTGCCTGCATGAACAACTAATATCGTTTAGAAACTGGTTCTAAACATATATATGATGGAAAGTGTGGTTGTATAGGCTAATTACGTACCGCTCTTTCGACTGCCGTCCCCACCGCAGGGTCTTCGAAGTAGTAGAGTCCGATTTCTTTATGAAGCACCGCTAGGGATCGGAAATATTTCTTGGCACACGGATCCAGGATATTACTGAAGGGTGTTGGTTGACCTTGTGAAGAAAACATAGCATCATGCTTATCCTAGATTGGTTGCTTCGCTTCATAACCACGGGTGCCTAAATTGTGGTTCCCTACCATTTGGCTTCGGAGCTGTGCAAGCTTCTCTTTGTCCTGTTTGTATGCATCTGAGTCTCGGTAATCAAGGAACTCCTTCCATTCCTCATCGGTAATGCTAGGATATAGATTTTTGATATACTCTAAATCATACCCGTCGTCAAGTAGCTTGTTTGCACGATATCTATTACTATTCAAGGCCTTAGTGAACACACGCATGGCATGGATTTCTGCAAGTGCACTGTCTCGGTCGTTGGACATGAAAATATCTCTCATCTTTCCTAACAGGAGGTTTGACCATTGCTTCTTTTTAGGGCCCCTTAAGCATCTAATGTTGATGCCACAGTTTTCACGGGCGGTGGCAGCTAGGACGTTACCCCATTTCGTTGCGTTCTTGATCAGACTAACGGGTCTCCCCTCTTTGTTAATCCGTTTTATTATGTAAGTAGCTGTAGGCACCTTATTCCGTGACCTACGCTTTCGCGGCTGAATTTCCAAATCATCTTGTGCACCATTGGGGTCTCCTTCCTCTTCAGCACCATCCAACTCTTCCTCTTCAGCAGCAGCTTCGGATATCCTTCCCCATCTTGCATTTGCTCTTCAACAACATCTGAATCTTCTTCCCCATCTACCCCTCCATCTGCAGCATGATTGGTCTCCTCGTGCAACTCGTAAGCACAACCTTGCTCATCCTGTTGGGGAGTCAAAGCCTCAGCCCGAGACCGTGTATGTCTCACCATCTTTTATCTGCAAAATGAAGATTGCATCCATATTGAGGAAAAAAAGAATTACATAATAATAATAATTAAAAACTTTGGCAAGATGAGTGCTCAAAAAGAGAGATATTAAGTGCCAGAAAATCGACGAAATGGAAGTGAATCAACATTTCGTCAAAACTTTGGAACTCATTTCTATTCCCTGTGAAAGAAGACAACAAAACCGCAATAAAATTCACCAACCGGCCATCGCCATTTATCAAAAAAAAAGGCATGACCTTCATAAAAAATTGGACATATAGAATGACAGAAATTCGACGAAATGGAAGTGAAGCAACATTTCTTCAAAACTTTCGCACTCATTCATATTCGATGTAAAACAAGACAACAAAATGGCAATGAAAGTCACCACCTGCCATCGCCATTTATCAAAAAAAAATTGGCATGACATTTGCTAAAAATTGGACGTATATAATGCTAGAAATTCGGCGAAATGGAAGTGAATCAACATTTCCTCAAAACTTTGGCACTCTTTTCCATTCCATGTAAATCAAACCGCGCGTGAGCATCGACATACATCACAATCAATTGTATCATATTCATCCATCATAGCAGAACAACCGGTGAACATGAACATATATAGCACAGGCAATGAATAATAGAAACCGTTTGAAATCAATGAACATGTATAGCAAAAACAATGAATTCAAGCAACAACTGAGAGCAACGCTGTGTAGAGATGGCCGAGCAGTGGTTGGTGCGGGTGAAGCGTGCACGCTGGCTGAAGGGTATGTGGAGATGGCCGACGATGTCGTCCGTTGGTGCGAGCGGAGGCGCATCGACGGAGGGGGTCGCTGGAGAGAGGGCTGAGAAGAGCAGGGGGCGGCCGATGGCGCGCGGGTGGGTGGAGGGGGAAAAGAGGGATGCGCGCCAGGAGTGGCTGCGCGTGCGGCGGCGCGCGTTGCCGGCCATTGCGGGGACCGGCGGAGCGCGGTGGTGTTCAGGGGAGGGGGGATTGGGTGGGGGAGCTCTGAAATTGGGCGGGCATGGCTGGTTATCTTTTCCAACCGACCGCGCGGACGCAATTTCATCAAGTCCTGCTTTGAAGATTTGAAAAATTAGCTGCAGTCGCGGGTGAGACGCACGGCCCGCCACAAGCAATTTAACCCACCACTAGCGAGCACAATGCACGACGCGCCACAACTATGTTCTCCCAAGGGTGGGCACCGGGTAAGGTTAACTAGTGGCGGCTACTAAGGTCCGCCCGCCACTGCTTGGTCCTCTACCTATGGCAGGAGCCAGCTGTTGCGCGTCACAGCTAAGTTACGAAAACAAGGCCCCCCGGGGGGCTCGTACCTATGGCGAGCGGCGGGCTCCGCCCGCCATAGTTAAGCTCCTAGCTGTGGTGGGCAGAGTTTATTACCCGCTACTGCTCATTTTCAAAAATAGCTATGGCGAGTACCCCACCTTGCCCGTCACAGATTAGGGTTCACCTACAAGCCCTTTCCCAGTAGTGAACGCAGCCACCACCTCACCACAAGCAGGCCAGCGGCACTGCGCCGCGCACGCCGCCGTCGGGAGACACGCCCGCCGTGCCGCCGGACCCCACGCTCGCCCGGCGCTCCTCTCGATCTCGTTGTCCCGTGCCAGCCAAGACGGAAAGGATGGGGAGAAGCCCCGCCGCCACCCTGCCGACCAGGCTAAGCCCGGCGGCGCTGCGGACGGGAGTGAGGAGGGGAAGAAGTAGAGGAGGCCGAGTACCGGCGGCTAGGGTTTCCGCCCGGGTCGCCCGCCGGGGACTCGGGAGGGGGCCTTGTACTTTGATCTTTATGATATGAATGAGACATGTATTACCATAAATAAAACCTCCATGCTGTATGTGCTTAATTACGTTAATAAGTTGTTTTTAGGGAAAATCTATATCGTACACACTACGAATAGCTGTGTTCCCATGCGGCAGCTCACGCACGCGGTGCGCTCCAGCGCAGTGTCCTGTTCGCTGCCCTGCGCTCTATGTTGTTCGCTGCAGGACAATGATGATGTGCGCTACAAAGTTTGTAGTGATTGCTAGCAACAGTTTGCTGCTACAATGTAGCTGGGTGGTCTAGTTGAAGAGTTGGATGCGAGGCTGAGGAGCAGCTCGGGTAATCCCTAGCCCATCACCTCCTAAAAAATCCACTCACAAACCCCTAGGCCATCTCCTCCCAAATCCCTAGTTGCGCAGCCATGGGAGCCGGCGGCAATCTCGACGGCAGGGGGTTATGCGATACAGGAGAGAAGGAGGGGGAAGGTCCAAAAGGATGAGGCTCCCCGCGGGGACGCGTTGCAGAGGTCCGACAAGGCAAGATTGGTTTGGGTGATGCGGAGGCACTCGAGCGCGAGGCCAAAGAACTCGATGGAGCGCGACATCACGTAGGAGGAGCTCAGGGAAGCAGGGCTCGTCAGGAACACGCCAGGATATGCAAACGGTTGCCGCAGAGTCGACGGAGAAGTCGGAGAGAGCCGGGCACAGCGACATCGTTTTGGGGCGCTCACGGTGAGTTGCCGAGGCAGAGATCGATGACATGCTCGTCGATATCAGGGCATCTTGGATCAGTCCGTTTCGCGGTGAAGCTCTGGGTGATGTTATAGTTCCTGCAGACATGGAGGTGGGGCTCGTAGTCACTGTTGGACAAACCGACAAAGCGTGGAGCTCCCAATGGCGTGCGGGGAGAGAAAAATAGAGGGAAGGGAGAGAATGTGGCAGCGATGGGAGGAGGGAGGAGGCTTGGCTAGGGTTTTTGAGAGAAGCTAGGGCGGCCGGGGTGCTTATATAGGGGCAAACGGTGGAGCTCGCCATATGGCCGGGGTGGTCACTCTTCCTCTCTCAACCGGCAGCTACACAATACCTGATGCCCAGCTGCTTCTTGTCGCGCGTTCATGGCGCCACACTCGCCTCCCAGATGCTTGCGACCCATCCTACAATTATCCACCGCGCCCCTGCCGGCGCGCCGTGACTGCCCCACCAAGCTTCTTTATCGATGTTGCACCAACTCTGGCCGCCTATGCCTCATTTAGCACTGGTTGTAGCATGCCTCTGCCGCCGTCGCCGCGGACACCAGATCACCGACGATGCCCTAGTCCCTTTCTGCGGTGGTGGCGACCTCCATCTGCTGCTGCATAGCGGCGACCACGACTTCAATTTCGAAATGAGAGATTGGAAAATGTTGGGGAGATTTGTGCAAAATAGCAAGGGTTAGCTGACGTCACATTTGTGGAAGGCACCCTTTCTTTTACAACGCTGTCAGTCTATCGGTCATAGCGTATGCCACGTCGTTGGAAAAAGTAGCCCAAGCGTATGTGGTGACCGTCTTTGTTCACTGATATGCGCTTCGTGACCGAAATCTAGCTATTTCTAAGTCCAGTGACCAAAGTCAATTTTCCGAATCAAATCTAGTGGGTGAATTTATCTCCATCAGCAGAACCATGATATACGCACGGGCCGACAGCCCAAGTGATTGCAGGCTTTTTAATCGCAACAACAGGTTTAGCAACCGCTACATGCTAGTGCAGATATGCGGTGCTGCTCTATAGTCATGTCCTTTATTTTAAGGAACATGCTGCGTGTGAGTCGGCTGACGCAAGTAGAAAATCAGCCGCCTCCTGAGCTGTTAGATTGCGGGAATGGAAAATGTTAGATCCACGAGCCACCGCCAGCCAGATTTTTGCAGCGCAAACCAGGTTGCCACCGCAACATAGGTGATGTTGCGACCCCCAACAACCTCTGCAATAGAGGTGAGGTTGCAACCTCGCCGCCACCCATTTCACATCGGCGAGTACTCTGCAGCGCTGGTGGTGTTGCAAAGGAGCACAGGTAAGCATCTGCAACACTAGTGACTATTGTGGGGCTTCCGAAGGAGTACTCGCTGATTAGTTGCTCTAGTACGTACTGGGTTTACTAGTCCATCGTTTTTGGTTCAGCCCATCGTTTTCTCAAATGGATCGATGGTTAACTGAAACAAGCACTAAAACCATGGCCCAATTATTAGCTAGCGTACACGGACGCGGGCCACGTGAACGTGAGGTCAACCATCGATTTACTCAGGGACGCACGCTACAGTAGAAGTTTCTTCTTCCTTCATCTGTCTCTCGTTCTAAGATTTGTTCCTCTCGCGAAGAATTGATTATGGCTGTTTCCTTAGATTCACCCTTACCTTTTCCATCTCACTTTCTTATGGATTCGTCATTCCTTTACTCCAGTACACTGCCAATGCGCACTCCCATCCGGTGAGCAGCATCAGGGGCAGGCTCGCAGCACGTCATCAGCTCTCCATTTGCTTTGCAACCAGGACAGAGAACGCTTCAGAAAGTTCTTGTAATATTTCAGTCCATTTTCCATTTGATTGATCTTTGTATGTTTTTTTTTAATTTGGACACCCTAAATGGTCTTCTCGGTTGCTTAAGATACGGACGTGGGAGGACCATAGCGAGATCTGAGGTATTTGGAACTGAATAGTTTGATCTCTGCTTTTCTCCGCCAACCATTTTAGGTGTTCCCTCCGTTCCAGTATTGTACAATGTTGCCTAAAAAACCCTTATCGTGTAGTACATGTCTATCGTGTATTACAAGACCTGATTTGCTAATTGTAGAAGACAAAGACACAGAATGGGTCGAAATGTACTGATGCATTGATCACTCATACAAATATATAGAACGCTGGTTGTTCCACAGAAAGCTCAACAAACAAACAAACAAACTAACTCCTAGATGCTAGGCTTATCCTGTTGTGGTTAGTGGGAGCTGATGGTGTGGGACGTGCGTGTATAGACCGAGATCGTTGTTTAGTTGGATGTTTGAAATCAAATGAGATTTTGTGATTTATATCTACATGAGTGAATCTTTTACTATATTGTACTAGTTGCTGCCTTGAGCCTTGATGGGGCTTATTTTTTTTGAGAAAAGTGTGTTTTTGGTCCCTCAAGTTCTCAGAAAGTCTAGACTTGGTCCCTCAAAATTTTTTGGTCTACAATTGGTCCCTCAAGTTTCAAAACCGGATAAGTTTGGTCCTAAACCAGATTTTGAGGGCGTTGACCGGGTCAAAACCGTCTGATGAACAGTAAATGCGATTTTTTTTCAAACCCCAAAAAATGCATATTGAACCCCAAAAAATTTCAGTAAATGCATGTTGAACTTAAAAAATTTCAGATTATTTTGAAAAAAAAATTCGCATTTACTGTTCATCAGGCGGTTTTGACCCGGTCAACGCCCTCAAAATCTGGTTTAGGACCAAACTTATCCGGTTTTGAAACTTGAGGGACCAAATGTAGACCAAAAAATCTTAAGAGACCAAGTCTACACTTTCTGGAAACTTGAGGGACCAAAAACACACTTTTCTTTTTTTTTTTATGTTTGCCCCCGGGCCTCAGAAAAGTCAGGACCGGCCGAGCTGCGTTGGAGCGAGGGAGGGAGGATTCAGTTTTCAATTTTGGAGGAGCAGCCGAGTTGTGAGTAGGAAGAAGACAAGGAAAGATATAAAGTTGCGGGCGCTGTGGTGAATACATGACCCGAATCCGTTCTTCCAGTAAAGCATGTCCCAGCCATAGGGTTTAGTTCAATCTAACGATGATGCACGGGCCGCCGCCACACAGCAGCGCCGCCGCCCGCTGCTTCCTCCCTTCCTTTCCCCTTTGTCGCCCCCCGCGCGGGCGGCTTTGGGGCCCCAATCTTAGCCGCCGGTCACCTCCCCCCCTCCCATCCCTCCCCTCCGCCGCCGCTGGAGGAAGCCGCCGGGCTAAGCCTAGGCGGCTGACGGCGGTGGCGGAGGAGCCTCTCCTTCTCACGCGCGAGGGTGGCGCGGGGCACTCAGACGAGCGGAAGTGCGCCCTCGGATCCGAGCCTCTGTGGCTGTGGCTCGCTCCTGGCGGCGAGCGACGGCGGATGACGCTGTTGCACCTGGCTGCGGCGCTGTGGCACCTTGGGTCGGCGGTGGCGTGGAGGGCTTTGGTGGTCTGGTCAGCTGCGGGCGTGGTTGGCCTTCCGGTCAGATCTGATCTGGCCAGAGTGGATTTCTCGCTCCGTGGCGGCGGAGATCGGTGGTGGTCCGTGCGCACGATGCGAGATGGAGGTTCGTCGAGTGGATTCGGGTGAAAGCCTCGTTATCGGCTTGTTGCCAAGACTGGCGATTGCGGCGCTCTTTTGTGTCGTTACCTTCTTTAAGGCATCGCCGTGGAAAAGCTCCAGCCATCTATCCACCACCTGGGGGGGAAACCCTAGATCAGTAAATCGGATGATGACGGCGCTCTGGTGTCGTTTCCCCTTTGAGGGCGTCATTCTTGGAGGTGTACACGGGCTCGAGGGACCAGTGGACGGTTTCTTTGGTGGAGCGGTGCTTCATCTTACTCATTGATGGCGGCGGATCTTGGCGGCGTGGCACAGTGGAGACTCGGTGTCCGATGCGCGGAGATGGACAAGCGCAGGAGGAGGACGCTGTCTGGCGTCATGGTAGCATCGATGGCAGAGAGGCCTGGCATGGTCGGTGCATTAGTTTCTGCTCTGAAGATGGATTGGTGGAAGACGGCGGCGACGACACAGTGCGTCGGACCGGTTTGTACCCCAAACCCAGTATGTGGCTCGGTTGGGGCCTTCGGTTTTAGATGTTAGGCTTTGGCGCGATGTCTGTTTGGTATTAGGCTCGGACTATCGGCCCCCTTCATCAAGTGGATAGGAGTAGCGACAGTTGTTGCTAAGATGGTGGCTTCAGACTACCTAATGTACTACTTTGTAAGGTCTTTGTGAATAATTAATAAAATGGCTGCATGCATCGCTCAGATGCAGTGACCGGGGGCAATCCTCTTAAAAAAAAACGATGATGCATGCGTCCAATGAAGCGTTCTTTTCAGCCGGCTGTATGAACCGTTTCCACTTCTTTTACGGAATCAGCTGCAACTCTGCGAGAAAGAAACTGTACATTAGCATAAGACCAGCTAAGGAAGAAGGTAAACTGAAAGGGGAAATACAACAGGGACCGTATAGGGCCATCCCCTACGCAAGACAAACTACATCTCTCTTGCCTCCTTCAGGAGGCCAATGTCATCTCTAACTTTGTTCGCCACCGCGATTTCTTATCAAATGTTCTTCGGTTGTGCTCCTTCGAATGTCCCACACCACATAAGTAACAAGACTGCGTCATGGTCTTATTTCTCTTATCCTTGGGCACGAAGCGCCATATCCTCCAGCACCACTCGAAATGGACAACGCTCCAATGACAACCATCTCTCAGTGCGAAGCAACGAAGGAGCGCCACACTTGCCTAGCTAAAAGGAGCAAATGCAAAGCAGATTCGGGTTGCTAGTCGCAAAGCTTGCAAACTCAGTCAGAAGGCCATCCTCTTGCAAGAAGCCTGTCGGCCGCCCACAATAATTGTGTACTCCATTGGACGTTTTATGTGTCTATTTTACCCTCCAGAACTTATATGTTTATAGCGGAGTTTATTACAAAAAAACAGTTTGTAGCAGAGTTTAATTTATAATGCCATTTGAGTTTAGTCTACATTCTCCCACCCAAACTCTTAAAACCTTTTAAGATACCCTCTCTCTCTCTCTCTCTCTCTCTCTCTCTCTCTCTCTCTCCTATTATTGTCACTGGTATTGGATTATGTAGTGCCATGAAATGGTGTCCATATAAGTTTTCTAGTCACGTCACCTAATCTGGTCAATCTTGAGCTTGTATGTATTTTTTCAATGAATGACTCGGCCCGTTTTCTCACGTAAAACTAAAGTATTGACAAATCTAGAAATTTCTGCGCATAAATTTTCAAAAGATCCCAGTAAATAACATATAATTCAGTAAACATTCTCATAAAATGTCAGCTATTTTTGCCACATGATTTGCGAGAAACACGATTATTTACTTTCAATCTAAAATTTGCATTCAGAATTTAAACTGTGCATAATGAAAATATTTCTCTAAATTAATAATAATTCAGTACTCATTCTGGTAAGTCCAAGGCTCTTTTGAACATGAAGTTTGGGAGAAATATGCTTTATTTTCTCAAGGCTTTAATTGGGTTGATAAAAATGCATTATGAACAGCCCCACATAACCTTGGTGAGCATTCTGGTAAAATCTCAACTCTTTCTTATCATGCTTTGGGACATATCTGCTGAGTTTCAACCTGAAATGTTCGGTTAAAATGCAAACGGGATATATAATACTAACATGCATGTTTAGTTTAAGCATCAAATTTTGGGTTCAATATTCAAACTGAACACACATACATTAAAAGAACTCCAGTAAGTTCTGCACAAAAGCACCTTTTTACATTTGATTTGAGAGAAGCATTATTTTTTACTTTTGGCAAACAAGAGAAAACCACGCTTGTTCACTACAGCTGAAACATCTATAGCGACCACCTTAGCGGTGACTAGTACACAAAATGCTTGTCACTAGTAACCGATGAGAGAAATGCGTGCTGATATTTAACCAGAATGCTCCCTGTATTGTGCTTGTGCAATTCATATTAGTTTAATTTTGTTTCCATTTGCTCCGTGCAACTTGTACTGATCCACCACATACTTTATCCACTACATATCAACACCACTACCATCACAGACAGTGAAGATAAGAGAGCTCTCCTTTCTAGTGGTTGCGAGGGCCCAGCCTGGAAGAAGCAAGTGCTGGCCAACCTCCTTCGTTGCTGCTAGCTTTCCATCCCAAATTCCCAAACCTGGTATGGCGGTGGAACAAGGCCAAAGACACAGCCGTGCCAAGTCACCTTCTTCCTTCCGGGGAGATACATCAGGGAGAGCACGCCGCCATCCGACATTTCTCTCTTCTTCCTCCTTGGTATAAAACGGATCTGGGGTGGCATGGCACGGACCCGAGCTGACGCGACACAGCTAACCCCAACTGTGGCTGGCCTCCCACGGTGACCCGTCCTCGCCCATGACTTCGACGGCGGGGAGCATGTCCACCTCAATGTCTAATTACATTAGTTATTATATTATATAAACTCTGTGTGTTATTGTATAAATTGTATCGAGTATATGGATTGTATTGTATGTATTATGGTGTATTGTGTATTTTTATCTAATAAATTGGTATCTCTATCTGTATTACTCTTCAGATTCTACGGGTTTGCTTGAAAAATCATGTTTTTTTCTACTCCTAATGATATTTTGGACCGAGAAACAACCAAGTACTTCTTGGTTCCTCGCCATCTCAAGCAATTTATATTAAATTGAACTGAATAAAATCGTTTGACCCATAAATTTTACTAACACATCCTCTGTTCCAAAATACATTGAGTAGTTAGTAACATTAGAACAAACCCTTTAGCCAATAAATAAATTATTAGTACGTGATGTTTGTGATACAAAATCACAACTACATATAAAGTACTTCTGAGTATGAACCTAACAACATCAATTTATGGCAGGTCAAAGGAGATGAATGATTGCGAGGGCGTCATGCTCATGCATGGCCGGAAGCAATGTCACAATTCCACTTGGCTGCATGCTCGAACGAGGGATGCACGACGTCCGGGTGTGGTCAGCGGTTGGTGGAGGTGTGGAGCATTAGCAAAAGCGGTGAGCTGGCATGGTCAAAGAACAATCAATGTTGTGCACATATTACTTGGGCCAGGACCAAGGGCATAGTTCTGCCCCTGCTCTAATCCAAGGTGAGGAATGGTTTTCTTATCTGGTGAAGGTCATTCCCAACCCTAGTCCAGCCTGCATTACGAACCCAAAACCCTCAACTCTTGCATCCACCGTTGATGCAGCCCACGTCATTGCCGCCTCTGCCTGGATGCTCCCATATGACCAAAGATTGACGTAAACTATGTGTTGAGGAAAGAAGTACACAACTATGTTGTAGCAAATGCAAAATTATGTTGATCTCAGCTTCTGTTTGAGGTGCTTCAACTATAGCTGTTGAGCTTATTTTATAAACTGTTGCAAAAAGGAAAATACAAAGAAGTTGAACTAATGTCTGGAAACATTCTAAAAACCTCCCAAATGTACCAAGGAATGGTACAATACAACACTTTGATCCAATTTCTTATTTACTGTTTGCCAAGATAAGAGTTTTAATTATTTTTAGTGGATTTCACAAAAAATCACGCCACAAACTAACTTTAAAAGACACCTCTTGGTTCATGGTGAAGTTGTGTGGGGATGATTCCACCCACTAAGGTTCGGTATGGGTCTCCCAACAATCTTTCCACCAAAAGCAGTAAAATACCCCCCAAAAACATGTTTTGCTAAAGTTATGGTTGTTCATTCAAGTACACTAGTATATTGATTTCAAACTATGTATTTGTTTGATATGATTCACACTACACACCTGACAAATTCTTGGCTAGGCAACTTCAATTTTTTTGTAGAAATGTAAACATTGACCATCATTTCAAGGATTCACATGTTTAATTAG
Source organism: Thinopyrum elongatum (assembly GCA_011799875.1). Lineage (NCBI taxonomy): Eukaryota > Viridiplantae > Streptophyta > Magnoliopsida > Poales > Poaceae > Thinopyrum > Thinopyrum elongatum. The sequence goes on along the minus strand of CM022301.1, from coordinate 447,314,661 downwards.
CCCTTTGGACGTAAATGTTAAATATGCGCATAAAGCTTGGTTACAGGCCATAGTAGCAAATTTTAGAAGTTTGGCTTAACAGGTGAAAAAGAAGATTGCAGTTCACCCTAAGAAAAAGACTACCATCAAATATTACCACTGTGCAAAATCCATATAACCGAGAACATAACAAGATCAACTTCGACATGTTTCAATAGTCAAACCACATAGAAAATATGTCTTCTCTTAGGGAAAAATCAGAAAGAAAATGGAAGTTGGTTCAGAAAACATAAGATATAGGTAGCATAACTGAGTCCAAACTAAATCTTAATGTTCATGAACAAAGGAACTATGAAGTTGGTACTCGACCCTTCGTGTTGCATTGCACACAAGGCTCAGAAAGTGCTTGATCTCCATTGATCGATCTTGAACCTTTCATTCATTAGCATGTCCTCCTGGAAATAACCATAAAAAATTATAGTCAAAAGTTATTCGAACAATTACTGTAACATGCCAATAATGTGGTTCCAACAAAATATACAACTAATTTTAGACGACAAAAAATGCTGGAAATTTGGACCATAAGCACAGTTGTAGGAGGTCGAGATCTTGACAATAATGTCTATCTGTAAGAGATAAATAGTTAAAACTGAATCTTAATTTGCAAAAACTAAGCAACTATGATCCTGTCGATGACCTTTGTTATAGCTCATGTGAACTTTTCATCGTTTCGTGCACCAGCCAGTTGAATATATAAGTATCTTAACAAACGCTAGCTAGACTAGGGAAACATCGATTTTGTGACTAGAAAAATACCATTAGTTCACAAATTCACTGGACCAATTTCAACTACCATTGAAAATCGGATAACGATATATCATATGCCCTGAGTACATATCTACGCTTTTTTCAATACCCGTTATAATGAACATGACATACTGTAGTTAAATAATTTATAAACCCTATCTAGAGGTTGCAAAATCATGACGACCATATACCTGTCCGGCAAATATATATGGCATCTTAATTCTTTCGTCACTTTGACCATTGATGGACTAAGTATCTATCCACCAAGTATGACGTCTAATATTTTTTCACCCATGTTAACAATAATGAACCGAACACATGCATCATGATTAGCAGAATAGCTTAGATAGTGACGACGAAAACCGACATGGAATAGTGAGACAGAGTCTGATTTCTAGAATCTAATAGCCCCACAGATCAAGATACAACAAAAAAACAACATCAAATAATTAACAGGACAGAGATGTACGTACCTTGTCTCCATAGATCTGGTTTCGGCTGAATCCAGCAAAGAGCCTCTGAAAAACCCTGGACCTTTTTCTTATAAGATAACAACTCCGGCCTGCCGCTGGCTATGTCGAATATCTCCATCTTATGATGCTGGGAGAAGTATACAGAATTCATCATGAGCCCCGCAGTGCTTGCTCCACCATGGCCTGACATGAAGATATTTGACACGAACAATGTCTGATTGCCAACATCCATCACTCTAGACCACATCCGTTTCCCGGCCAAGACATCGCACATGTAGACCCGGATGTGGCGGGTGCTATTCTCAAGCACAGTGCCAACGAGGTGAAGCTTGCCGTCTACTTGCAGGTAGCTGCGGGGGCAGATCCATTCCGGCGGACTGAAGCAACTCCTCAGCGCCGCCACTCTCGGAGTAGCACCGGCGAGGTAGCAGATGGAGATCCCGAGGTCTTCACCGATCGCCAGGAACGTGCTGCCGTGGGAGTGCACGACCGACCGGATGCGGCACGTCAGGTTGGCGTGGAGCAACGTCCACTATCTGTCCACCCCGACGCGACAGAAGGCGACGCTGAACGATGAAGCGAGCTGCGCCATGGCCACGCAGCCCGCAGAGTTGGGCTGCGAGGATAGCACGATGTCGCGGAACAGCAGCTCCCTCATCTCGCTTAGCGTAATGGCATGCACCTCGTTGTAGTTGGGAAAGGAATGGACGACCCAACGTCCGTCAACGTCCATGGACAGTTTTCTAAAGCAGGCCGCCCCGAGTTTGTTGTTGGCCGGCGGGAGCGCGACGGTGACGCCAGTGAAGGGGTTGAGGAGCGTGACGGAGGCTGCCTCGTCCACCAGCGCCAGCCACCCGCCCGACGAGCCGCACAAAACCTTCCCTTGCAGGTCTGGGAGGTTGGCCGAGAGGATCTTGCCGTCGGACGGCCTGTAGAAGGTGGCGCTGCCGTCCCGGGACTCCGGCAGCATCAGAAGGGGAGCGAAGCCCCCGAGCGGCACCGCGTCGCGCCAGGCCCTGCTGCTGAGCCGGAAGCTGGCGACGTCTTGGCCGGACGGGAGCCTCTGGGCGATGCACCGCAAGAGATCGGATGGCAGATCGGTGATGCGGCCCTGCTGCAGCCTCGCCTGCAGTCTCGGGCTTCTCCGAAGAGTGGAGGACGCCGCCATGGTGTCGAGAGAAAGGGATCACGCCGGCTTGGCTGGCTGGAGGATGGGATGTCGAGAGCGGGGGATGGTCTGTGTAGGTCTGAGGAGATCCACCCGAGGTGCCAGCCAAGGTTACAAATACTGGCAACAGCAGGCCAGGCGGGAAAGTTTTGGAATTCATTGAATGCGCATTGAATACGGCGGGAGAGGATTGTGTATGCAGGATGCATGCGCTCGCGTTTTCTTACTATAAAATATTTGGATTTTAATTGCGGCAGCCAAAGCATATCCAGGAGTAGTTGGAATGCAGTGAATGCGTTCGTAACTACTTGCAATTTCTGGCCTTCTCCGCGTTCCCTCTCTCACGTTGCATCTCTTGGACTAATAGATAGATGCTTGAAAAAGATTAAACGTGTTGATCAATTCTCGTTCTAAATCTTGAAAGTTGGATCAAAATCCAAAACGGTGGACCTAACCAACCACCATCCATCTTCCTTCTCGGGAAACCATGTTTAGGGATTTATTTCAGCCTTTACAGCGATGTTTGTTCACTGGGAAACCATGTTTGTGCATGTATGTGAGTCTATGCATTTGTACTGTGTTTCTACAAAATTGGAGTTTGGTGTTTCAAAAGAAGAAATTTGCAATCCTCCATGTAGTCCATGCAACTTCATAAGAAGAAAACATGGATATATTATCACACATATGTATATTGACACTGTGTCAATCCAGCATTCGGGAGAATGACGTCATGAAAGAAAAGAAGAAAATTTACCATACCGTACATCCTTCATCTCAATATTGGTAATAACAAAATTAGCATCTTGCTGTTCTTCCCATGTTGTCGCATGTCAAAGCGACTCCCACAATCAGGATCCTAATGTCCTTCTTCACCACATAAAAAGAGTATTGGATAAATGAGCTCGGGAGAACTAGCTCCAGCTGTTCCTTGATCCAGCGAGATGCCAAATCATGGAAGATTGGCTCTTCGTGGCAGTCTGCGGAGTATTCCTTGTTCCCGTATCATACGATCCGGTCCGGAGCAAAGGTCTCGCCTGGCTGAGGTGCCCAATTGAGTCGGCGACGAGGGTGGTGACGCTGGAGACGAACAGCTGTGCCTACATGAAGCTCATGCCGGAACTGACTTGAGCGTTGATCTGAAGTCCCATCAAGCCGTGACGTTCACCTGGCAGGACCTGTATGGGCCACCACTGTCGGAGATAAATCCGACAGATCCCTCTAGGGTCCTAGCTAGGCCACTTGGCACGGTGGTAACTGAGGCAAGGTTTTACCTAGGTTCGGGATCTCACGAAGGTGATAATACACAACGTCCTACTTATGTTTATTTTGATGGAATGTGTACAAAGTGCATATAAAATACCAAGAGATTGTATGTATCCTATCGATGAGCGAGGTCCCCAGATTATATAACATACCAGGGCCCTAGAGTTGCAGAACTAGGTAGGCTACATCTGTGGAGGTAGAATCCTCCCCCGCTCCAGTATCGTCAGATCGTACTCCAAGTCTTTGGAATCTTCGTGTATTTTGTCATGGGCCGCCCAAAGTGGACCAGGACGGAACCGACCTAGGGGATCTCAGCCCGGCTGGGAACCGACATGGTGTGAGACCCGTTGGTCGGGACACCATCACATGGCATGCTCCTTTCATTTTTCAGGACATTCTTAAAGTTGCCAGATAGTGAGGCCTTAACTTTGCCTTCAAACTTACCTATGCTCACATACTTGTTCTTGTTCTTGAACTTATGGGGCTAAAAATTTCTTCTTGTCTACCAAGTTGGAACTAGAACTCCACTCATGGAAACAAACATGTTTGTGTTTTGCCCTTGCCTTTCATTGCACTTCAAGATTTTGAATGAGATTCACAATAGAAAACTCATGTCTCTTGTGTTTCAGAGCGGTGGAAAAATTCCTCCACAAAGTAGGAAGCTTGGAAATGATGCCACTGGTAATAAACTTGTCCCGTAACACATAATTAAAATGCACAAGTTCCTTTACGAGTGACTATATCACATGAGCTCGCTCAACTATGTAGCGATCGTTAGTCTCATCTTGTAGTTATGGTATTTTGCTATAACATACAAGTCACTGCTGGATTCCGAGACCCCAAACTTGGCCTCGAGCACATCCCGTATATAATTCCCGACCATAATATTTATGAAAGGATCGGTGATCTTGTCGCCAAGAACACTCAGAAAAATGTACGTAAACAGGTTTTTAGATTGTTCAATAAATGAGAAATTTTAAATTAAATTTAATTTGAAAAAAATGATTGATAAAACATAATGAGCATAATAGACATGATTATTTTACCGGATAAAAAGTAATCAAGTTAGACATGTGTCTGATCAATAAGATAAAAACAACATGTCCATGTCCATCTCTACCCAAACACTAGTGGGCCATATATAATCTCTAACATAGGGCATAAAAGCACATACATAGCAGTAGATGATGGTGTCTATATTTCTTTGCACTAGTACATCGATCCAAATCTGGTCGGATCCCTGGATAACTCTTAAATGAAACATTAAATGATACAATAAACCATGACAATGAAGGACCGTCAATCCTCACGATGGTCGACGAGGTCTTTGACCCGTGCACATGCACATGGAACATTCAAATGGTGTAGGAGATGTTCTGGCCACAAGATGAAGAGATGATATTGGCTATGCCGATCTGTGTAGACATTGAGGACAATGGGCTTGGTTTTGTTAGGAGCTTTTTCGATGAAGTCGGCATATAAAGCATACAGAAGCTCGTCAAGCTTGGAATTCAGGAATGATCGGTTCTAGTGCAAAGAAATATGGAAGGCTCATTCTGCTCCAAAGGTGAAGCATTTGCTATGGCGTATCGGCCATAATAGTTTACCCACGAGATAGTGTATCGAGCGTCGGCATATGGAGAATAAGCCTTTCTGCTCGGTGTCTGGAATTCTAAATTAAGACAGAGCTCACTTATTCATCAGATGCAAGGAAGTAAGGAAAGTATGAAACATCCTGGAGTTGCATATGGAGCATGAGATGCTCACCACGTGTGTTGAACAGAAAGTATCCCTGCATGCGCTAAACCTTTTGGCACCATAGAAGATGATGGTTATCTCCTTTGTTGTGGACATGGTGGCTGACACTCAACAAGGTTAACTCGGGTGACAAGAAGATGAACACTACCGAGTTGCTTATCCAAGTACGACAAACTATAGCTGCTTTTGGGTGGACATAGTCCAGATTGGTTTGGGTCCTCTGGACCAGTTTCCCGTGGCCAGGAATTGGTGGACCGGCCTGGCTAAGCATTGGCTCGGGCTGGCTCATTTGGTAATAACCCCAAATCTTGGGATTCCGTTTTTCTATTCCTGCAGTATTTTACTGCATTTTTTTTGTTTAGTAATATAGAAAATGGGGCAACAATACGACATATACGAGCTACAAAATGAACATATAACATATTATTTTGCAAAATAGGGACAAAGTATTGATATATAGGCAATTTATTGTATGAATCATGTAGAAATGGATCAAATATGACATAAAAAAATGGGACAACATCTCCATTGATTTTTTGACATCAAACACATAAATTTTGACAGAAACAATAGCACAAATATGACATACGGATACATGAGTTCATGTCAGTCATTCGACAATACGGTTATAAACTTGCAGTGACAATTCATAGTTCATGACAATTGACAAGTTCCATCTCCAAAACATAACTTAAGTTGACAAGTTTTTGGTTGCAATATAACACAAATGAGTGTTCTATAAATGATTGGTTTCAACATAACACAAATCGAAGAGGAGCCTCCACATCAGAACATCACTTTGACATCCATCTCCCAACTAGCAAGAGTAACATCCACACACTAGTAGAAAACAGGGCTTTTGTCCTGGTTCCAGAGGGCCTTTAGTCCCGGTTCTGGAACCGGGACAAAAGGGTCGGGACTAAAGCCTCTAACCTTACGAACCGGGACTAAAGGGGCTCCACTTGGCCGCCTGCTGGAGCGGGGCTGGAGGACCTTTAGTCCGTTGGTAACACCAACCGGGACTAAACATCACTTTGACATCCATCTCCCAACTAGCAAGAGTAACATCCACACACTAGTAGAAAACAGGGCTTTTGTCCCGGTTCCAGAGGGCCTTTAGTCCCGGTTCTGGAACCGGGACAAAAAGGTCGGGACTAAAGCCTCTAACCTTTAGTCCCGGTTCGCTTACGAACGGGGACTAAAGGGGCTGCACTTGGCCGCCTGCTGGAGCAGGGCTGGAGGACCTTTAGTCCGTTGGTAACACCAACCGGGACTGCTTTTCTTCTGATTTTCAAATCTTTGAATTATTTGACAATTTAATTTCTAATCAACCCTCCCTCCTCACTGCTTCAGAATTTAATCTCTAATCTCTAATCAGCACTCAGAATTTAATATCTAATATCTAATAAGCACTCATTCCAAATCGTCTAACTTTCCGACCGGTCACCCATCCTCTCACTACTCCAGCCTGAGCACGCTTAACTTTCGAGTTCTATTCCCCATAGTTTTCAAGTCTGCACTTGTTGTTTTCCTGACAATACTAAGCTGTCAATCCTATTAACCTTTAGGAGTTGAACTTGAGCATTAAGCACCGTTTGAGTTTGAAACTATTATTCTAAAAAACAATAATTATTTAGTAACACTAATATTTCTTGAATAAGTAGTTTGACCATAGTTTGACCAGATTTGACCATAGTTTGACCACAGTTTGACCAAAATTCAACAAAACTAAAATAATTATTTAGTAACACTAATATTTTTTGAATAAGTAGTTTGACCATAGTTTGACCACAGTTTGACCAGATTTAACCAAAATTCAAAAAAACTGAAATTTGAGCATAACTTTTTTTCCTTTAAAAATTTGAGGATTCTAAAATTTGCAACACGGCCAATGGCCGTCGAAATCGGATGCGGATTTTCGTGCTGATTTTTTTGATATATTATGCGTTTTTTTTCGACATCGTATGCAAAAGATATGGTCGTTTTACTTTTTCATAACACATTTTTGCAAAACATGTCCAAATTTAAGTTTTAAAATTTTCCTAACTAGTAGATGTAGTAACATAACTACATCTCGAAGGATTTTAATTTTTGAAGTTTTTATCATTTTTTTTGTCTTTTACAAAACTGAAATGGCGATACACCATGGGGGGGGGGGGGGGGTATAGTTTTAACCTCTTTAGTCCGGGATGGTGTCCATCCAATCCTACCGTCGACTACATCTGCTAGCACCGTCCCAGCCAGAGTCACAACTAAGGTTGACCAAGCCAGAGTCATGTTCTATTAAAGTGGTAAAAAGAATTACTTTTAATATAACAAAACTAATTCTATCAACTATTATTAAAGGCTAAACAACTACTAATACAAAACTTTACCAAAATTAATATTAATTAATTATAAAAATTTATCTACTGTCGTCTAACAGAAGCATACTACAACATGTTAAAATCTACAGAAAGAACTAACTAAAAATAATTGAAAACAACAATTAAAGGACTAAAACAACTATATAAGCAAAATAGTACTATTTTAATTAAAATCGTAATATAAATTATTCTAAAAATAACCAAATAAATCTTACTTTGACAACAATCTAACATGTGACTAGGAGCAAAAATAATTAAATTAAAAACTATTTTTAAACTCAAATTATTCACAATCTAGGGTTTGAAACAAATTTGAACAAATTCATATTTAAATCATTCAAATTTGAAAACTAATGGCACAAACAGAAACTAGACAAAATTCAATGACCTCCTCATTTTCATCGCACAAAATAAGTTTAAAAAAATGAAATGCCTTTGTAACAGATGAGTTTTTGTCCGAAACCCTGATACTTCGAAAGAGATTGTCCATTTTGTACACGAAGTGCATCCAGTTTTTGCCGTAACCCTCTCAACTTTTTTGCACATGCTATGTGGGTGAAATGATGATACCATGCCAACTTTCAACCTTTTCGGAGTTCATTTGTAGTGCTTTTCAATTTCAGGGTCATTTAGCTCAAAAAAATAGTAAATGCATGAAAAATTGCAAATGAAGTTAGAAAGGGTTGAAAATTGATGACGTGGCTTCAAATGGTGCATACTGAACGCACAAAAAGTCTGGAGTTGAAATAAGTTAAAAAAAATGAAATGTCTTTGTAACAGATGAGTTTTCGTCCGAAACCCTGATACTTCGAAAGTGATTGTCCATTTTGTACACGAAGTGCATCCAGTTTTTTCCGTAACCCTCTCAACTTTTTTGCACATGCTATGTGGGTGAAAAGAATCTAACATGTGACTAGGAGCAAAAAGAATTAAATTAAAAACTATTTTTAAACTCAAATTATTCACAATCTAGGGTTTGAAGCAAATTTGAACAAATTCATATTTAAATCTTTCAAATTTGAAAACTAATGGCACAAACAGAAACTAGACAAAATTTTGAATCTAATGCAAAAAGAATCACTCAAAAACATCAAATATCCTAAAAGATATAAGCAATTTAAAACAGAAACTAAACACAAAGAACAAATGGAAAAACAAAAAACAAATTTCAAAACCCCTTTAGTCCCGGTTCGTGGCTCGAACTGGACTAAAGGTCTAAAGGGCATCGCACCCTTTAGTCCTGGTTCGTGGCTCAAACCGGGACTAAAGGTCCCATTTGAACTGGGACTAATGCCTGCCCAGCGCCCTAGCCGCTCGAACCGGGACTAATGCTCACATTAGTCCCGGTTCATAATGCAACTGGGACTAATGCTCCGATCCGGCTGTGACGAAAGCCCTGTTTTCTACTAGTGACATGATGAATGTCCACAAGGAAGACTTTATCACATAAATATGTTTGGGGATAATATATGATGATGTCTCGGCCCAGTCGTTTCTCATCACGTCGGTTCCCGGCCTAGTGGGTAAGACTGAGGACCCCTTGGTCGGTTCCATCCTGGCCCATGTTGGGCGACCCATGGCGCATTATACGAAGACTCATGAAGACTTGACGTAGAACTAGAAGATACCGGAGCCGTGGAGGACCCTACCTCCACTGACATAGCTGACTAGGATATGTAACACCAGGACACCCAAATGTTATATTAGTCCGCAGATAGGCTCGTCGACAGAGACAGTAAAATCCCTTGGTATTCACATGTACTTTGTACACACCCCAATCGCAAATACACGAGCAGGTAGGGTATTATCTCCACTGTGAGAGCCCAAACCTAAGTAAAGCCTTGGCTCCTATTACCACCTAGGCCAATAGCCTAGCTGTAATTTTCATATGAAAGTGAAACATGTTGGAAGGATGGTTACCAATTGTTGCGCTCCTCCGCATTCACGGGTAACTTGATGCCCCAACATCATCCTCCTCATCCTCATGCCTTGCTAATATTGTAGAAGTTAGCCAAATGCACACATGACATACAATACACAAAATAGGAAAACATGTAAGAAAAAAAGAGATAGCAAACATACAACCACATTCAAGTCTTTGTGCACACCGTTGATATAAATTGCACCACACACCAAGGCTTCAACCATACAAGGTTTCGGAGAACTTGATCCTATAGTCATTGAACCCCCAAGACACATGGCCAGGCGCCACTCCTACCTTCGTCTAGGATCTAATTGTCGGTGATCTTCTTTGGCACATTGGTTAATGGAAATAAATTTACCATGTAAAAGAACATCCTCTATTAGCGGGGTGGAACTAAACTTCCACACTCTCCTTACCTTACATAAATGGCCCGTGTGGATCTCTAGGATTCATCTATGAATTATTACTAAATTATAAATGGATTTGTCCCAATAATTACAACAATAAATAATACATTAAAAATATTGCATATGAATTTGCATGGGACGCCTAGCTAGTTGGATGGAAACATAAAATATGTGAAACAATATTTCAAGCCATGCTGGTCATTTTTTAAGTTCTATTGCTTAAAATAAAAATATATGTATCAATGTTGAAGCCATACTAATAAGTAATACGTATTTGCTAAACATCATGTACCTAAATTTTATCTTTGTGTTGCTCGCTTTCCGTGAAGCATTGGGCAGAAGGAGAAGATGGTGTGTAGAGCGGCGTCGCCATGGCGAGGCTGGTCCAGGCCCAGCAGGAGGATAGCTGGCGACAACGAGTCGAAATCTTAGCGTGTGTGGTTCGAGGGCGCTTAGAGGGCTGACAGGTAATTGCACGGTTTTTTCTTGAGAAAAACTTCCGATCTATTCATCAACTGTCAAGGTAGTACATAGAACACCAGAAGTAAAAAAAACCTTCCAGGTCTGTAGACCACCTAGCCACGACAACAAGCACTGGAGCGAGCCAAAGACGCGCCGCCGTCATCGCCCCTCCCTCATCAAAGCCGGCAAAACCTTGTTGTAGTAGACAGTCGGGAAGTTGTCGTGCTAAGGCCCAATAGGACCAGCATATCAGAATAGCAACCGCCGCCAATGAAGAGAAGCATAGATCAAAAGGATCCAACCTGTAGACACACGAACACAGACGAACGAATACCGGATCCACCGAAGACAAACGCCGACCAAATCCCACAAGATCCACCGGAGACAAACATCCACAAGCCCTCCGACGATGCTAGAAACACCACCGGAATGGGGGCTAGGCAGGGAGGATCTTATTCCATCTACAGAGAGCCGCCACCGCTGCCTCGCACCTCTGAGTAGGACACAGACCCTAACAAAACTAAAAAACACATCAAAAAACGGAGCCCTCCCGCCGGCAAGGGCCGGGATCCACCATGCCTCCATGGTCCTAAGACCACAGGAGACGAGGTACACCAGTGACGACGTCGGCGGGAGGCAGGAAAACCATAGCACGCTAGGTGCAGGGTACGAGGGGTGCCGTGGTGCGTGGCTGGTAATTGCACATTAGGAAGAAGAAGGTGCGTTTGAAGATGAACAGTGCCATATCTATTTTTGGTCATTTGATCAAGATGTAGTAATCCTGGGAAAAGTGACTAAAGCAAAAAAGGATTTCAGGTACCTTACACTTAAGCTCCCCCATATTAATAATATTTTTTCTGGAGAATAACAATAAGGAGCAATACTGACCTGAGGACACATGTGATAGGTGCATCCCGCAGTAGACGCAAGGCTCGGGTGACTGATTCTACTCGCTTTACAATAAATATCGTGCAAGAAAACGAATGCATATTAATAGTAGCCAGGTTGCACTTGATAGTTGATACACCCTTTCTATAAATTGCACGCGGTTCTGATGTCTTCTTCCATTTCCTACCAAAGAGGAGCTAGCACATGTAATTCACCCCAAAAGTTCTGAGGGCCAGAGAGGGCATGTTTTGATTTTGAACGGGTTAGATAACCTGCTGAATTGGTTTTTTTATGCATGCTCGTTAATGAATAATTTGGCAGGCTTACAAGCGGAAGGAGACCACGTGATGCTGGACCAAGGTGCCGATGCACTACAAAGGGAGGTGTTAGCGCCTGTGTTGATGGTTGTGGTTAAGGTAGAAGCCAAATCTTGTATCTGGAGACTGATAGATCTGATGAAGCTAGAGAAGCTGAATGGAATAAGAATGGGTCAACAGCTCCTGTGCGACACATTTCATGTGAATTGGAAGGGGTGCGATGTTGTTCGAGCGAATGGCTCTGGTGCGACACATTTGAGCCCGTAAATAGCCCAGGCACAACATGGCCCTTAAACTCAACTGATGCCCTCATTAGCTGTTACGGGTTGGACCCACCACTTATCCACGTATGCGCTGGACCCACCACTTGTCCACGTAAGAGCGGGACCCACCTCTTCGCAGCTAGAAGAGACGAGCGCCCGTGCCCGTCCCACTTGTCCCCTTTCCCCAATCTTTCTCTTCTCCGGCGACCTAGCGCAGATGTCTAGCTCCTCCGCCACGCACTCAAAATGGCGACAGCATGGTCCAGTGCCGCTCACAAGATGCCCTGAGTGCCCACGCCTAGAGCTTCTTAAACGGTGGGTCAGTAAGACGGATGATAATGGCAATCTTGGGCGCAGATTTATGAAATGCTTAAGCAAAACAATGGTAGGAAGGGATGGCAAGGTTAGATCTCAGTTCTTAGCCCGTTCTTTCGCTGTCGTTTGCTCTGATTTCTCCAGATTTACTTTTTTCTCGTCGAATTTGGGATTTAGGGTTCATGTTGTTGCTTTCAGATCCTGAAAATATGTACACATTTCGAGTGGATGGATAATTATATTGAGAGGATTCAGTTTGAGGGCTACATTAATTCCAGCGGGGCCGCAACCTGTGAGCTCAATTTGGGCGGGGTGTCGCCGATTGCTGTGAAGAATTTGGGGAGCTCGGTCAGGCGAGGGGCGGGCAGAGTCCTGTCGATGCCGAGGTATGCGCGTGATGCTGAACTGCACGCGCAGTCCGAACTGAACGAGGAACTGAAGAAGATCAACAAACATCTAATGCAAATGATCTATTTGCAGAAGCAAGCAAATATCAGGGCACGGGGTTCTATTGTTGTATCATTGCTCTGTTTTTCTTGTACTTGTTGTTCATCCGTCATTAGAATGGGCATTTAGGCCTATCAGGGCAGAGGACGTGATTTGTGCGCCATGCCAAGTTGATGCAACTGAGTCGAAGCAGCACTTTGGAAAATTATTCAGTGTTCATGCCCCTGTTTTTGTTCTTCAGTTAACAGAGTGCACACCCAAATTCAGTTTCTAGTAAAAAAAAATTTGGGCTGCCGAATAGATGTTGGGCCGTGAGGAAATAACCAGGCCCAAAGAGAAACTAGCCCACCAGCGTAGGGGCACCAGATCTTTTTTATAGCATAGAGGCACCCATGTTTAACGAAAAATGGTTGGACTAAATAAAATGTTGCTTGGGCAAATAAACCTCTAACAAACATGTACTTCTCGACTTGCTTTTACTTTGGCCAAAATTTTGTTCATGGAACAATGTAAATAAAAATGCGGCAAAATGCAAAGAGGTAGCACATGGCACATGTTTTACTTGGGCCCGTTTTACTTGTGTTAGCTCATAGAAAATTTACTTTTTTTAACGTTTCAAAAATTCTGTTACTTGTTTTTCTTCATGGAATAATGTAAATCAAAAATCCACTAAAAAAAATTATTTGTGGCTTGTGTAAAAAAGAGAAATTTCATTTTTTCACGAGTCATTTTTTGTCCTTTTACAGTCCAAAAAAATATCATTTTTTCACGTTTTGAAATGCATTTTTTAATAATGGGTTTATCTAGACCTACAAGCCAAAACACCATGCAACTTAAATAAGTAGCAAGAACTTAATATATAATAGAAAGACACATAATATAGATAGTTCGATCGGGCCAACCAAGCCCATAGCGGGTACCCATAGTACGCTTACAACTTAAATAACATAACACAAATATAGATAGATTTAGCTAAAAAAAGATAGATAGATGGGTAGGTCGTCTAAACCCTAGCCGCTACCTTCCTTGCTCTCCTTGCTCCTCCTCGCTCCTCCTCCGGGCGCCCTTCACTGCTCCTCCGGGGCGTTGTCGATGGGGTACGGCAGAGTGTGCATGCGCTCCGCGGTGGGGAAGATGTTGGTGTAGTCCATGAAGATGTTGTGGGTGGTGAAAGCGATGAACTCGCAGCCACACCAAAACACGCGGCCGAGGAGGTAGAACGCGTCGAAGGGGTAGGTGGCGGTAAGAATGTAGCAGCTATGGATGAAAACTGAAAACAGTTGGTGATTGAATGTTTATGCTGAGATGATGCGACTACCAGTACGTGGAGCCCTTTTGATGATCTAATCTTGATTGGCATGAGCGTGGGTTGAGGGTGATGGTTCTCTACCCTTTCTAACATATATTGTCGTATCTTAGTTGCATGCTAAGTTTCGTGTTAACTTAGATGCGACATCAACCCGTGAGACTCTTTTTTGCTAGGATTTTTCCCTTTTTACTTTTGCACTGGAGGCTATATTTTCTGTGGTTGTTTCTGTTCTGTTATCACTTGACAGTAGAACCAAATCTATTTTCGGAATGTATGGAATAACAATAGTATTGGTCCAATAATTCCAACAACAGAAAACGCACTAAGATTTTACAGAACATAACACATTACAAATATTGCCCATATGGCCACTTCGCTAATTGGATGGAATGATAAAATACGTGCATTATGGTTTCAAGCCATACTAGAAAATGTTTTTTATTCTTTTCTCTTAACTTTAAAAGTAAAAGTAATTTATTTTTCTGGAGATAAGGAGCAACGACCCATGGGAACACATGGTAGGCACAGTGCATCTTGGACGCAAGGTTTGGATCAACCGACCGACCATGGCGCTTGAGCCATTTTTATTTTTTTTATATTAGATAAAAGTGTGTTGTGTTTATTTGCTATATAATTGTTCTCATGTAGATCTGTTGCTCATGTAAAAAAGGATAAAGAAAATAAAAATGAAGCCAAAGCTCAAGCACAGTGTACAAATTTATTTATTCGGTAAATAAGCCATGCAGTTCTGCATAACATCAATGCAGTTAGTGATAACATCAATTTTGCTTCCTCCTGGATGCTAAAATTTAAGCAACAATTATTCCGCATCACCAAAACGATATTGCATTTATTTCCGC
The DNA here is from genome assembly GCA_011799875.1 of Thinopyrum elongatum. Lineage (NCBI taxonomy): Eukaryota > Viridiplantae > Streptophyta > Magnoliopsida > Poales > Poaceae > Thinopyrum > Thinopyrum elongatum. The sequence continues at coordinate 447,299,655 of CM022301.1, read as the reverse complement.
TTCTTTGTGTTCTCGCATGATGTCACCCTCTCTGGATTCCATGCCTAGTTTACCCATAGGACTAACGCATGAACTGGTCAATTATTGTTCCACTTAATGAGGATATAGAACTCATGTTGGTTGCTCAGGACAACTAACTAAATTATGTATTTACCCAACCATGTGATAATAGCTGATACTCCAATTGAAAACATTGCCTACTCAGTGCTCCTTCTTTGCTACTAGTGGGACATAATAAACAAATATAATCAGATACATGTGTTGAATGAAAGAAGTTGTTCAAATTATGAAAAAATAAATAATAAAACTTCGGACCATGCATGATTTTGGTTTGTTAGTAATAGAGGTTTTTTGTATTCTTAAGTTCCTGTATTTGTAATCCTTGAAATAAATAATTAGCCATATTGATCTCAAGGCCAATTTGGAAGGAAGAAGAAGAAAGGAAAGAAGAGATCGGGCGGTCGGTGGGGTCCACACGTCAGCGGCAGAAGAGAAAAGGAAAGGGGGCGGTCGGCCGTTCCAACAGAAATCGGGCAGTTGCATGGGTTGGCTCGCTGCTGGGCCGCGACGTGCTGGTGGGCTGGCTGGTAGGCTAGCGCAGGTAGGCCTGCTGGCTTCAGCCATTTTAAAAAATAAAATAAAAAGATACTTTTTTTATTTTAAAACAAAGAACAAGAAGACTCTAAAACAAAATCAAATGGACTCCAAATAAACAAAATTTTGCGCAAAAATACCTTGGTACATAGACCAGTGTGGACATTTTATTTTTCCAAAATAACATCTCCAAAATTCTAAAAATTCCAACAGTGCTCCTGCTTTATTTTTGGAGAAAAATAATTTGAAAATAAAAATAAACTCGAAAATGGCATTGAATTTGAGTTTCAAATCTTTTCCAAACTTTTTTTTCTGATCTTTCCTTGACCAAATATAATTCAAATTGTTTTTGAATTGAAGTGTGATATTACTTCTCTCATTTTGAATAATTCTAGAGAAATTTGAATTTTGGGAATTCAAATAACTTCAACCGGAAAGTGGGTTTCAAAAAATTTCAAAGGGACTTTTAGTATGATTCTTTTAAACTTCCAACTCACTTCCTTATAATTGAAAATGTCATTTCATCTTCTCTCATGGAAATTATTGAGTTGCATAAAGTTTGTGATTTGAAATATTTTCATATGGAATTCAAATCTTTTCAAAACCCCTTTTCAATTTTTTAATGGAAAAGTCATATTATCTTCACTCTAGGGTTTGTTTTGAATTTGAATTTTGAAATCATGGAAACCCAAATAAATGATGAAAGTTTTGGGGAAGTCCTTTTATTCCCGCTCATTTCAACTTCCAAAAGTTTCAAATTTTACTTAATTAAAACAATCAATCAAACAAGCAATCATTATTACCTAATTAGTATAACATTCAAAAATTTAGAATTTTGGGATGTTACAGAAATGGACCATCCAACAATCCAATAACAGATCAAGTTTGTTAGAATCAGAGGATCAATAATGACACCATGTCTGCATCTCCATGGACCAAAAGACAACAGAAATCCTGACTATCACCAATTTCTTTTCATTCTTACGATTTTTTTAGTCCAGTTTCCAAAGCATTCAATTAGGCTAGTAGGGGTTAAATGTAAACTAAACATTTCAAAAGACTCGATATTACCCCACCCAAAGAGATTTGAAAAACAAAGTGATCAATGTCTTCATCCTTTCCATAGAAAATGCACATTTTATTTCCTGCCCACCCTCTCATAGTGAATTATTAATATGTCTCCAACGTATCTATAATTTATGAAGTATTCATGCCATGTTTATTATAGTTCTGTATCATTTTGGTGCACTTTTATATGGCTTTTATATGACTTTCATGGACTAACATATTGACCTAGTGCCCAGTGCCAGTTGATGTTTTCTGCTTGTTTTTTGTTTTCCAGAAAACCCATATCCAACGAAGTCCAAATGCAGTGAAATTTTTTGATGATTTTTTTCAGGAACGAAAGGGACCCAGGAAGCTTCGGGAGAGTACCAGAAGACCCACAGCGACCCCACAAGCCACCAGGGCGTGCCCAGGGGGTGGCCGCGCCCTGGTGTCTCATGTGCCCCCTATGGCACCTCTTCGCGTGATTCCAACGCTGAAAATTCTTATAAATAGGGAAGCCCCCAGAAATAACCCTAGAACTTCGACTCCGCCGCCGCAAGCCTCTGTACCAAAGAGATCCCATCTGGAGCCCTATTCCGGCACCCTGCCGGAGGGGGAAATCATCACCGGAGGCCATCTTCATCATCCCGGGGGTCTCCATGACGAGGAGGGAGTAGTTCACCCTCGGGGCTGAGGGTATGTACCAGTAGCTATGGGTTTGATCTCTCTCTCTCTCTCTCTCTCTCTCGTGTTTTTGATTTGGCACGATGTTGATGTAACGCGAGCTTTGTTAATATAGTTGGATCATATGGTGATTTCCCCTCTCTATCTTGTTGTGATGAATTGAGTTTTTACCTTTGAGGTTTCACTATTATCGGATTGAATACTTTTATGGATTTGAGAACACTTGATGTATGTTTTGCATATGAATACCCGTGGTGACAATGGGGAATTATATTGATTCACTTGATTTATGTTTTGGCACTCAACTCACGGATTCCCGAGGTGACATTGGCGTAATCTATGCATAGGGGTTGATGCATGTTTTCGTCCTACTTTCTCTGGTAGAAATCTTTGGGCACTCTTTGTAGTTCTTTGTGTTGGAGTGAATATTATGAATCTAAAGTTGATTGATGCATATCGAATAATCAACTCACGGATACTTGTGGTGACATTGGAGTATCTAGGTGACATTAGAGTTGGTTGATATGTATCATATGGTGTTATTTTTGTATGAACTCTTTGTAGGAGATATGCCCTAGAGGCAATAATAAATGTTATTGATTATCTCCCTGTTCATAATTAGGTTTATGTTCCATGCTATAACTGCTATGGTTCTCGAGTCTGCAATAAAACGAGGCTCGGAGGAAGACTCATATGCACGTGTGGAATAATAAACGGTAAAATGTATTCCTAGTCTGGCCTCTAAGACTAGCTCAAGTATTGCATGATGGTTCTGTTTTCCTGATCATGGGCATGTCTATGCCAGCAATTTTGAGGGCACAGTGTTAGGAGAACACTTGTGTTGAATCGACCCGATTGATGTTATGCTATGAGTTACATTCGTCACAAGTTAATGGTTAATAACACAGAGATGGTTAATGTTTGCATGATTCCTTAGACTATGAGAGTATCGAGTTTCTTCATGCTTGCTTCATGAACTTTGGGGTTTGTTAAACGTCATCCGTAAATGGGTGGCTATTACGGCGGCTTACGGGTTCATGAAAAAGTATGTCTAGTAACTTGATAGCTCAAGATTGGGATTTGCTCCTCCGACGATGGAGAGATATCTCTGAGCCCTCTCGGTGTTACGGTATCCATCATCGTCTGGCCAGACACTTTGTGATTTGATCACGGGGATGCCGGAACACGGTAACGAGAAAAGAGAACAATACCGGTAACGAGGTAACTAGCATAGTGGACAAGTTGTTGATCCACGGGGATGCCAACATGTCTAACCTCGGGTATTTGTAACATATCGCGAAGCAACAGGAATAGCACACGGCAACTGGAGGTTCACTCGAATATTCATTCGTGTGGGTATAGGGGTCAATATGGGTGTCCACGGCTCCGATGCTGATCATTGATCGGAAAGTGTTCCGGTCATGTCTATACTTCACCGAACCTATAGGGTCACATGCTTAAGGGTCATTTATCTGCTGAATACTAGACAGGGAGTCTGAGAGAAAGTTTTCGTAAAAAGTTTTTCGAAGACAGCGGAAAAGTTCCGACGAGAGAGGTCACCGGATGAGTTCCGGTGATACTGAAAAGTTGTTTCAGAGGATACCATAAAGTCAAATTGGTTTCAGGACATGCCTGATAATTCTTGGAGGGTGCCAGAATCATTCTGGAAACTTTCTGGAATTTTCGGAGATGAAAACCGGAAATGTTCCGGAGCTGCCGAAACCGCTTCAGATGCTTTTCGCAGATGAAATCACTAAACTGGAATTGTTCCAGAATGCGTTGAAAATTATTTTAGTGGGTACTGGAAATGTTCTAAGCCCACATAAATATTTTCAGTTCGAACGGACGCTGAAAAATGTCGTCGTGAATAGTGAAAGTGCTTTTTGGGATTTTTTATGGAAAGCACCTTTTGGGAAATTTTCCAAAAGGCTTCTAGAAGCCTTGGGCACTAAGGAAGCCCCCTTGGGGGGGGGGGGCAAGGGGTGGCCGGCCGTGGAGGGTGGAGCTCCATGGAGCTCCACATGGCACTCCTTTTTGCTTTATTCTTTATGTAAATGACATAAAGTGGGGGTACTTTTGGTATTTGTGAATGCCAACTTTACCCCTTGGCTTTCCTATAAATAGAGGAGAGTGAGCTGCCCACAAACTTCATCCCTTCTCACATACAAGTGCCATGCAATGATCTGGCTTCTCTCTCCCTCCCACGAAAAGAGTTTCGTAGAGCCGAAAGGCTGTCTGGGTTCCGGTGGGAACTAGTTCTGGACGGCGAAGCCCTGCCGGATAGATGACACCGTATGTGTGCAACTCTGTAGAGAGGTCATAGTTTCGATCTTAGTGCCCGAGGGGCTGTTCGTGAGTGCCTCCCGAAGGGCTGTCCAAGTGACGGTCCAAATTCTGTGAGTCCTCCCGAAGGGCTGTCCGAGTGACCGTTCGATTTTCGAAGGTCCTCCCGAAGGGCTGTCCGCGACACCGTCCGGGGGACTGTTCGACCGCCTCCCGGAGGGCTGTCCGAAGGGAAGACGAGGGTATACATCCTCGCGGTTGGGAGGTTGTAAATCCTAGCTGCGGGGATCTGCACCGCCGATCGTCATCGACTCTACTTCCGCTGCGCTACGAGTCGGTAACGAAAAGATCAAACCTTGTATGCAGTCTCCATAGTGGTCCTGAGCTGGTGCGTAGGGCGGAATTTTTTTGTTTTCTGCTGCGTTACCCTACACTCTTGGATTGTTTGTGTCACTTATAAGAATAGATCGATAGATTGATCGAAAAGGATAACTTTGAGGTGATTTCGTACCCTACAAACAATTTCATCCTATGTTCTCTGCTAGATAAGAACTTTGGAGTGATTCTTTGTCACGCGTTGAGGGATTGTTATATGATTCAATTATGTTAGCACTGTTGAGAGATTGCACCAGTGAAAGTATGAACCCTAGGCCTTGTTTCTAAGCATTGCAATACCGTTTGTGCTCCGTTTTATCACTTGCTACTTTGGTGTTTTTTATTTTTAGATTACAAAAACCTATATCTACTATCAATACTGCACTTGTGTCACCATCTCTTTGCCGAACTAGTGCACCTATACAATTTACCATTGTATTTGGTGTGTTGGGGACACAATTTCTTTTATTTGGTTGCAGGGTTGTTTGAGAGAGACCATCTTCATCCTACGCCTCCCACAGATTGATAAACCTTAGGTCGTCCACTTGAGGGAAGATTGCTACTATCCTACAAAACTTTGCGCTTGGAGGCCCAACATGAGTCTACAAGAATAAGTTGTGTAGTAGAGATCAAGCTCTTTTCTGGCTACGTTGCCGAGGAGATGAGTGTTTGAAGGTATATCTTTAGATCTTGCAATTGAATCTTTTAGTTTCTTATTTTATCGCTAGTTTGGTTTTATAAAATAAAACTACAAAAAATGGAATTGAGGGTGCCTATTATTCTTCATCTTTTTCATGCCTTTCTTGAAAATGATGGATCGGAAAATTGTGCTCAATTGTTAGAAGAAGAATTTAATAAAAAAATTGGCATAAAATCTTTGAATGTTGAGAAGGATTGCAATGTTGCTAGTTTTAATTCTTTGAATATCCTTGATGCTAATGATATGCCAAGCCATAAGCTTGGGGATGCTATATTTGATGAAGATTAGTCCCCCAAGTTTTGATGAACAAATTTATTATGATGATAGCATGCCTCCTATTTATGATGATTATATTGATGAAAGTGGGTTTGGAATAGTGTCAACTCTAGGTAATAATGATCCCACTATTTTGGAGGGTGTTGGATCTTATTGTAATAATTATGAAAGTGGATTTGGAGAGGTCATGACTTTATTTAATGATGATTCTACTATTTTGGAAGAGGTTTCAATTGATTATGACAACAAAGTTGCTATCTATGATTGATGTCGCTTGAAACTGTGTCGGTATTTCCTCAAAGTGGAAGGGATGATGCAGTACAGCTATGGTAGGTATTTCCCTCAGTTGTGAAACCAAGGTATCAATCTAGTAGGAGAACCAAGCAACAATATGTAAACGGTACCTGTACACAAAGAACAAGTACTTGCAACCCGACGTGTAAGAGGGGTTGTCAATCCCTCCACGGTAAAAAAGATGGATAAATTTCTGGCAGATTGGATAAATAGCTCTCGATAAAACGCAAAATAAAATAAGTAATAAAAAAGTGCAGCAAGGTATTTTTGGGTTTTTGGAATAATAGATCTGAATATAAAAGCGAATAAAATAGATCTCAAAGCAAATATGATAAAGAATAGACCCGGGGGCCATAGATTTCACTAGTGGCTTCTCTCGAGAAATAGCACACGGTGGGTAAACAAATTACTGTTGGGCAATTGATAGAAGATCGAATAATTATGATGATATCCAAGGCAATGATCAATATATAGGCATCACGTCCAAGATTAGTAGACCGACTCCTGCCTGCAGCTACTACTATTACTCCACACATTGACCGCTATCCAGCATGCATCTAGTGTATTAAGTTCGTGGAGAAATGGAGTAATGCAATAAGAACTATGACATGATGTAGACGAGATCTATTCATGTAGGAATAGCCCCCATCTTGTTATCCTTAATAGCAACGATACATGCGTGTCTTGTTGCCCCTTCTGTCACTGGGAAAGAACACCGCAAGATCGAACCCATCACAAAGCACCTCTTCCCATGGCAATAAAAATCGATCTAGTTAGCCTAACTAAACCAAAGATTCGAAGAAGAAATACAAGGCTATAAATAATCATGCATATAAGATATCAAAGAAAACTCAAATAATATTCATGGATATAGATCTGATCATAAACTCAAAGTTCATCGAAACCCAACAAACACACCGCAAAAAGAGTTACATCAAATAGATCTCCAAGAGACCATTGTATTGAGAATCAAAAGAGAGAGAGGAAGCCATCTAGCTACTGCCTACGGACCCGTAGGTCTATGGTGGACTACTCACGCATCATCGGAGAGGCACCAATGAGGATGATGAACCCATCCGTGATGGTGTCTAGATTAGATCTCGTGGTTCTAGAACTTGCGGCGGCTGGAATTGTATTTTTTCGACTCCCTTAGTGTTTTTGGAATATTTGGGAATTTATAGGGCGAAGAGGCGGTGCAGGAGGTCTTCGTGGGGGGCACAACCCCCCTGGCATGCTTGGGCTCCTGAGCACGCGTTGGTGGGTTGTGCTCCCCATGGGCCTCCCCTCTGGTGCTTTGTTGGCCCACTGAGTGTCTTCTCGTCCAGAAAAAATCTCCAAAAAGTTTCGCTGTGTTTGGACTCTGTTTGGTACTGATATTCTGCAAAGTAAAAAACAAGCAAAAAATAGCTACTGGCACTGGGCACTATGTCAATAGGTTAGTCCCAAAAAATGATATAAAGTTGCTATAAAATGAATATAAAACATCCAAGAATGATAATATAACAGCATGGAACAAGAAAAAATTATAGATACGTTGGAGATGTATCAGTGATGATTATTGTGATGACATATATGCTATGAAGAATAATGATAACCATGAAACTTGTCATCATGATTTCAATTTTCATTTGGATTATCCTAATCAAGTATTGATACGTCTCCATCGTATCTATAATTTTTGATTGTTTCATGCCAATATTATACAACTTTTACATACTTTTGGCAACATTTTATCCTCGCTCCATTCCCTTATGCAAGGCCACTATGAAAAATACATTTTGCATCTATACAAGGCCACTAACAGTAATCGAGGCAAAAATTAATTATGTTTCCTGGTAGTAGCAACTTTTTTAATACTTGCATGCATGTAGTCATAATGATAGTGTACTACTTCCTTCTCATTCCATCCTTGCATGCATGCAGGCATATTAATGATCCTGGTTAACGAAAAGAAAAGTTGGCTTGCAAAGTAGTCATTAATTTTTAACTTGGTACCTATAATTTGAGTTTGTGGCCTTGTATAAGGGAATGGAGGGAGTATGATTTATTGGACTAACCTATTGATCCAGTGCCCAGTGCCAGTTCCTATTTGTTGCATGTTTTTTGTTTCATAGAATATCCATATCAAACGAAGTCCAAACGCGATAAAAATTTACGGAGAATTATTTTGGAATATTGGTGATTTTTTGGAGGTGAAATCAACGCAAACGGGGGCCCATAGCTCCCAAGATACACCAGGGCACGCCGGGCACCCCCGGCGTACCCAGGTGTCTTGTGCCATCCCCGTAAGTCAGTTGGGGCCCTTCTTCAAGTGCAAGAAAGCTAATTTATGGAAAAAAATTGTGTAAAAAATTCAGCGCAATCGGAGTTACGGATCTCCAGGAATTTAAGAAACAGTGAAGGGCCAGAAAATGGGAACGCGAAATAGAAGAGAACGGAGAGGGATATCCAATCTCGGAGGGGCTCCCGCCCCTCATCCGTCATGGAGGCCATGGACCAGAGGGGGAACTCTCCTCCCATCTAGGGGGGAGGCCTAGGAAGAAGAAGAAGGAGGGGAGCTCTCTGCCGCTCTCTCCCGGTGGCGCCGGAGCGCTGCCGGGGCAAGGATCGTGACGGCGATCTACATCAACAATCTTGTTACCGTCAACACCAACTTTCTCCCCCTCTTTGCAATGGTGTATCACCTCTTCACCCCGCTGTAATCTCTACTTAAACATGGTGCTGAACGCTATATATTATTTTCCAATGATCTATGGCTATCTTATGATGTTTGAGTAGATCCGTTTTGTCCTATGGGTTGATAGATGATGATGATTGGTTTGAGTTGTCTATTTTATTTTGGTGTTGTCCTACGGTGCCCTCTGTGTCGCGCAAACTTGGGGGGTCCCCGTTGTAGGGTGTTGCAATATGTTAATGGTTCGCTTATGGTGGGTGGCGTGAGTGACAGAAGCACAAACCCGAGTTTGGGGGTCATTGCGTATGGGATAAAGAGGACTTGATACTTAATGCTATGTTTGGGTTTTACGACCTTAATGATCACTACACCACAGTAAAAACTTAAGGGCAATCAACTGCCGGGAAAAGAGAAGAATTTAGGTCAATTAACTACCGGTAAAGATTTAACTGCCGAGCAAGCATTTGCAGGTCAAATTATCTGCCAAGAATGATATAGCAAGACTGGCAATGTAACTGCCGGCAAGTTTAGGGTGAACAGAACTGCCCTGGAAACGAGATGAGGGCAAACACAATGCCGGTGACCAGGTTGACGAGGACTGAAAATTTTGAGGCAAAAGCGCGCGAGCGGACGAAACAGTAGAAGTTACGCGAAGTGGCCTCCACGCACCACGAGGCCCTAAAATTACTCTCTCTCCCCACTCCCCACCACAAGCCGACCCAGCCGCAGCACTCATCGCCGTTAACACCGCCGCTTCCGCATCCCCTGATCCACACCGCCCGGCCAAGGGATACGGCTCCATTCCCCAACCACCACGGCGCTGAACCCGTATCCCCCCATCCCCCATCTCCCACGCCACACCCCCATCCGAATCCACGCCACCGCGGCCTGGCACATCCCCATCCCGTTGATGTCGCGGCCGCGTGCTGGCTGCAAGGACGCCGTCGATGTAATTCCCCTAAACTGAGACAGAGAGAGGAAGGGCGGGGTCATGGGGCTCCGCCACGTGCCTGGATCCGGGCGCCACCCAACGCATCTTGCTCGATCTGGCCGCCGCCGTGCGCGTCCGTGCCGGATCCGGCCGGCACGGTCGAGGCTGGGTGGAGGAGCATGGGGCGGTGGCTTGGTTGTGGAGGCAGGGAAGCGAGCACGGGGCGGTGGCTTTTGTGGAGGAGGTGAAGCGGACACGGGACGTTGTGGCTAGGAGGTGAGCTGCTCATCCTCGATCTGGAGAAGGGGAAGGCAGAGGTGAGCAGGATCCCCTCAATTCTTGACATACTTACTACTCCGGTGTGGTAAGCATAGATCTGGGGTAGTTAATTTTGAACCCGATATTGCATTATGTGTGTCGAGAAACATACAATTTTATATCCTTATTATTTGCAAATTCGGAATTGCATCATCTGTTCAACAGTGTGCTTATGATATTTTCCGTACTTATGGCTCAAAATGATGCAGTCTAATTTGCATAGCCAGTTCATTTTCTTGGAGCTTATAGATCTGTTCCAGTTAGTAATTCACTAGTATTATGTCTAGATGATCTCTGTTTTTCTAGGACCTACTTTTAATTTAATAGATAGATTGATATTTGTAGACAAGGTCTTCAGGAATAACATTTTAGTGTTGATGTTCAGGTCTAGGTTCACAAGTTGAGGGAAGCTGTAGCCATAAATAATCAAAAACGTACCACTTCACAGTTTTGGTGAGATGATATTTAAGTATTCCTCTAGAGTGCCTCTTTGTTCTTCTATTTCAGATTGCATAACACTTATACTAATTCTGAGATGATATTTCTTTTCAGGAAAAGAATGGAAAATAGAGGATAAAGAGATGATGCTACTACGTATGAAGATTTGCAAACAGGGAATGTAAGGCTTGTCACAGAGAGGTTGAATGAATTCAATCCATGTCTTGTGTGAACAAAACAACAAGACAAAGGTGACGGTCGCCCTTGTGTGTTGATACATCTTGTGGATGCTAGTTTTCTTTATCTATAAAGCAGAGCTACGGCTTAATTTCTTAAACCATTAATAAAAGAAATCAAGAAATGCATATAAACTATGGATGTTGCAACATCATTACCTTCCTGTATGCAGCATTTATCCAGATCTGTTTGTGCCTGAAGCCTCAGGTGAGGGGTTATCAGATATAGAAATACCTGTAAAATAAGAAAACTGAATACCCCTGTCCATCTTCAATGTTATCCCAAAAACTTTGGTTCAGTTATTCTCTAACTTCATATATAAACTTTTCCTCATGGTTTAACAATACTACATCCATTTGACCATACTGAGATTCTCGAACCATGAAATATATTCAGCAAAAAAGGTGAAGCACTGATCAAATTAGATATTTGTGATTTATTGTTTTGTAATGAAAGACTATCTTTTTTGATATATATCTCCTTTTAAGTAACATAAAAACAGTAAGAAACGTAGCACTAAGTGATTGGCTTGACCATGGCTGCACACATCTGCATGATTTCATTCCAGAGCATGGCTTATAGTTAAAAATGGGTTATCCCAGCTTAACAAACAACTAAAAGAAGAAAGGTATGCTATTTTGCAATGCCCTTATTGGAATGTGAGGACCACGGTGAATACTCTCGTGTGATCTATTGCATGGCCTTGTAGATATGTAAAATTTCTTTCAGATCATGTCTATTTTAGTAGTTGTAGGTTTCTCTAATTGTGTCCTGTGGATAATTCTATGTATGCAGATCGAGATTGTTCGTAAAGGTATGCAGAAGCAACCATGACAGCTGGTAGCAGCCATATTTTTTTTCATTATTATATAGACAAGGCGTATAATGAACTAGCTCTTGCAACAATTAGACCTTATCATGGGTCCCTTTATATTTAGTTCATCTGAAATTACAAATTTAGTACCGATCACAAGGGCCATTCTATTGAAAAGCAATCATAAAGATATGTTTCTCCTCTCACATGCTGAAGACTTATTATTTTCTGAATCAAGCATGTGTTTGGAAGTAGGAACCTACAAGTTTCTTACTTTCTCCTGAGAAACTAGTACTTTTTTATTTTCCCAGTAGATAAAAAATGTGCATACTTCCAATCAAATGTTGTAGTCCTTTTATTCTAAATCAACGAGCAACTCTGTTTCTTAAACAATTCTGCAGCTACTACTTAAACTTTTCACACTCTGGACAACACATCATGGACTAATAAAGGGACCACACAACTACATATTCAGTAAACCAACATTCTTTTATTTCGAGCAACCTATATTCATTTCAGCAAATGATTTAAGTGCCTGCAAACTCTTTTTCAGTTGGTATACATTCTCATAACTATTGATTCTCACTGTCTAGCACTAGTACACACTACACAGAACAAACATGTACAAAAAAAAATGGAGGACACCCTGCATTGCCACTGGATTGCTAGTGGTTACCTGCAGTATTTTAATGTTCGTTGCCACTGCATTGCTAGTGATCACCTACAGTATTTTAATGTTCTATTTACTTCACAACAATCAGGAGAAACTAATACACCAAAAGAAGATCACTATTGATAAATATTTATAGTGAGAGGTTGTATAGTGCATAATCTGTCCCTATGAGTACATACGCACATTCTGTTTGTACCTTGTGGAATGCAAAGTACAGGGCGACACACACGTGTCATTTTCATTTGGATGAGTCGATTTTCTTTTTCAGCCCATGCAACTTCTATGTTTGGAACATGTGTTCATCCGAGCTGATCTATTTGGTCATTTCCTTTTTTTTAACAGGTCACCAGTATAATGCCTTTGCATCCACAAGGTTCTAGAGGTGTGTTTGGTGAGCTAAAATGATCTTCTGCAGGGTTTGGTTTTGTCTATAATGTAAAACTTTTACTTGTGTACCTACAAATGTACGCATGTGTGCATGTAGACCTGATGGATGGCTGTGCTTTTGGCTGTCCTGTAACTGGACTTGTATGCCCATGTGTGCATCCAGGCATGCATGATCGATCTTTGTGCTTTTGGCTGTCCTGCAATACTGGACATATGAACCTATGTATGGATGATGGAGACTTGTGAACCTATGTATGGATGATGGATTGCTTATATATACACAGACACATTATCTCTTAGTGATGCAATCTTAATTATTGTATGCATGTGTTGTGTTATATATAGATGGCACAAAATGGAGTGAAGATAAATCATAGCTGTTGAAATATATGTACACATATAGGAGATTTGTGTGTTCCCAGGGGACACAAATACTGGCAGTATTACTGCCGGGAAACTCTTCAATCTGCCCTGAATTGTCAGTCTGCCGGGAAAATGATGTATGCCGGGAATAGTTCTAACTGCCGGCAAAGGTACGAACATGAAGGGCAGAGAATTTGCCGGGGTTTGTACTAACTGCCGGGAATTTTTTTTTCCCGACAGGACTTTCAAGGGCAGTTTGTAAATGCCGGCAAAACCCATTCCCGGCAGATAGTCTGCCTCCAATAGCTAGTTTTCCCAGCAGATCTAGTGACCCCTAAATTTTGGTCATGGTGTAGTGGATCTTTGGTAGTTGCGGATGCTTGCTAGAGTTCCAATCATAAGTGCATATGATCCAAGTACGGAAAGTATGTTAGCTCATGCCTCTCCCTCATATAAAATTGCAACAATGATCACCGGTTTAGTTATCGATCACCTCGGGACAAATGACTTTCTTGTTTGACAAAAGCTATCTACTTTTATTATCTTGCATTTTATTCATAGTTTTATTCCTGCAAAGTACTTCTAGTTTTATTCTTGCAAACTTATCCTATCACCTACAAAATAGTTTCATACTTGTTCTAGGAAAGCAAACGTCAAGTGTGCGTAGAGTTGTATCGGTGGTCGATAGAACTTGAGGGAATAAAAGGCTTCCTTTAGCTCCTCGTTGGGTTCAACACTCTTATTTATCGAAAAAGGCTACAAACGATCCCTATACTTGTGGGTTATCAAGTATCAGATGATAGTTATTTTGTTGAGTTTGCTCTGACTACTATTCATGAGAATAAATTTGCTTATGTGGAGGATAATAGAATTTCTATGCTTGTGAATCATGAAAAGAATGCTTTATGAGATAGCTATATTGCTGAATTCATTCGTGATGCTACTGAAAATTATTATGACAGAGGAACATATGCTTTACATATCTCAATAATATCAAGTTTCCTCTCTATGTGTTGAAAGTTTTGAAGTTATGCTTGTTTTTCCTTCCTATGCTTGTTAATTCTTGTTCCCATGAATTGTTTGCTCACAAAATCCCTATGCATAGGAAGTTAGTTAGGCTTAAATGTGCTAGAAATCATCATGCCTAGCTAAAAAGGCATTAAAGAAAAGTGCTTGTTGGGAGACAACCCAATATCTCTACCTACTATTTTTGCGTGTTAACATGATTAAGCTAATGTAGTAATCATGTTTTTATAGCTTTTGTTTCAATAAAGTTCCAAGTAAAGACTTTGGGGTAGTGTGGATGATAGTTGACTTGATTCTGTGAAAAAACAGAAACTTTTGGGTCTATTGCAGAAAATCCTATACTTACTGGAATGTGATTTTGATCTGAAAGTTTTACACATGATTGATATACAAATTGCCTGCGTTATTCTAATTTTATAGAATTTGTGGAGTAACAGAAGTATGTTCATTGTTCAGATCATTAAGATTGTTCTGTTTTCAATGCATAGTTTGCTTGTTTTCTAGTTTCTATGGCTTATAATTGTCAATATAAATTGTATATATGAGAAGGTACAGTTGGCATTGTGTGTGAAAAATTATGAATCTTGTCTTGACAGCACCAAAGTCAATGATTTGCTCTTTATCACACTAACACATCTCACGAACTTCGGTTAAGTTTTGTGTGATTCAAGTTTTCAAGTTTTGAGTAAGATATCGATATGAGGAGAATGAGGAGTGGCAAGACCCTAATCTTGGGGATGCCCAAGGCATCCCAAGGTAATATTCAAGGAAGACCGAAGCACCTAAGCTTGGGGATGCCCCGGAAGGCATCCCCCCTTTCGTCTTCAGTATTATCGGTAACCTCACTTGGAGCTATATTTTTATTCGTCACATGATATGTGTTTTTCTTGGAGCATCATTTTGTTTTGTTGACATTTGCTTGAAGTTATTTAGAATAATTTTTGTATGTTTTATTTCAATAAAAATGTCAAGTATAGCCTTTACCATGCTTATTTTGCAAGTCTATATGTTGCTGTTTGAAAATAGAAAGTTTTATATTATTGTCTGAATTCTTCAGAAAAGTCACAACATGATAAAATCTTGAAATTTTTACATAGTAAGCAATGATAAATTTTCTACAGTGTGGTAATTTTTCAGAATTATTTGAGTTAAATAAGTATGGGTCCTTCTTCATCCTTTACAGACTTTCCTGTTTAGACAGATTGATGTTATGATTGCATTGTTTGCATATGTTTGCTTGTTTAATGATTCTTTTTGAGGATAGGAGTATTAAATATGAAGAGGCATTTAGTATGCAATGTTAAATAAAAATTTTAGTGATTTTCTACAGTAGAGAATGATAAGGTTTTGCCTATATTTATATTAACTTATCTGACGAGTTTTTGTTGAGTTTTGTATGGATGAAGTTCTTAAGATTTAAGGAAACCGTGATATGAGAGGAATTAAGGAGACACAAGAGCTCAAGATTGAGGATGCCCAAGGCATCCCAAGTATTTATTCCAGGAAGTCTCAAGCATTTAAGCTTGGGGATACCCCGGTAGGCATCCCACCTTTCTTCATCAACAACTATCGGTTAGTTTTGGTTGAGCCTAAGTTTTTGCTTCTTACATGAGATGTGCTATTCTTGGAATGTAATTTTATTTGTTTTATTTGTTGTTTTAATAAAATACTTAAGATCTGAAATTTTTAATTGAGAGAGAGTCCTGACATAGCTACCAATTTATTTAACTACTCATATGATCTTCACTTATATCTTTTTGGAGTAGTTTATCACTTAATCTCGTTCTTCCCTTATATCCTAAGAGTAAATTGTTGAATGAGTTGAATATCATATAGTTTAAATTATATGTGCTTCATATGCTTGTATCACACCTAGTAGTAGCTTCACATTGGGTTTAGAAAGCAAAATCTATTGAAGTTTGACAATCACAATATTAGTCATACAATCAATTCATGAATGATTTGTATACGGAAGAGAACTTTCACATAAAAATATATTATCTTAGACATCTTTTATGATTGTGAGTACCCATTAATTATTTTCAAACTTGAGCAAATTAGTTGAAATTGGACAAGGAAGACAACATAATGAGTTATGTTTGGGTATATTTGTGTAGAAGTTATATTGTTATGGATCCTCCAACATGTGGTGCTTGCTTAGGATCTTTTGCTAGCCAAAAATTTGCACTAAGTAGAGATACTACTTGTGCATCCAAAAACCCTTAAACCCAGTTTCTTGCCATGAGTCTCCACCATATCTACCTATGGATTGAATAAGATCCTTAAAGTAAGTTGTCATCGATGCAAAAAGCAATAAAAGTTGCTCCTAAAATATGTATGATCTTTTATTGCAAGGGAAAATAGGCGTTGTACGAACTTGTGATGGTAAAGAAATAAAAGCGATGGACTTCATAATAAAGGTTGCTATCACAAGGGGCAATATAACATGACGTTCCTTTGCATTAAGGGCTTGCACATCCAAAAATAAAAAGCACATGACAACCTCTGTTTCCCTCTGCGAAGGGCCTATCTTTACTTTATGTATTACTTTTATGCAAGAGTAAGTAAGTATTCATTCTCATTTTGACCTCAATTATTCTCTAGTTGGAAAGTATCATGTGGTGTGAAAAGATCCAGACACATATGGCCATTTAAATATATTTGCTCATGAATTATTATTGTTTGACAATTGTCTCTATGATAAATGAGTTGGGAGGTGAAACAGTAAGCCCCTGTCTTTCTCTCTATTCGATGGATGCTATTTGTTCTGAAACTATGCTTTTAGTACTAGCAATCATAGAAGACTATATGATAATTGAGTATGTGGAGCTCTCACTTAGACTTTGTTGAACGTAAGTTTAATTGCAATTGTTTGGTGACTAAGAACATAGGTAGTTAAGTTTCAAGAGGATGCATTGTTTAAACCATAACATGTGAATTGATTGCTACTTTACCATGATGAGTTTTATGAGAAAGAGTTGCTATTATGATGCTTGGAAAAGTGATTGAAATTATCATTGATCAAACTTATGCACTAAGCTAGCATTCACACTTCATAAATTATTTCCTTTATCATTTACCTACTCGAGGACGAGCAGGAATTAAGATTGGGGATGCTGATACGTCTCTAACGTATCTATAATTTATGAAGTATTCATGCCATGTTTATTATTTTGGGGCACTTTTATATGGCTTTTATATGGCTTTTATATGACTTTCATGGACTAACATATTGACCTAGTGCCTAGTGCCAGTTGCTGTTTTCTGATTGTTTTTTGTTTTCCAGAAAATCCATATCAAACGAAGTCCAAATGCAGCGAAATTTTTTGATGATTTTTTCTGGAAGGAAAGGGATACAGGAAGCTTCGGGAGAGTACCAGCAGACCTGGGTGTCCCTAGGGGGTGACCGTGCCCTGGTGCCTCGTGGGCCCCCTGTGGCACCTCTTCGCGTGATTCCAACTCTGAAAATTATTATAAATAGGGAAACCCCCAGAAATAACCCTAGAACTTCGACTCGGCCGCCGCAAGCCTCTGTACCAAAGAGATCCCATCTGGCGCCCTGTTCCGGCACCCTGTCGGAGATGGAAATCATCACTGGAGGCCATCTTCATCATCCCAATGGTCTCCATGTCCAGGAGGGAGTAGTTCACCCTCGTGGCTGGGTGTATGTACCAGTAGCTATGTGTTTGATCTCTCCCACTCTCGTGTTCTTGATTTGGCACGATCTCGATGTAATGCGAGCTTTGTTAATATAGTTGGATCATATGGTGTTTTTCCCTCTCTATCTTGTTGTCATGAATTGAGTTTTTACCTTTGAGGTTTCACTATTATTGGATTGAATACTTTTATGGATTTGAGAACACTTGATGTATGTCTTGCATATGAATACCCGTGGTGACTGATATGTCTCCAATGTATTTAGAATTTTTGCTTGTTCCATGCTGTTATATTATCATTCTTGGATGTTTTATATTCATTTTGTAGCAATTTTATATCATTTTTTGGGACTAACCTATTGACATAGTTGATAACCCACAATTATAGGGGATCGCAACAGCTTTCGAGGGTAGAGTATTCAACCCAAATTTATAGATTGGACACAAGGGGAGCCAAAGAATATTTGCAAGTATTAGCAGCTGAGTTGTCAATTCAACCACACCTGGAGATTAATTATCTGCAGCAATATGATCAGTAGCAAAGTAATATGATAATTTTGATAGTAGTGGTAACTGTAGCAGTAATGGTAACAGTGGTAGCAATGATTTTGTAACAAGTGTAACAGTAACAAAAGCAGTAGTAACTTAGCGGAAACAATATATGGAAAATTCGTAGGCATTGGATCGGTGAATTCATTGCATGATATTCATCATATAACATTCATAACCTAGGGCGATACGGCACTAGCTCCAGTTCATAAATATAAAGCAGGCATGTATTCCGTAAATAGTCATACGTGCTTATAGAAAGAACTTGCATGGCATCTTTTGTCCTACCCTCCCGTGGCAGCGGGGTCCATAAGGAAACTAAGGGATATTAAGGCCTCCTTTTAATAGAGAACCGGAACAAAGCATTAGCACATAGTGAATACATGAACTCCTCAAACTACGGTCATCACCGGAAAGTATCCTGAATACTGTCACTCCGGGGTTTATGGATCATAACACGTAATAGGTGACTATAACTTGCAAGATCGGATCTAGAACATAGATATAATGGTGATAACATAAACGGTTCAGATCTGAAATCATGGCACCCGGGCCCAAAGTGACAAGCATTAAGCATGGCAAAGTCATAGCAACATCAATCTCAGAACATAATGGATACTAGGGATCAAGCCCTAACAAAACTAACTCGATTACATGATGAATCTCATCCAACTCCCTCACCGACCAATGACCCTACGAAGGAATTACTCACTCCCGGTGGGGAGCATCATGGAATTGGCGATGGAGAAGGGTTGGTGATGACGAAGATCGAAGATCCCCCTCTCCGGAGCCCCAAGCGGACTCCAGTTCTGGCCTCCCGATGAAGAACAGGAGGTGGCGGCGGCTCCGTCTCGTGAAACGTGATAATTCTTTCTCCCTGTTTTTTTCTCCAGAAAAGTGAATTTATCGCGTCGGAGATAGGGTCAGCGGGGCCACCAGGTGGGGACAACCCACCTAGGCGCGCCAGGAGGGGGGCGCGCCCTGGTGGGTTGTGCTCACCCAGGGGGCCCCCTCCGGTGGTTCTTGGCTCCAGTATTTCTGTTTTATTGTATAAAAATTCTCCAAAAAGTTTGTTCCATTCCGAGAACTTTTATTTCTGCACAAAAACAACACCATGGTAGTTCTGCTGAAAACAGCGTCAGTCCGGGTTAGTTTCATTCAAATCATGTAAATTAGAGTCCAAAACAAGAGTAAAAGCGTTAGGAAATGTTGATACGACGGAGACATATCAACTGCCCCAAGCTTAAACCTTTGCTTGTCCTCAAGCAATTCAGTTGATAAACTGAAAGTGAAAAAGAAAAACTTTTACGAACTCTTTTGCTCTTGTTTACATAAATAAGCTTAAGTAGCACCCAGGTTTTCAGCAAAGATTATGACTAACCATGTCGAAAATAACTCTTAAAAAATTATATTAGCTCATATCAATGGCATAAGCAACTAGCGAGCAATAATAAAGCATCTCAAATGACAACACTTTGTCAAAACAATCATGATATAATATGACAATAGTGGTATCTCGCTAGCCCTTTCTGAGACCGCAAAACATAAATGTAGAGCACCTCCAAAGTTCAAGCAGCGACTAAACATTGTAATTCATGGTAGAAAAGATCCCGTCATGATGCATCCAATATTAGCTACACATAGTGCATGAGGATGACAATAGTGCTCTCAGGTCTGGCGCTTATGAGAAGGTGATGACACAACATAAAATTAAATAGAAAGTCCCTTTGCAGAGGGAAGCAGTGATTTGTAGCGGTGCCAGAGCTCAAGTTTTTAAAACAGAGATAAATGAAATTTTGAGAAATGCACCCTTCCTGTTTACTTCGTGACTATTAGTTATCGAGTGGTGGTTCCCAAGCGATAAAAGTAAAGGTTTACTCCCCCTCCACCAACAAACACACTCCACGGCTAGTGGAATCCACGGGTACCGTCCATACCAACATCAGTCCTGGGGGAATTTTGTTTAATTATTTGCAATTTTTGAATTCGGGAGTGGGAATCCCTATTACTGCCCCTCTCGTGCAAGGACGAGTGAATAAACACTCATCATGAGAATAACCCGCTTAGCATGGAAGATATTGACTACCTCCTGTCACTCCATTAACAATCCGGGCACACAAAAACGGATGTTTATTTGAAGTTTTTAGAGGTGGCACATGCAAATTTACTTAGAACGGCAAGGTAATACCGCTTATAGGTAGGTATATGGTGGACTCATCTGGAATAACTTGGGTTTTAGGATTTTGATGCACAAGCAGTTTTCCCGCTTAGTATAGGCGAAGGCTAGCAAATAGGTTGAGAAGCGGCCAGCTAGAGAGCGAAAACGGTCATGAACATGCATTATGCATAAGTAACATTGGATACTAGCATGAGTAGGATATGAACACCATGAACATAAATATCATAGAGGCTATGTTGGTTTTGATTCAACTACATGCATGAACATGTGCCAAGTCAAGCCACTCAAAACATTCGGAGGAGGATACCATATCATCATATCACATCACAATCATTTTAATGCACGTTGATATCCAAGATAAATCATTATCCACTCCTAGATACTTAAGCATGGCATGAGAAACTATAATCTCTAATTGTCATTGCAAACATGTTTGATCATAATATGCTGAATCATGGATACTAGGTTAAACATATTTACAAAAACAGAACAAGTTGAGTTCATACCCATTTCTCTCTGCCACAGCCAGTTCATCGAACATCGTCATTATTGCCTTTCACTTGCAGAACCGAATGATATGAAAATAATAATAGTGCAAGAGTGCCGTGGACTAAGCTGGAATCTGCAAAAATTTTATTCAAAGAGGAGAAGACAGGGTAATCTGAGCTCTTTGTTAGATCAACAATAATGCATATGAGAGCCACTCAACATTTTCATCGTGGTCTTCTCCTCGGTATGACTCAATAAAAGGAAAAGAATTTCAGAGAAACACATTGAAATATTTTTGGAGCTTTTAGTTTTTCTTGAACAAAGCAAATTAAAGAGAAAGACAAAAACGAGAAAACTATTTACATGGGAGAGCTCCCAACAAGCAAAAGAAGAACAAGGAAATCTTTTGGGGTTTTCTTTTAAATACTACAACTAGCTACACTAGAAAGAAAAGCCGAAAAGAAGCAAACAACATTTTTTGCGATTTTATCAAAGTTTTTCAAACACACAAGAAGAAAGCGAGAAAATAAATCTAGCATGGATAATACAATGAAAAAGTGTGAACACCGACAACTAGAATGCAATGTGTGAACATGAATGTAATGTCGGTGGCATACGTACTCCCCCAAGCTTAGGGTTTTGTCCTACCTTGGTAATCACCACTCGTAGAAGCCATCAGGACCCATGTCGAAGTGTTGTGGTGCGGGTACCTGAGCGTCCCACTCCTGAGGCTCCTCCTCAGCTGCTGCCAGGTTGTTCCGATAGGCAATAATGTCCTCAGGCATGATCCTGTATCCGCCCCTGGCAATAGAATCAAACAAGGCAGGTGCAGGTTCATGGGTGTTCTCACTGAATACCAGGTTGTAGGGAAAAGGATTAATAGAATCATCAGTATTAGTAAAATGGTGATCCCTCATCGCCTGGTGGTCTAAATAAACCTTTGTGAAATGATAATCATCCTGGCGAATCTGAATGTTAAAGTGACTCGCTAAATGAGTCACATAAATACCGACATGAATTTTACCCTTAGATCTGTTAAGGTGCAGGCGACGTGCAATGATAGCCCCAAGGCTATAGCTATTATCATCATAGAGTGCACGACGTAAGATGGCGAAGTTCGGAGCACAGAGTGCACCGACTTTCTCTCTAGCGATTAAGCACTTGGCAATAAACAGAGCAAAATAATGCACAGTAGGAAACTACAGACTAGTAGCGGTGACACTCGATACGCCTCTCTCAGCCCCCACTGATAGAGTACGATAAAAGCCCTTGAACTCTGCCGGCCTAGGCTCTCCTATTTCCCCGTCAGAAGGGATCAAGCATATGTCACAAAATTCAGTGAGTGGTATCTGACGTGTTTCAGTATATAAATTAAATTGCACCTCAGGGGGGTTATTCCTACTTAGAAAATGAAAACTTTACACAAAGGAATTTATAAGGAGATGGTATTGTTCACACTCATCTGCGATGAAGTCGGTGAGACTAGCATTAGCAGCAAATTGTGCGAACTCTTGACGAATTCCGGCCCCATCCATGAAGGGGTTGCGCGGCCATTCGCACGGGCGCACCTCCGCCATTCTACGGGTGCGGAGATCATTGTTTGATGACTCCCCAATAACTCCCTTGGAGTTCTTCTTCGAAGCAAACTTCCTAAAGAAACTCATCTTATTCCTATAAACAAAATTCTGAAAATTTTAGCCCACAAATTTTTTGTCAACAAAACTTTGCAAGATTGATAGCAACTACTCATAGACATGTATAGAGGCCATATTGAGCATTCAAACTACTTAGAACTCTAAGAATTCAATATGCAAGCTCATCTACAGCAGCACCAAGAGTTGCTAATTATTCAAAATATAATCCACCAAAGCAAAAACTAATTGGAGCAGCGGAGGAGTCACATACCAAGTAGCAATTCCCCGAAATAGTTTCAGAAACGGAGCTTCGAGCAAAGAGATCGAAATCCACGGGTTTGAGAGCAAGAACACGAGGGAGAGAGTAATGGTGAATTTTTTCTGGAGGTAGGTGATGGTGTGGACTAAAGAGATAAGTGAGGGGGACCACAACCCACCACGGCGCGCCCAGGTGGGTTGTGCCCACCTGGTGCACCCCCTCTGATGTTATTTACATCAAAAATTCTTAAATATTCAGAAAAAAATCGTATTAAATTTTCAGAGCATTCTGAGAACTTTTATTTTTGGGTCATTTTTTATTGCACGGGAAAATCAGAAAACAGACAAAACATGGCATTTTATTTTCTTTAACTAAGAAAAACAGAAAATAAAAGTTGGGAGTAGAAGGTTGTGCTTACTAAATTCATCAACTTCATACCTCTCAAAAATGATCCATTAATAAGGTTGATCAAGTCTTATTAACAACCACTTTCGATTAGCATGAAACCGAAGAACTTTTGTAAAACACTAAGTTACCTCAACGGGGATATGCATGTCCCCCACAATAATCATTTCATATTTCTTTTTGGCAGTAGGTAGAGGTAGTTGAAAACTTCCAATAGTGAGTGTCGGAGATTTTTCAATAACATTAATACCATTCACTTGGATTTGTTTCTTTGGAAAGTGCACCGTATGCTCATTACCATTGATATGAAAAGTGACCTTGCTTTTATTGCAATCAATAATAGCCCCTGCAGTATTCAAGAAGGGTCTACCAAGGATAATCGACATGTTGTCATCCTCGGGCATCTCAAGTATAACAAAGTCAGTTAAGATAGTAACATTTGCAACAACAACGGGCGCATCCTCACAAATACCGATAGGTATGGCAGTTGATTTGTCATCCATTTGCAGAGATATTTCAGTAGGTGTGAGTTTATTCAAATCAAGTCTTTTATATAAAGAGAAAGGCATAACACTAACAACAGCTCCTAAATCACACAAAGCCGTTTTAACATAGTTTCTTTTTATGGAGCAAGGTATAGTTGGTATTCCCAGATCTCCAAGTTTTTTAGGTACTCCATCCTTAAAAGAATAATTAGCAAGCATGGTGGAGATTTCAGCTTTAGGTATCTTTCTTTTATTAGAGATGATGTCCTTCATATATTTTGCATAAGGGGCCATCTTTAATATATCAGTCAAATGAGTGCGCAAAAAGACTGGCCTAAGCATTCCAGCAAAGCGTTCAAATTCTTCATCATCCTTTTTCTTAGTTGATTTAGGTGGAAAGGGCATGGGTTTTTGAACCCATGGTTCTCTTTCTCTTCCATGTTTTCTAGCAACGAAGTCTCTTTTATCATATCTTTTATTTTTAGGTTGTGGGTTATCAAGATCAACAGCTGGTTCTATTTCAACATCATTATCTGGTTGTTTATCATTGTCTGGTTGAGTGTCTTCATGAACATCATCATTATCTTTTTCATTATCACTAGGTGAATGTTCATTGCCAGATTGAGTTTCAGCATCAGAAATAGAAACATCATTATCAGGAGGTTTTTCTACTTCAGGTTCACTAGAGGTATGCAAAGTCCTATCATTTTTCTTTTTCTTCTTCTTTTTAGAAGGACTAGGTGCAGCAGTGTTAATTCTTTTAGAGTCTTGTTCAATTCTTTTAGGGTGACCTTCAGGATAAAGTGGTTCCTGAGTCATTTTGCCTCCTCTAGTTGCTACTCTAATAGCAAAGTCATGTATATTATTATTCATTTCATCTATAGCAACTCTCTTTGAGATTTAGCAACTTGTTCTAGTTGAGTTTGAACCAAAGAGGCATGTTTTCCTACACCCCTAACATCATTGGTGATTCTAAATAACAAGTCACTCAAGTGAGCAATCATATCAGAATTATATTTCAATTGTTTCATAACATTTTCATTGAAGTGATCTTACTTTCTAATGTAATTGTCAAACTCATAAAGGCATTGACTAGGATGCATATTATAAGGATTGTCCCTTTCATTAAATTTCATTAAAGAATTTACCTCTACCACCATTGGTGGTGGTGTGTCAAGTCCATGTATCTCTTCAATAGGAGGTAAATTTTTAACATCCTTTGCTTTAATACCTTTTTCCTTCATAGATTTATTTGCCTCTTGCATATCTTTAGGAATAAGATATAAAATACTCCTCTTCTTCGGAGTGGGTTTATGCGGTGGTTCAGGGAGAATCCAATCATCATAATTTTTCAATATATTATTCAATAATTCCTTAGCTTGTCCAATAGTTCGTTCCCTAAAAACACAACCAGCACAAATATCTAGGAAGTCCCTAGAAGCATCAGTTAGTCCATTATAGAAGATATCAAGTATTTCATTTTTCTTAAGAGGATGATCAGGCAAAGCATTAAGCAATTGGAGAAGCCTCCCCCAAGCTTGTGGGAGACTCTCTTCTTCAATTTGCACAAAGTTAAATATTTTATGTAAGGCAGCATGTTTCTTATGAGCAGGAAAATATTTTTCAGAGAACTAATAAATCATATCCTAGGGACTACGCACACAACTAGGGGCAAGAGTATTGTACCATATCTTAGCATCACCCTTTAACGAGAACGGAAATAACAATTGAGAATATAATAGTAGCGAATTTTATCCTCATGAGCAAAAAGGGTAGCTATATCATTTAATTTAGTGAGATGTGCCACAACAGTTTCCGTTTCATAGCCATGGAAAGGATCAGATTCAACCAAAGTAATCAACTCTGGGTCGACAGAGAATTCATAATCCTTATCATCAACAAAGATAGGTGAAGTAGCAAACTTAGGATCACATTTCATTCTAGCATTCAAAGATTTCTCTTTCAGTTTGCATAATAATTTCTTAAGAGCATCTCTATCATTGCACGCAAGAAAATCTCTACCTGTCTCCTCATCGATAACATAACCTTCAGGTACCTTAGGCAATTCATATCTAGGAGAGCTAGGTCTAACAGGTGTTTCAAGATTTTCAGTTTCAAGTGCTTCATCAGTTTCAACAATTTCATCAGTTTCAGCATTCTCAATATTTTTAGCTCTAGCTATTTGTTCATCAAGAAATTCACCTAGTGGCACATCATCATCAAGCAAGGTACTAGCATCATCATGAGTGGCATTTATAGAAGTAGCATCATCAATAACTTGCGATTTATAGAAGTAGCACGTGGTGTTGTTGCAAGTCTACTCAAAACAGAAGGTGAATCAAGTGCAGAGTGTGATGATAGTGCCTTACCTCCCCTCGTCCTAGAGGGAACGATCTTGGTTTTTGTATCTTTTAGATTCTACATGATGATAAATTGATAATAATCCCTAGTGACTCCACAAATATGGCTATGCTCCCCGGCAACGGCGCTAGAAAAAGGACCTGATAACCCACAAGTATAGGGGATCGCAACAGTTTTCGAGGGTAGGGTGTTCAACCCAAATTTATAGATTCGACACAAGGGGAGCCAAAGAATATTTGCAAGTATTAGCAGCTGAGTTGTCAATTCAACCACACCTAGAGATTAATTATCTGAAGCAATATGATCAGTAGCAAAGTAATATGATAATTTTGATAGTAGTGGTAACAGTAGCAGTAATGGTAATAGTTATAGCAATGATTTTGTAACAAGTGTAACAGTAACAAAAGCAGTAGTAACTTAGTAGAAACAATATATGGAAAATTCGTAGGCATTGGATCGGTGAATTCGTTGGATGATATTCATCATATAACAGTCATAACCTAGGGCGATACGGCACTAGCTCCAGTTCATAAATATAATGTAGGCATGTATTCCGTAAATAGTCATACGTGCTTATGGAAAGAACTTGCATGACATCTTTTGTCCTACCCTCCTATGGCAGCGGGGTCCATAAGGAAACTAAGGGATATTGAGGCCTCCTTTTAATAAAGAACCGGAACAAAGCATTAGCACATAGTGAATACATGAACTCCTCAAACTACGGTCATCACTGGAAAGTATCCTGAATACTGTCACTCCGGGATTTACGGATCATAACACGTAATAGGTGACTATAACTTGCAAGATCGGATCTAGAACATAGATATAATGGTGATAACGTAAATGGTTCAGATCTGAAATCATGGCACCCGGGCCCAAAGTGACAAGCATTAAGCATGGCAAAGTCATAGCAACATCAATCTTAGAACATAATGGATACTAGGGATCAAGCCCTAACAAAACTAACTCGATTACATGATGAATCTCATCCAACTCCCTCACTGACCAACGAGCCTACGAAGGAATTACTCACTTCCGATGGGGAGCGTCATGGAATTGGCGATGGAGAAGGGTTGGTGATGACGAAGATCAAAGATCCCCCTCTCCGGAGCCCCAAACGGACTCCAGATCTTGCCTCTCGATGAAGAGCAGGAGGTGGTAGCGGCTCCGTCTCGTGAAATGCGATAATTCTTTCTTCCTGATTTTTTCTCCGAAAATGTGAATTTATAGCGTCGGAGATAGGGTCAGCAGGGCCATCAGGTGGGGACAACCCACCTGGGCACGCCAGGAGGGGTGGCGCACCCTGGTGGGTTGTGCTCACCCAGGGGCCCCCCTCCGGTGGTTCTTGGCTCCAGTATTTCTCTTTTATTGTATAAAAATTCTTCAAAAAGTTTCATTCCATTCTAAGAACTTTTATTTCTGCACAAAAACAACACCATGGTAGTTCTGCTGAAAACAGCGTCAGTCCGGGTTAGTTTCATTCAAATCATGCAAATTAGAGTCCAAAACAAGAGTAAAAGCATTAGGAAAAGTAGATACAACGGAGACGTATCAATAGTGCCCAGTGCCAGTTGCTGTTTTTTGCTTGTTTTTACTTCGCAGAATATCAGTACCAAACGGAGTCCAAATGTAGCGAAACTTTTTGTAGATTTTTTCTGGACCAGAAGGCACTCAGTGGGCCAAAAAAGTACCAGAGGGGAGGCCCGTGGTGGGCACAACCCACCAGGGCGCGCCTAGGAGCCCAGGCACGCCCAGGGGGTTGTGCCCCCCATGGAGAACCCCTGCACCGCCTCTTCGCCCTATAAATTCCCAAATTTTCCAGAAACCCTAGGGGAGTCGACGAAACACAATTCCAGCCGCCGCAAGTTCCAGAACCATGAGATCCAATCTAGACACCATCACGGAGGGGTTCATCATCCTCATTGGTGCCTCTCCGATGATGCGTGAGTAGTTCACCATAGACCTACGGATCCGCAGGCAGTAGCTAGATGGCTTCCTCTCTCTCTTTTGATTCTCAATACAATGGTCTCTTGGAGATCTATTTGATGTAACACTTTTTTGTGGTGTGTTTGTTGGGATCCGATGAACTTTGAGTTTATGATCAGATCTTTATCCATGAATATTATTTGAGTCTTCTTTGATCTCTTATATGCATGATTATTTATATCCTCGTATTTCTTCTTCGAATCTTTGGTTTAGTTAGGCCAACTAGATCGATTTTTCTTGCCATGGGAAGAGGTGCTTTGTGATGGGTTCGATCTTGCGGTGTTCTTTCCCAGTGACAGAAGGGGCAGCAAGACACGCATGTATCATTGCTATTAAGGATAAGAAGATGGGGGCTATTCCTACATGAATAGATCTCGTCTACATCATGTCATCGGTTTTATTGCATTACTCCATTTCTCCATGAACTTAATACACTAGATGCATGCTGGATAGCTGTCGATGTGTGGAGTAATAGTAGTAGATACAGGCAGGAGTCGGTCTACTAATCTTAGACGTGATGCCTATATATTGATCATTGCCTTGGATATCGTCATAATTGTTCGATCTTTTATCAATTGCCCAACAGTAATTTGTTTATCCACAGTATGCTATTTTCTCGAGAGAAGTCACTAGTAAAATCTACGACCCCGGGTCTATTCTTTATCATATTTGCTTTGAGATCTACTTTTATTCGCTTTTATTTTCAGATCTATTATTCCAAAAACCCAAAAATACCTTGCTACACTTTTTTATTACTTATTTTATTTCGCATTTTATCGAGAGCTATTTATCCAATCTACCACAAATTCATCTATCTTTTTACCATGGAGGGATTGACAACCCCTCTTACGCGTCAGGTTGCAAGTATTTGTTCTTTGTATGCAGGTACCGTTTATATAGTGTTGCTTAGTTCTCCTACTGGAGTGATACCTTGGTTTCACAACTGAGGGAAATACCTACCGTAGTTGTACTGCATCATCCCTTCCTCTTTGGGGAAATACCGACGCAGTTTCTAGCGACATCAAATGAAATTTCTAGCGCCGTTGCAAGGGAGACATCATCAACATCTATCAGGATCCTAATCACAAATCCCATCTCCTTGTAATTTACATTATTTTCCATTTGCCTCTTGTTTTCATCTCCCCCACTTCACAAAAATTTGCCATTTTATTCGCCCCTATTTTCATTAGCCTTTTTCTTGTCAGATCTGTTTTCTGTTTGCAATCTAGTTTGCATAGTCACGATGACTCAAGAAAACACCAAGTTGTGTGATTTTTCCAATACCAATAATAATGATTTTATTAGCACTCCGATTGCTCCTCCCGCCACTAGTGCGGAATCTTGTGATATTATTGCCGCTTTGTTGAATCTTGTTATGAAAGATTAATTTTCCAGTACTCCTAATGAGGATGCCGCGTCCCATCTAAACACATTCATTGAATTGTGTGATATGCAAAAGAAAAAATATGTGGACAATAATATTGTGAAGTTGAAATTGTTTTCGTTCTCTTTGAGGGATCGTGCAAAAATTTGGTTTTCTTCTTTGCCTCGCAATAGTATCGATTCTTGGGATACGTGCAAAGATGCTTTTATTACTAAGTATTTTCCGCCCGCGAAATTTATTTCCCTCAAAACTCAAATCATGAATTTTAAGCAACTTGAGCGTGAACATGTTGCACAATCTTGGGAAAGAATGAAGTTGATGCTAAGAAATTGTCCTACTCATGGTTTAAATCTTTGGATGATCCTACAAAATTTGTATGCGGGATTGAATTTTGTTTCTAGAAATCTTTTAGATTACGCCGCGGGTGGTACTTTTATGGAAATTACTTTGGGTGAAGCTACTAAATTGCTAGATAATGGCAAATTATTCACAATGACATACCGAAAGAGCACCTACTAGTAAAAAAGTTAATTCGGTTGAAGAAATTAGTACTTTGAGTGAAAAAGTTGATGCTCTTATGAAATTGGTTGCTAATAAAAGTGCTTCTATTGATCTTAATGATGTGCCTTTGTCTACTTTGATTGAGCAAAATAATGATCTCGTAGATCTGAATTTTGTCTCGCGAAACAATTTTAATAACAATGCTTATAGAGGTAATTTCAATCCTAGGCCTTTTCCTGGTAATTCCTCTAATAATTATGGTAATTCCTATGGTAATTCTTCTTACAATAATAATAGGAACCCCTCTGATCTTGAGAGTAATATAAAGAATTTATCGATGCTCAAAAAGTTTTGACTACTATGATAGAAGGAAAGTTGAATAAGATTGATGATATGTCAAGAAACATTGATAGAATTTCTCATGATGTAGAAAATCTCAAGTTGAAAAATTTTGCACCCAAGGTTGATGAATCAATTAAAGCTTTGTATGTTTCTATGTATGAAAGTAAGAAAAGAACCACTATGCTTAGAGCTAAAAGATAATTTTTAGAAAAAGCGTTTTCTAGTGATTACTTTCATAAAAATGATGAAGATCTTAAAGTAATTGGAGTTTCTTCTATTGATTTCTTGTTTAGTAAAATTAAAATTGATGATAAAGGGACTGAAGAAGATTCAACTTTAGCAAGAGGGCGTCCCGATAATTTGGAGGGTGAAAATCTTGATGAAAAAATTGATAAAAGTGGGTTTGAAGAGGTCAAAATTTTAACTAGTGATGTGCCCACTCTTTTGGATTATAAAGACTTCAATTATAAAGACTTGTTGCAATCCATGATAAATTCACCCCATGCTTATGACCAAAATAAAGCTTTTACTAAACATATCGTAGATTCCATGATGAAAGCTTTAGAAGAAAAATTGGAATTAGAGATTTCAATTCATAGAAAATTACATGATGAATGGGAACCAACCATTAAAGTCAAGATTAAAAATTATGAGTGCTTTGCTTTATGTGATTTGGGTGCTAGTGTTTCCACAATTTCGAAATCTTTATGTGATGTGCTTGGTCTTACCGATATTGAAGAATGTTCTCTTAATTTGCACTTGGTGGATTCTACTATTAAAAAGCCATTGGGAAGAATTAATGATGTTATTATTCTTGCAAATAGGCCCTATGTGCCCATAGATTTTATTGTTCTTGATATTGATTGCAATCCGTCTTGTCCAATTATACTTGGTAGACCGTTTTTACGCACTATAGGTGTCGTGATTGATATGAAAGAAGGCAATATTAAATTTCAATTTCCACTAAGAAAGGGTAGGGAATACTTCCCTAGAACAAGAATTAAGCCACCGTATGAATCAATCGTGAGGGCAACCTATGGATCAAAAACTAAAGATGACAATACTTGAATCTATGCATGATGTCTAGCAAAGGGCATAAAACGATAGCGCTTGTTGGGAGGCAACCCAATGAATAAAATTTATTTTTTGCCTTTTTCTTTCTGTTCTTGAGTGTTTGCACAATTATGCTACTGTTAGGATTATGTTTTTCATGTTTTAATTAGTATTTGTGCAAAGTAAAGCCTTTGGGTTCATGTTGAGTGATAGTAGATTTGATCTTGTTGAAAAACAGAAACTTTTGCATCCAGTAGCAGAATTTTGTAAAGTCACAGAAGCGAAAAAAAATTCTGAATTTTTTACACAAGATTGATATACAAATTTCCCACTTTGTCCTTATTTTTCAGAATTTTTGGAGTTACAGAAGTATGGTTAGAGAACAGATTACTACAGACTATTTTGTTTTTGACAGATTCTGTTTTCGTTGCATTGTGTGCTTATTTTGATGAATCTATGGACTATATTGGGGGGTATAAGCCATGGTAAAGTTGGAATACAGTAGATATAACGCAATAATAAAATATGAATGGGTTTGCAACAGTACTTTGAGTGGTGATTTGCTTTAGTATACTAACGGATCTCACGAAGGTTTTGTTAAGTTTTGTGTGATTGAAGTTTTCAAGTTTTGGGTGAGATCACGATGGATGAAGGAATAAGGAGTGTCAAGAGCCTAAGCTTGGGGATGCCCCATGTCACCCCAAGATAATATTCAAGGAGAACCAAGCAACTAAGCTTGGGGATGCCCAGGAAGGCATCCCCTCTTTCTTCTAACGACCATCGGTATTTTACTTGGAGCTATATTTTTATTCGTCACATATCATGAGTTTTACTTGGAGCGTCTTGTATTATATGAGTCTTTGTTTGTTTTGCTTTTTAGTTTTCCACAAGTATCCTTTCTGGACACACCTATTTGAGAGAGCCAAAATTATGCTATGATTTGTTAGAATTGCTCTTTATGCTTCACTTAAATTTTTTGAGCTATGGAATTGCCCTAGTGCTTCACTTATATCTTTTTGAGCACGGTGTGCTTTAATATTTTTGAAGAAATGCTCTCATGCTTCACTTAGATTAATTTGAGAGTTAGTAAATTTTTGAAGAAATTCTCTCATGCTTCACTTATATTATTTTGACAGACGAAAATTTTTATGCTCTTGTTCTTCACTTAAATTTACTTGAGCTTGTCAAAAGCAATTGTAATATATGAAATTAGTCCCGAAGTGATAGATATTCAAGAGGGATATAATAAAAACTTTCATGAAGATCATTGGACAAAATAAACTTGATTCTTTGTAATAGTTTTGAGATATGATGATAGTGATATGTGAGTCATGTTGGTGAGTAATTATGCTTTAGTAAGAATATTGGCGTTAAGGTTTGTAATTCCCTATGCAAGCACGAAAGTCAATAGTTATGCAATGAAATTACATTCTACTTATGGTGCATTATTCGGTGTTAGTTATGCTTAATCCTCGCTTATGTGAATTTTCGTTTCTTGGTTGGTTGCTTCTCAATCTTTTTGCCAGCCTCCACTTGTCCTAAGTACAAATACTACTTGTGCATCCAAAATCTTTAAACCCAGTTTTGCCACATGAGTCCACCATACCTACCTATATGCGGTATTACCGTGCCGCTCTAAGTAAATTTGTATGTGCCATCTCTAATTTTCAAAATAAATTTCCTTTTTGTGTGCTCGTACCGCTCATGAAGCGGCAGGGGGGTGGCCAATATTTTCCATGCTAGATGTGTTATTCTCAAGATGAGTGTTTATTCAGTTGTAATTGCACGAGAGTGCGGCGGTAATAGGGATGCCCAATCCCGAAATGAATAAGAAATTCACTTTATGTTGTCAAATAATAAATTCCTTAAAAAGTGTTGGTATGGAAGGCACCCGTGGATACGGCTAGCCATGAATTGTGAAAGAATGGTGGAAAAAGGAATAAACTTTATTTTCTGTTTGGGAACCGCCTATGATATATCTAGCATGGAAAGTGTTGGGAATTATTCGGTCGTTTTCGTTGACGAGAAAAGTATGCCTCTAAAAAAAATCTATCTCTCAATTTAAGCTTTGAGCTCTGGCACCTCTACAAATCCCTACTTCCCTCTACGAAGGGCCTATCTATTTACTTTATGCAATTTTTATTTTTTAATTGAGTCTCCATCTTCTCTTATAAAGCACCAACTAGGGAGCACTATGATCATACTTGAGCATTGGATGTAGCTAATATGCGAGTGTGTTTCATGAATGGATCAACGATTGAGCATGATGGGCTAGGGATAACTTTCTTTAGTGTTGATATTTTGAAAGACATGGTTGCTTGTTGATATGCTTGAGTGTTGAACTCTTCATGTCAAAACTATACTATTGCTTTGAACCATCTAAAAGTCCAAATGTCCATGCTACAAAAGAAAAGAATATGTGATGAACATGTTAGGCAGCATTCCACATCAAAAATTCTATTTTTATCATTTACCTACTCGAGGACGAGTAGAAATTAAGCTTGGGGATGTTGATACGTCTCCAATGTATCTATAATTTTTGCTTGTTCCATGCTGTTATATTATCATTCTTGGATGTTTTATTTTCATTTTATAGCAACTTTATATCATTTTTTGGGACTAACCTATTGGCATAGTGCCCAGTGCCAGTTGTTGTTTTTTGCTTGCTTTTACTTCGCAGAACATCAGTACCAAACGGAGTCCAAACACAGCGAAACTTTTTGGAGATTTTTTCTGGACCAGAAGACACCTAGTGGGCCAAAAAAGTACCAGAGGGGAGGCCCGTGGTGGGCACAACCCACCAGGGCGCGCCCAGGGGGTAGTGCCCCCCACGGAGACCCCCTGCACCGCCTCTTCGCCCTATAAATTCCCAAATATTTCAGAAACCCTAGGGGAGTCGACGAAACACAATTCCATCAGCCGCAAGTTCCAGAACCACGAGATCCAATCTAGACACCATCACGGAGGGGTTCATCATCCTCATTGGTGCCTCTCTGATGATGCGTGAGTAGTTCACCATAGACCTACGGGTCCGTAGGCAGTAGCTAGATGGCTTCCTCTCTCTCTTTTGATTCTCAATACAATGATCTCTTGGAGATCTATTTGATGTAACACTTTTTTGCGGTGTGTTTGTTGGGATCCGATGAACTTTGAGTTTATGATCAGATCTATATCCATGAATATTATTTGAGTCTTCTTTGATCTCTTATATGCATTATTATTTATAGCCTTGTATTTCTTCTTCGAATCTTTGGTTTAGTTAGGCCAACTAGATCAATTTTTCTTGCCATGGGAAGAGGTGCTTTGTGATGGGTTCATTCTTGCGGTGTTGTTTCCCAGTGACAGAACGGGCAGCAAGACACACATGTATCGTTGCTATTAAGGATAACAAGATGGGGGCTATTCCTACATGAATAGATCTCGTCTACATCATGTCATCATTCTTATTGCATTACTCCGTTTCTCCCTGAACTTAATACACTAGATGCATGCTGGATAGCGGTCGATGTGTGGATTAATAGTAGTAGATGCAGGCAGGAGTCGGTCTACTAATCTTGGACGTGATGCCTATATATTTGATCATTTCCTTGGATATCGTCATAATTGTTCGATCTTTTATCAATTGTCCAATAGTAATTTGTTTGCCCACCATATGCTATTTTCTCGAGAGAAGCCACTAGTGAAATCCATGACCCCAGGGTCTATTCTTTATCATATTTGCTTTGAGATATATTTTTATTCGGTTTTATTTTTAGATCTATTATTCCAAAAACCCAAAAATACCTTGCTGCATTTTTTTATTACTTATTTTATTTCGCGTTTTATCGAGAGCTATTTATCTAGTCTACCACAAATTTATCTATCTTTTTATCGTGGAGGGATTGACAACCCCTCTTACGCGTCGGGTTGCAAGTATTTGTTCTTTGTGTGCAGGTACCATTTACATAGTGTTGCTTGGTTCTCCTACTAGATTGATACCGTGGTTTCATAACTGAGGGAAATACCTACCGTAGCTGTACTGCATCATCCCTTCCTCTTTGGGGAAATACCGACACAGTTTCAAGCGACATCAGTGACAATGGGGTATTATATTGATTCACTTGATGTATGTTTTGGCACTCAACTCACAGATTCCCGATGTGACATTGGGGTAATCTATGCATAGGGGTTGATGCACGTTTTCATCGTACTTTCTCCGGTAGAAATCTTTGGGCACTCTTTGCAGTTCTTTGTGTTGGATTGAATATTATGAATCTGAAGTTGTTTGATGCATATCGAATAATCAACTCACGGATACTTGTGGTGACATTGGAGTATCTAGGTGACAATAGAGTTGGTTGATGTGTATCATATGGTGTTATTTTAGTACGAACTCTTGGGCTGTTTGTGGCACTTATAGGACTAGCTCGATAGATTGATCAGAAAGGATAACTTTGAGCTGGTTTTGTACCCTACAAACAATTTCGTCTTATGTTCTCCGCTAGATAAGAACTTCGGAGTGATTATTTGTCGCACGTTGAGGGATTGTTATTTGATTCAATTATGTTAGCACTGTTGAGAGATTGCACTAGTGAAAGTATGAACCCTAGGCTTTGTTTCTAAGCATTGCAATACCGTTTGTGCTCCGTTTTATCACTTGCTACCTTGCTTTTTCTTATTTTCAGATTACAAAAACCTATATCTACTATCCATACTGCACTTGTATCACCATCTCTTCGCCGAACTAGTGCACCTATATAATTTACCATTGTATTTGGTGTGTTGGGACACAAGAGATTTCTTGTATTTCGTTGCAGGGTTGTTTGAGAGAGACCATCTTCAGCCTACGCCTCCCACAGATTGATAAATCTTAAGTCATCCACTTGAGAGAAAATTGCTACTGTCCTACAACACTCTGCGCTTGGAGGCCCAACACGAGTCTACAAGAATAAGTTGTGTAGTAGACATCAATTATCTTTAATAACCATTGAAAAACAAAGTGATGTTTATTTTTATCTTCATCTCACTGCCAAGCCACTATGCTCTGAACAAAACAAGTTTTTACCTACTCGAACTGGAATCGGATAGAAAGACATCATGCATTTATCAATAGGATGTGGATGTTGGCAACGTAAAATTCATGATTCTATTACCGATAGAACCACTTTAGTTTAGGCTTTCTATCGGTAATAGAATCATTAATTTTACATTGCCAACATCCACATCTTTTTTCAATTTTATCCTACGCCTTTTTAGTTGTTATTTATAATTCCAATATTAGAGACAGGCATACGAAGATATTTATTTATCGTTGGCTTCCACAAATAGGAAGAGTTCAATTTTATAGAAATTAATAGTCAAATCAGACATTTGTTCAAAAGCACATAAAATGAATATTTGGTATCATTAGTATATTGAAGCATATTGATGCCATATCTTAAATTTCCCCCAAATACCCCTTTAACAAACCAATTTTGCCTAGATTTTTCTATAGCTATGGAAAAAACAACTAAATCAAAATAAATAGAGTACACAAAGCATCCCCCTTCATCAGTCCTTTGTGAGTCTTGAAGTGTGGACCAATTTTATCATTGACGTTAACTCCGACATGACCCCCTTTCACGGCTAACATGACCTAGTCAAACCATATCACTAAAGCCTTTCATATTTAGCATTTGAAGCATAAAAGGCCATTTAATTTTATCATATTATTATTTTCAAAATCAACTATGAATAGCAAGATTTTTTTAAAAGTGAATGGAATTCATAGCATCATGTAAGACAACTACTCCCTCGAAAATGTACATGCCTTTAATAAAGGCACTTTGGGTATGCGAAATGAGATGATTAACCTCCCCACTCAATATGCACACAAGAATCTTAGTTATAATCTTGAATCCAACATTCACTGGCAAATAGGTCTAAATGGGTGAATTTTCTTAACATCATTGGTTTCTGGCACGAGAGTAAAGTTGACATAGTTTAACCTAGCACTGTCCAAGGCCCCATTCTAAAAATAATCTAGCAAGCCTTTATGATCCCATTTCACCACATCCCAAAATTCCAGATACAAATCAGTGGGAAGACCATCAAGGACAGGGCTTTTATTTTTCTGCAACAAGAAACCAACATGATGTAATTCTTCAACACAGAGGGCTCTACCTGTGTCATAGCAAAAGTACCAAAATTTGAGGAATATCCTGATTTCTTAAAGGTTTATTGTAACTATCAGTATGCCTAGCAAGTTTCTTATAAAAATTTGTGATATACATGAGCTATTCTTCCGCTTCAATCACTCCCTCATCTTTTTGCGTAGTGGAACTTCAAATTTTCTTCTTTTGACATTTGCTCTTGCATTATAATACCTAGTTTTTTGGTTACCTTCTTTAATCTATTAATATTTATATATTTGCAAGCACTTTAACTCCACCTATTTTGTAATCCTAGCTAACTGATCTCTAAGCTCTTTCTGTTCTTGCCTATCACAAGCAGAATGGCCAAAGCTCTCAGCATTGTTATCCATGGTATTTAATTTAGCTATGATTGCAACTTTAATTTTCCTACAACAGGCATCAACATTTGTATTCCAACCCCTAACTTTTTCCTCAATATTCTCAACATTTTCTCCCATCTGTCTAAATTAGACCCAGAGTTAAGTATCAACCCAAATTTTGGTGATAATTTTGCTAAAACAATTTCTAAGCATTTATGCATTCTTAAATTTGAAGATGTCCTTGCAATGATTTCTGGAATAAAAAAAACAAAGGAGTGTTATTGGAAACCTCTCTAACTAAACATGTTCAATAGACAGGGGATAATGTTCCTCCCATTCTCGAAAAAAAGAGTTTCGTATAAATTTTCAAAAGTCGGGTCCGTCTATATTGGTCCAAGTTAAATCCCTAACATTAGGTGGCATCTCTCTCAACCAAGCATGCTCAATAATATTATTAAACACAAAACGCCAATGATTAGTTTTATTGGTGATTTTTATACAACTTTTCCGGATGATAGTTAAATCGCCTCCCACCAAACAAGGCAAGAGATTATCATGATATACCCTCGCTTATCCACCAAGGAAGCTAGCTTTCCCTTTTATTTGTGCAACCCTAAAAAGATAATAACCCATCAAAGTTTCAATTAAACTTTGCATTTTTCCCCAAAAATATGAACTCTACTAGTGTACTTCCTAACTTCAACTTGCACTCCATTAAAGATATTTATGCCAACCAAAATCCCTCCATATCTTCCTCTAGAAGGGTTCCAATGCCATAGAAACATTCTTTGACCACAAAGGGAGTGAAGTTCTTGTTAAGAAAAAATGTTCTTTAAAGTTTCCTGGAGACAACAAAGTCCACCTTATTTTCCAAACTAATTTTATCTCACATATCTTTTTTAACATCTTTCCCCATTTCCCTCACATTCTAGAGAACCCCAACCCCCGATTGTTGAAGAAAAAGGATTTAAGATTTATTTTTCTTTAAACCCCCGATGGAAACATAGTGCTTCACATAGCTAACCTCTTGTCATTTTACCAGAGATCATATTTTTTAATTGGCCAAAATAATTTTCCCCCAGTTCAACATCAGAATGTTCATTATCAGAGCATAGCTCATCCATAGAATATCACAAGTGGTAGTATGACTTAGTGAGCTAGGATTTCCTTTTCTATTATTTTCTCTATTAGTAATGTTCTGAAGAAAAAATCTTCCTCCATTTTTGAATAATATTCAAATTACGGTCAATCATTTCAATAGAGCAACCAAAGTTGACACCAGCTAAAGCAGTCATGTGCTGCAAAGATCTGTTAGATGGGGAAGTATTAGCATCCATACCATAATTGTCTTTGGTCGTCGATCTTCATATGAGGACATCTTCTTGGGAACTCTTCTTTTTCAGCAGCTTCTCCAGAAGCCGGGGCCACCCCTAGCTCCTAACTACTTTATCTCTAAAACTCTTAACACATTCCTGACTCTCATTGTAGTCTACAGGTTCCAGATTTTTTGTCCAAAAGGACCACCTGCCCAACGAAATTGCTAGAAAAGACCCCCTCCGGATGAAATTGGCAAAAAAGACCCCCTCGGCCGTGGCGGCAGGTGCGCCGGCCGACACGTGGCACCTGCCGCCACACCGGTAGGCGACAGCACTGTTCATGGCACTATTTACGCGGGGGACGATTTTCGCACAACGAAACTACAACAGACGCGAGTGAATAGTGCTGCCGCCTCCCGTTGTGGCGGCAACACTGTTCATATGTGATGAACAGTAATTTTCAAAAAATTCAAAAAAATAGCAGGAAAATTCAAAAAAATCTGAATTTTTTTGTCAGTAAAGACGATCGAGTGTTCTAAGTGGGTGCAAAATTTCAGTTTTTTTTATTTTTGCGCTATTTTTTATTTTATTTCAAAATTACTGTTTATCTCGCATGAACAGTGCTG
This sequence comes from Thinopyrum elongatum, assembly GCA_011799875.1. Lineage (NCBI taxonomy): Eukaryota > Viridiplantae > Streptophyta > Magnoliopsida > Poales > Poaceae > Thinopyrum > Thinopyrum elongatum. The sequence goes on along the minus strand of CM022301.1, from coordinate 447,259,844 downwards.
CCGCCACACAGGGAGGCGGCATCACTGTTCGCTCGCGTCCCGTTGCCGTTCTACTGCATAAAGCTGTACCCCCATGTGAATAGTGCCATGAACAGCCCGGCCGCCTGCCGGTGTGGCGGCAGGGGCCACGTGTCGGCTGGCGCGCCTGCCGCCACGGACGAGGGGGTCTTTTTTGTCAATTTCATCTGGAGGCGGTCTTTTCTAGCAATACCGTTGGGTAGGTGGTCCTTTTGGACAAAAAATCCAGGTTCCATGTATTTTCCAGATTCCTCACCATTTCCTTTTTCAGACCCATCTCCAATATTTTCTTCACTGACTAACCTAGCAAATTCCTAGTCTAACACCTATCTCCAAATGAATTCCTGCACAAGTTGTTGAAGTATCATCTGTTGCTTTCGTAGGTCAGCCTCTAATTTCCTTTTAGCAGCTTCAAGCTCTTGGATCTTCTACTCCTCTATAGCCGAAAGAGCAGATTGTCTAGATTTTTCTTCTTCAATGAATTACAATTTTTTTAATTACTGCTTCCAAAACAGCCTTCATCTTTTCCTCACTAGTTAGACAATTGGTTATTGGAGCCTGGGATCCCTCGATGCTCAGTTTTAAGGAAACATTTTTTTCTTGATCTCCTCAACTTGATCCATGGACAAACTTCATAAAGTAATACTCCCTCCGTTCCATAGTGCATATAGATTTTCTTAAAAGTCAAACTTAGCAAAATTTGACAAAGTTTTCGGAGAAAGTTATCTATATCTACAATACCAAACATATACAATATGAATATTTAAGTCATGATATATCTCTCTATCACCAGCAGCACCTCTCAGCTTTTTCCTTGCTTCATCATCACAAGGATTCTCTTCATGCTCACCTACAATAGGGACAAATCTTTTGAACTCATTATACCAGTCCATTTTAACTACACAGTCCAACTTAGTAGTAACCCTGAAAATCAACAAGCCTTTGGAGGTAACCTAAGTTCAAGGAGGAATTCTCTCAATGTCGAAGTTTCTAACTGATTGAGAAGGAGAATAGGAAGTACATCTCTGTCAAACGTTGCACAAAAGCTTTGAGCCCATCAATGTAATTTATCGGCCAATCTGCTCTACCTGCAGCTTGTGGTACGCCGGCACCTGCTCATTGTCGGTCTTCAAGTCAGCAACGTGGCCTGCTAATGACGTAGCCCGCTGGCCCAGTATGTACTACGTTGGGTACGCCTGTCGCCAGGATGGGTACATGTAAATAGCACGAGGAGGATTATTGTGCGCGGCATATTCTTGACTTTTGTGGGGTTTCCTTTGCAGAATTCAAGGATATAGTTTAATGTAGTGGCGATGGTAAGTAATTTACAAAGGATGACGTTGGTCTGTAATCTTTTCAACTTTAAAGTAGATCTAGCGGTTGTGTTTTTTATGTACAAAATTAATGGTCGGATATTTTCTGATTTCGTGTGATTTTCTAGCATTTGTTTTCTATTTGTGACCTATATTTTGTTTTTTGCTGTATATAGTAGAATAAAATAGAATAGAGATAGATTGAAAGATATATATTTTCTGGAGCAGTGTTGCTAAATCTCAGTCGACTGAGACTTGGTTATGTCTCAGTCGACCGATGCTATATTTGTGAGACTTATGTGGAGACTTGTGCAAAAAGTTCTTTTTAGTTTTTTCTATTTTCTTTCTTATGTGTTATATCATTTGATTGAGACCTAGCACAGATATACAAGGATAAGGAGCAGCGAGCAGAGGGCACACGTGGTTGCGAGTCAAGTAACAGTAGCCAAGTTGCACTTGATAGTTGATACATTGGGAATGGGATCTTTGCTATAAATTGCACGCAGTTCTCAAGGCTCAACGACGTTCTTCTTCCACTTCCTGCCAAAGAGGAGCTAGCACAGGTAAATCATCTCCCAAATTCTGTAGGCTGAACGAATTTCTGTCACCTCCTACATGCTTGCATGCATGCATGTATCCAGAGCTTCATCAATCTAACTGTTTTTTCGCGGGCATGCAGGGCAAGACAGACATGTCTGCCAAGGGCGGCAAGGCCCTGGTCCAGTCGGACGCGGGGGCATATGTGGCGTGGTCGGGCGTCGACCAGCCGGAGCTCGCTGCAGAGGGGCTCGGGTGTGGCTTGCTCGTGCTCAGACCGCTCTCCTTCGCACTGCCGCACTACGCCGACTCCCACAAGTTCGGCTACGTCCTCCGAGGATCCGGGGTCGCCGGTGTCCTCCCGGTCGCCACTGGGGACGCCTCCCCCGCGGCCAGGGAGAGGGTCGTGCGCCTCGAGGCCGGCGACGTCATAGCCGTGCGCACTGGGGATGTCTCGTGGTGGTACAACGACAGCGACGGCGATGCGGACGACCTCTCAATCTTGTTCATGGGCGACACGGAACGCGCTGTCAGCCCGGGGGACATCTCCTACTTCTTTCTCGCCGGCGGCAACAGCGTCCTAGGCGGCTTCGACGCGGGCCTCCTCGCCGGGGCATGGCCTGGAGTGACAAAGGAGCAGGCCGCCGCCGTGTTCCGGAGCCAGCCAGCCGTCCTCCTCACCGGGCTGAGCACGAAGCTGCCCGGCGTCTGCCCGCGCGAGCACGACAGAAAAGTGCTCGTCGTGAACGCCGGACAAGTCGCTTCAGGGACCCTGAAGACGCTCACCGCGGTGGACCTGGCGGCGCTAGGGGACCTCGGGATCAGCGCGGTGATCGGCCGGCTCGATCCCGGCGCCGCGCGCACGCCGTGGGTGTTACGGGAGGGTGCGGCGCAGGCGGTGTACGTGGCACGCGGGAGCGCGCGCGTCCAGGTGTCTTCTTCCGCGGGCGGCGAGACGCTGCTGCTGGACGAGGAGGTCGCCGCGGGGAGTGTGTTCGTCGTACCGCGGTTCGCCGTGACGCTCATCTCCGCCGGCGCCGACGGCGCAGAGTGGGTGTCCCTGATCAAGAGCAACAGGTTCGTGTATGTGGATTTCGCTAGTTCATATGTGAAATGGCAATCATTACTGATTATGCTCTCGTGCTCGCATGGCAGGCCCGCGGTGGAGCACCTGACCGGGGATGGCTCGGTGCTCGGCGGCCTGACCGCGCAGGTGGTGCAGCCGTCGCTGAGCGTGGCGCCGGAGCTGGTGGAGCTGCTCGGAGGCCGCAGCGCCGAGCCGTCGCACTGAGCGGTCGGTGCACGCGTTCCCGCCGCGGCGTCTGTTCACTTTGCGTGGCGTGTGTGTCCCGTACGCTCCGTTGACGTGCGCCGCACGATCTGTATTATACGCTGTTACGTCTCTATACGTGCTTACTTACGTGAATGAGCAAAATAATTCTGTCGATGCAAAAAAAAAAAAAAAGCAAAATAATTCTGTGCATTGTTGTATTCATATGAGACCACAAGTGTGTTACCCCTCGGTTTGGGTTATAAGTTGTTACGTCTCTTACTTACGTGAATGAGGAAAATAATTCTGCGCGTTGTTGTACTCATATGAGATCTCAAGTCTGTTACCCGTCGGCTTGGGTTTTACCCCATTCATTTCTTTTTTACTTTGCCTACTAGTTTTGTTTTAAATTAAACTTTCTAAAGTTCGTTCAATTTTATATATAGAAACAGTTTAGCTACTTGTAAGTCAGCCCGAATTTAGAATTTGGGCCAATCGAATTTAGGATGAAGGAAGCATCAGCCGCCATAGGGAAGGAAGGAGCAGCCATTGGCTCGCAGGACAAGCAGCAACCTCTGTGTCTATCTTAGGGTGGCAGGCGACCCCAATATCTATCTTAGGGTGGCACGCGACCCCGATATCCATCTTAGGGGTGGGGGAGGGTGTATGTTCGCACGAAAAAAATGTTCATTGCTGGGGTTAGAGGGATGGCCGAGGGCAACGGCGACATGGCGGTGGGTGGCGGTTGGGGGGAGGGCAGGGCGTTGTTGTTGGGGAACACCGCCGGCCATGGGCGGCGGCAGCAGACGGTTAGATCGGTGATACATCGGCAGTTCGAGGTAGAAGATGAATAGTAAAAAACGTTTCCGAGGTAGAAGAAGGCATCTTGCCGTTGGTTTTGCATCCGAGGGCTGAAAATGATTCGACCGATCACAAATTCGTTTTCAGTCAACTGATCTCTAGCTAGTCCCATATAGAAAGCATATCAACGTTCACAATACCAAATCAATATCATTAGATCCATCACGGAATATACTTCATACTCCCTCTGTTACATAATGTACTGCATATGATTTTTTTGAAAAGTTAAACTTTAAAAACTACAACCAAGTTTATGGATCAAACTATTTATATCTTCAATACCAAATATATGAAATATGAAATTACGGCTTATGATGATTGTAATTATATATGTTTGACACTCTAGGTGTAAATATTTTTCTCCGCAAACGTGGTCAAAGACTCAAAGTTGATGATATTTGACTTATTAAAAAGTATATATGCACAACATTATGGAACACAGGGAGTATTGTATTAATTTAGTATTGTATCTTGATATTAGTTATTGTAAATTTGGCAAGACTTTATAAAATTCAGCCAAAACAGAATAATAATTCCAATTACAAAAAGAGGGAGCAGTTTTCCCAGTAGCCAAACTTCACCCTCGTCTTGGATTATGTGGTGCCAAAGTCATCATGTTCTTGTCAGTTTTCTCGTCACGTAATCTAAGCTGGTCAAGCTTGACCCGTTATGTTTTTCCCCCTTAACCCAACCCGTTTTCTCTCCATAATACTGAACCAATTGCATTGTAAAATCTCGAAATTTCTGTATGAAACTGAGATACAGGTAAAATTTCAAAAGATACCAGAAAAATAACACGTAATCCAATAAACATTCTCGTAAAGCACTTTTTGCCACATGATTTGCAAGAAATGGACTCTTAGTTTCAGCCTCAATTTTGCATTAAAAAATCAAACTCTAGAGAATAAAAATATATCTGCAAATCACAAATAATTCAGTAAGTATTATGGTAAGATTTAAGGTGTCTTGAACATATAGTTTAGGAGAAATATGCGTGTTTAGTTCGCCACTCGAAATCTGGTTGACAAATTATAACACGCATCTAGAAATGAAATAAATCACAAATAGTTTTCTAAACATTTTGGTAAAATCTCAGCTCTTTTTTATCAACGGTCTGGGACATCCCTGTTGAGTTTCAACCTCAAATGTTAAGTCCGAAATACTAAATACATAGAACACTTTGTAAAAATTCCAGTAGACATCACATATTAAGTTCCAGGTAATTTGTTTTGCTCTTTTTGACAGATGATTTGGGAGAAACATGCATGTTTATTTTCAGCATCAAATTTTTGGTTCAAAACAGAAATTGAACACAAACATTTGAAAACTACAGTAAATTATGTTTAGCTAAGTGAGCCTTCTGGTTAATATCAGCACTTTTTGACATTTGATTTAAGAGAAACATGCTTGTTATGTTTAGACTCGGTCTTTATGTTAAAAAGTAAATAACAGTTTATTTTTGAAAACATTCTAGTAAATCATAAATGGTTATGTGAGCATACTAATAAATTTGACTCTCTTTCATTGACAGTTTGGAAGAACCATGCTTGTTTTGTTTTAGCCACAATATTTGCTTCAAATGCTGGCTACACAAAACTAATACTGAGAATGTTGTAGTAAACGACACATAATTCGATGAGCATTATGGTAAGATTTCAGCCCCTTTTAAAGGATGGCACTAGTGCGGAATCAGCCTTTAGTCCCGGTTCGTAAGGGCCTTTAGTCCTGGTTCACCAACCGGGACTAATAAGTCGGGACTAAAGGCCCCCGCCCTTTAGTCCCGGTTGGCCATGACCCGGGACCAAAGGCCCACCACTTGGCACGAGCCCGCGCCGGGGGCTTGGTGACCTTTAGTCCCGGGTTGGTGACACCAACCGGGATTAGAGGTTTAGGGGTTTAGGATTTTAGGATTTATAATTTATGGTTTATTTTTTCTTTTCGTTTTGTGTTTTCCATTTAATTGTTTTTCATTTCAAACATATTTTACGCTACTGCAGTCGTCAAGTGCCACTGCTACTACATACTGTACACGTCATATATAATAGAATTTCTCGTCGACCAATCATATATCATAGAATTTCTCGTACGACCATGCATACACACATATATATACAATTTGGTACATATAATTTCTCCTACAATTTGCAGATCATTACATGCAGGCATTAGGTGCAATGGAATTCTCCTTCGGGATCTATGACCTGGTCAAGCAAAAATCTCACTATTTCCTCTTGAAGTGCTCATATGCGGTCCGTTGGTAGGAGCTTATCCCGCATCTCTTGCATATTTAAAGAAGGAGATCAATATGAATATATTAGTTGTGTGTGTATATATTAGATCATGATAAAAATAATTGTGAATTGTGTTTACGTATCCAAAGATTTCTTCCACTTTTGCTCCTTTCTGTCGTCATAAAGCGAATGTTCTCACAAACGTAGAATGCACATAAATGTGTGTGCATATGATGCCTCTTCTTCAGCTTCTTCCCCCATTGTAGTACCATCGTATTCAGGGAACCCATGGCCAGGATAGCTGTCATCATCCTCTTCTTCTTCATTCTCTTCCATTAGAACCCCTATTTCTCTGTGCTTGGTCCAACAGTTATAGCCGGGCATGAAACTGGACGTAAACAGGTGGACGTGAATGGTTCTTGAGTTAGAGTAATTGTGATCATTCTTACAGACAGCACATGGACAACACATAAAACCATCTGCCCGCTTGTTTGTCTCAGCCGTAACCAGAAAAGTATGCACGCCAGTAATGAACTGGGGAGAGCATCGGTCATCGTACATCCATTGCCGACTCATCTTCATTGCACAACACCGAAAAGACCAAATTAATACAAGTTCATACATAAAGTTCATACACACTTAATTTCATAAAACAACATACAAACTCTCTAGCTAAAGCATTTAAATGCAACAACAAATGCGATCAAGATCGCAACTAAGGTAACAATTGATCCAACAACACAGTGATACCAAGCCTCTTGATTAATGGCATATTTTCTAATCTTTCTAATCTTCAAGCGCATTGCATCCATCTTGATCTTGTGACCATCGACGACATCGGCAACATACAACTCCAGTTTCATCTTATCTTCTTCAATTCTTTTCAATTTTTCTTTCAAATACTCGTTTTCTTTTTCAACTAAATTTAACTTCTGGACAAGAGGGTCGGTTGCAATTTCCGGTTCACATACCTCCTAGATAAAAATATCTATGTCAACTTGATGGGCATAATTGTCATAAACACGAAATGCAACAAATAATTATAAAAAAGAATATATATATGTACCACATCCGAATCATAAACTGGACGAGGGCCGACGGGGACGGATATCAAAACCATGCCACTATGTATAACAAACAACGTACGGGTAAGAAAATTATACAAGTAACTATCTAAATCATACAAACATGATTTTTTTTTATAAAAGGATAAGAACAAGAGGCTCACCAAGGTGGTGCCGGCGACAGGACGGTGCAAGCGATCGACGGTGGTCAGGACGGGGACGGGAAGGCACTAAGTAAACCACACCTACATATGCAAACTAAGAAGTTAATTTGAGCTCAAATTGCATATAAATCAAATATAACTCCCACATATAATTACTCCCAAACTAAAACCCACAAATCACTATACTTATAGAGCATTGCACGAGCTAATCTAGCAATGAGAGATGAAAGGACAAAGTTGCTAACCTTTGTGAACACTTGGATGGATGGGGTGCCTTCAAATCTTGACAAATCTTTGGCAAAAATGGAGGTGAGCTCGAGCAAGGGGAAGAACAGAGGAGAGAAAAGGGGAAACACAGAGAGCTTGGGCTCGGGCTGGACGAAGCACTATATATAGTGATCTCTTTAGTCCCGGTTGGTTATACAAACCGGGACTAGAGGGTAACCTCTAGTCCCGGTTTGTGACACGAACCGGGACTAAAGGGGCTCATGGGGGCCCCAGCCTACCACCACCCCTTCAGTCCCGGTTTGTGTCACAATCCGGGACTAGAGGTACAAAACGAACCGGGACTAATGATGCCCCTGTACTAGCCATTGGAACCGGGACTAATGGTCACATTAGTCCCGGGCCGTAATCAAACCGGGACTAGTGATGCGAACATAAAGTCATTTTTCTACTAGTGTGGTTTTGGAGAAAAAAGTAAATTGAATTTTGGATAAATGTGTCAAGGGTTTTTACGTCGATCCTAATAGTGGTACTATAGGGACTAGATGAAATTTGAAGTCAATAGGATGTTACGTCAAGAGAGCAGAGGGTCCTAGGCACAAAACATCACAATACATCGAGTTTCAGGCCCAAGTGTGGGTATAAGCCCTACCACCTGACTTGATCTTTCCTTATATATGTCGAGAATATAGAGGATTATAATGTTGATGGAGGGACTCGGCTAGTTCTGATGGACGCGAAAATTTGAGTGTGAAGCACCAGAATCTTTCTACGTGGTGTGGCTAAAACTAGGGTGAGGGAGAGGTCCCCATCTACAACCCCCTGGTGCACCTTATACAACAAGTGTTATGGAAGGTTCCATGGCGGTGTGGTGGGGCGTGGATGGATAGATGTCAAGCACTGTGTCGACATATAACGTGTTTGGACCTTTTCCTATGTTCTAGAGAGTGTTTCCTGGTTCCCTTGCTGGAATATGATGGCAAGCCTCTTCCTTGGGTGGTCACACTTCTTCTGAGATCAATGTGGTACGTTTGGGCCTTGGAACACCCACTTGAGAGAGGTGATGAGAGACAGGCCGATTGGTAATTTGACTTGTCACTAACAAGCCCCCCATCAATATTCGTAACATATCATGGTTCGTGACTAAGGTTGACGCAGATGCTCGTGGACTTCTTCAACTTGTTCTCCAATTGGATGTAGTGTTAACTCCTTCATTGATATCTTGTTGTGATATTGTTTGTCCTCAGTGTTGTTCGTCGTCTGGAAGATAGTTGATCTAGATGCCTTTTTTGAGGTAGAATGATTTGTACAAGTCAACAGGTAGATAGAGAGTCTTTGTATATGCCTTTTGTCCATGTTGAGTGATTACCGTATGTCGAGTGGAACTTGTCGGTGCAAGGTAAATATCACTTGTCTTCCGCACGCGCGGGTCTTTAGTCTTGGAGGTGCTATGGCATTGGGTTTCCTGATGTTTTCCTTCTGGTTGGGTGCCACATGTAATGATGGAACGCGTTGGATTGGAGATATTTACGGGTGGTTATGTAATGAGGGCTAGACTGGAGAAGCGCTTGATTTGACAACTCACTTCTACTCAAGGTTTTGGTCACCGGTCGAAATTTCAAGATTTCCCACGGTTACCGCGTATTTCCATGCCCCTCGGTAAATCCCCATACCAAGCAAAAAATACCAATTTTTTTGAATTTTGAATTTAAACACTTGATTTATAGTAAAGTACGTAGGATCTACTTAATGCCATGAGAGTTGGTTCTGGCTGTCTGTAGCAACCTAGTTCCTGTTTGAGAGGTCTATGGTTCAAATGTTGGTTCATTCACTTATTTGAATTCAAAATTCAACTATAAAGTTCGTTCGAAATATTCTCGGTATTTCTTGGTAACCGTGGTAACCACGTTTACCAGTCCCCCTCGGTAAAAATGCCTCATTCGGTAACCAAAACCTTGCTTCTACTTCCTCCGTCTTTGATGAGGTGTTTCACCACTTTAGTGGCCTCTATTTTCCGCATTGACTCAGTAGCATATTGCCCTTTTACCACAATCTTGTATGCAGAGAGGTATCACCAACATTTTAGGTTTAAATTTTTTTTTTGAGTTAGGACTCTCTCGGAAAGTTATAAAACGACGATGGGGCAGGGGGGTTGTAGACTTCAGCATCCAAAAATAGCTCCCCCAAATTAAGATCTAATCTTGAGAGAGTCTCTGATCTCCCAGCCACAAAAAACCATTGTGGAAACAGCTCCCCCGAAGATGGGAGAGGGACAAGGAAGAAGAAGGTACGGGCCCTTTGCTTTCTCTTTCGGTAAGAAGTCTGCAAGGGGAAACCACCATCACCTCCATCGACTACACCACCAATCTTCTTCCTTTGACCAGTGGGTTCGTCCTTGTACCTTTGTAATCTAAATTATGTTGTTTGATACAATAAACTATTTCCCTATAATTTGTTGCATTATCTTTATGCCTGAGTGGTTTTTCTTTTGTCATGTTATGTTGTTATCTAGTATGATATGTATGAATTATATGTTTGGATATGGTGATGTACTCTTGTGCTACTATATGTCTGCACTTATATTGGATCACACTTGAGGGTTAATAATGTTTGATGATGACCGTTCCCGAAGTATTGGAGTTATAATATACGGGATACTTGCGGATGATGGCTAAGGGTTCAATCGTAAGTACTTTATCTGTTCCAAAACATTTGAAGTCCTAGGTTTGTCGTAAGTCAAACTTCTTTCATTTGATCAAGTCTACAGAAAAATATACCAGTATCTACAACAACAAATTAGTCTCACTAGATTCATCACACCAGTACAGAATCGAGCTTTGGAGGCGGTTTGGGTACATGGTCCAGTAGTAGATCCCCATTCCACCACAAATCATGTGTAGCTAACACTCGACACAGCGGAGGCTGTTTTGAAACCTCCTCCAATGCATTTACCTGCAGGTGGTTCTGCCATACCAACTGCATTCAATTTCCACGACGGTTTGCTCAATACAACTACTTCCATTAGCTTTTTCATGGCTGGCAATTATTTATCTTTGCTTACCAACCCTGCAACTAGAAATGACGAAAATGTATAAACATAATACACATGCATACATCATTCATTTGCACAAGAAATTTTCTTTTCATAACACACAAGCATATAGTTGGGGGTTCAAAGCCAACATGTACATTTACACGCTTCAGAGCCAACACATGGAACATAATTGTAAAACCTACAAATATAAGTCAGAGCCAACACATGGAACATAATTGTAAAACCTACAAAGATAAGTCGATTTTGATGTGCTCATACTATGTCCACCCCCAAGTAGTTTACCCGCCTTGCCTTTTCATGTTGTCTACAATACATCTCCTTACAAGTTTTTTGTCATGAAAACTAAATATGCATATTAGAGGAGATGGTGGAGGAAATAAGACTTTGTCTTTTTTTTTCAGTGCCCCTTAAATGTAATCAGTTCTCAAATACATTCACAAGCATGTCATGATTTACATTAATACCATGAGTATGACTGAACTAAATGAAGTTTGCTTAGAACAATTATACCTGCTTCCAGGATCATAACTTCCTCCATATAAAAAGTTGATTAAATGGATTCATAAGGGGGCAGTATTATCCAGAATGCAAACTTATTTCGCATGAAGAGAAGATTCATCATCTGGAGTAGCCGGTGCTAGCTCCTTACCCTTCATCTTCTCTCTAGAATTGTTTTGCAGAAAACTAAAACATAATGTCATCAGCGCCTTGACATTTTGATGACACTGTACAAAACACTCTTTTGGAAAAAGTGTCTAATACAGTAAACCAAAATGTCACAACAACACGTGACCCTGTATATGTCCCCTTTGATGTCCCTATTGACAATAAGGAAACACTTATTTTTGTTGGACTTATACTTGGTAATGTTATTTTAAAATTCAGAAATTATAATCACCTAATAAATCAAGCCTTTCGGACAGCAGAAAAGATGATGGGGGCAAAACTGCTAAGTTACAGTTTTGTACAGTGTCACCGAAATAATAAAGCACCTGCAGGCCAATAAAATTGTTTGAATTTACTACATCAAGTGAGGTATGTAATCTATAAGCAACAGAGACATAGTTACAGATCAATCATCATACAGTTTAAATAAACTCTAAAGCCTAAATGAATTTCTATAAGTAGCGGCTAATAGTAAAAAATTCCATAAGCATACAATTATAACCCCCTAAACATCTATAACCATATATACAACACTAACCATACAAATATCCATCAGCATGAAGGCTAGCAACACTTAGGAGCTCACCGTGCCGGAGATCCAGTATGACATCGTCGTAAGCTCTTCTCCCATGTGATGGAGTCCACCTGTGGAGGCCTCGATGGATGTCGGCTGCATCGCAATACCACTCTTTGTAGCCACCACCCCAGTCCCCCTGTCGCCGATTCACCTTAGTGAACGGCCTAGCACCCGCACATCATATCTATAGCTGATGTTTGATGGCCTTGGTCAATGGTGTGGACGAACCGGATCTACCCCACCGCTGTGGATGCAAAGATACTGAACTGAACCCACTGGTACATAATCGGGTTTTGGAGGAGGTTTCAAGAAAAGCCGTTCCAATGCAAGGGGCATTCTTTCAACTGATGGCTATCCTAACTCCCTCGCATTGCAACATAGGGTGATCATCTCTGACAAATGTGTTTGCATTGCTAGGGGTCTAACCAGGGGTGTATTAGCCATACCACCCCAAAGAAAAAATCTTACTGACAAAATAATGAGAAGCTCCATAATCAAACAAGGTTGTTGCTGGTGTTGAGTTGACAAGGATCATGCCCATCACGATGTCTGGTGCTTCTTTGTCTTCTTCAATTGTAACCTTGTTCAAATGTTCTCTTCCAACATTGTGTTGGTTTTTGGAGTGGCTCTTCGACCTGTTCTAGGGCTCTTCGACCTGGTCCAGGGCGCGAAACAACTGACTATTTTTGGGACATCTGCTGGAGAAGTGAGCATTCTTTCCACATGCAAAACAGGTGATGTGGGCAAAGTAGTCATTCTGGTTTTGTTGGTAGTTGGTTTTGGGTGGATGTGTTGGGGTTCTACGTAGTTATGTGGGGTGGCATACTCTTGCATTGGTGGTTTCTAATCATGGGGCTTCTTGTTGCTTGAGCTTCCTAGGGCTCGCATCTTGCGCTTGCGAATGTCTTCTATTGTGTGACGCTTGTCTTCAAGCAGGAGGGCCTTGTTCACCAAGTCTAGGAAGTTTGTGAATTCACAGACAATTACCTGGTCAATCTTCACGCAATCCTTCAAGAAATCATTCCATCTTGGCGGCTTCTATGCTCACATCTTCCTTTGCATCAGTGGGGCCGTGCTAGAGCTGTTTGAGCAGGGTGCCTCTATTTGTCCTATTTAAAACTATGACTAAATTAATGAAATATTCTAAAGTCTCACTGCTATTACACCGGAAGTGGAAACAAAAGATGGCACCATTGGCCATGTTTGACCCGGCCCGAGAGGTGTGAAAAGGTAGTTTGGTGCAGGAGAAGATCACATGAGCAAAGCTATTACTCCATGGATGGATTGGAGGAGCACGTGAGGAAATGTTCAATCTGAATGTTCCCGCAAAAAAAAAAAAAGTTCAATCTGAATGAATGTGCCAGATGGTAGGTGGCAACACGAGGGATCCCGTGTGTCGGTGTGTGTATGTGACGTGACTAAGCTCACTTTGAGGAAACCTTTGGTGTTTACTATAGAATTAATATTACGCCCACTGACATTTTCTCATGTCAAAATAAGTTTTGAAAGTGGTACTTCATTTTAATGAAAGTGCAACTCAGGATTAAAAATCTAAACAAAATTTTGGTGGGTACTGAAAAATTTGTAGCCTTACTAATTTCAAACCAAATTGAAGTTGGGTAAAATTCATTATAATTCAGAGAAATGTGATACATTGAAATCTGATTTATTTATTTATTTATAATTTTGGATATTTTAATGAGGTCAGGAATTTTTATGGCACAAAAAAGTTGATCCAGGGTGCCGCTTGCACTTTTTCACACAGTTGCACTTTTCTTAAAAGTGCAAGTCACATTTCTTAGTAAACTAATCTAATGCTCTTCTGAAAGCAACTTAATTATATATAAGAAAATATCATTTTGTTTTCTAGTTCTAATTCTGAAGTCGTTCGTATTTTCTTGTGTCTAAGACGATTTTAGAGAAGTGGATCACACACTTTTTTCACAAAGAGTGGAGATTTGTTGCCCCTAGGTGAGGTGCCTCCTATGATCTTACCATTGTGCTGCTACAGTGGATGACACACCAGAATCTAAGAGATGAAGACAATCGAATGTCTCCATATCACATATGATAGACCGGGTTACCATTATAAATCCGGGACTTCTTAGATATATCTCCACCTTTGATGTACATTGGGAATAATACCCTTTTGGGAAGGGTGATGTTATGAAGCAAAAGTCAACAAAATTCTAGGAAACATGTTCTGTATAAAAAGATTAGACCACAATTAAATACCTACTTCGTGTTGTACAACTCCCTTGGATGAAAACTAAATAATTCGACCCAGTTACCATACTGTGAGTTTTTCCATCTCATATTAGTGTTCATTTTAAAGAGATGTACCATCCTTCCAAGTAACAATATACACATTATAGGAAGACCCATCCAGATATAACCACTTGTTTGAATTACGCTTTGATCACTGGGTACATGAACCGATCTCATCTTTGAATCGCAGACAAATATGATAGAGCATAGCTAAAGTAAAACAAAGCATATAGAAAATTCAGATAGCTTAACGGAACATTTAGGTGACTCAAAAACAATCCAAGTCTTAATCCTAGAGCTTCAGAGTGAGGTCAATCCCGTCAGTAGTAGTCTCTTCCTGATTCACTTTACACACCCCTTGCTGGCCACAATCTCCGGTCCCGGGGTAGCCGCCGGCCACCGGCGCCAACACTACAGACGATGGTTGAGCCGGAACAAGGCATGTGTTGGTTTAGCATGGCAATGGTGGCGGCATGAAGCGGGCCCTAGGGTAGTAGTGGGCGGCAAACAGGTTGGTATGCAGGCGAGCATTGTTCGAGTAGATGGCGTATGACAGCGCCCGGGTCATGCGTGGCAGAGACCAAGCGGGATGATGCTCCATCATGCGCAGCTTGTGGTTGTGCACCTTCTGGTGGCTAGCCCGCCCCCGCACGGTCTTGAAAGTGCGCGAGCAAAACCTACACTTGAACGTGCCCTCCTGCACCTCCTTGTTGGAAGACGACGACGAGTCGACGGGGAGGGTGGACGTGGTGGAACCAGAGGAGGACACCATTTCGCCGGATGCTTTGGGATGTGTACTAATCTTTTTGTGTGCTTGCTTGTAGTCTATGGTGGGGATTTTATAGCTATGCAGCGGGGTGAGGGATGGGTCATGTGCTAGCTAAGAATGGAAATAAACACTTTTTCGATAAACATGGTAGCGTTATTTGTAGGAGTGAAATCATTTTCATTCTCCAAATAATTACTCATTAATACCTCCTAACTATATGTATTTCCTCTAAATGACATCATAAATTCAGTTTGCATCCATTAAAATTGTTCTTTGTTATTCTTAACAAAGTTGTTCTTTATCATTAAAGAAAACACTATGTTAGACTAATAAACTTGTAATGCTACAGTTGTAGAGTCTACTTCCACTACACGAAAATCATAATATGTCGATTACTAAAACTACTCGATGAAGCAACATTGAACTCGGCAAACCATTGAAATAATTTTACCACAATATGCCATTAGCATGTCAATGAAGCACGAGGGTGCTGCCAGTCGGAAAACCATTGAAATGCAGGTCCGTCCTAGCTACCTGCGCTAACCTCACGTCAACCACATATTACACTCTGTTCCGCGAAGAGAATTGAGACTGGTACACACCATAGCTTTAGAGACGGTTCTGTTAGACAGCCCTTATTCAATTACCCTGCTATCTATGTCACAACGAATTGTACACGTCAAGTGATCTATGACAAATCAAACTCATGATTGTAGGATTGACATGTCTAGATAATTGAAGAGTTGTCAAAGGCAGGGGCGAAATCCCTTCTTGCCTTACCGACGCTGCTAGAGGTGACACTTGCAGATGTCATAACCTTCTTGGATGTGGTGCCATGGCCTTTCGTTCGTGTCCCTCTTCGAGCACCAGGGAATACCCAAGGTCCGGTTGCCCAGATCAGACGACGACGGCATCCCGAATCAAATTCGAAAGACACGATTCAGATGTGAATAGTGTAGTTTTGTGCTCTTGTCTTTTTCAAACACTATTCATTCATGCAGATTTGTCTTTTTGGTTTCTTCATATGTATTTTTATTTTGGATCTGAAATTTCTAGGGATTGTAGACACATGTCGACCTATGAACATTCAAGAAAAATGTAGCGGATTCCGTACAGGCAAAAAAACCACCAGCCCACAACATGCTGGTGCTGACAAACGGGGCCCATGGCACCACCTCAGGCTGACCACCAGGGTCCATATCGACCTCAATAATCTGGGGGGCATCATCAAAGTGTAAGAGCTCCAAGAAATGAAACCATTTCTAGTCCAGCAGCCAGGGCTAGTTAACCATTTAGCTACTACAAGTCCATCATCTGAGTTTCAACTTATTGCACAAACCGAAAGGCACTATAGCCACTTGGTAAAGTTCGGCACCTAGCTAATACTCCCGGAGAATGCTCCTAGCAAACAATGGCCGCCAAACAGAGCACCCGACCGGTCATCAGACGTCGTCATCATCGACCACCAGCACGCCACCCTCGTCTGCCGCGGTGCGCCGCAGTCGCTGGATCGCCTTCTCAACCTAGGCACATACATGATATAGCCGTGTCATTGCCATGAGAACAGCGAGAAACAGAGGATTCAGCTGAAATAATCATGCATGGAATGGGAGGAGAGCGAGCCCACCTCGCTGTCCCAGTTGGTCCTGGCCGTGATAACGATCAGAGCCACCGTCTGGACCGCGACCCCTATGATCAAGCCCCGCCAGATCCCCTGAATTACCACAAACAGATGCAACTGATCATCAGACCTCTGGAAAAATATGTTGCAAGATAGAGGTTAACTAACTGAAGATGAAATTAGCGCGGGAAGCAAATTAGCTTACAGCTGCTCCCAGGCTTGTTTTGAACCCTAGGACGCATCCAATCGGCAGCCCAATGATGTAGTAAGCCCCGACGTTGACATAGGCAACTATGACCTGCCACCCGCTCCCGACCGCGACTCCTGCAGAGATTCCAGGAGTTTAGTTCCTTTGGTCAATGCAAACTAGGTGCTGTATGATCTCTGACGAAATTTCAGGTGTACCTGAGATGATTGGCTGGATCCCATTCAAGAAGATGCTGATGGCCAGCAATGGCATCAGAGCGATGACGGCCTCGATCACCGTCGTGTACTTGTGTAGAGGGTGCTCAGCGGGTACCTGAGGGCCATGACTACGATCGTGGTGAGAATGCTGAAGGCAATGCTCGCCGTGACGACCACCATGACCGACAACCTCGCGACCTTTGGATGGCCAGCGCCAAGCTCGTTGCCGACGCGAATGCTGCACAATACGTTGATGCAAATGTTTGATCAGCACGGGCAAAATTGGTATACATCCTGGTAGGTCTCGTTCATTTGCACTGACCTGGCCGCATAGCTCAAACCAAGCATGATTTGGAAGTCCCAGTTCCAGTAGTTGATGCTGAAACAAGTCAAAGAGATAGTGATGCATGTTATGCCTTATGTGTGAATATGAAGATACGATCAGACATTAAAACTTCCAACCAGTCTGTAACTATAACATGGGCTGAATCATGGAGTGGCGTACCAGATAGAGAGTGAATCAAGAGCAATCTCTGAGTTGGGGAGGAAGCCAGTCAGAAGCACAAATCCTTGCACGTACCAGACCTCCAACCTGAGCAAGAACACAACGACGCAAGACATAAACAAGCAAGAACTACCAAACAGTTAACTAGAAATGGCTGATAAATTTACTCACGCTAACATAACAGCCGACGCGAAGGCGAGCTTGGCGTATCCCCAGAGGCCTCTAAAAGCGAGCATGGACAGCCCAGTCCACGTCTCCTTACAAGTTGGGCTCCAGATGATGTACGCCCATGTCAATGCCACGAGCACCCACCAAGAGAAGCTCAGAGTCAAAGCCGCGCCGAGAAGGCCAAAGCTGAGCACGAATACAGCGAGCCACGACATGAAGATGTGGAAGACGAGCACAGCAAGCACCATGTACGCCACGGGGTTGACGATGTTCTGAGCCTGCAGGAACCTCTGCATCGGGCAGAAGAGTGCAAACGCGAGCAGCTGCGGCACCAGCCCACGAGCATACAGCTGCCCCGCCGCAGCCACATCCTCAGCCTGCCCAATGAGCCGCAGGAATGGGCCAGAGTACCAGTAGAAGAAAGCTATGGCGACGGCCGTCACAAACTGGAGGACGAGCGCTCTCTGGCAAACAACGCCCATCGCCCTGTACCTCCTCGCACCGTAGGCTGGCCGCACACAGTCTGCACTGCAGTCGACATGCCAAGCTGCATTCCGCATACAAGTGAGAAGATGTCGTTTCTAAGCAGCACAAAGGACTATACTACATAGTGCAAGAACGAGCACAGCTACTTACCATGATGCCGTAGGCAAGGCCCTGGATGCCGATGTTGGTGATGGAGGCCCCGGCGAGCTCGAGCTCACCAAGGTGGCCAACGAACATCTGCGTGACGAGGCTGAGAGTGAAGCTGAAGAGCGTGATGAGGATGGACGCCCATGAGATGTGCCACAGGTTGCCGGCCTCCCACAATGCCAGCCGCGACAGCATGTCAAATGGCACCGGCTCCCGCCGCAGTAGCTCCTCCGAGGCGGCTGACTGGTCATCGATGAAGTCCAGCAACGGCGCCGTCGCAGCGTCGCCATCTCCCTCCATTGTCTCCTCCCCTTAAGTGTTTCACTCAGTCTAGTTCATTATGGACCAAGCCCTTGTGATGCTGATATATGCATGAACATGTTACTGTTCAGTAGTTGCAGCTAACTAACCTTCAGGTTCCATACCTACCAGTCTATTGGTTGGTTGTGAATAAGTTGGTGACAGGTGCAGGGGTATGAGCATGAAGCATGAAGCGTTACCAACTGAACACAAAACTAAAATCTGTCAGTTTTAGGTAGAAGAAAGTGAGTAAGTTTTCCAGTATGTAATGCATCTGTTTCTAACAATCAGAACAAACCTTAAACATTCTTGCCAATAAATACATGATACATCAAAATGTCAGACAGCAATAGCTTACTTTTCTTGTTTCAGAAGACCTCTTTCTAAAAACTTAACTATAAGCTTTCCAGCAGCTGGTTGTTTTTCTAAGGTCAGCTGATTGTCAACTTTTCGACACAATTTAATATCAGGAGTTAAATTTCTTTGAAACATCTGGCACGCCACATTGTATGACTGAACTGCGAGACCTCTATTAAGAAAACTCTCCATCAGAATGTGGCATGTCTGAGCGTCTTTCTGTGAGGCAGTTCTCAGTACCTTGCTGAGGAGACTGTAAGCTTCATTTATTTTACCTAATGCACATAGCTTCTCGATGACCTGATTGTATACACTCTTAAGCTCTTGTCTTGCTAACATCTTATCCAGTAGATCGAGTAATTCTTCCACTGTACCCTTCTCACAGTATATATGTATCACTGTCCTGTATGTAACAAGTGTAGGGACAATTCCTCTATTAAGCATTTTCTTCACAAGCTCTGTCGCTTCTTTCAGCCGGCCTTTCTTTCCCAAAGCATTCACAACAACAGTATAAGTTACAACATCCGGATGCCGGTTGCTGAGATACAAGTCATCCAACAAAGACAGCGCTGATTCCAAATCCCCCTGCCGAGAAAATCCATGAATTACAGTAGTAAAGTTGATAACATTAATGGTACAACCTTTGCTTTGGCACTGCTCCATGAAGTCTTTGGCCTCCCCCGGCATTCCTTCCTTACAGAACGCATGGATCAGTAAGTTAATCTCCACAGTAGTGGGAAAGAAACCCTTCTGCAACATCTGGGCAACGACATCACATGATTCCTTTAGTTTCCCTTCTCTTCTAAACCCATGCATTACAACACTGTATGTGATAGCACTGGGAGTCCACCATTCCTCTCCACTGTTGTTTAGCAATTCCCAAGCCTCTGAAGTTTTCCCAGCTTTGCAGAGACCATTTAACAGTGCAGTATGCGTGACTATGTTTGGCTTGCAGCCATTCTTATACATATGCTTCATCATCTTTCTTGCTTGATCAATTTCCCCGATCCGGCAGAACCCATCAACAACTGCACTATATGTCACAACGTCAGGGTGACATTCTTTTGAGATCATCTCACTTACAATCTCCTTTGCCTCAGCCATCCTCCCATTCAAGCAGAAAGAGTGCACAACTGCACTATATCCAACCTCATCAACACGGAACCTTTTCCCCTCTGACTCCCTCAAGAACTCCAACGCCTCATCTGCATGCCCATGCTTTGCAAGCACATGGATAAGCATGTTATATGTGACCTGATCTAGAAATAGACCCGCATCATTCCTCATCCTCCCAAGCAAACCCCGCACCTCTGCCACCCTCTTCTCTTTGCACAAGAAGCCCATCGCTGTATAATAGGTAATCTTATCAGGTGGGCACCCATTTTGCAGCATTACACCGATCATCTCTAGCGCCTCAACAACCCCCCGCACACTACATAACCCCTTGATAAGGCAATTGTATGTGACTACATCCGGCTCGACCCCAACACGGCGCATCCGCTCGGTAAACTCTAGCGCCTTGTCAATGCGCCCGGCAAAAATAAGCACATTCACTGTCACATTGCATATCGATATGTCAGGTGCGCACCCGTCCTTCTGCATGAGTTGGAGCACGCGCATGGCGGAGCGGAGCTTCCCCGCGCGGCTGTACGAGAGCATGAGGTGCGCGAACTGCTGCGTCCCGTGCCTCATGCGGCGGCGGATCATGAGGCGCATGACGCGCCGGGCGGGGTCGTGGAGCCTGGTGCGGCTGAGGAGGCTCAGCATTTCGTCAAACACCTCCGGGGCGTGACGGTAGCGCCACTGGCGGTCGGCCCAGCGGAAGAACTCGAACGCGGCGCGGGCGTCCGTCTGCGCCTGCGCGCGGAGCACGGCGCGGACCTGCGGCGGGGAGAGCACCCGGAGCAGGTGCCGGAGCTGCGCCTCCAGCTTCGGGGTCCACGAGCCCCGGAGCTCGAGCAGCTTGCAGGTTTCGCGCACGAGGCGGCTGCGCGACTCCTCCGCGAGGTCATCGTCGTGTGGTATCTCCTTGACGACGGACGCGGGGGCGAGTTCTCCCGCGGCGGCCGAGGAGGATGCGCCGGTGGTGCACAGGCGGCGGGGTTGGAGGAGGAGAAATGGGTTTTTGCTTAGATGCCCAGCCATGGCGCCCGCTCGCGTGCGCGGGAGGAAATGCGATTGGCAATGGCCGGAGGGTGCCGGCGGCGGCGGCGGGCGGCAGGTCACTGGCCGACGATGGATGGGCCGGAGCAAGCTGTGTGGGGTCACAGCGTCAGGGCAGCCCACATAGCCTTTTTGCTACGATGTCCATTAGTCGTACGATTTTGAAATACCGGGAGAATTGATTTTAACACCCCCCCCCCCCCCCCCTGGTTCGCTGCACTTCTATCTTTTACCCCTTTGTTCATTCACCTTGCTCTGAGCCCCCCCATTGCGACATGTCTTTTGCTGATTGCCCCCTTTGCGCTGTTATCCTTTCAGTTAGCTGCTAATGAAAGCAAAACTAGTCTTATAATACTCCAATTTGACTAAACTGCCCTCAAGACCCAACACGCCAGATAAAAAAAAACCAACACGAGACAGAGCCGCCTCACGTTCCAGCCACCAGTTCGCTTGCATGAGACCTAGCGACCAGCCGCCAGTTCGCTCGCGACCCGCCGTCCGTCGCCCTTGCTACTCTGCCGCGATTCCTCCTCATCGGCCGCCCTCCATTGCTGCCCCAAGGTAAGAGGTAAGGCAAGCTTCTCCCTTTCTACTCACTCTACAGGGGAGGTAGAGACTCACTTCTATTTGCTGTCATGCAGCCCCGTAGAACCTTGCTGGACTCATCATCATTGCTGCCCCATTGTGAGACTATATTATTTGTCTGAACTTGCTATCATTGAATCATTGTGAGACTAATTATTTGTCTGAAATTACAGCAGAGTTATACTTTTTATGTGTGTGTGAAACATAGCACAGTTGAAGCAAATCCTGTCAATTTTTATTTTGAGAATTTTTTTGTGGCTGGGACATTCGGATGAGGTAAAAAGATGCCTTTTAAACTGAAGGGTATTCCTGTTCTACTCTATTTTATTAGATGGTTATATACTAACAACTTTGTTAAACATGCAAAAGGGGGTATTAGCAACAGACATGTCGAACGGGGGGGCTCAGAGAAAGTGAATGAACAAAGGGGTAAAAGATAGAAGTGCAACAAACAGGGGGGGGGGGGGGGGGGGGGGGGGGGGGGGGGTTAAAATCAATTCTCCCTGAAATACCAGGCTTCTCCATCTTCAACCCTTTCATATGGCTCCACCCTCGTCGTGTCTTTTAAAAGCAACTCTAGCAGAATCGTCATATTGACAGGCTTCAAATGCTTATGAAGTGAGTATGTCGAGATGGTGCGCAAACATAGGTGTGGAGAGGCAACTACTGAAAGTGTATAAGTAGTTTATGTGCCCTGCGCCATGCCTGGTCTTTAATAAAAAAAGTGAACACATTTTCAATTCATCGATGGAATATGTTTCAGCCAACTGGGCTAGATATTGACTAATGTGTTCAAAAATTATTTTTGTACCGTCACCACTAAATTTAGTAAAATCAAGAACTTTATAACCTTGAGGGTATAAAACTGCATCGAAGCGTTCAGATAAAGATTTTGGTACACACGATTCCTTACTTTTAGCTCGTTTCTAAAAGTTTCTCGGAACATCTTGTACAAATTCTTCTTTAGTTTGGCTAAAATTAGATCTGAGGTAGACACAGATGCTTGGTGATGGCATACGAGCGACATGAGTTCTAGTTAGGGTGCACCTTGTGGTGTGGACACCCATCCAAAATTCGACAGATGACTAAACATACTTGTGTTTATGGGTGGTGTGATAAATTAGGCACACTCATACTAGGACTAGGGAATGTAGGTGCAGCCACAAATTGGTTGGTCTGGTTAGGATTAAAATTCAACAAGATGGGGCACCGATGAAATAGGTAAAGTTAGCTTAGTGTTTTCTACACTAGCAGATACACCAACATTACCGCTATATTTGAGGTCGTCGAAAAATGCCCCATGATGTCAATATAAATTTTCGGGACAAATCAGACAGAACCTGGGTTGAACCAGCCAATATATTGGCCACTCTCGGGCTGGGCCCGATTATTCTTGGCTAACAGCCGGATCTTCTCGGGTCCGGCCCAGTTACAATGGGCTAACCTCTAACTCTTCTCGGGTTTGACCCAGTTATACTAGGTAAACGGATCCGGTTAGACTGGTTTGTTTTCTCTGCTCCACAACACTGCTTTGGCCTCCGAGGTTGCATACGATTTTGGATGGAGATGACCCAAATAGCAAAGTTGTTCGTTTCGACAATTCGAAGAACATTTTAATTCCGTTTTTTTCTTGTCAAAATATGGTGTCAACAAATGGACAATCCCATTCAAGCAACAGGGCCAATGAGTATCACATAATCACATTACAAGGTAACAAAAAAAAAACAATTGTGGCCTATGCCACATGATCAATTGATGGGAGCCAAATGAGGCTTAAGGTTTAGGAACATCAGATTATTTTTGTAGCATATACTATACTATATAGAATGTTAAATTCATAGTAACATAATCAAATATTGTGCTGTCTTTCTGATTTCATATGGAATCTAACATAATAATTTGGCCAAACCTAGCCAAATGGGCCGGGCCGGGCCGGCCCGTTCTAAACGGGCCAGGCACGACATAGCCCGGTCAGGCACGCTAAATACATGGGCCGTGCCGGGCCGGCACGTGTGCTACCCTCCCTGACCCAGGCACGGCCCCCTCGCTACACGGACCGGCACGGCGGCCCGTCCGGCACGATGTCCCGAGTAATAGATCGAGGCGTTTATAAAAAATGGAGTAATAGATCAAGGAAGTGGAACACTACGGATCGTGCGCTCTTGGTTCAAAAAAAAAAAGTCTCATGCGCCCATGCAGGAGGAACATCGAGGCACGTCTCCCTCATGTGCTTGTGCCAGTAGGCACGTCCCTCTCGTGCGCACGTTTCTTTCATGGACCACACCTCCCGGTCCCTCCTGCGATGGCTCTTTAGATCGCCACGCAAGCTAGTCGCGAGACCGCCAGACGGTTAGGCGTGCCATGCCAGGCCGGCACGCGTGACTGCCTAGCCAGCCACGGCACGGCCCTAGCCGGCCCACATGCCGGGCACAGCCCATTAAGCCATGTGTCGGGCCGGCCCGTGACGGGCTGGGCACGCGGGCTATCGTGCCGGCACGCCTTGGGTGTCCCATTTGGCGAGATTTGCCCCCAACCCACCGCGCGCGTGTAGGCCAGCCCCAACACTGGCCCCGCCTCCGGTAGGCCTGTCCACGCACAAATGTTGCCGCCCCTCCCTCCCCGGGCCGTCTAGAGCCAGAATCGGCAACATAGGGCCTCCACCGCCCCCGCCGAACAGTGGATCTAGCGAAAACGCATCGACCATCTCCCATGGAAGCTGTTACGTCGACGCCGGCGAGCGAGCTACTATTCTGGGCGGCGGGGTGATAGGGCAACCACGCGCCGCTGTGCCACCCGACTCCTCCTCTGCTCCTTCTTCTCCCATCTCTCCTCCTCCCTCCCCTTTCTTCTTCTGCAGGTGCCGCCGCCATGTACATCCCTGAGGTCCCGCCGCCGTGCTGCCCCTTGGTCGTCATAGACTGGATCCAGGAGCTGGCACCGCCAACCCAGCCCCTTCGCGCCCAGCAGCTGCTGAGGAGGGCACTGCCTGTCCACCAGCGAGCGAGAGGCAACAGGGGAGTGACGCGTGCAAGACTCGGCGGCGAGCGACCCGTCCCAAGAACGGGATCAGCAGCTGGCGGAACTCCTCCTCGAGGCGTGTCATGGCGACCTGCAGCATCACCTTGACGTGCGGCTGACCTCTCAGAGGGCGCCACCTCCAGGCCGAGCGCCGAGGTCGGGTTGCGTGCCTTGCCGTGAGGGGTCGTCCCTCGGGCCCAGCCTCTGCCGCCCTTGCTCTGCGTCTGTGATAGCCGCCTTGAGGATGCCCTTGCGCCACGACGATCGGTGATGAGACCGATTGCCAACGTGCTGCTGCTCTGCTCGGCTGTTTGGGCAGCCCAAATCTTTGGATGGAGTGGATTGCATTTTTTCTCTTTGATTGAATGGTGTCTGTCGTGGTTTTGTCACGGCAGATGTCCTTAGTGTGAGGACTTAGTCATGAGGCCAACGCATCTATGTGGTAGCTTGAGAGGAGTTGAGTGGGACGAGAGACGCGAGGTTTTATCCAGGTTTGGCCCCTCACGGTGGAGGAAAAAGGCTACAACCTGCTTCATTGATATTGATGATGAAGATGCTCACGATTACAAGGGTGCTCTTTCGCTACCTCTAATCTCGAGAGCTGTTGATTTGTCTGTCTATCTAGACTTGTCCCACTCCCCCTCTTGGGGTGCCCTGCCCCTCCTTATATAAGTTGGAGGGGCGGGTTACATGTGGAGTCCTAGTAGGACTAGGACTACTCTATTACAAGTGGAATGCCAGTCTTGCTTCCTTTGTAAGAGAATACTCCATATGCCTTTCCTCTTAAGCCGGCCAAACATAACATGAGCCGGCCTTCCATGAGCCGCCTTCTGGGCCACCGGGTCTTGTCGCTCCTCTGACCCGCCTGCCGGGTCACCAATGAATCACCAGGCCCGGCCGGGTCATCAGTGAGTGGAGAGATCCGGGCGGGTTACTTAGTGAGTCGCCAAGTCCGTCCGAGTCATACCGCGGGGTATATCCCTAACATTAGCCCCCAGTTTAATTTGGATTTATCCATGTTAAACTGATCCTGCAAAATAAACACAAGAACAAATTTGACAGGTTGTGCTCCAAAAAAGTTTTTCTGAGCCGATACCTGATCATCCTTAAGTCCTTGTCATGTCCTCATTCTGGAAAGTCGGGGTTAATAGGCCAGCTTCATAGTCAATTTGCTTGTAGAAAAATATTATAAGAAAGAATCCATTTGAGCCGGCCTTCAATGCTCTGTCTTAATAAAAATATTGGACTTAAGATGTCCTTCTGGAGCTGAACCAACTTTTAAATACTCCGGCTTAATGATGCTAGAGCTTGTCAAACTGCGACCCTCGAAATTGCCGGGTTATGACTGATAATGCCGGGTCATGATTGTTGCTGACACCGGGTCATATAATTGATTTTCCTGAGCTATCCAGGCCAAAACTGAGAATATGATACCTGGTTTGTTCAAAAAACTAAGAACTTTTAAAGATGTTCCTCCCTGATATGCATATCACCTGTAGCCCCCCAAGTCTTAAGAAGAGAACATAGTGATAGCTTAAGACTTGCTTTAATATAATGCTGCAACTTTGGAGAAATCCAGGTTGTTCATCTAAGCCACCAGTCATAAACTGAGTATTTTGTACATCACATGTGTAGCCCCCAAGCGCCGGGTCATTATGCAATAATGAGCAGGGACTTTATAGATTTGATTATGTGTACTTTGAGCAGCAATGTGTAGCCCCCAAGGGCCAGCTCAGTAAGATAATACTGAGCTGGGACTTTATATGTACTTCAAAAAATAACACCATATAATGTAGCTCCCAAGTTTCGAGTTACCTTTAACAGGAGCAATTAGTAGCCCCCAAAGGGCCGGCTCATCACTATGTGATGGGTCGGGTCTTCAATGAGGCAAGTTAAAAATGACTTTGCATTAGCCTCCAAGTGCCATGGTGCATACTTGCAGCGACATGGTACTTGCATGCTTGATATAATCTCAATTTGAATAATGTAGCCCCCAAGTGCCGGGTCATATGCCTGCTGCGACTCGGGACTAAATAAACCATATCCATTGTCCGGATGATGCTGCTGAAAGCCTTTGTATATCAATATGGAACCATCCTCTCTGTTATGAACTGGTATTCTTGGACGAAGAAATAATAACCATTACTCTGAAGCAGTTTTGAAAACCTCCATCATCAATACTGGTTATGATAATCATAATGAAAATCCAGCCATATTGGCTATTAAAGATTTGAATAATATAATCTGATATGAAAACCTCAATCATTCAATACTGGTCATGACAACCATAATGAAAATCCAGCCAAGTTTGGCTATTAAGGATTTGAATAATATAATCCGGTATGAAAACCTCAATCATTCAATACTGGTCATGACAACCATAATGAAAATCCAGCCAAGTTTGGCTATTAAGGATTTGAATAATATAACTTTGTCTGTTGACAAGTAAATCCGGAGTTAAATACCCGGCGGCTCTTGGCCCATGGCTACTTAATGCGCATTCATTGTTTATCCGGGATTTTTGTAACCCGGCGGCTTATAACCTTTGTAGAAATTAAGAACTGATGACCCTTTTGAAACACCAATTTTAATCTTTGATGATGGGCTTGAACTTAGTCATGTATGTAAGTCATAGCTTTGCATATCCTGCACAAAGTTTAAATAACATATGCCCTGGCGACTTAACGTCAAAAGCCAGGGTGGGTAACAACCCAAACATAATATAGTCTTATGCAATGATGAAAAAGACTAGAATTAAGGCCATCGAAGCCAAAATATACTGGCGACTTAAGGTCAAAAGCCAGGGCAGGTTACCAAACCTCGCATACTCATATAATCAGGAAAACATACCTGTAGAATTGACTTATACTGCCGGCTTATATCGCCATATCCAGTGAGGGTGACAACCCAAAGATTGTATAAGCGCATGACTCCAATTGCGCAAGCCAATGTATACTGGCGACTTAAGGTCCATAGCCAGGGCGGGTCATCAAACCGCGCATATTCATTTAACAAGTAAAAAACATACCTGTGATATTGGTTCATACTGCCGGCTTATATCACCATATCCAATAAGGATGACAGCCCAAAGATTTAGAGCGCATAACTTTAAGTGCGCCATCAAGGTATACTGGCGACTTAACGTCCAAAGCCAGAACGGGTTATCAAAACCACTGATATACTCAAATATGAGTCATAAGGATTAAGGCTACATGGCCTGAATCATTTTAAACCATATATTAATATGGTACAAGGATATGAATCCGAACAATGTTCAGAGAATAACAAGTCAGAAAAAACAAGGCTTTCATAAGCCGCCAAGCCTCAATATCAAGTGTTGTTCATGGGCCGCACAGCCAATGAGTTAATCCTTTAGTCAAACCTGTAAGCCGAGCCTCACATGACCAATCGCCGTTTTAACTTTGACAAGTTCAGGGTCTTTATAAGATTAACTGTCAAGAGTACGGTGGGTCATTCCAGGATTACCTGGGCGGAGTGGCAGACATACAAGGTAGGATAACCCAGATTTTTGGTGAATACACCTGGCATCCAAACCGATCAAAAGGGGTAAGTATAGCTATGTTCATTGAACAAGAAGCCCCCAAGTGAACTATAATAAGTCATCAAGGCAGGTTACCTATGTTTGAACTGTACATTGTAACAAGTTCTCTTTGGTAACCTTTTAACTTGGGCAGAAAGCCCCCAAGTCGTTTTCAATAAGGCGTATAAGCCGGATCAAAGGGTAGTCACGGCTATGCTCAATGAGCAGGAAGCCCCCATATAATTTATAACAAGGTGTGCAAGTCGGATCAAGAGGGTAGTCACAGCTATGCTCAATGAGCAGGAAGCCCCCAAGTGATTTGTAACAAGGCGTGTAAGCCGGATCAAGAGGGTAATCACAGCTATGCTCAGTGAGCAGGAAGCCCCCAAGTGATTTGTAACAACACTAGTAGAAAACAGGGCTTTTGTCCAGGCCTGGCCAGCCCATTAGTCCCGGTTCAGTGACGAACCGGGACCCATGGGGGCATACGTCCCGGTTCGTGCACCCAGGGGGCCGGCCGGGCCTCGTGGGGCATTGGTCCCGGTTCGTCTGGACCCTTTGGTCCCGGTTCCAAACACGAACCGGGACCAATGGGCCTCGCTCCTGGCCCACATCCATTTGTCCCGGTTCATGGCTGGAACCGAGACCAAATGAGGTCCTTTAGTCCCGGTTCCAGCCACCAACCGGGACCAATGAGGTGCCTATATATACCCCCTCGCCCGCAAGCAGAGCACTCCACTGCTCTGTTTTTTCTGGCCGGCTAGTGGAGGGCTTTGTGGTGCTCTAGCTCACCTCCTATGCACATGAGGTGTTCGATGAAATGCCCGAGCCACACTACTTAAGCTTTCTTCTCTCCAAGCTCGACCTCCAAGCTCCATTTTCCTCAAGATTTGTCTAGGTTTAGCGGTCCGTCACGTCTCGTCCCCGTCTTCACCGCCATCGATCGCCCGCGCCGATCTCGTCGCCGGCACCACCGTGGTGAGCCTCTTGTTCTTATCTTCTTTCTAAAAGAGAAAAATTCTTACTTGTATGATTTAGATAGATACTTGTATAATTTTCTTACTTTTATTATTGTTTGTTATTATATAGTGCGATGGTTTTGGTATCCGCCCCCGTCGGCCCTCGTCCTGTCTATGATTCGGATGTGGTATATATTATATTTTATAACTATTTGGTTCATTTATTGTTTATGACAATTATGCCGACCAACGTGACATAGATTTTTTTTATCTAGGAGGTATGTGAACCGGAAATTCCAACCGACCCTATTGTTGAGAGGTTAAATTTAGTTGAAGAAGAAAACAATTACTTGAAGGAAAAATTGAAAAAAAATTGAGGAGGAGAAGATGATATTGGAGTTGCATGTTGCGGATGTCGTCGATGAACACAAGATCAAGATGGATGCAATGCGCTTCAAGATTAGAAAGTATAGAAAATATGCCATTCATACCGAGGCTTGGTATCATTATGCCGTTGGATCAATTGTTACCTTGGTTGCGATTATGATCGCATTTGTTGTTGCATTGAAATGTTTTACATAGTTTCAATGTATGGTTTAATTAGATGCTCTCGAGAGCTATATGTTGTTCAATGAGAACTATGTATGTACTTTGGTTTTAATGTGATGATGAACTTCTATTAATTTGGTCACTTATCTATTCATGATGTTCTGTAATGGTTTTTGACACACTTAATTATATATAATGCAAGCAGATGAACCGGCAATGGATGTACGGTGACAGACGCACCTCCGAGTACATTAAGGGCGTGCATAATTTTCTCGAAGTGGCTGAGGCAAACAAGCAGAATGGTTTTATGTGTTGTCCATGCCCTATATGTGGGAATACGAAGTATTACTCTGACCGGAAAATCCTTCACACCCACCTGCTTTATAAGGGTTTCATGCCACACTATAATGTTTGGACCAAGCACGGAGAAAGAGGGGTTATGATGGAAGACAGCGAAGAAGAAGAGGATGATGATGTAGGAGATATGCCCTAGAGGCAATAATAAATGTTATTGATTATCTCCCTGTTCATAATTAGGTTTATGTTCCATGCTATAACTGCAATGATTCTCGAGTCTACAAATAAAACGAGGCTTGGAGGGAAACTCATGTGCACGTGTGGGATAATAAACGATAAAATGTATTCCTAGTCAAGCCTTTATGACTGGCTCAAGTTTTGCATGATGGTTCTGTTTTCCTGATCATGGGCATGTCTATGCCAGCAACTTTGAGGGCACAATGTTAGCAGAACATTTGTGTTGAATCGACCCGAATTAATGTTATGCTATGAGATACATTCGTCATGAGTTAATGGTTAATAACACAGAGATGGTTAACATTTGCATGATTCCTCAGACCATGAGAGTATCGAGTTTCTTCATGCTTGATTCATGAACTTTGGGGTTTGTTAAACGTCATCCGTAAATGGATGGCTATTACGGCAGCTTACGGGTTCATGGGAAAGTATGTCAAGTAACTTGATAGCTCAAGATTGGGATTTGCTCCTCCGACGATGGAGAGATATCTCTGGGCCCTCTTGGTGTTACGGTATCCATCATCGTCTGGCCAGACACAATGTGATTTGATCACAGGGATGCCGGAACACAGGAACGAGAAAAGAGAACAATACCGGTAACGAGGTAACTGGCTTAGTGGACAAGTTGTTGATCCACGGGAGTTCCAACATGTCTCACCTCGGGTATTTGTAACATATCGCGAAGCAACAGGAATAGCACACGGCAACTGGAGGTTCACTCGAATATTCATTCGTGTGGGTATAGGGGTCAATATGGGTGTCCACGGCTCCGATGTTGATCATTGATCGGAAGGGGTTCCGTGTCATGTCTATACTTCACCGAACCTATAGGGTCATCTATCTGCTGAATACTGGACAGGGAGTCTGAGAGAAAATCACCGAAAAAGTTTCGGACACCGGAAAAGTTTCGGACAGCGGAAAAGTTCCGCAGAGAGAGGTCACCGGATGAGTTCCGGTGAAACTGAAAAGTTGTTTCAGAGGATACCATAAAGTCAAATTGGTTTCGGCACATGCCCGATAATTCTTGGAGGGTGCCAGAATCATTCTGGAAACTTTTGGGAATTTTCTGGATGAAAACCGAAAATGTTCCGGAGCTGCCGGAACCGCTTCAGATGCTTTTCGCAGATGAAATCACTAATCTGGAATTGTTCCAGAACGCGTTGAAAATTATTTTAGTGGGTACTAGAAATGTTCTAAGCCCACATAAATATTTTCAGTTCGAACGGACGCTGAAAAATGTCATCATGAATAGTGAAAGTGCTTTTTGGGAATTTTTATGGAAAGCACCTTTTGGGAAATTTCCCAAAAGGCTTCTAGAAGCCTTGGGCACTAAGGAAGCCCCCTTGGGGGGGCCCCCCCTAGGGGTGGCCGGCCATGGAGGGTGGAGCTCCACATGGCACTCCTTTTTGCTTTATTCTTTATGTAAATGACATAAAGTGGGGGTACTTTTGGTATTTGTGAATGCCAACTTTACCCCTTGGATTTCCTATAAATAGAGGAGAGTGGGCTGCCCACAAACCTCATCCCTTCTCACATACAAGTGCCATGCAATGATCTGGCTTCTCTCTCCCTCCCCGCGAAATAGTTTCGTAGAGCTGAAAGGCTGTCTGGGTTCCGGTGGGAACTAGTTCTGGACGGCAAAGCCCTGCCGGATAGATGACACCGTATGTGTGCAACTCTGTAGAGAGGTCGTAGTTTCGATCTTAGTGCCCGAGGGGCTATTCGAGAGTGCCTCCCGAAGGGCTGTCCCAGTGACGGTCCGAGTTCTGTGAGTCCTCCCGAAGGGCTATCCGAGTGACCGTCCGAGTTTCGAAGGTCCTCCCGAAGGGCTGTCCGCGACACCGTCCCGGGGACTGTCTGACCGCCTCCCGGAGGGCTGTCCGAGTGGCGGATGAGGGTATACATCCTCGCGGTTGGGAGGTTGTAAATCCTAGCTGCGGGGATCTGCACCGACGATCGTCATCGACTCTACTTCCGCTGCGCTACGAGTCGGTAACGAAAATGATCAAACCTTGTATGCAGTCTCCATAGTGGTCCTGGGCTGGTGCGTAGGTCAGAAAATTTTTGTTTTCTGCTGCGTTCCCTTAAAGATGACAACTATATGCCCCCTGAATACGGTGATGCTGCAACGGGGGAAGCTGAAGATCAAGAGGAACCAGATGATGTGCCCGATGATGATCTCCGCCGGGTCATTGTTGATGCGAAGAGAGAGTGCGAAAGTGAAAAGGAGAAGCTGAAGTTCGATCGCATGTTAGAGGATCACCAAAAAGGGTTGTACCCCAATTGCGAAGATGGCAACACAAAGCTCGGTACCGTACTGGAATTGCTGCAGTGGAAGGCAGAGAATGTTGTTCCTGACAAAGGATTTGAGAAGCTACTGAAAATATTGAAGAAGAAGCTTCCAAAGGATAACGAATTGCCCGACAGTACGTACGCAACAAAGAAGGTCGTATGCCCTCTAGGATTGGAGGTGCAGAAGATACATGCATGCCCTGATGACTGCATCCTGTACCGCGATGCGTACGAGGATTTGAACGCATGCCCGGTATGAGGTGCATTGCGGTATAAGATCAGACGAGATGACCCTGGTGATGTTGACGGCAAGCCCCCCAGGAAGAGGGTTCCTGCGAAGGTGATGTGGTATGCTCTTATAATACCATGGTTGAAACGTCTGTTCAGAAACAAAGAGCATGCCAAGTTGATGCGATGGCACAGAGAGGACCGTAAGAAAGACGGGAAGTTGAGAGCACCCACTGACGGGTCGCAGTGGAGAAAAATCGAGAGAAAGTACTGGGAGGAGTTTGCAAGTGACGCAAGGAACGTATGGTTTGGTTTAAGCGCGGATGGCATTAATCCTTTTGGGGAGCAGAGCAGCAATCACAACACCTGGCCCGTGACTCTATGTATCTATAACCTTCCTCCTTGGCTATGCATGAAGCGGAAGTTCATTATGATGCCAGTACTCATCCAAGGCCCTAAG
Organism: Thinopyrum elongatum; assembly: GCA_011799875.1. NCBI lineage: Eukaryota > Viridiplantae > Streptophyta > Magnoliopsida > Poales > Poaceae > Thinopyrum > Thinopyrum elongatum. Next base: position 447,226,508 of record CM022301.1, on the reverse strand, counting down.
CAACCCGGCAACGACATTGATGTGTACCTAAGGCCATTAGTTGAAGAACTTTTACAGTTGTGGAATGGAAACGGTGTACGTGTGTGGGATGAGCACAGACATGAGGAATTTGACCTGCATGCGTTGCTGTTTGTAACCATCAATGATTGGCCTGCTCTCAGTAACCTTTCAGGACAGACAAACAAGGGATACCACGCATGCACGCACTGTTTAGCTCACACCGAAAGTATATACCTGGACAAATGCAGGAAGAATGTGTACCTGGGGCATCGTCGATTTCTTCCGACCAACCATCAATGTCGAAAGAAAGGCAAACATTTCAAAGGCGAGGCAGATCACCGGAAGAAGCCCGCCATATGTACCGGTGATCACGCACTTGCTATGGTCAGTGATTTACACGTAATCTTTGGAAAGGGTCCCGGCGGACTATCTGTTCCGAATGACGCTGAGGGACGCGCACCCATGTGGAAGAAGAAATCTATATTTTGGGACCTACCCTACTGGAAAGACCTAGAGGTCCTCTCTTCAATTGACGTGATGCACGTGACAAAGAACCTTTGCGTGAACCTGCTAGGCTTCTTGGGCGTGTATGGGAAGACAAAAGATACACCGGAGGCATGGGAGGACCTGCAACGTTTGCACGAAAAAGACGGCATGCCTCCAAAGCAGTATGAAGGTCCTGCCAGCTACGCTCTTACCAAAGAAGAGAAGGAAATCTTCTTTGAATGCCTGCTCAGTATGAAGGTCCCGTCTGGCTTCTCGTCCAATATAAAGGGAATAATAAATATCCCAGAGAAAAAGTTCCAGAACGTAAAGTCTCATGACTGCCACGTGATTATGACGCAACTGCTTCCGGTTGCATTGAGGGGGCTTCTACCGGAAAACGTTCGATTAGCCATTGTGAAGCTATGTGCATTCCTTAATGCAATCTCTCAGAAGGTGATCGATCCACAAATCCTACCAAGGCTAAGGAGTGATGTGGCGCAATGTCTTGTCAGTTTTGAGCTGGTGTTCCCACCATCCTTCTTCATTATCATGATGCACGTCCTAGTTCATCTAGTCGATGAGATTGTCATTCTGGGCCCTGTATTTCTACACAATATGTTCCCCTTTGAGAGGTTCATGGGAGTCCTAAAGAAATATGTCCGTAACCGCGCTAGGCCAGAAGGAAGCATCTCCATGGGCCATCAAACAGAGGATGTCATTGGGTTTTGTGTTGACTTCATTCCTGGCCTTAAGAAGATTGGCCTCCCTCAATCGCAGTATGAGGGGAGACTGACTGGAAAAGGCACGCTAGGAGGGGACTCTATAATATGTAGGGACGGGCATTCCTGGTCTCAAGCACACTACACAGTTCTACATAATTCTACCTTGGTGACCCCGTATGTCGATGAACACAAGAACATTCTGCGCTCCAAACACCCGGAGCAGTGTGACGACTGGATTACATGTGAACACATCAGGACTTTCGGCAGTTGGTTGCAAACACGTCTCAGGGGTGACAACACTATTTCTGATGAGTTGTACTCGTTGGCCAGGGGACCATCTTCGACTGTATTGACTTACAAAGGTTACGAGATAAATGGGAATACATTTTACACGATCGCCCAAGATCAAAAGAGCACCAACCAAAACAGCGGTGTCCACTTTGATGCAGCAACCAAGAGGGGAAAGGACACATATTATGGTTACATAGTGGACATATGGGAACTTGACTATGGACATGATTTTAAGGTCCCTTTGTTTCAGTGCAAATGGGTCAATCTGTCAGGAGGCGGGGTACAGGTAGACCCACAGTACGGAATGACAACAGTGGATCTGAACAATCTTGGGTACACAGACGAACCATTCGTCCTAGCCAATGATGTGGCGCAGGTTTTCTATGTGAAGGACATGTCTACCAAACCGAGAAAAAAGAAAAGATAAGGAAGCGAATACATCATACGATGAGCCAAAGCGCCACATAGTTCTTTCAGGAAAAAGAGACATCGTGGGATTGGAGGGCAAGACAAACATGTCTGAAGATTATGAAAAGTTTCATGAAATTCCTCCCTTCAAAGTCAAGGCTGACCCAAGCTCCCTGTTAAACGATGAAGATTATCCATGGTTACGGCGCAATAAGCAAAGGACACAAGCAAAGAAAAAGTGAAGACTTTCTCTCCACAACTATTTTGATGATGCCTTTGATCTAGAATATCACTGCAGTTACACACAAAAAGTCTGGAGTTCAAATAAGTTCAAAAAAAATGAAATCCCTTTGTAACAGACGAGTTTCCGTACGAAACCCTGATACTTCGAAAGAGATTGTCCGTTTTGTACACGAAGTGCATCCAGTTTTTGCCGTAACCCTCTCAACTTTTTAGCACATGCTATGTGGGTGAAATGATGATACCATGCCAACTTTCAACCTTTTCAGAGTTCATTTGTAGTGCTTTTCAATTTCAGGGTCATATAGCTAAAAAAAAATCAGTAAATGCATGAAAAATAACAAATGAAGTCAAAAAGGGTTGAAAATTGATGATGTGGCTTTGAATGGTGCATTTTGAACACACAAAAAGTCTTGAGTTCAAATAAGTTCAAAAAAATGAAATCCCTTTGTAACAGACGAGTTTTCGTATGAAACCCTGATACTTCGAAAGAGATTGTCCGTTTTGTACACGAAGTGCATCTAGTTTTTGCCGTAACCCTTTCAACTTTTTAGCACATGCTATGTGGGTGAAATGATGATACCATGCCAACTTTCAACCTTTTCAGAGTTCATTTGTAGTGCTTTTCAATTTCAGGGTCATATAGCGCAAAAAAAATCAGTAAATGCATGAAAAATAACAAATGAAGTCAGAAAGGGTTGAAAATTGATGATGTGGCTTTGAATGGTGCATTTTGAACACACAAAAAGTCTGGAGTTCAAATAAGTTCAAAAAAATGAAATCCCTTTGTAACAGGCGAGTTTCCGTATGAAACCCTGATACTTCGAAAGAGATTGTCTGTTTTGTACACGAAGTGCATCTAGTTTTTGCCGTAACCCTCTCAACTTTTTAGCACATGCTATGTGGGTGAAATGATGATACCATGCCAACTTTCAACCTTTTCAGAATTTTTTTGTTTGAAACTTTAATAGCAAACTAAAATAATAAAATCTATTTTTGATTAAAACAGACATTTCAAATAACCTAAAAATTACCAAATTGAATTTAATGATAAAACACAGTAATATTAAATAGCAGGAAAAACAATCACCCAAAAATCTATTTTTATAGTAAAGTTATTCACAAACTAGTGATTCACACAAATTTCAAAAAATTCAAATTTAAACTATTCAAATTGGAAAACGAATGGCACTAACAGAAAGTTTATAATTTTTATTACCTAATAGCAAAAAGAATCACTGAAAAACAGTAAGTATTTTGCTATCAGTAGAAACAAAATAAATAAATAAAGCAAAAAAAAAATGGAAAAAAATAAAAAAATGCCACCCACTGGGCCACCACAGCCTAAATACGACTAGAAACCCAACCATGGGCCAGGATTCAGGCCCGCAATAGGCCCAGTAGGCCCACAGGCAAGCAGTGACAGGTTAGGCCCGAAAGCCTGCAGTTGAGAGGAGCTCGAGATGGTGGGCGCAGCAGCGCTTATAAACCACTCTCGAGCTCTCTCAACTAGCGAGGTGGGACTAAACATCCCACCGCACCGCGCCAGCGCAATGCCTTTGGTCCCGGTTGGTAGCACCAACCGGGACGAAAGGGGTGCATTGGTACCGGTTCGTGGCACCAACCGGGACCAATGCCCCCCTTTAGTCCCGGTTGGTGCCACCAACCGGGACCGAAGGTCTCTGTTTCCCGCCCTTTGGGCTGCTGAAAACTGACCTTTGGTCCCGGTTCGTGGCACCAACCGGGACTAAAGGGGGGTTTTGGTCCCGGTTGGTGCCACGAACTGGGACCAATGCTCTGGCTATATAAGGTAGCACTTGGAAATTTTCAGTCCCAGTTCATCTTCCCCCCTGACGCCGCGCCGAACAGCACGACGCCGCCAGGCTGCCGGACCGCGCCCTCGCCCTCGCCGACGCGCTCTCCTCCCCGAGCCCTCGCCGACGCCCTCGCCTACGCACCCTCGCCGACGCACCCTCGCCCGGCTGCGCGCGCCCCTGTGCCCCGGCCCACCCCCGTCGTCGCCGCACGGTCGCCGTCGTCGTCCCGACCCTGCGCCCCTGCCCCCGCCGGCCTGCTGCCCCTCCCCCGAGCGCGCCCGGCCGCGCGCGCCCCTGCCACGGCCCGCCCCCAACGTGTGAGCCGCCGCCCCGGCTCTGTGTTTTTTTATATAATGTTGATATTTTTTATATGATGAAAATTATTTTGTTCATATATAATGTATATATATGTATGTATGTGGCTATGTATGTATGGATGTTCATAAAATTGTTTGTTCATATATGTATTAATTGTTTTGTTCATCTCATTTTTTTATATGATGAATTTTTTTCATAGCATTTTTCATAGCCATATATATGTATGTATATATGGATGTTCATAGAATTTTTTTTATATGTATGTGGCTATATGTATATGTCGTTGTCGATATAACCCCTCCCCGATAACTTCGACATGAGGGGGGGGGGTCGATATACCCCCTCCCCGATAACATTTTTTTTATATGATGAATTTTTTTTCATAGCCATATATATGTATGTGGCTATATGTATGTATGGATGTTCATAGAATTTTTTTTATATGTATGTGGCTATATGTATGTCGTTGTCGATATAGCCCCTCCCCGATAACTTCGACATGAGGGCGGGGGTCGATATACCCCCTCCCCGATAACATTTTTTTTCTAAGTTACTAAGGTAAAATGTTCACCCCTCTCTCGATATACCAGGCGACCAACTCTTGAGGCCACCCAAACCCTAGAAAAAAGCGTTGTCGATCTCCTACCCCCTCCCGCCCCTACCCGACAAACTCTCGAGGCCACCCAAACCACTAGAAGATAACTCCGGTAACTTCGACATGAGAGGGGACGTCGATCAACCCCCTCTCGCCCGAACAAGTCTATGTATCATTTTATATCGCGGTGGACATATATCAAAGTTTGATCATATGTCAAAGTTTGAATTTTGACATATGCAACATTTGATCATATATCAAAGTTTGATCATATGTCAAAGTTTGAATTTTGACATATGCAACATTTGATCATATGTCAAAGTTCGATCATATGTCAAAGTTTGAATTTTGACATATATAGATTTATCAAGAATGCCCCCATTATGGATGTGCACAAGTTGATCCAATTTTTTTCTGATCTCATCTATATATATATTCTTCTATATGTCACATTGTGTGTCAAAGTATTGAAGAAATCCATGGCTTCATCATTAGCCGGAAGTAACAGGCGTATGATGCTACGAAGCTCTTCAAAGTTGTTTTGGAACGGAGTTTCGGATAGAATAATTCGCTTTTTGGTACGAATTTCAGCAAAGGCCTTCCAAATAGCGATATTTGGAAGGCTCTTGCTGAACTTCGTACCAAAAAACTAATTATCCTATCCAGGACTCCGTTCCAAAACAATTTTGGAGAGCTTCGTACCATTATGCGCCTGTTACTTCCGGCTAATGATGAAGCCATGGTTTTCTTGAATCCTTTGACACTGACAACGTGACATATAGAAGGGTAGATGAGATCAGGAAAAATATGGACCATTTTCTGCACATCCAGAATGGCGCCATTTTGTTAAATCCCTTGTTTGACATTCATGAGAGAGGCGGTCCGGACGTCGGACATTCATGAGAGAACTCCGGTAACTCTTCAACATGAGGGGGGACGTCGATCAACCCCCTCTCGCCTGACCAAACCCTAGAAGCGTCGAGGCCACCCCAAACCCTAGAAGCGTCGAGGCCACCCAAATTTACCAAGTTAAAAGAGCGTTGTCGAGGCCACCCCAAACCCTAGAAGCGTTGTCGAGGCCACCCCAAACCGTAGAAGCGTCGAGGCCACTAATTAATATTCCTTGTTGTGATTAGCTAGCTAGGTCTATGTTTGCCACTAATATATCCATATCTCATGTTTGTATATTAATTGCCATGTTGTAATATTTGCAGAAACTATGGATCAACAAAGAGACTTGGAAACAGAAGAGTTGTTGGGGGACATCATCCTCGGCGGAGGTGATGTCTTGTCGTATCTCAACGACACCGATTGTCTGGAAGGAGAGGGTGAAGGCTCCGATGATCGAACAATGGAGGAGGAAGGACATGATCATGATGGCTCCGGTAACCGAATGCCGGAGGAAGAAGGAGACCATGATGATGGCTCCGGTGATCGAACGGAGGAGGGAGCTGTTGCAAAGTCCGGCGAGGTATATATATTAATTAAGCCTGTGCTGACTAGCTAATTGATGCATTAATTGTTTTGGTATGTACATATATTAACTCTTCTTTCTTCTTTTAAAGCCCTCCGGATCGAGCCAAACTTCGGTAATGAGACGAGGCCCGAAGAAAAGGTTGCATCAGGATGAAAGGTTCACGATCATAGCAATCGCGAATGATGGCCAGCCGATTGAACCGAGGCGGACCAAGGATGCATTTTCAGCTCAGTGCGGAGCTATTGTTAGGGACAACATCCCGATCAGCATCCAGCTATGGAATGAGCCTAAGAAGAACGAAGACCCTCAAGTTTCTTAAGTCACCGATAGACAGAAAGATGATCTTTGGACCTCACTGAAGGCAAATTTCACCCTACCGCCAGAGGAGGATCCGGATAAGCCAGTTATAGAGCCATTGGTCAAGGCGTGTGCTCTTAAGAAGATGGCAGATCTATTCAGGAGGTGGAAGAATGAGTTGAAATCAATGTTTGTCGACAAAGGGAAGACTCCAGAATTCACCGGCCGATTTGAGAAGATAAGAGATCACTGGCCCGCATTTGTGGCCTACAAGACATCGGACAAGAGTAAGAAGATGTCAGAGACAAATAAGATAAATGCTGCAAAGAAGAAGTTTCACCATCGCACGGGGTCAGGTGGCTACCTCAAAGCCCGGCCGCTATGGGACAAAGCTGAGAATGACCTGCTTGCTAAAGGGGTCGAACCAGAGACATTGAACTGGCCAGGCCGTTCAAGGACTTGGTTCTTCGGGGTTGGGGGAACCTTGGACCCTGAAACAGGGAAGTGCATTTGGACGGACGAGCAACTTGCAATACCCGTCAAGAAGCTTTAGAAGTGTATCGCCGCAGCGCAGCAAGGGACGTTCATTCCTGACAGAGAGAATGACGAGCTGACCGAGGCCCTCGGGAATCCTGAGCACCCTGGACGAACACGTGGAACGCCAGGCTCTGTTGCGTGGAACGTTGCGTTTCCCGGCGCAGGCGGTTACAAAACCCGGGAGAGGAAGAGGAAACTGGAGCAGAGCGAACTGCAGAAGTTGAATGCAAGGGTACAAAAGCTAGAGGAACAAGTTGAGAGCCAGCGAGCTGCCGGAGCTACCCCAGAAGCTACCCCGCCATCTCAGCGGAGAAGCAGCGTGGCTTCCACCGAGCTCGTTCAGCAGCCTGACTTTACGACTCCTAGCTACCCCGTGGATGCTATCACAGAGGTTCAACATTGCCAGCTTATGGCGCAATGGCAGAACCTCAAAGTCAAGGCGGCTGTCGGCTCTATTGCACCTCCTCAACCCGACGGAACTTTTCACTGCCGTCCGATTCCACAAGGCTATGCTGTTGTGATGGTGGATGAAGTAACGGAGGGATTTCAGGAGCTCGAGCTTGACCACCCTACAGGTGAAGGGGAGACTCAGCTGGGTCTTGCTCTGAAGACTCCATGTCTATGGCGGAAGGAGCACATCAAGCTTTCGAACTGGACGCCTCCGCCTCCGATGAGTCAGGGCACTCGGCCTCCTCCTCCTCCTCCTCCGGTGAGTGATCAGGGCACTCCGCCTCCTTCTCCAGCTGCTCCGGCCCGTGAGGGTGGCACTCTGCCTCCTTCTCCGCCTGCTCCGGCGCGTCCGAGCAGCCCACCTCCTCCTCCTCCTCGTCAGCAATGGCGGAAGACAGAAGCCACCGCTCCAGCTGCTCCGGTGCGTCGGAGCACTCCGCCTCCTTCTACTACTCGTCAGCAGCAACGGAAGAGAAACGCCGCTGCTCCGGCGTCTAGCAGTACAACGAGAGGCGGGAGGCAATACAAATTCGGTCCATCTCTCAAGCCTCTAGAGAAGTTACCATACGAGATGACCAAGGAGGAAAATGCGGAGACCCGTAAAGCCCAAGTGAGGGACTTTTTTGCAAAGAAACCTCCACCTCCGGAGGAGAAGATAGATCCGGTGAAAGCGAAGCACACTCTAGATGCCCTGAAGCGACCACCACCGTCTCCGCCGCAAACCAACTATGAGCGCATTATTGAAAGGACATATCAGGAAGCGGAGCGGTCGGAAAGTACTTGCAGTGATCGAAGGTTAGCAGAACGAAGAAGTGGGAAAAAAATTCCCCAGCTCGGCGAACAAGCGAACCAATCGTGCCCCCCGCTCTAGGTGTCTAGCGATATCGTCGCTAATCATCTGGAGATGGTGCCCGGTACCAATCCTGCAGATTACCTGCCCGACGATGCACAATTTGATATAATGGAGGTGGACGAACACAAATACTGGCACGGGAAGCCTCTCGTCAAACCTGGTCATCCTCCTCTAACAACGATGATGCGAAGATTCCATGAGTGGTACATGGATGTGACGCCCCCGGCTTAATCGTGCACTAATCATACACGCAAATGCACATGATCAAGCCTAAGGACTCACGAGAAGATATCACAACACAACTCTAAATCATAAATAAAGTCATACAAGCTTTATATTACAAGCCAGGGGCCTCGAGGGCTCGAATGTAGGAGATATGCCCTAGAGGCAATAATAAATGTTATTATTTATCTCCTTGCTCAAAATTATGTTTATGTTCCATGCTATAACTGCTGTGGTTCCCGAGCCCGTATATCCATAAAGGCTCTGGGGAAAACCCATGTGCACGTGTGGAATAATAAACGGTAAAAAGTATTCCTAGTCATGCCTCTAAGACTAGCTCAAGTGTTGCATGATGATTATGTTTTCCCAATCATGGGCATGTCTATGCCAGCAGCTTTGAGGGCACAATGTTAGAAGAACATTTGTGTTGAATCGACCCGATTGATGTTATGCTATGAGATTCATTCGTCACAAGTTAATGGTTGATAACACAGAGATGGTTAACGTTTGCATGATTCCTCAGACCATGAGAGTATCGAGTTTCTTCATGCTTGATTCATGAACTTTGGGGTTTGTTAAACGTCATCCGTAACTGGATGGCTATTACGGCGGCTTACGGGTTCATGGGAAAGTATGTTAAGTAACTTGATAGCTCAAGATTGGGATTTGCTCCTCCGACGATGGAGAGATATCTCTGGGCCCTCTCGGTGTTAAGGTATCCATCATCGTCTGGCCAGACACTTTGTGATTTGATCACGGGGAAGCCGGAACACGGTAACGAGAAAAGAGAACAATACCGGTAACGAGGTAACTAGCATAGTGGACAAGTTGTTGATCCACGGGAATGCCAACATGTCTCGCTTTGGGTATTTGTAACATATCGCGAAGCAACAGGAATAGCACACGGCAACTGGAGGTTCACTCCAATATTCATTCGTGTGGGTATAGGGGTCAATATGGGTGTCCACGGCTCCGATGTTGATCATTGATCGGAAGGGGTTCCGTGTCATGTCTATACTTCACCGAACCTATAGGGTCACACGCTTAAGGGTCATCTATCTGCTGAATACTAGACAGGGAGTCTGAGAGAAAATCACCGAAAAAGTTTCGGACACCGAAAAGTTTCGGACAGCGGAAAAGTTCCGCAGAGAGAGGTCACCGGATGAGTTCCGGTGAAACTGAAAAGTAGTTTCAGGGGATACCATTAAGTCAAAATGGTTTCGGCACATGCCTGATAATTCTTGGAGGATGCCAGAATCATTCTGGAAACTTCTGGGAATTTTCTGGAAGAAAAACCGGAAATGTTCCGGGGCTGCCGGAACCGCTTCAGATGCTTTTCGCAGATGAAATCACTAAACTGGAATTGTTCCAGAACGTGTTGAAAATTATTTTAGTGGGTACTGGAAATGTTCCAAGCCCACATAAATATTTTCAGTTCGTACGGACACTGAAAAATGTCGTCGTGAATAGTGAAAGTGCTTTTTGGGAATTTTATGGAAAGCACCTTTTGGGAAATTTTCCAAAAGGCTTCTAGAAGCCTTAGGCACTAAGGAAGCCCCCTTGGGGGGGACCCCCAAGGGGTGGCCGGCCATGGAGGGTGGAGCTCCATGGAGCTCCACATGGCACTCCTTTTTGCTTTATTCTTTATGTAAATGACATAAAGTGGGGGTACTTTTGGTATTTGTGAATGCCAACTTTACCCCTTGGTTTTCCTTTAAATAGAGGAGAGTGGGCTGCCCACAAATCCATCCCTTCTCACATACAAGTGCCATTGCAATGATCTGGCTTCTCTCTCCCTCCCCGCGAAATAGTTTCGTAGAGCCGAAAGGCTGTCTGGGTTCCGGTGGGAACTAGTTCTGGACGGCGAAGCCCTGCCGGATAGATGACACCGTATGTGTGCAACTCTGTAGAGAGGTTGTAGTTTCGATCTTAGTGTCCAAGTGACGGTCCAAGTTCTGTGAGTCCTCCCGAAGGGCTGTCCGAGTGACCGTTCGAGTTTCGAAGGTCCTCCCGAAGGGCTGTCCGCGACACCGTCCGGGGGACTATTCGACCGCCTCCCAGAGGGCTGTCCGAATGGAAGACGAGGGTATACATCCTCGCGGTTGGGAGGTTGTAAATCCTAGCTGCGGGGATCTGCACCGCCGATCGTCATCGACTCTACTTCCGCTGCGCTACGAGTCGGTAACGAAAATGATCAAACCTTGTATGCAGTCTCCATAGTGGTCCTGGACTGGTGCGTAGGTCGGAAATTTTTTGTTTTCTGCTGCGTTACCCATTAGTGGCATCATGAGCCGTGCTATGCATAGATGCAGGTTGCGATCTAGAATACATAGTGATGTATGGGTGTTGCACAATATAATTAGGTAGTAGATGAGTTCTATTACTGAAAATTATTTGTGCGGGTAGCACATGAAATCTGTTACCCGATGTTCTTGTTGCTTCCCTGGAATTTGCATATTTCTGATCTTGATAACAGCATGGTGGAGTTTCAATGTTCTGGCAATCCGCGATCCTGATTGATCAACGAAGTGCTAACAGTTCATTGAATTCCACTGTAGTTAAAAGGAAAGATGAAATTTCGCAGACGAAAGGGCAATGCAGATATGATCTGGACGGGGGTCATGCGTATGACGAAGTTTAGTATGGGGCTCGAGATTTTATTATCTCAGTTTTCATACACCCTGGAAAGTTAATCTAGCGACTTGAATTATCATACTTGATGATGGACGCTGGTAGCTTCGGTTTGTTTCGAAACCTTAGAAGCCACGTAAAACAAGTTTTTGCTTGAACCGATTAGAGACGTCTAACTTGGTTTTGCAGGAGGGTTTGCATGTGCATGTGATGTGGTATAGCAGTGCTCATAATAATTTGATTATGTATGAGATGACTATATGATGTAAATTAATTAACATGACCTGCGTGTCATGATTCGGCATGATGGCTGGAGCCATATGATTGCACTTTAATGACCTGCGTGTCAACCTTATGTAATGCACTTATTTTATTAGCTATAGAGATAGCAATATTATCTGGTGCATCGACAAGGTGGTGGCAATCTTCGCGAAGGTGAACACCGACGCGAATGCCGAAGACGAAGAAATACAAGAATTCTCCGTCAGAAAGGGCTATACCATATCATGCTATTATGAATTGCCTGAGATGTTTATCCCTTATGATGCACCCTTCTTGATTGCGCAGTAGTCGCTTTTTATTAGGGTGATCTCTCACAAAAATATCATAGTTGATAGTGTTCTCCCAAGTGTAGCACCGTCACGGCACCTAACTTTTCGGGGTGCGCCATGACTAACATGGGTACGAACGATTAGGGATGTGTGAGGCGGGTGAGTTCAGACCTCGCAGCGAGATCACTTGGTTATCTTTGATGTTCAGGCATGACAGTCATGAGCTCGGAACACGCCCATCGAAAGATGAACAAGAGTCGCATAGAGATGTGATTGGCAGGTTGGCCTACCGGTTGATATTTTCGCCATCAGTGGTGACTAACATCAATGACGAATAATCAAAACACGGGTCTTGAATCACTCACAATCAATTATGAGAGATATTGATTTGAGTGGGAGCGCACTGTAGAATTATCTTGTTTAATTCTCAGTGCAATTAATTTTGAACACTGTCTAAGTGTGATTTGCATAATAGTTGTAGAATAATGGCTCGCGTTTCCACCTTCCCTATTAAAATTGAATAGCTATTAAATATCTGGTTAAAACTGTACGGTTGGTAACGTAATGTGAGGATTATCCTCAAGAGTGCCAAGAAGGATTTTGTCCTATCGCATACTTTGGTATTCTCTCGCTTATGCTATGGATCATGTGACTCTTGTCCTTCGATCCAAAAGCTAGAATTCCGTTTCAGTCAAGTGCAATATGTTTGTTTCCATGAGACCCGAACTTCGAAAGTTTGGATAGTTATGTGATATTCATGGAATCTGAAAATCATTTTCAGAGACAGACAAAGGCTAAAAGATATGAGATACCCAAAGCAATGTTTGTTTGCAAACTATTAGTAAAAGAAGTTTACTATGCATTAGACTGATAAGAGAGGGATCCAGAAGAACGCCTATCATATGATAAAAGGTGAATAAAACAACAACTTAAGAGAAAGGAAGTGTCCGAAGGGTGTTAGTGAAACTTTCACGCCTAGGAAGTCCGAGGCTAACGCCACTCTTAAGTTGGGTGCTTCTTCTGAGAGTAGGAGAAATACTAAAAGTTAAAAATGTTAGAAGTATAAAGGCAATAAAGAAGAAGACTGGAATATCCAGCTCATGTATGAATGTCATACAAAGTTTTTGATGTATAGAAGGCTGGTCAAAGATATAGTTCTTGGGAATTATGGTTAAACATGTTAATCACTAATTCTTGGGTATTGTGAGACAATCACAAAGATACCCGCTCGATTGCATTCTGTTGCAACTCGATGTAAGAACTACTATGGCCTGAAAGACTAGCCAGGAATGAGGTTGAGATACACACATGGGACATAGTAAATGTTACTATACCTTCCATCGGTGTATTACCTATGTATTTACTTTCATAATTCATTTTAGAGTTTCACACTCTAGCCCTTTGCATAAGGTATCTTGCAAGAAGGTTGTTCATAAGAGAACTTTTTATGTTCGGTGTTATGAATAACATAAGGGCCATACTTTCATTATGAATGAGATGTATGTTATGAATATTGATAATAATATATTACCTCTGGATTTACATTCATAATTCATTTTAGAGTTTTACACTCTAGCCCCTTGCACAATGTTGTTGCAAAAGAGTTGTTCATAAAAGAACAATTGTTGTTCAGTATTATGAATAACATGAAGGGCCATACTTCCATCCAAGATGGGATGTATGTTATGAATATTGATTTTAAAATGATACATCCATAACACTGACGCTAAATGTCGCAAGACTAAAAGAATACCACACAAGTGTGGCACTGCATTTGGTCACATTGGAGAAACCCGCATGAAAGATTCCATTATGATGGATTTTGAAGTCGTTTGATTTTTGAATCATCTGACACTTGCAACTTTCCTTCGAAAAGTGAAGTGACTGAAATACCGTTCACAGGCCATAAGGAACGAGCAAAGAATTTATTGGTGATCATACATTTTGATGTATGTAGTCCGATAAATGTTTTTGCAAGTAGTGGATTTATCTATCTTCAGAAATGACTCAAGTAGATATATGGATATTTACTTGATGAGACGTAAGTCTGAATTTTTTGAATTCATTCAAAAGGTTTTCAAATATGAAGTAGAAGTTATTGTAACAAGAAGATTATGTTTCTACAATTCGATTGCAGAAAAGAATATTTGAGTTACAAGTTTAGCGAATGTCTGATGAGTTGTGAAAGGGGTTTCATAACTTGCACCTCCCGGAACACCACTGCAAGTGGAAAGTCCGTGAAGATGTAATCGAACCATTTATGACATGGTAAGATCAAAGATGGCATAAATAAATTTGACATTATCCCTTTTAAAGAGTGATGCTTTAGAGACTGCGGCTTTTACACTGAAAAGAGCTCCATCGGGTCTGTTGAAATGACACCATGGTATGGTACGCCCAACCATGTTATATCTTTTCTTAACATTTGGAATATGGGGCTTGTGTAAAAGGTTACAAACCTATTCCAAATCAGACAAGTGCTACTTTGTAGGTTATCCCAAGTCATTGGGTATTCCCCCACCACTATACCGAGGCAAAAGTTTTTGCCACAAAATGGTATGCTTTTAAAGAGAATTGTTCTTGCAAAAGGTGAGTGGGAGGACAGTGCAACTCGACGAGATAACCAGTATCTTCGTCATCAGGTCAAAGGAAAGGAACCTTGGAAGTGATTCCGGAGTTTCCTACTGCGACTGATACGGAAGTCTCTACAATAAAATGTATGGACTTCGGTCGAACTTGCAACTGAACCACGTAGGCAAGGCTCGTGCAAACCTCTCAGGTGCGCAGACGAGATATTGTTGTTAGACAACAGTATACCTACGATACACAAGGAAGCGTTGATGGGCCCTGACTCCGGGATTGGCTAAATGCCAATATAATCCGAGATAGTTTCCATATAAATGATTCAAGATCATATCTTGATGACCCCTTCAGAAGACTTAGAGTCTAATGAACTTTTATGGAACTATAAACTGATATGGATAAAATGTTTTATCCATAAAGCTCGACTTGTTGAAATAACAAGTTCAAGGAGTTTACTACGATGAGGTTGTTTCATCGTAGCGATGCTTAAAGTCAGTTCGGGTTGAACTAGCAATTAATACAAATTTCATATCATGAGATATGAAACAAGGGATGACAAAAGGATTTCCATCTGATGGAAATGAAACCAAGGATTTGCATGTGTTACAGTCCAAGGTATTTTGTGAGTCCAGAGGATGCTAGTAAGGGTGCACACTTCAGAGTTCCAGCGATGGACAGAAGAGAGCAAAGTGGAGTCGGAATCTTCGTGTTTTGATGAAATGGTCAAAGGAGTTTGACTTCATCAATGGGTAACGAAGATGCTTGTAATTCAAGAAAGTAAGTGGGAGCCTAATAATATTTCTAAAAACCTTGTGTGCTTGACACATTGTTAATTGGAAATAAAATTCTTGACACGAATTAGGACTTAATTTGAAAATAGTTTTTCGATGAAGTGCGTGGGCTAAATAGCCTCAATATTAGGCATAATGATCTATGGAGATAGATTTACCTAATGGGGCTAAGCAATAAATACATATTGACAAGATGCTAAAACTTTTTAGCATTTAAAACGCCAAGGAGTGATTCTTGCCGAAGTCACATGGAAAGAGTTTTTGCAAGACTCGGTGTCCCAAAAACACTGATGAGCAAAATACATGATGGAGATTCCTCACACCTTCGTTTTGGATTAATCATGTATTCCATGGTATGTAAAACAACCAGTTTTGTCCGATACTCCCAAGGTGTTGCGAGTATAGATACCAAAGTGATCAAAAGTACTGATCATAGGACAACAGTGAAAAGTGTCATTGAATGCTAGAGTAGCACTGATGACATGTTTTCTCGCAAGTGGAGATCATGAAGAGTTCGTTGTAAAATGTTACATCGATACAGTCTTCATCATTGCTCCAAGCGATTTTCGATTAAAGTTAAGGGTTTTGTGCAATACACAATATGGTGGCACGGTAGTTGGAAATTATTCCAAACAAGATACTGAGGCGAATTCTATAACAAAGGCTAAGTATGTTGACGCTTTAGAAGCGACAAAGAAGTTGTTGAATCATATAGTTCATTCATGAACTTAGTATGGTTCCAAGAAGGCTTGGTCAATGGGACACTATTGCAGATAGTTGCTCCATAGCTCAGTCTGAGGAATCAGGTTTCGACCAATGATTCACACATATACAAAGCAAGGTGTACACAAAATATGAATTTTGTGAAAGCATGAAAATGCGAAGGATATGCAAAGAGACACACGGAGCTGAAGTCGTCAGATCCGTTGGACATCAGGCTATACCACATGCGAAGCATATTTACACAGGTGTGCCACAGGTGTAAAGTGCATTAGCATTAACTAGATTATTGACTCTAGTGCAAGTGGGAGCCTGTAGGAGATATGCCCTAGAGGCAATAATAAATGTTATTATTTATCTCCTTGCTCATAATTATGTTTATGTTCCATGCTATAACTGCTGTGGTTCCCGAGCCCGTATATCCATAAAGGCTCTGGGGAAAACCCATGTGCACGTGTGGAATAATAAACGGTAAAAAGTATTCCTAGTCATGCCTCTAAGACTAGCTCAAGTGTTGCATGATGATTATGTTTTCCCAATCATGGGCATGTCTATGCCAGCAGCTTTGAGGGCACAATGTTAGAAGAACATTTGTGTTGAATCGACCCGATTGATGTTATGCTATGAGATTCATTCGTCACAAGTTAATGGTTGATAACACAGAGATGGTTAACGTTTGCATGATTCCTCAGACCATGAGAGTATCGAGTTTCTTCATGCTTGATTCATGAACTTTGGAGAAATACTAAAAGTTAAAACTGTTAGAAGTATAAAGGCAATAAAGAAGAAGACTGGAATATCCAGCTCATGTATGAATGTCATACAAAGTTTTTGATGTATAGAAGGCTGGTCAAAGATATAGTTCTTGGGAATTATGGTTAAACTTGTTAATCACTAATTCTTGGGTATTGTGAGACAATCACAAAGATACCCGCTCGATTGCATTCTGTTGCAACTCGATGTAAGAACTACTATGGCCTGAAAGACTAGCCAGGAATGAGGTTGAGATACACACATGGGACATAGTAAATGTTACTATACCTTCCATCGGTGTATTACCTATGTATTTACTTTCATAATTCATTTTAGAGTTTCACACTCTAGCCCTTTGCATAAGGTATCTTGCAAGAAGGTTGTGCATAAGAGAACTTTTTATGTTCGGTGTTATGAATAACATAAGGGCCATACTTTCATTATGAATGAGATGTATGTTATGAATATTGATAATAATATATTACCTCTGGATTTACATTCATAATTCATTTTAGAGTTTTACACTCTAGCCCCTTGCACAATGTTGTTGCAAAAAGGTTGTTCATAAAAGGAACAATTGTTGTTCAGTATTATGAATAACATGAAGGGCCATGCTTCCATCCTCGATGGGACGTATGTTATGAATATTGATGGTAATATGATACATCCATAACACTGACGCTAAATATCATAAAGACTAAAAGAATACCACACAAGTGTGGCACTGCATTTGGTCACATTGGAGAAACCTGCATGGATAAAATCCATTATGATGGATTTTTGAAGTCATTTGATTTTTTATCATCTGACACTTGCAACTTTCCTCCGAAAAGTGAAGTAACTGAAATACCGTTCACAGACCATAAGGAACGGACAACAAACTTATTGGTGATCATACATTTGATGTGTGTAGTCTGATAAATGTTGTTAGTAGTGGATTTATCTATCTTCAGAAATGACTCAAGTAGATATGTGGATATTTACTTGATGAGACGTAAGTCTGGATCTTTTGAATTCATTCGAAAGGTTTTCAAAAAGGAAGTAGAAGTTATTGTAACAAGAAAATTATGTTTCTACAATTTGATTGCAGAAAGGAATATTTGAGTTACAAGTTTAGCGAATGTCTGATGAGTTGTGAAAGTAGTTTCATAACTTGCACCTCCCGGAACACCACTGCAAGTGGAAAGTCCGTGAAAATGTAATCGAACCATTTATGACATGGTAAGATCAAAGATGACATAAATAAATTTGCCATTATCCCTTTTAAAGAGTGATGCTTTAGAGACTGCGGCTTTTACACTGAAAAGAGCTACATCGGGTCTGTTGAAATGACACCATGGTATGGTACGCCCAACCATGTTATATCTTTTCTTAAACATTTGGAATATGGGGCTTGTGTAAAAGGTTACAAACCTATTCCAAATCAGACAAGTGCTACTTTGTAGGTTATCCCAAGTCATTGGGTATTCCTCCCTCACTATACCGAGGCAAATAGGTTTGCCACAAAGAACGGTATGCTTTTTCAAGAAAATGGTTCTTTTAAAAAGGTGAGTGGGAGAATAATGCAACTCGACGAGATAACCAGTATCTCCGTCATCAGGTCAAAGGAAAGAGACCTTGGAAGTAATTCCAGAGTTTCCTACTATGACTGATACGGAAGTCTCTACAATAAAATGTATGGACTTCGGTCGAACTTGCAGCTGAACCACGTAGGCAAGGCTCGTGCAAACCTCTCAGGTGCGCAAACGAGATATTGTTGTTAGACAACAGTATACCTACGATACACAAGGAAGCGTTGATGGGCCCTGACTCCGGAATTGGCTAAATGCCAATACAATCCGAGATAGTCTCCATATAAATGTTTCAAGATTAAAACCTTGATACACCTTTCGAAAGACTTAGAGTCTAACGAATTTTATGGAACTAAAAACTGATACGGGTAAAAATGTTTTATCCATAAAGCTCGACTTGTTGCAATAACGAGTTCAAGGAGTTGACTACGATGAGGTTGTTTCATCGTAGCGATGCTTAAAGTCGGTTCGGGTTGAACTAGCAATTAATACATATTTCAATCATGAGATATGAAACAAAGGATGACAAAATGATTTCCATCTGATGGAAATAAAACCAAGGACTTGCATGTGTTACAGTCCAAGGTATTTTGTCATTCCAGAGGATGCTAGTAAGTATGCAAACTTCAGAGTTCCAGCAATGGACAGAAGAGAGCAAAATGGAGTTGGAATCTTCGTGTTTTAATGAAATGGTCAAAGGGGTTTGACTTCATCAATGGGTAACGAAGATGCTTATGATTCAAGAAAGTAAGTGGGAGCATAATAAAATTTCTAAAAATGTTGTGTGCTTGACACATTGTTAATTGGAAATAAATTTCTTGACACGAATTAGGACTTCATTTGAAAATAGTTTTTCGATGAAGTGCTTGGGCAAAATAGCCTTTATATTAGGCATGATGATCTATGGAGATAGATTTACCTAATGGGGCTGAGCAAAGATACATATTGACAAGTGTAGGAGATATGCCCTAGAGGCAATAATAAATGTTATTATTTATCTCCATGCTCATTATTATGTTTATGTTCCATGCTATAACTGCTGTGGTTCCCGAGCCCGTATATCCATAAAGGCTCTGGGGAAAACCCATGTGCACGTGTGGAATAATAAACGGTAAAATGTATTCCTAGTCATGCCTCTAAGACTAGCTCAAGTGTTGCATGATGATTATGTTTTCCCAATCATGGGCATGTCTATGCCAGCAACTTTGAGGGCACAATGTTAGAAGAACATTTGTGTTGAATCGACCCGATTGATGTTATGCTATGAGATTCATTCGTCACAAGTTAATGGTTAATAACACAGAGATGGTTAACGTTTGCATAATTCCTCAGACCATGAGAGTATCGAGTTTCTTCATGCTTGATTCATGAACTTTGGGGTTTGTTAAACGTCATCCGTAACTGGATGGCTATTACAGCGGCTTACGGGTTCATGGGAAAGTATGTCAAGTAACTTGATAGCTCAAGATTGGGATTTGCTCCTCAAACGATGGAGAGATATCTCTGGGCCCTCTCGGTGTTACGGTATCCATCATCGTCTGGCCAGACACTTTGTGATTTGATCACGGGGATGCCGGAACACGGTAACGAGAAAAGAGAACAATACCGGTAACGAGGTAACTAGCATAGTGGACAAGTTGTTGATCCACGGGAATGCCAACATGTCTCACCTCGGGTATTTGTAACATATCGCGAAGCAACAGGAATAGCACACGGCAACTGGAGGTTCACTCGAATATTCATTCGTGTGGGTATAGGGGTCAATATGGGTGTCCACGGCTCCGATGCTGATCATTGATCGGAAAGTGTTCTGGTCATGTCTATACTTCACCGAACCTATAGGGTCACATGCTTAAGGGTCATCTATCTGTTGAACGCTAGACAGGGAGTCTGAGAGAAAGTCACCGAAAATGTTTCGGAGACAACGGAAGAGTTCCGAGAGAGAGAACACCGAAAGAGTTTCGGTAAAACCGAAAAGTTGTTTCGGAATATATTATTTGGTCAAAATGGGTTTCGGCACTGCCTGGAAATTTTCAGAGGATGCCAGAATTGGTCTGGGAACTTCTGGGAATTTTCGGAGAGAAAAACCGGAAATGTTCCGAAACTGCCGTAACCGCTGTTAATGCTTTCCGCTGATGAAAACCACCGCACCGAAAATGTTTCGGATCATGCCCAGAATAATTTTAGAGGGTGCCAGAAATGTTCTGGGACCTTCTGGAATTTTTCAGAAAAATTTTCGCGGAAAACATCTTGTCTCAGCGCGAGGGGACAAGATCCCACGAATCGGGGGTTGCATGTTTGGTGGCTTTTTGTCTAGGGAGCATGCATGTTTCATGGAGACATGTTGGTGGCTTGTTGGGGGGGCCCCCCCCATGGGGAGACAAGGTGTGGGCCGGCCCAAGGGCTGCCATGGTGGTGTCCCCTTGGTGCCCCCCTTGTGTTACCATTATGCCCTTTCATGTGTGACATGAAGCTTGGGTATTTTGGTATTTCAACATCCCACCCCACCCCTTGCCTTGGCCTATAAAAGGAGGAGAAGGGGCTGCCATTCTCCCCATCCCTTGCTCTCATACACATGCCAAGATGTTATCTGGCTTCTCTCTCCCTCCCACGAAAAGAGTTTCGTAGAGCCGAAAGGCTGTCTGGGTTCCGGCAGGAACTAGTTCTGGACGGCGAAGCCCTGCCGGATAGGTGACACCGTATGTGTGCAACTCTGTAGAGAGGTCGTAGTTTCGATCTTAGTGCCCGAGGGGCTGTTCGAGAGTGCCTCCCGAAGGGCTGTCCAAGTGACGGTTCGAGTTCTGTGAGTCCTCCCGAAGGGCTGTCCGAGTGACCGTTCGGTTTTCGAAGGTCCTCCCGAAGGGCTGTCCGCGACATCGTCCGGTGGACTGTTCGACCGCCTCCCGGAGGGCTGTCCGAAGGGAAGACAAGGGTATACATCCTCGCGGTTGGGAGGTTGTAAATCCTAGCTGCGGGGATCTGCACCGCCGATCGTCATCGACTCTACTTCCGCTGCGCTACGAGTCGGTAACGAAAATGATCAAACCTTGTATGCAGTCTCCATAGTGGTCCTGGGCTGGTGCGTAGGGCGGAAAATTTTTGTTTTCTGCTGCGTTACCCTACAGTGGCATCATGAGCCGTGCTATGCGTAGATGCAGGTTGCGATCTAGAATACATAGAGATGTATGGGTGTTGCACAATATAATTAGGTAGTAGATGAGTTCTATTACTGAAAATTATTTGTGCGGGTAGCAGATGAAATCTGTTACCCGATGTTCTTGTTGCTTCCCTTGAATTTGCGTAGTCCTGATCTTGACAGCATTGTGGAATCTCACAAAGTTCTGGCAATCCGCGATCCTTTCATGCTGCTCCTAAGTATGCTGATTGACAGATCAACGAAGTGCTAACAGTTCTTTGGGTTCCACTTTAGTTAAAGAAAGATGGATGTTTCGCAGACGAAAGGGCAATGCAGATATGATCTGCGCGGGGGTCATGCGTATGACGAAGTTCAGTATGGGGCTCGAGATTTTATTATCTCATGTTTCATACACCCCGCATTGTTAATCTAGCGACTTGAATTATCATACTTGATGATGGACGTTGGTAGCTTCGGTTTGTTTCGAAACCTTAGAAGCCACGTAAAACAAGTTTTTGCATGATCCAATTAGAGGCGTCTAACTTGGTTTTGCAGGAGGGTTTGCATGTGCATATGATGTGGTATAGCAGTGCTCATAATAATTTGATTATGTATGAGATGACTATATAATGTAAATTTATTAACATGACCTGCGTGTCATGATTCGGCATGATGGCTGGAGCCATATGATTGCACTTTAATGACCTGCGTGTCAACCTTGTTGTAATGCATTATTTTATTAGCTATAAAGATAGCAATATTATCTGGTGCATCGACATGGTGGTGGCAATCTTCGCGAAGGTGAACACCGACGCGAATGCCGAAGACGAAGAATACAAGACTTCTCCGTCAGAAAGGGCTATACCATATCATGCTATTATGAATTTCCTGAGATGTTTATCCCTTATGATGCACCCTTTTTGATTGCGCGGTAGTCGCTTTTATTAGGGTGATCTCTCACAAAAATATCAAGTAGTTAGTGTTCTCCCAAGTGTAGCACCGTCACGGCACCTAACTTTTCGGGGCATCACATGGACACATGGGTGCGAACGATTAGGGAAGTGTGAGGCGGGTGAGTTGAGACCTCGCAGCAAGATCACTTGGTTGTCTTGACGTTCTGGAGGAGCGTCCTGAGCTCGGAACACGCCCATCGAAAGATGAACAAGAGTCACATAGAGATGTGATTGGCAAGTTGGCCTACCGATTGCAATTTTCGTCACTTGAGATGGACACATCCTTGGCGTTGAATTGTAATATGGATCTTGAATCGCTCACAATCAATTATGAGAGATATTGATTTGAGTGGGAGAGCACTGTTGAATTAACCTGTTTAATTCTCGGTGCAATTAATTTTGAACAGTGTCTAAAGTGTGATTTGCATAATAGTTGTAGAATAATGGCTCGCGTTTCCACCTTCCCTATTAAAATTGAATAGCTGTTAAATATCTGGTTAAAACTTTACGGTTGGTAACGTAATGTGAGGATTGTCCTCAAGAGTGCCGAGAAGGACTTTGTCCTATCGCATACTTTGGTATTCTCTCGCTTATGCTATGGATCATGTGACTCTCGTCCTTCGATCCAAAAGCTAGAATTCCGTTTTAGTCAAGTGCAATACATTTGCTTCCATAGACCTGAACTTCGAAAGTTTGGATAGTTATGTGATATTCATGGAATCTGAAAATCATTTTCAGAGACAGACAAAGGCTAAAAGATATGAGATATCCAAAGCAATGTTTGTTTGCAAACTATTAGTAAAGGAGTTTACTATGCATTAGACTGATAAGAGAGGGATCCAGTAGAACGCCTGTCATATGATGAAAGGTGAATAAAACAACAACTTAAAGATAATGGAAGTGTCCAAAGGGTGTTAGTGAAACTTTCACGCCTAGGAAGTCCAGGGCTAATGCCACTCTTAAGTTGGGTGCTTCTGAGAGTAGGAGAAATACTAAAAGTTAAACTGTTAGAAGTATAAAGGCAAAAAGAGAGAAGACTGGAATATCCAGCTCAAGTATGAATGTCATACAAGTTTTTGATGTATAGAAGGCTGGTCAAAGATATAGTTCTTGGGAATTATGATTAAATTGTTAATCACTAATTCTTGGGTATTGTGAGTTAATCACAAATATACCCGCTCGATTGCATTCTGTTGCAACTCGATGTAAGAACTACTATGGCCTGAAAGACTAGCCAAGAATGAGGTTTTGGTATACACAGGGAACATAGTAAAATGTTACTATACCTTCCATCGGTGTATTACCGTTTGTATTTATTTTCATAATTCATTTAGAGTTTCACAAACTCTAGCCCATTGCATAAGGTATCTTGCAAGAAGGTTGTTCATAAGAGAACTTTTGATGTTCGAAGTTATGAATAACATAAGGGCCATACTTTCATTGAGAATGAGATGTATGTTATGAATAATGATATTAATATATTACCTCTGGATTTACTTTAATAATTCATTTTAGAGTTTCATACACTCTAGCCCATTGCAAAATGTTTGTTGCAAAAGGGTTGTTCATAAAAGAACAATTGTTGTTCAGTATTATGAATAACATGAAGGGCCATGCTTCCATCCAGATGGGACGTAAATTATGAATATTGATGGTAATATGATACATCCATAACACTGACGCTAAATGTCGCAAGACTAAAAGAATACCACACAAGTGTGGCACTGCATTTGGTCACATTGGAGAAACCCGCATGGAAAATTCCATTATGATGGATTTTGAAGTCATTTGATTTTGAATCATCTGACACTTGCAACTTTTCTCCGAAAAGTGAAGTGACTAAAATACCGTTCACAGGCCATAAGGAATGAACAAAAAACGTATTGGTGATCATACATCATGATGTATGTAGTCCAATAAATGTTGTTGCAAGTAGTGGATTTATATATCTTCAGAAATGACTCAAGTAGATATATGGATATTTACTTGATGAGACGTAAGTCTAGATCTTTTGAATTCAGTCAAAAGGTTTTCGACAATGAAGTAGAAGTTATTGTAACAAGAAAATTATGTTTCTACAATTGGATTGCAGAAAGGAATATTTGAGTTACAAGTTTAGCGAATGTCTGATGAGTTGTGAAAGGGGTTTCATAACTTGCACCTCCCGGAACACCACTGCAAGTGGAAAGTCCGTGAAGATGTAATCGAACCATTTATGACATGGTAAGATCAAATATGACATAAATAAATTTGCCATTATCCCTTTTAAAGTGATGCTTTAGAGACTGCGGTTTTTACACTGAAAAGAGCTCCATCAGGTCTGTTGAAATGACGCCATGGTATGGTACGCCCAACCATGTTGTATCTTTTCTTAACATTTGGAATATGGGGCTTGTGTAAAAGGTTACAAACCTATTCCAAATCAGACAAGTGCTACTTTGTAGGTTATCCCAAGTAATTGGGTATTCCTCCCTCACTATACCGAGGCAAATAGGTTTGCCACAAAGAACGGTATGCTTTTTGAAGAAAATGGTTCTTTCAAAAGGTGAGTGGGAGAATAGTGCAACTCGACGAGATAAACAGTATCTTCGTCATCAGGTCAAAGGAAAGAGACCTTGGAAGTAATTCCAGAGTTTCCTACTGCGACTGATACGAAAGTCTCTACAATAAAATGTATGGACTTCGATCGAACTTGCAGCTGAACCACGTGGGCAAGGCTCGTGCAAACCTCTCAGGTGCGCAAACGAGATATTGTTGTTAGGCAACAGTATACCTACGATACACAAGGAAGCGTTGATGGGCCCTGACTCCGGAACTGGCTAAATGCCAATACAATCCGAGATAGTTTCCATATAAGTGATTCAAGATTAAAACCTTGATACACCTTTCGGAAGACTTAGAGTCTGACGAATATTTATGGAACTATAACTGATACGAATAAAAATGTTTTATCCATAAAGCTCGACTTGTTGCAATATACAAGTTCAAGGAGTTGACTACGATGAGGTTGCTTCACCGTAGCGATGCTTAAAGTCGGTTCGGGTTGAACTAGCAATTAATACATATTTCATATCATGAGATATAAAACAATGGAAGACAAAAGGATTTCCATCTGATGGAAATGAAACCAAGGACTTGCATGTGTTACAGTCCAAGGTATTTTGTCAATCCAGAGGATGCTAGTAAGGGTGCAAACTTCAGAGTTCCAGCGATGGACAGAAGAGAGCAAAGTGGAGTTGGAATCTTCATGTTTTGATGAAATGGTCAAAGGAGTTTTGACTTCATCAATGGATAACGAAGATGCTTATAATTCAAGAAAGTAAGTGGGAGCATAATAATATTTCTAAAAACCTTGTGTGCTTGACACATTGGTAATTGGAATTAAATTTCTTGACACGAATTAGGACTTCATTTGGAAATAGTTTTTCAATGAAGTGCTTGGGCTAAATAGCCTTTATATTAGGCATGATGATCTATGGAGATAGATTTACCTAATAGGGTTGAGCAAAGATACATATTGACAAGATGCTAAAACCTTTTAGCATTAAAAATGTCAAGGAGTGATTCTTGCCTAAGTCACATGGAAAGAGTTTTTGCAAGACTCGATGTCCCAAAACACTGATGAGCAAAATACATGATGGAGATTCCATACACTCTTGTGTTTGGATTAATCATGTATTCCATGGTATGTAAAAACAACCAGATATGTCCAATACTCCCAAAGTTGTTGCGAGTATAGATACCAAAGTGATCAAAAGTACTGATCATGGGACAACAGTGAAAAAGGGTCATTGAGTACTATAGTAGCACTGATGACATGTTTTCTCGCAAGCGGAGATCATGAAGAGTTCGTTGTAAAAGGTTACATCGATACAGTCTTCAGCCATGCTCGAAGCGATTTTCGATTTAAGTTAAGGGTTTTGTGTAACACACAATGTGGTGGCACAGTTAGTTGGAAAAGGTTTCCAAACAAATTACTGTGGCAAATTCTATAATAGAGGCTAAGTATGTTACCGCTTTCGAAGCGACAAAGAAAATGTTGAATCATATAGTTCATTCATGAACTTGGTATGGTTCCAAGATGGCTTTTGTCAATGGGACACTACTGCAGGTAGTTGCTCCATAACTCAGTCTGAGGAATCCAGGTTCGACCTGTGATTCACATACATACAAAGCCAAGTCCACACAAAATATGAATTTTGTGAAAGCGTAAAAACGCGAGGATACGCAAAGATACACACAGAGCTGAAGTCGTCAGATCCGTTGGACATCAGGCTATACCACATGTGAAGCATATTTACACCGGTGTGCCACAGGTGTAAAGTGCATTAGCATTAACTAGATTATTGACTCTAGGGCAAGTCGGAGTCTGTAGGAGATATGCCCTAGAGGCAATAATAAATGTTATTATTTATCTCCATGCTCATTATTATGTTTATGTTCCATGCTATAACTGCTGTGGTTCCCGAGCCCGTATATCCATAAAGGCTCTGGGGAAAACCCATGTGCACGTGTGGAATAATAAACGGTAAAATGTATTCCTAGTCATGCCTCTACGACTAGCTCAAGTATTGCATGATGATTATGTTTTCCCAATCATGGGCATGTCTATGCCAGCAACTTTGAGGGCACAATGTTAGAAGAACATTTGTGTTGAATTGACCCGATTGATGTTATGCTATGAGATTCATTCGTCACAAGTTAATGGTTAATAACACAGAGATGGTTAACGTTTGCATAATTCCTCAGACCATGAGAGTATCGAGTTTCTTCATGCTTGATTCATGAACTTTGGGGTTTGTTAAACGTCATCCGTAACTGGATGGCTATTACGGCGGCTTACGGGTTCATGGGAAAGTATGTCAAGTAACTTGATAGCTCAAGATTGGGATTTGCTCCTCCAACGATGGAGAGATATCTCTGGGCCCTCTCGGTGTTACGGTATCCATCATCGTCTGGCCAGACACTTTGTGATTTGATCACGGGGATGCCGGAACACGGTAACGAGAAAAGAGAACAATACCGGTAACGAGGTAACTAGCATAGTGGACAAGTTGTTGATCCACGGGAATGCCAACATGTCTCACCTCGGGTATTTGTAACATATCGCGAAGCAACAGGAATAGCACACGGCAACTGGAGGTTCACTCGAATATTCATTCGTGTGGGTATAGGGGTCAATATGGGTGTCCACGGCTCCGATGCTGATCATTGATCGGAAAGTGTTCCGGTCATGTCTATACTTCACCGAACCTATAGGGTCACACGCTTACGGGTCATCTATCTGTTGAACGCTAGATAGGGAGTCTGAGAGAAAGTCACCGAAAATGTTTCGGAGACAACGGAAGAGTTCCGAGAGAGAGAACACCGAAAGAGTTTCGGTAAAACCGAAAAGTTGTTTTGGAATATATTATTTGGTCAAAAAGGGTTTCGGCACCGCCTGGAAATTTTCAGTGGATGCCAGAATTGGTCTGGGAACTTCTGGGAATTTTCGGAGAGAAAAACCGGAAATGTTCCGAAACTGCCGTAACCGCTGTTAATGCTTTCCGCTGATGAAAACCACCGCACCGAAAATGTTTCGGATCATGCCCAGAATAATTTTAGAGGGTGCCGGAAATGTTCTGGGACCTTCTGGAATTTTTCAGAAAAAGTTTCGCGGAAAACATCTTGTCTCAGCGCGAGGGGACAAGATCCCACGAATCGGGGGTTGCATGTTTGGTGGCTTTTTGTCTAGGGAGCATGCATGTTTCATGGAGACATGTTGGTGGCTTGTTGGGGGCACCCCCCCATGGGGAGACAA
Organism: Thinopyrum elongatum; assembly: GCA_011799875.1. Taxonomy (NCBI): domain Eukaryota; kingdom Viridiplantae; phylum Streptophyta; class Magnoliopsida; order Poales; family Poaceae; genus Thinopyrum; species Thinopyrum elongatum. Next base: position 447,198,306 of record CM022301.1, on the reverse strand, counting down.
GGTGTGGGCTGGCCCAAGGGCTGCCATGGTGGTGTCCCCTTGGTGCCCCCCTTGTGTTACCATTATGCCCTTTCATGTGTGACATGAAGCTTGGGTATTTTGGTATTTCAACATCCCACCCCACCCCTTGCCTTGGCCTATAAAAGGAGGAGAAGGGGCTGCCATTCTCCCCATCCCTTGCTCTCATACACATGCCAAGATGTTATCTGGCTTCTCTCTCCCTCCCACGAAAAGAGTTTCGTAGAGCCGAAAGGCTGTCTGGGTTCCGGCAGGAACTAGTTCTGGACGGCGAAGCCCTGCCGGATAGGTGACACCGTATGTGTGCAACTCTGTAGAGAGGTCGTAGTTTCGATCTTAGTGCCCGAGGGGCTGTTCGAGAGTGCCTCCCGAAGGGCTGTCCAAGTGACGGTCCGAGTTCTGTGAGTCCTCCCGAAGGGCTGTCCGAGTGACCGTTCGGGTTTCGAAGGTCCTCCCGAAGGGCTGTCCGCGACATCGTCCGGTGGACTGTTCGACCGCCTCCCGGAGGGCTGTCCGAAGGGAAGACGAGGGTATACATCCTCGCGGTTGGGAGGTTGTAAATCCTAGCTGCGGGGATCTGCACCGCCGATCGTCATCGACTCTACTTCCGCTGCGCTACGAGTCGGTAACGAAAATGATCAAACCTTGTATGCAGTCTCCATAGTGGTCCTGGGCTGGTGCGTAGGGCGGAAATTTTTTGTTTTCTGCTACGTTACCCTACAACAAGATGCTAAAACCTTTTAGCATTAAAAACGTCAAGGAGTGATTCTTGCCGAAGTCACATGGAAAGAGTTTTTGCAAGACTCGGTGTCCCAAAACACTGATGAGCAAAATACATGATGGAGATTCCACACACCTTCATGTTTGGATTAATCATGTATTCCATGGTATGTAAAAACAACCAGATATGTCCAATACTCCAAAGTTGTTGCGAGTATAGATACCAAAGTGATCAAAAGTACTGATCATGGGACAACAGTGAAAAAAGGTCATTGAGTACTATAGTAGAACTGATGACATGTTTTCTCGCAAGCGGAGATCATGAAGAGTTCGTTGTAAAAGGTTACATCGATACAGTCTTTATCCATGCTCCAAGCGATTTTCGATTAAAGTTAAGGGTTTTGTGCAATACACAATACGGTGGCACGGTAGTTGGAAATTGTTCCAAACAAGATACTGAGGCAAATTCTATAACAAAGGCTAAGTATGTTGACGCTTTAGAAGCGACAAAGAAGTTGTTGAATCATATAGTTCATTCATGAACTTAGTATGGTTCCAAGAAGGCTTGGTCAATGGGACACTATTGCAGATAGTTGCTCCATAGCTCAGTCTGAGGAATCAGGTTTCGACCAATGATTCACACATATACAAAGCAAGGTGTACACAAAATATGAATTTTGTGAAAGCGTGAAAACGCGAGGATATGCAAAGATACACACGGATCTAAAGTCGTCAGATCCGTTGGACATCAGGCTATACCACATACGAAGCATATTTTACACCAATGTGCCATAGGTGTAAAGTGCATTAACATTAACTAGATTATTGACTCTAGTGCAAGTGGGAGTCTGTAGGAGATATGCCCTAGAGGCAATAATAAATGTTATTATTTATCTCCTTGCTCATAATTATGTTTATGTTCCATGCTATAACTCCTGTGGTTCCCTCGCCCGTATATCCATAAAGGCTCTGGGGAAAACCCATGTGCACGTGTGGAATAATAAACGGTAAAAAGTATTCCTAGTCATGCCTCTAAGACTAGCTCAAGTTTTGCATGATGATTATGTTTTCCCAATCATGGGCATGTCTATGCCAGCAGCTTTGAGGGCACAATGTTAGAAGAACATTTGTGTTGAATCGACCCGATTGATGTTATGCTATGAGATTCATTCGTCACAAGTTAATGGGTGATAACACAGAGATGGTTAACGTTTGCATGATTCCTCAGACCATGAGAGTATCGAGTTTCTTCATGCTTGATTCATGAACTTTGGGGTTTGTTAAACGTCATCCGTAACTGGATGGCTATTACGGCGGCTTACGGGTTCATGGGAAAGTATGTTAAGTAACTTGATAGCTCAAGATTGGGATTTGCTCCTCCGACGATGGAGAGATATCTCTGGGCCCTCTCGGTGTTAAGGTATCCATCATCGTCTGGCCAGACACTTTGTGATTTGATCACGGGGATGCCGGAACACGGTAACGAGAAAAGAGAACAATACCGGTAACGAGGTAACAAGCATAGTGGACAAGTTGTTGATCCACGGGAATGCCAACATGTCTCGCCTTGGGTATTTGTAACATATCGCGAAGCAACAGGAATAGCACACGGCAACTGGAGGTTCACTCGAATATTCATTCGTGTGGGTATAGGGGTCAATATGGGTGTCCACGGCTCCGATGTTGATCATTGATCGGAAGGGGTTCTGTGTCATGTCTATACTTCACCGAACCTATAGGGTCACACGCTTAAGGGTCATCTATCTGCTGAATACTAGATAGGGAGTCTGAGAGAAAATCACCGAAAAAGTTTCGGACACCGAAAAGTTTCGGACAGCGGAAAAGTTCCGCAGAGAGAGGTCACCGGATGAGTTCCGGTGAAACTGAAAAGTAGTTTCAGGGGATACCATTAAGTCAAAATGGTTTTGGCACATGCCTGATAATTCTTGGAGGATGCCAGAATCATTCTGGAAACTTCTGGGAATTTTCTGGAAGAAAAACCGGAAATGTTCCGGGGCTGCCGGAACCGCTTCAGATGCTTTTCGCAGATGAAATCACTAAACTGGAATTGTTCCAGAACGCGTTGAAAATTATTTTAGTGGGTACTGGAAATGTTCCAAGCCCACATAAATATTTTCAGTTCGTACGGACGCTGAAAAATGTCGTCGTGAATAGTGAAAGTGCTTTTTGGGAATTTTATGGAAAGCACCTTTTGGGAAATTTCCCAAAAGGCTTCTAGAAGCCTTAGGCACTAAGGAAGCCCCCTTGGGGGGGGGGGGCCCAAGGGGTGGCCGGCCATGGAGGGTGGAGCTCCATGGAGCTCCACATGGCACTCCTTTTTGCTTTATTCTTTATGTAAATGACATAAAGTGGGGGTACTTTTGGTATTTGTGAATGCCAACTTTACCCCTTGGTTTTCCTATAAATAGAGGAGAGTGGGCTGCCCACAAATCCATCCCTTCTCACATACAAGTGCCATTGCAATGATCTGGCTTCTCTCTCCCTCCCCGCGAAATAGTTTCGTAGAGCCGAAAGGCTGTCTGGGTTCCGGTGGGAACTAGTTCTGGACGGCGAAGCCCTGCCGGATAGATGACACCGTATGTGTGCAACTCTGTAGAGAGGTCGTAGTTTCGATCTTAGTGTCCAAGTGACGGTCCGAGTTCTGTGAGTCCTCCCGAAGGGCTGTCCGAGTGACCGTTCGAGTTTCGAAGGTCCTCCCGAAGGGCTGTCCGCGACACCGTCCGGGGGACTGTTCGACCGCCTCCCGGAGGGCTGTCCGAAGGGAAGACGAGGGTATACATCCTCGCGGTTGGGAGGTTGTAAATCCTAGCTGCGGGGATCTGCACCGCCGATCGTCATCGACTCTACTTCCGCTGCGCTACGAGTCGGTAACGAAAATGATCAAACCTTGTATGCAGTCTCCATAGTGGTCCTGGACTGGTGCGTAGGTCGGAAAATTTTTGTTTTCTGCTGCGTTACCCTACATCGAATACATAAACTTGCGTACAAGCGTCAGCGAAAGCATCAGATATCTGAGTACAGATATTAAAAGAGAAACAGAAAGGCCTTTAGAAAGGCGGGGCAAAATAAAACACTACGATCGAAAGGCATGGGCCTCCTGCCTGGGACCCTCCGATCCTACTCCTGGTCGTCAGACAACTCGTAGTAGTATCCATCCTCTGAGTAGTAGTAGTAGTCGATCGACGGGGCATCTGTCTCAGGGGCTCCGTCATCTTTGTCACGTCAAACTGATATGGGGGGAAAAGGAAAACAAAGCAACTGTGAGTACTCAGGAGTACTCAGCAAGCAAGGATCTACACTACATATGCAACATTTTCAAAGGGAGGCTGTATATGTGGACTGGGCTGCAGAAATGCCAGAATAGAGAGAAGGCCTATTCCTATCGAAGACTAGCATCTTCATCGGTCTTGCAGCAATAGAAGAGAGCAGAACAGATCAATATAAAGTTGCAGTATCATTAAGTCTCATCCTCACCTAGCGATCCTTTCTCAACTCCCTGCGAGAAAGCAATCCCAGAGCCATACAGTCATCAACCTCGTCTTGAGATCCCTTCTCGACTCCCTGCGAGAAGCAATCCCTGAGCCATAGTATCCAAGTATCCAGTTCTAAATTGTATCAATCAGGATACAACTCCGAGTGTCCTTTACCGTAGGACCAGCTATCGATAGAAGTTTTCTTCCCTGCAGGGGTGCACCAACTTACCCAACATGCTCAATTAACTCCGGCCGGACACACTTTCCTGGGTCATGCCCGGCCTCGGCCAAACGATACATCGCAACCCTACCTAGAGCTCAGTGGAGAGGTCCCCGCCGGTCTACATCCTAAGCGCAAGGGGGTCTTGGCCATCGCCCCTCGCCCTCCGGGTCGTTGCACACAGGGTGGATACCAGCATCGCCTCGGGTGGCCGACACGATCCGACCGTGCCTCCATGCTGAACTGGACGTCTGACAGAGCTTTCGGCTGATGCATATGATGCAGAACGCCCATACTATGCCCACGTGATGGTTAGTGCTATCAGGCCAGAGGCCTGCTCGGATCAAATATCCAAATCGTTAGTACCTTGGGCTTGCGGTAACGAGCAGAGACTCACGAAAGATGTGACCCCGTCGCCCCGACTCGAGGACTTGCTGCAAGGGTTAAGAATGCCCGGCCGCGCCTCGTATTCATCACTCGGGCACCATACGGGCAACCCGTCTTCACATCACACGCGGGTACCCCTCAGGGTCGACCCGCCTTTCCAAGTAACAATAGTACAGTCCAAGTATCCGTGTGTCCATAACATCAGGGGAATCCGAGGTATCACCCTCATTGGATTCCTACTCGATGTATCCGTCAAGGTGAACTTGGAGGAATCACCCTCACTGGGTTCACACTTGAGGTGTTGTACGACGGCGTCGTTATCGGAAGCGGTGAAGGAGGAATCACCCTCGATGACCACGACCGAATAGCTACTCTACAGAGTTAACATCAGAAGTGCTACACGAGGTATCACCCTCGGCTCTCGATAGTAACGCTGCAGTGCCGTTACAACTAAGGGGGTGATGTGCGTTGCCGGGGCCTGGTCTTCAATCCCGTTGATCGGGTCTTCGGATAATCCAGCGGGGCAATCGGGATAAGTGGGGTCACTGATAGGTCTCTACCCAGCCTATACTAAGCAGTTTAGGATATGCAGGTAATTATCAACAGCAGGTTACAATAAACAGGCTATGCATCAGAATAGGTAAAGCAGTAGCAGCAGCAATTCTAATGCAAGCATGAGAAAATAGAATAGGTGATATCGGGATGATCAAAGGGGGGGCTTGCCTGGTTGCTCGGTGGCAAGGGCAAGGTCGTCAATGGTGTCTTCGGTCTCCGGAGCTGCGTCGGTCTCGGGGACGATGTCGGGGTCTAACGAGAGAGAAGAGGGGGAGGAAACAGTAAATACTAAGCAAACAAGTGCAGCACAAAGCATAACATGGCAATACGCGGTGACAGAGGTGATCTAACGTAGTGCCGGGTGATACTGGCGAAGGGGGAATTCATCCGGGAAAGTATTCCCGGTTCCGGACAAATGTCGGACAGATGACCGGAGGGGAACGGTTCCATGTTCAGGTAGTTAGGGACGCGTGACGGACGAACGGACCGCGTATCCGGATTCGCCTCGTCGTTCTGAGCAACTTTCATGTTTAAAGTTTTTCGATCGAGTTACGGATTATTTTATATGATTTTCTAAAGATTTTAGCAATTCCTGGAATTTATTTAATTAACTAAATTAGAATTATCTGAAATAGTGAATGCTGATGTGAGCAAACTGTTATGGTTAATTAGGGTTTCATTAATTCACTTAATTATAGATTAATTAGACTAGCTAATTAATTAGTTTAATTAAACAGAGTTAATTAAGTTAATTAATTAATATTTTTATTTTTTTATTTTGTTATTTTCGTTTTGCCAGGGCACTGGGCCCCAGCAGTCAGCGGCCCAGAGGCCTTCGGGCGCGTGGGTTAACGGGGCGGGCGAATGGGCGCCGGCCGCAGCGGCAGGCGGGGCAGCAACGAGGCGGCAGGAGCCGGCTCGGGCGGGGCCAGCGGCCGGCCGCGGCAGCAGCGGAGCTGGCGAGCCCGGGCGAGGAAGGTCGCCGGCGGGGCGTAGGACGACAGGGGCGAGCGCTAGCGGGTGGCGAGGGGCGCGGTGGCCGGAAGGGGAACAGAGCGGGGCGATGCAGGGAGAGCCCATGGCGGAGCGAGGGCAGCACCGCGAGGTCGGGCCGGAGGCCGTGCCGGGCGTGGCCGGGACAGGGAGGACGGGGCGGCGCGTAGTGGTGGAGCAGGGGGGTGGTGAGTGTAGGAGATATGCCCTGGAGGCAATAATAAATGTTATTAATTATCTCCCTGTTCATAATTAAGTTTATATTCCATGCTATAACTGCTATGGTTCCCGAGCCCGTATATCCATAAAGGCTCTAGGGAAAACACATGTGCACGTGTGGTATAATAAACGGTAAAATGTATTCCTAGTCGTGCCTCTAAGACTAGCTCAAGTGTTGCATGATGATTATGTTTTCCCAATCATGGGCATGTCTATGCCAGCAACTTTGAGGGCACAATGTCAGGAAGGACATTTGTGTTGAATCGACCCGAATTGATGTTATGCTATGAGATACATTCGTCATGAGTTAATGGTTAATAACACAGAGATAGTTAATGTTTGCATGATTCCTCAGACCATGAGAGTATCGAGTTTCTTCATGCTTGATTCATGAACTTTGGGGTTTGTTAAACGTCATTCGTAAATGGGTGGCTATTACGGCGGCTTAAGGGTTCATGGAAAAGTGTGTCAAGTAACTTGATAGCTCAAGATTGTGATTTGCTCCTCCGGCGATGGAGAAATATCTCTGGGCCCTCTCGGTGTTACGGTATCCATCATCGTCTGGCCAGACACAGGGTGATTTGATCACAGGGATGCCGGAACACGGTAACGAGAAAAGAGAACAATACCGGTAACGAGGTAACTAGCATAGTGGACAAGTTGTTGATCCACGGGAATGCCAACATGTCTCACCTCGGGTATTTGTAACATATCGCGAAGCAACAGGAATAGCACACGGCAACTGGAGGTTCACTCGAATATTCATTCGTGTGGGTATAGGGGTCAATATGGGTGTCCACGGCTCCGATGTTGATCATTGATCGGAAGGGGTTCCGTGTCATGTCTATACTTCACCGAACCTATAGGGTCACACGCTTAAGGGTCATTTATCTGCTGAATACTAGACAGGGAGTCTGAGAGAAAGTCACCGAAAATGTTTCGGAGACAACGGAAGAGTTCCGAGAGAGAGAACACCGAAAGAGTTTTGGTAAAACCGAAAAGTTGTTTCGGAATATATTATTTTGTCAAAAAGGGTTTCGGCACCGCCTGGAAATTTTCAGAGGATGCCAGAATTGGTCTGGGAACTTCTGGGAATTTTCAGAGAGAAAAACCGGAAATGTTCCGAAACTGCCGTAACCGCTGTTGATGCTTTCCGCTGATAAAAACCACCGCACCGAAAATGTTTCGGATCGTGCCCAGAATAATTTTAGAGGGTGCCAGAAATGTTCTGGGACCTTCTGGAATTTTTCAGAAAAAGTTTCGCGGAAAACATCTTGTCTCAGCGCGAGGGGACAAGATCCCACGAATCGGGGGTTGCATGTTTGGTGGCTTTTTGTCTAGGGAGCATGCATGTTTCATGGAGACATGTTGGTGGCTTGTTGGGGGGGCGCCCCATGGGGGGAGACAAGGTGTGGGCCGGCCCAAGGGCTGCCATGGTGGTGTCCCCTTGGTGCCCCCCTTGTGTTACCATTATGCCCTTTCATGTGTGACATGAAGCTTGGGTATTTTGGTATTTCAACATCCCACCCCACCCCTTGCCTTGGCCTATTAAAGGAGGAGTTGGGGCTGCCATCTCCTTCATCCCTTGCTCTCACACACAAGCCATGCATGATCTGGCATTCTCTCTCCCTCCCACGAAATAGTTTCGTAGTGCCGAAAGGCTGTCTGGGTTCCGGTTGGAACTAGTTCTGGACGGCGAAGCCCTGCCGGATAGATGACACCGTATGTGTGCAACTCTGTAGAGAGGTCGTAGTTTCGATCTTAGTGCCCGTGGGGCTGTTCGTGAGTGCCTCCCGAAGGGCTGTCCAAGTGACGGTCCGAGTTCTGTGAGTCCTCCCGAAGGGCTGTCCGCGACACCGTCTGGGGGACTGTCTGACCGCCTCCCGGAGGGCTGTCCGGGTGGCAGATGAGGGTATACATCCTCGCGGTTGCGAGGTTGTAAATCCTAGCTGCGGGGGTCTGCACCGACGATCGTCATCGACTCTACTTCCGCTGCGCTACGAGTCGGTAACGAAACTGATCAAACCTTGTATGCAGTCTCCATAGTGGTCCTGGGCTGGTGCGTAGGTCGGAAATTTTTTGTTTTCTGCTGCGTTACCCTACAGTGAGCAGTAGCATCAGCGGGCGGCGGCGCGGGCACGGCGGTGGCTAGCCAAGCGAGGCCACACGCGGGAGCTGCAGCGGGGAGCGAGGTGGCGCGCGCGGTGGTTGCAGACGGGCAGAGCGGAGCAGCTGGGCGGAGCGGTCTGCGACGCGGTGCGGGCGCGAGCGCGAGCGCGCGTGCGCAGAGGGGGGGAGAGGAGAAGGACGATGGTCACGGGCGGTGCAGGTGTACGCCGGCAAGGTTCGGGGAAGCCGATTGAGGAGGAGGTCAGGTAGGCGACAGGTGACGGCGGGGCGGCGCCGGCGACGGCGTCGGGACGCCCGGGGCGCCCAGATCCAGCACTGGGAGGAGGAGCAGGGGATCGAGGGGGGGGAATTAGATCGGGGGGGGGGATTAGGGTTGGCGAGGCAGGCCATATAGGCCAGGGGCGACAGAGTGGGCCGGCCTGGCTGGGCCAGCTGGGCCGAGGCCCAAGGGGGGGGAGGTTCTTTTTTTTATTTTTCTCTTTTGGTTTCTTTTTGTCTTTTTCTTTTTTATTTTCTGTTTTATAAATAGTTAGGCCACCAAATGACTTTAGTAAAACATGTGACTTGCACCATTAAGTGTTAGGCATTATTTACTATCGCCAAAAATTGTTTTGGAGAGAAACGGAGTTCACACAAATTTTATATTAAATAAAATGTATTAAACCTTGCTGTTTTGGTAATGTTAGAGTCACCTAATTTATTTATTTATTGTTGGTTATAATTTCAGTATGGTCTCTGGAATATTTATTATTTAATGAACATTTTAGTCTCTGGATTTGGACAACTTTTATTTTTTACTTTAAGTTTGAATTTCCATTGGAGTTTGAATTTGAAAGGGATTTACTACTAAGGATGATTAAGCACTGTTGATCCTGATGACATGGCATTATCAACAGGGTGATTACTGTAGCTTAGTACATGGGGTGTTACAAATCTCCTCCACTAACAAGAATTCTCGTCCCGAGAATTAAGAGGTAGAAGGAAAAAGTTCGGGGTATTCCGCACGAAGACTATCCTCGCGTTCCCAAGTGGCTTCATCTTCAGTATGATTTGACCACTGCACTTTGAGGAACTTGGTAACCTTCTGATGGGTCCGACGTTCAGCTTCATCGAGAATGCGGATCGGATGCTCCTTATAAGATAGGTCATCTTGCAATTCGAGGATCTCGTGATCCACCGCGCGGTGCGGAGATTCCTTGAAGCATTTACGAAGTTGCGACACATGGAATACGTCGTGGATATGAGAGAATTGCGGCGGCAATTCCAATTTATATGTCACCTGACCACGCCTTGCAACAATACGGAAATGACCAATGTAGCGTGGAGCTAACTTGCCCTTGATTCCAAAACGGTGAGTGCCTTTCATCGGGGTGACTCGCAGATAAGCCTGATCACGAGGTTGATAAGTCAAACCCCATCGTTTGCGATCATAGTTGCTCTTCTGGCGGTCCTGAGCCGCCTTGAGATTTTCCCGAACAATACGAACTTGTTCTTCGGCGTGTTGAATAATATCCGGACCCACGAGCGGTCGTTCCCCAGTTTCTGACCAATTCAGAGGGGTTCGACACTTACGTCCATAGAGTACTTCGAAGGGAGCCATTTTCAAGCTGGCTTGATAGCTGTTGTTGTAAGAGAATTCGGCATATGGAAGAGATTCTTCCCACTTCTTGCCGAATGAAATAACACAAGCTCGAAGCATGTCTTCAAGCACTCGATTGACTCGCTCGACTTGGCCTTGGGATTGGGGGTGATAAGCTGAACTCCAGGTAATATGAGTTCCCATAGCTGTTTGGAAACTTTCCCAGAATTTGGAAGTGAAAAGACCGCCACGGTCCGAACTAATCTCCTTCGGAATACCGTGGAGTGAAACAATTCTGGAGATATACAACTCTGCTAACTGACTAGCAGTGATAGTCTCTTTGACGGGCAGAAAGTGTGCAACTTTAGAGAGTTGGTCGACGATGACAAGAATAGCATCGTGAGACTTCTGTGACCTGGGAAATCCTGTAACGAAATCCATCTGAACCTTATCCCATTTCCATAGAGGAATAGGAAGTGGTTGCAGAATTCCAGCAGGCTTCTGATGTTCTGCTTTAACGCGACGACACACATCACATTCAGCAACATAACGAGCAATGTCCTGCTTCATTTTAGACCACCAATATCTTTGACGAAGATCACGATACATCTTGGTGCTACCCGGATGAATAGACAGTGGGGTATCATGTGCCTCCTTCATGACCTTGTCGGTCATGAGTTCAAAGCGAGGTACGACAATGCGGTTTCTGAAATACAAGGTTCCATCTTCAGACAGCGAGAATTCCCTGTACTTTTCAAGGTGAAGATTTTTCTTCATCAGATCAACTTCAGCATCTTTAGCTTGCGCATTCTTAACAACTTTCTCAAGATCGGGTTGTATCACAAGGTTATTAAGAGATCCCTGTGGAACAATACGCAGATTCAGCTTGCACAATTCTTCATAAAGACGAGGTTGAGCTCGCCTATCCATGAGGTTGTCGCAATAGGACTTGCGGCTTAAGGCATCAACCATCACGTTAGCCTTGCCAGGGGTATAGGAAATACCCAAATCATTGTCCGCAATGGCCTCCATCCATCTTTGCTGACGGAGGTTTAGATATGGTTGAGTGAACAAGTACTTCAGACTTTTATGATCCGTGTAGATCTCACAACGATTACCGAGAAGGTAATGTCGCCACAACTGCAGTGCATAGATGACAGCAGCTAGTTCTAGATCATGTACCGGATAATTCTCTTCATGTGGGCGCAACTGACGAGAGCCATAAGCAATCACCTTACGCTCTTGCATTAGGACACAGCCTAATCCTTCACGGGATGCATCACAATAAATCACAAAGTCTTTGCGGGTATCTGGAGGAGATAGTACTGGGGCAGATGTTAGCTTGTCTTTGAGTGCTTGAAAACTTTCCTGACATTTTTCTGTCCATTCAAATTTAATGCCCTTGTGAAGCAGATCAGTCAGGGGCTTAGCAATCTTGGAAAAGTTCTCGACAAATCGACGGCAATAGCTTGCAAGGCCGAGAAAACTTCTCACTTGCTTGACGTTCTTCGGAGGAGTCCAGTCAAGAATAGCCTGAACTCGTTCTGGGTTAACAGCAATGCCATCTTTCGAAATCACATGACCAAGGTAGGTTACTTCAGAAAGCCAGAATTCACATTTGGAGTATTTGGCATACAACTGGTGTTCTCGGAGCCTTTCCAGTACTAGACGGAGGTGTTCAGCATGTTCTTCCTTATTCTTCGAATATACCAGAATATCATCCAGATATACCACGACAAATTTGTCGAGGTAATCCATGAAGATGTAATTCATCAGACGGGAGAATCTGGCTGGAGCATTTGTTAAGCCAAATGACATTACAGTGTACTCATAAGAGCCATAGCGGGTAACAAATGCAGTCTTCGGAATATCCTCTTCACGAACACGGATCTGATGATATCCCAATCTCAAATCAAGCTTAGACAATACCGAGTAACCGGCAAGTTGATCATACAAATCATTGATCCGAGGAAGCGGATATTTGTTCTGGATGGTGGCTTGGTTAATGGGCCGATAATCCTGAACCAATCGGTTAGTTCCATCCTTCTTCTTAACGAAGAGTGAAGGTGCTCCCCAAGCAGTGGAACTGGGACGGATGAAACCTTTCTTAAGTGACATGTCGATTTCCTCCTTAAGTTCAAGAAGGTGGTGCGGAGGCATCTTATAAGGACGCTTTGCAATAGGAGTTGTGCCAGGTTTCATGTCGATGACAAACTCAACAGCTCTAGCAGGGGTATTCCTGGAAGTTCTTCTGGAAATACATCTTGAAAATCACGAACAACTGGAACGTTCTCGATGCCTTCAAGAGGTGAAGCGTTCAATGCATTCAGAACATATATCTGGCTCTCAGCATCCTGAGCTATTCGAGCTGAGTATTGTACTTTCTGGCCAGAAGGGTGAGTGAGCCGGACTGATTCAGTGGCACAGTCAATCAAAGCTTTATAAGGCTTCAACCAGTCCATGCCGAGAATAATGTCTATGTTGGAGGTCTTGAGAGCAATGAGGGAAACGGGGAACATCAATCCTCCGATCACAATGTGGTTACCGTGGCTTACCATGGTAGTTTGCCAATTAGCCCCAGGTGACTGGATTACTAATGGGGTGGACATCTCCTCGAAAGGTATATCATGGCTTCGCACAAAACTTTCGGACATGAAGGAGTGCGATGCTCCAGAATCAAAGAGGACTGAAGCTGGGATTGAACTCACTAGAAGGGTGCCCATCACAATTTTGGGGTCCTGTCGAGCTTCTTCCATGTTGACTTGGTTGACATGAACAAGTTGACTAGCAGGTAGTCTGGCACTACGATTTCTGGAATGATGGGTCCGATGGCCCTTCCTACGAACAACAGGATGACGTGATGCATTCGGAGACTGACCCTGATGACAGTTGAAAGCACGGTGCCCTGGCTGTCCACACTAGTGGCACAGACCATCATTATGGGGAGAAACACCAACATTGGGCTGTCCACTTGAAATGTTCAATTGCCTTGGTGGTGGAGGCAGACGAGGTGTAGCATATGATGGCCTTGGTGTTGGAGCAGGTCGATGATGAATATTGTGTGGGATCCAGACTCGACGTTTCTGAACAGGCTGACCCGAGGATGAGCCAGCTTCATGAGTGCGCTTGAGCGACTCCTGGTATTCAGTCAGAGCTGTTTCAACTTGGAAAGATTTGCTGACAAGCGTTGCGAAATCTATGAAATCATGGACAGGAAGTGCAAGTTTTATATCAGTACGTAGTCCTTCACGGAATTTCTCCTGCTTGCGAGTGTCAGTGTCGACGTCATCCTCAGCATAGCGGGACAATCCAAGGAATTTCCTCTGATATTCATCCACAGTCATTTTGCCCTGAGAGAGTTTGCGAAACTCTTGCTTCTTCTGGTCGATCAGACCTTGAGGAATGTACCATGCACGAAAAGCTGACTGAAATTCCTGCCAAGTGGTTACAGTCTCTGCAGGCAACATAGCCTTGTGGCTTTCCCACCATTGAGCAGCTGATCCCCTCAGGTGATACGTCGCATAGGTGACGTAACTGTCAGGGATAACATTGGCCGATTTCATCTGGAAGGCAATGTCATGGAGCCAATCATCAGCATCCATTGGATCAGTCGAGCTGCGAAAAGTGGACGGATTGAGGCGCACGAATTCCGGCAGAGTTATTGGTGTAGGCTGTTGATGAGCATTCTGGTTTGGAAATTGAGCCATTATCCCGGTCATAACCTGATGGTTCAGTTCAAACTGCTGCATCATTGCGGCAATATAAGGTGGAGGAGGGGGATCGTTAGCCATCCTGCCAAATTCAACAGGGGCAGTTTAGCAAGAAAAACTGCAGGTGTATGGAATGATTCATGAAGTAACACGCACAACAGAAGGAGGTGCAGTAGACACTTCATCATATTTGCACCAGACATTCGAATCCACTCATAGCCTCGATTACAATCCGGCATTACGACAGCTGAAAGGGGAGGGCTAGACATCTAGGCGGCGCGCAGGCACGCGGTAGGGAAGTACACAACGAGACATAGCAAAGGCTACATCAACGTCGGAGAAAACTGTTGGAGCGAGGAATCTACAAGTGACAACACAGGGTGCCCTTGATAAAAGGATCATGTAAGCAAAATCTGACCCACAATCTTGGAGCAAGGGGGAATATTTTAGAACTCTGGGTGGATGTGATCACGAGAACCTAATGTTGGAGTTAGTAAAATTTTAACCCGAATAGAAGAGAGATCAGAGTCCCAGAGTATAGACGAGAAATAAAAGATCCTAATACCACCCATTTGGCAACGTGGGCCCGTAAGCCACACAGCCAAGTTAGTAAATTAGTTTTTCGCTTTCTAAACTCAACTTCGTCCAAGGAATCGGAAAGGGGGGTTCCTACAGTCAGTCGCCTCTGACACCTACTTGTGACGCCCCCGGCTTAATTGTGCACTAATCATACACGCAAATGCACACGATCAAGCCTAAGGACTTACGGGAAGATATCACAACACAACTCTAAATCATAAATAAAGTCATACAAGCTTTATATTACAAGCCTGGGGCCTCGAGGGCTCGAATACATAAACTTGCGTACAAGCGTCAGCGGAAGCATCAGATATCTGAGTACAGATATTAAAAGAGAAATAGAAAAGCCTTTAGAAAGGCGGGGCAAAATAAAACACTACGATCGAAAGGCGTGGGCCTCCTGCCTGGGACCCTCCGATCCTACTCCTGGTCGTCAGACAACTCGTAGTAGTATCCATCCTTTAAGTAGTAGTAGTAGTCGATCGACGGGGCATCTGTCTTAGGGGCCCCGTCATCTTGGTCACGTCAAACTGATATGGGGTAAAAAGGAAAACAAAGCAACTGTGAGTACTCAGGAGTACTCAGCAAGCAAGGATCTACACTACATATGCAACATTTTCAAAGGGAGGCTGTATATATGGACTGGGCTGCAGAAATGCCAGAATAGAGAGAAGGCCTAGTCCTATCGAAGACTAGCATCTTCATCGTGTAGGAGATATGCCCTAGAGGCAATAATAAATGTTATTGATTATCTCCCTGTTCATAATTATGTTTATGTTCCATGCTATAACTGCAATGATTCTCAAGTCTACAAATAAAACGAGGCTTGGAGGAAGACTCATATGCACGTGTGGGATAATAAACGATAAAATGTATTCCTAGTCAAGCCTCTATGACTGGCTCAAGTGTTGCATGATGGTTCTGTTTTCCTGATCATGGGCATGTCTATGCCAGCAACTTTGAGGGCACAATGTTATAAGAACATTTGTGTTGAATCGACCCGTTTGATGTTATGCTATGAGATTCATTCGTCACAAGTTAATGGTTAATAACACAGAGATGGTTAATGTTTGCATAATTCCTCAGACCATGAGAGTATCGAGTTTCTTCATGCTTGATTCATGAACTTTGGGGTTTGTTAAACGTCATCCGTAACTGGATGGCTATTACGGCGGCTTACGGGTTCATGGGAAAGTATGTCAAGTAACTTGATAGCTCAAGATTGGGATTTGCTCCTCTGACGATGGAGAGATATCTCTGGGCCCTCTCGGTGTTACGGTATCCATCATCGTCTGGCCAAACACAGGGTGATTTGATCACAGGGATGCCGGAACACAGTAACGAGAAAAGAGAACAATACCGGTAACGAGGTAACTAGCATAGTGGACAAGTTGTTGATCCACGGGAATGCCAACATGTCTCGCCTCGGGTATTTGTAACATATCGCGAAGCAACAGGAATAGCACACGGCAACTGGAGGTTCACTCGAATATTCATTCGTGTGGGTA
This sequence comes from Thinopyrum elongatum, assembly GCA_011799875.1. NCBI lineage: Eukaryota > Viridiplantae > Streptophyta > Magnoliopsida > Poales > Poaceae > Thinopyrum > Thinopyrum elongatum. Next base: position 447,182,194 of record CM022301.1, on the reverse strand, counting down.
TAGGGATCAATATGGGTGTCCACGGCTCCGATGTTGATCATTGATCGGAAGGGGTTCCGTGTCATGTCTATACTTCACCGAACCTATAGGGTCACACGCTTAAGGGTCATCTATCTGCTGAATACTAGACAGGGAGTCTGAGAGAAAATCACCGAATAAGTTTCGGACACCGAAAAGTTTCGGACAGCGGAAAAGTTCCGCAGAGAGAGGTCACCGGATGAGTTCCGGTGAAACTGAAAAGTTGTTTCAGGGGATACCATTAAGTCAAAATGGTTTCGGCACATGCCTGATAATTCTTGGAGGATACCAGAATCATTCTGGAAACTTCTGGGAATTTTCTGGAAGAAAAACCGGAAATGTTCCGGGGCTGCCGGAACCGCTTCAGATGCTTTTCGCAGATGAAATCACTAAACTGGAATTGTTCTAGAACGCATTGAAAATTATTTTAGTGGGTACTGGAAATGTTCTAAGCTCACATAAATATTTTCAGTTCGAACGGACGCTGAAAAATGTCGTCGTGAATAGTGAAAGTGCTTTTTGGGAATTTTATGGAAAGCACCTTTTGGGAATTTCCCAAAAGGTTTCTAGAATGCCTTAGGCACTAAGGAAGCCCCCTTGGGGGGTCCCCCAAGGGTGTGGCCGGCCAAGCATGGTGGAGCTCCTTGGAGCTCCACATGGCACCCCTTTTATCTTTATTCTTTTGTGGAAAGGCATAAAGTGGGGGTACTTTGGGGTTTTTTTTGTATGACATCTTTACCCCTTGGCTATCCTATAAATAGAGGTGGAGGGGCAGCCCTCCACTATCATCCCTTCTCACATACATGCCATTGCAATGATCTGGCTTCTCTCTCCCTCCCACGGAAAGAGTTTCGTAGAGCCGAATGGCTGTGTGGGTTCCGGTGGGAACTAGTTCTGGACGGCGAAGCCCTGCCGGATAGATGACACCGTATGTGTGCAACTCTGTAGAGAGGTCGTAGTTTTGATCTTAGTGCCCGAGGGGCTGTTCGAGAGTGCCTCCCGAAGGGTTGTCCAAGTGACGGTCCAAGTTCTGTGAGTCCTCCCGAAGGGCTGTCCGAGTGACCGTTCGAGTTTCGAAGGTCCTCCCGAAGGGCTGTCCGCGACACCGTCCGGGGGAATGTTCGACCGCCTCCCGGAGGGCTGTCCGAAGGGAAGACGAGGGTATACATCCTCGCGGTTGGGAGGTTGTAAATCCTAGCTGCGGTGATCTGCACCGCCGATCGTCATCGACTCTACTTCCGCTGCGCTACGAGTCGGTAACGAAAATGATCAAACCTTGTTTGCAGTCTCCATAGTGGTCCTGGGCTGGTGCGTAGGTCGGAAATTTTTTGTTTTCTGCTGCGTTACCCTACAGTGGCATGAAGAGCCGTGCTATGCGTAGATGCAGGTTGCGATCTAGAATACATAGTGATGTATGGGTGTTGCACAATATAATTAGGTAGTAGATGAGTTCTATTACTGAAAATTATTTGTGCGGGTAGCACATGAAATTTGTTACCCGATGTTCTTGTTGCTTCCCTGGAATTTGCATATTTCTGATCTTGATAACAGCATGGTGGAGTTTCAATGTTCTGGCAATCCGCGATCCTGATTGATCAACGAAGTGCTAACAGTTCATTGAATTCCACTGTAGTTAAAAGGAAAGATGAAATTTCGCAGACGAAAGGGCAATGCAGATATGATCTGCACGGGGGTCATGCGTATGACGAAGTTTAGTATGGGGCTCGAGATTTTATTATCTCGGTTTTCATACACCCTGGAAAGTTAATCTAGCGACTTGAATTATCATACTTGATGATGGACGTTGGTAGCTTCGGTTTGTTTCGAAACCTTAGAAGCCACGTAAAACAAGTTTTTGCTTGAACCGATTAGAGACGTCTAACTTGGTTTTGCAGGAGGGTTTGCATGTGCATGTGATGTGGTATAGCAGTGCTCATAATAATTTGATTATGTATGAGATGACTATATGATGTAAATTAATTAACATGACCTGCGTGTCATGATTCGGCATGATGGCTGGAGCCATATGATTGCACTTTAATGACCTGCGTGTCAACCTTATGTAATGCACTTATTTTATTAGCTATAGAGATAGCAATATTATCTGGTGCATTGACAAGGTGGTGGCAATCTTCGCGAAGGTGAACACCGACGCGAATGCCGAAGACGAAGAAATACAAGAATTCTCCATCAGAAAGGGCTATACCATATCATGCTATTATGAATTGCCTGAGATGTTTATCCCTTATGATGCACCCTTCTTGATTGTGCGGTAGTCGCTTTTTATTAGGGTGATCTCTCACAAAAATATCATAGTTGATAGTGTTCTCCCAAGTGTAGCACCGTCACGGCACCTAACTTTTCGGGGTGCGCCATGACTAACATGGGTACGAACGATTAGGGATGTGTGAGGCGGGTGAGTTGAGACCTCGCAGCAAGATCACTTGGTTGTCTTGACGTTCTAGAAGGATCTCCCTGAGCTCGGAACACGCCCATCGAAAGATGAACAAGAGTCACATAGAGATGTGATCGGCAAGTTTGCCTACCGATTGAAGTTCACGCCATCAGTGTTCATCTCGTTCAATGGCGTTGAATGGAAATGCGGGTCTTGTATCACTCACAATCAATTATGAGAGATATTGATTTAAGTGGGAGCGCACTATTGAATTAACTTGTTTAATTCTCAGTGCAATTAATTATGAACACTGTCTAAGTGTGGTTTGCATAATAGTTGTAGAATAATGGCTCGCATTTCCACCTTCCCTATTAAAATTGAATAGCTGTTAAATATCTGGTTAAAACTTTACGATTGTTAACGTAATGTGAGGATTGTCCTCAAGAGTGCCGAGAAGGACTTTGTCCTATCGCATACTTTTGGTATTCTCTCGCTTATGCTATGGATCATGTGACTCTCGTCCGTTGATCCAAAAGCTAGAATTCCATTTCAGTCAAGCGCAATATGTTTGTTTCCATGAGACCCAAACTTCGAAAGTTTGGATAGTTATGTGATATTCATGGAATCTAAAAACCATTTTCAGAGACAGACAAAGGCTAAAAGATATGAGATATCCAAAGCAATGTTTGTTTGCAAACTATTAGTAAAAGAGTTTACTATGCATTAGACTGATAAGAGAGGGATCCAGAAGAACGCCTGTCATATGATGAAAGGTGAATAAAACAACAACTTAAAGAGAAAGGAAGTGTCCGAAGGGTGTTAGTGAAACTTTCACGCCTAGGAAGTCCGGGGCTAACGCCAATCTTAAGTTGGGTGCTTCTTCTGAGAGTAGGAGAAATACTAAAAGTTAAACTGTTAGAAGTATAATGGCAGAAAGAAAGAAGACTGGAATATCCAGCTCATGTATGAATGTCATACAAGTTTTTGATGTATAGAAGGCTAGTCAAAGATATAGTTCTTGGGAATTATGATTAATTTGTTAATCACTGATTCTTGGGTATTGTGAGTTAATCATAGAGATACCCGCTCGATTGCATTCTGTTGCAACTCGATGTAAGAACTACTATGGCCTGAAAGACTAGCCAGGAATGAGGTTTAGGTATACACAGGGAACATAGTAAATGTTACTATACCTTCCATCGGTGTATTACCGTGTGTATTTATTTTCATAATTCATTTAGAGTTTTACAAACTCTAGCCTTTGCATAAAGTAATCTTGCAAGAAGGTTGTTCATAAGAGAACTTTTTATGTTCGATGTTATGAATAACATAAGGGCCATACTTTCATTGAGAATGAGATGCATGTTATGAATAATGATAATAATATATTACCTCTGGATTTACTTTCATAATTCATTTTAGAGTTTTACACACTCTAGCCCATTGCACAATGTTTGTTGCAAAAGAGTTGTTCATAAAAGAACAATTGTTGTTCAGTATTATGAATAACATGAAGGGCCATACTTCCATCCAAGATGGGATGTATGTTATGAATATTGATGGTAAAATGATACATCCATAACACTGACGCTAAATGTCGCAAGACTAAAAGAATACCACACAAGTGTGGCACTGCATTTGGTCACATTGGAGAAACCCGCATGAAAGATTCCATTATGATGGATTTTGAAGTCGTTTGATTTTTGAATCATCTGACACTTGCAACTTTCCTTCGAAAAGTGAAGTGACTGAAATACCGTTCACAGGCCATAAGGAACGAGCAAATAATTTATTGGTGATCATACATTTTGATGTATGTAGTCCGATAAATGTTTTTGCAAGTAGTGGATTTATCTATCTTCAGAAATGACTCAAGTAGATATATGGATATTTACTTGATGAGACGTAAGTCTGAATTTTTTGAATTCATTCAAAAGGTTTTCAAATATGAAGTAGAAGTTATTGTAACAAGAAGATTATGTTTCTACAATTCGATTGCAGAAAAGAATATTTGAGTTACAAGTTTAGCGAATGTCTGATGAGTTGTGAAAGGGGTTTCATAACTTGCACCTCCCGGAACACCACTGCAAGTGGAAAGTCCGTGAAGATGTAATCAAACCATTTATGACATGGTAAGATCAAAGATGGCATAAATAAATTTGCCATTATCCCTTTTAAAGAGTGATGCTTTAGAGACTGCGGCTTTTACACTGAAAAGAGCTCCATCGGGTCTGTTGAAATGACACCATGGTATGGTACGCCCAACCATGTTATATCTTTTCTTAACATTTGGAATATGGGGCTTGTGTAAAAGGTTACAAACCTATTCCAAATCAGACAAGTGCTACTTTGTAGGTTATCCCAAGTCATTGGGTATTCCCCCACCACTATACCGAGGCAAAAGTTTTTGCCACAAAATGGTATGCTTTTAAAGAGAATTGTTCTTGCAAAAGGTGAGTGGGAGGACAGTGCAACTCGATGAGATAACCAGTATCTTCGTCATCAGGTCAAAGGAAAAGAACCTTGGAAGTGATTCCGGAGTTTCCTACTGCGACTGATACGGAAGTCTCTACAATAAAATGTATGGATTTCGGTCGAACTTGCAACTGAACCACGTAGGCAAGGCTCGTGCAAACCTCTCAGGTGCGCAGACGAGATATTGTTGTTAGACAACAGTATACCTACGATACACAAGGAAGCGTTGATGGGCCCTGACTCCGGGATTGGCTAAATGACAATATAATCCGAGATAGTTTCCATATAAATGATTCAAGATCATATCTTGCTGACCCCTTTAGAAGACTTAGAGTCTAACGAACTTTTATGGAACTATAAACTGATATGGATAAAATGTTTTATCCATAAAGCTCGACTTGTTGAAATAACAAGTTCAAGGAGTTGACTGCGATGAGGTTGTTTCACCGTAGCGATGCTTAAAGTCGGTTCGGGTTGAACTAGCAATTAATACATATTTCAGTCATGAGATATGAAACATGGATGGCAATAGGATTTCCATATGATGGAAATGAAACCAAGGACTTGCATGTGTTACAGTCCAAGGTATTTTGTCATTCCAGAGGATGCTAGTGAGTGTGCAAACTTCAGAGTTCCAGCAATGGACAGAAGAGAGCATAATGGAGTTGGAATCTTCGTGTTTTGATGAAATGGTCAAAAGGGTTTGACTTCATCAATGGGTAACGAAGATGCTTGTGATTCAAGAAAGTAAGTGGGAGCATAATAAATTTCTAAAAAAAAAACGTTGTGTGCTTGACACATTGTTAATTGGAAATAAATTTCTTGACACGAATTAGGACTTCATTTGAAAATAGTTTTTCGATGAAGTGCTTGGGCTAAATAGCCTTTATATTAGGCATGATGATCTATGGAGATAGATTTACCTAATGGGGCTGAGAAAAGATACATATTGACAAGATGCTAAAACCTTTTTAGCATTAAAAACGTCAAGGAGTGATTCTTGCCGAAGTCACATGGAAAGAGTTTTTGCAAGACTCGGTGTCCCAAAACACTGATGAGCAAAATACATGATGGAGATTCCACACACTCTTGTGTTTCGATTAATCATGTATTCCATGGTATGTAAAAACAAACCAGATATGTCCAATACTCCCAAAGTTGTTGCGAGTATAGATACCAAAGTGATCAAAAGTACTGATCATGGGACAACAGTGAAAAAGGGTCATTGAGTACTATAATAGCACTGATGACATGTTTTCTCGCAAGCGGAGATCATGAAGAGTTCGTTGTAAAAGGTTACATCGATACAGTCTTCATCCATGCTCCATGCGATTTTCGATTTAAATTGAGGGTTTTGTGTAACACACAATCTGGTGGCACAGTTAGTTGGAATTTGTTCAAACAAGTTACTGTGGCGAATTCTATAATAGAGGCAAAGTATGTTGCCGCTTTTAAAGCGACAAAGAAGATGTTGAATCATATAGTTCATTCATGAACTTAGTATGGTTCCAAGATGGCTTTTGTCAATGGGACACTACTGCGGGTAGTTGCTCCATAACTCAGTCTGAGGAATCCAGGTTCGACCTGTGATTCACATACATACAAAGCCAAGTCCACGCAAAATATGAATTTTGTGAAAGCGTAAAAACGCGAGGATACGCAAAGATACACACGGAGCTGAAGTCGTCAGATCCGTTGGACATCAGGCTATACCACATGCGAAGCATATTTACACCGGTGTGCCACAGGTGTGAAGTGCATTAGCATTAACTAGATTATTGACTCTAGTGCAAGTGGGAGTTTGGAGGAGATATGCCCTAGAGGCAATAATAAATGTTATTGATTATCTCCCTGTTCATAATTATGTTTATGTTCCATGCTATAACTGCAATGATTCTCGAGTTTACAAATAAAACGAGGCTTGGAGGAAGACTCATATGCACGTGTGGGATAATAAACGATAAAATGTATTCCTAGTCAAGCCTCTATGACTGGCTCAAGTGTTGCATGATGGTTCTGTTTTCCTGATCATGGGCATGTCTATGCCAGCAACTTTGAGGGCACAATGTTATAAGAACATTTGTGTTGAATCGACTCGTTTGATGTTATGCTATGAGATTCATTCGTCACAAGTTAATGGTTAATAACACAGAGATGGTTAATGTTTGCATAATTCCTCAGACCATGAGAGTATCGAGTTTCTTCATGCTTGATTCATGAACTTTGGGGTTTGTTAAACGTCATCCATAACTGGATGGCTATTACGGCGGCTTACGGGTTCATGGGAAAGTATGTCAAGTAACTTGATAGCTCAAGATTGGGATTTGCTCCTCCGACGATGGAGAGATATCTCTGGGCCCTCTCGGTGTTACGGTATCCATCATCGTCTGGCCAGACACAGGGTGATTTGATCACAGGGATGCCGGAACACAGTAACGAGAAAAGAGAACAATACCGGTAACGAGGTAACTAGCATAGTGGACAAGTTGTTGATCCACGGGAATGCCAACATGTCTCGCCTCGGGTATTTGTAACATATCGCGAAGCAACAGGAATAGCACACGGCAACTGGAGGTTCACTCGAATATTCATTCGTGTGGGTATAGGGATCAATATGGGTGTCCACGGCTCCGATGTTGATCATTGATCGGAAGGGGTTCCGTGTCATGTCTATACTTCACCGAACCTATAGGGTCACACGCTTAAGGGTCATCTATCTGCTGAATACTAGACAGGGAGTCTGAGAGAAAATCACCGTAAAAGTTTCGGACACCGAAAAGGTTCGGACAGTGGAAAAGTTCCGCAGAGAGAGGTCACCGGATGAGTTCCGGTGAAACTGAAAAGTTGTTTCAGGGGATACCATTAAGTCAAAATGGTTTCGGCACATGCCTGATAATTCTTGGAGGATACCAGAATCATTCTGGAAACTTCTGGGAATTTTCTGGAAGAAAAACCGGAAATGTTCCGGGGCTGCCGGAACCGCTTCAGATGCTTTTCGCAGATGAAATCACTAAACTGGAATTGTTCCAGAACGCATTGAAAATTATTTTAGTGGGTACTGGAAATGTTCTAAGCCCACATAAATATTTTCAGTTCGAACGGACGCTGAAAAATGTCGTCGTGAATAGTGAAAGTGCTTTTTGGGAATTTTATGGAAAGCACCTTTTGGGAATTTCCCAAAAGGCTTCTAGAATGCCTTAGGCACTAAGGAATCCCCCTTGGGGGGTCCCCCAAGGGTGTGGCCGGCCAAGCATGGTGGAGCTCCTTGGAGCTCCACATGGCACCCCTTTTATCTTTATTCTTTTGTGGAAAGGCATAAAGTGGGGGTACTTTGGGGTTTTTTTTGTATGACATCTTTACCCCTTGGCTATCCTATAAATAGAGGTGGAGGGGCAGCCCTCCACACTCATCCCTTCTCACATACATGCCATTGCAATGATCTGGCTTCTCTCTCCCTCCCACGGAAAGAGTTTCGTAGAGCCGAAAGGCTGTCTGGGTTCCGGTGGGAACTAGTTCTGGACGGCGAAGCCCTGCCGGATAGATGACACCGTATGTGTGCAACTCTGTAGAGAGGTCGTAGTTTCGATCTTAGTGCCCGAGGGGCTGTTCGAGAGTGCCTCCCGAAGGGTTGTCCAAGTGACGGTCCAAGTTCTGTGAGTCCTCCCGAAGGGCTGTCCGAGTGACCGTTCGAGTTTCGAAGGTCCTCCCGAAGGGCTGTCCGCGACACCGTCCGGGGGACTGTTTGACCGCGTCCCGGAGGGCTGTCCGAAGGGAAGACGAGGGTATACATCCTCGCGGTTGGGAGGTTGTAAATCCTAGCTGCGGGGATCTGCACCGCTGATCGTCATCGACTCAACTTCCGCTGCGCTACGAGTCGGTAACGAAAATGATCAAACCTTGTTTGCAGTCTCCATACTGGTCCTGGGCTGGTGCGTAGGTCGGAAATTTTTTGTTTTCTGCTGCATTACCCTACACATCGGTCTTGCAGCAATAGAAGAGAGCAGAACAGATCAATATAAAGTAGCAGTATCATTAAGTCTCATCCTCACCCAGAGATCCTTTCTCGACTCCCTGCGAGAAAGCAATCCCAGAGCCATACAGTCATCAACCTCGTCCTGAGATCCCTTCTTGACTCCCTGCGAGAAGAAATCCCAGAGCCATAGTATCCAAGTATCCAGTTCTAAATTGTATCAATCAGGATACAACTCCGAGTGTCCTTTACCGTAGGACCGGCTATCGATAGAAGTTTTCTTCCCTGCAGGGGTGCACCAACTTACACAACACGCTCGATTAACTCTGGCCGGACACACTTTCCTGGGTCATGCCCGGCCTCGGCCAAACGATACATCGCAACCCTACCTAGAGCTCAGCAGAGAGGTCCCCGCCGGTCTACATCCTAAGCGCAAGGGGGTCTTGGCCATCGCCCCTCGCCCTCCGGGTCGTTGCACACAGGGTGGATACCAGCATCGCCTCGGGTGGCCGACACGATCCGACCATGCCGCCATGCTGAACTGGACGTCTGACAGAGCTTTCGGCTGATGCATACGATGCAGAACTCCCATACTATGCCCACGTGATGGTTAGTGCTATCAGGCCAGAGGCCTGCTCGGATCAAATATCCAAATCGTTAGTACCTTGGGCTTGCGATAACGAGCAGAGACTCACGAAAGATGTGACCCCATCGCCCCGTCTCGAGGACTTGCTGCAAGGGTTAAGAATGCCCGGCCGCGGCTCGTATTCATCACTCGGGCACCATACGGGCAACCCGTCTTCACATCACACGCGGGTACCCCTCAGGGTCGACCCTTCTTTCCAAGTAACAATAGTACAGTCCAAGTATCCGTGTGTCCATAACATCAGGGGAATCCGAGGTATCACCCTCGTTGGATTCCTACTCGATGTATCCGTCAAGGTGAACTTGGAGGAATCACCCTCACTGGGTTCACACTTGAGGTGTTGTACGACGGTGTCGTTATCGGAAGCGGTGAAGGAGGAATCACCCTCGATGACCACGACCGAATAGCTACTCTACAGAGTTAACATCAGAAGTGCTACACGAGGTATCACCCTCGGCACTCGATAGTAACGCTGCAGTGCCGTTACAACTAAGGGGGTGATGTGTGGTGCCGGGGCCTGGTCTTCAATCCCGTTGTTCGGGTCTTCGGATAATCCAGCGGGGCAATCGGGATAAGTGGGGTCACTGATAGGTCTCTACCCAGCCTATACTAAGCAGTTTAGGATATGCAGGTAATTATCAACAGCAGGTTACAATAAACAGGCTATGCATCAGAATAGGTAAAGCAGTAGCAGCAGCAATTCTAATGCAAGCATGAGAAAATAGAATGGGCGATATTGGGATGATCAAAGGGGGGGCTTGCCTGGTTGCTCGGCGGCAAGGGCAAGGTCGTCAATGGTGTCTTCGGTCTCCGGAGCTGCGTCGGTCTCGGGGACGACGTCGGGGTCTAACGAGAGAGAAGAGGGGGAGGAAACAGTAAATACTAAGCAAACAAGTGCAGCACAAAGCATAACATGGCAATACGCGGTGACAGAGGTGATCTAACGCAGTGCCGGGTGATACTGGCGAAGGGGGAATTCATCCGGGAAAGTATTCCCGGTTCCGGACAAATGTCGGACAGATGACCGGAGGGGAACGGTTCCATGTTCAGGTAGTTAGGGACGCGTGGCGGATGAACGGACCGCGTATCCGGATTTGCCTCGTCGTTCTGAGCAACTTTCATGTATAAAGTTTTTCGATCGGAGTTACGGATTATTTTATATGATTTTCTAAAGATTTTAGCAATTCCTGGAATTTATTTAATTAACTAAATTAGAATTATCCGAAATAGTGAATGCTGACGTCAGCATGAGGTCAGCAAACTGTTAGGGTTAATTAGGGTTTCATTAATTCACTTAATTATAGATTAATTTGACTAGCTAATTAATTAGTTTAATTAAACAGAGCTAATTAAGTTAATTAATTTAATTAAATAATATTTTTTTTATTTTTATTTTCGTTTTGCCAGGGCACTAGGCCCCAGCAGTCAGCGGCCCAGAGGCCTTCGGGCGCGTGGGTTAACGGGGCGGGCGAACGGGTGCCGGCCGCAGCGGCAGGCGGGGCAGCAACGAGGCGGCAGGAGCCGGCTCGGGCGGGGCCAGCGGCCGGCCGCGGCAGCAGCGGAGCTGGCGAGCCCGGGCGAGGAAGGTCGCCGGCGGGGCGTAGGAAGACAGGGGCGAGCGCTAGCGGGTGGCGAGGGGCGCGGTGGCCGGAAGGGGAACAGAGCGGGGCGAGGCAGGGAGAGCCCGAGGCGGAGCGAGGGCAGCACCGCGGGGTCGGGCCGGAGGCCGTGCCGGCCGTGGCCGGGATGGGGAGGACGGGGCGGCGCGCAGTTGTGGAGCAGGGGGGGTGGTGAGCAGTAGCATCAGCGGGCGGCGGCGCGGGCACGGCGGTGGCTAGCCAAGCGAGGCCACACGCGGGAGCTGCAGCGGGGTGCGAGGTGGCGCGCGCGGTGGTTGCAAACGGGCAGAGCGGAGCGGGCTGCGACGCGGTGCGGGTGCGAGGGAGCACGGGCGGGCGCGGTCGGCGCGCGGCGAGCGCGAGCGCGAGCGCTTGTGCGCAGAGGGGGGGAGAGGAGAGGGTCGATGCTCACGGGCGGTGCAGGTGTACGCCGGCGAGGTTCGGGGAAGCCGGTGTAGGAGATATGCCCTAGAGGCAATAATAAATGTTATTATTTATCTCCGTGTTCATAATTAGGTTTATGTTCCATGCTATAACTGCTGTGGTTCCCGAGCCCGTATATCCATAAAGGCTCTGGGGAAAACCCATGTGCACGTGTGGAATAATAAACGGTAAAATGTATTCCTAGTCATGCCTCTAAGACTAGCTCAGGTGTTGCATGATGATTATGTTTTCCCAATCATAGGCATGTCTATGCCAGCAACTTTGAGGGCACAAATGTTAGAAGAACATTTGTGTTGAATCGACCCGATTGATGTTATGCTATGAGATACATTCGTCACAAGTTTATGGTTAATAACACAGAGATGGTTAATGTTTGCATGATTCCTCAGACCATGAGAGTATCGAGTTTCTTCATGCTTGATTCATGAACTTTGGGGTTTGTTAAACGTCATCCGTAAATGGATGGCTATTACGGCGGCTTACGGGTTCATGGGAAAGTATGTCAAGTAACTTGATAGCTCAAGATTGGGATTTGCTCCTACGACGATGGAGAGATATCTCTGGGCCCTCTCGGTGTTACGGTATCCATCATCGTCTGGCCAGACACTATGTGATTTGATCACGGGGATGCCGGAACACGGTAACGAGAAAAGAGAACAATACCGGTAACGAGGTAACTAGCATAGTGGACAAGTTGTTGATCCACGGGAATGCCTACATGTCTCACCTCGGGTATTTGTAACATATCGCGAAGCAACAGGAATAGCACACGGCAACTGGAGGTTCACTCGAATATTCATTCGTGTGGGTATAGGGGTCAATATGGGTGTCCACGGCTCCGATGTTGATCATTGATCGGAAGGGGTTCCGTGTCATGTCTATACTTCACCGAACCTATAGGGTCACACGCTTAAGGGTCATCTATCTGCTGAATACTAGACAGGGAGTCTGAGAGAAAATCACCGAAAAAGTTTCGGACACCGAAAAAGTTTCGGACAGCGGAAAAGTTCCGCAGAGAGAGGTCACCGGATGAGTTCCGGTGAAACTGAAAAGTTGTTTCAGAGGATACCATAAAGTCAAATTGGTTTCGGCACATGCCCGATAATTCTTGGAGGGTGCCAGAATCATTCTGGAAACTTTTGGGAATTTTCTGGAAGAAAAACCGGAAATGTTCCGGAGCTGCCGGAACCACTTCAGATGCTTTTCGCAAGGTCACCGGATGAGTTCCGGTGAAACTGAAAAGTTGTTTCAGAGGATACCATAAAGTCAAATTGGTTTCGGCACATGCCCGATAATTCTTGGAGGGTGCCAGAATCATTCTGGAAACTTTTGGGAATTTTCTGGAAGAAAAACCGGAAATGTTCCGGAGCTGCCGGAACCACTTCAGATGCTTTTCGCAGATGAAAATCACTAATCTGGAATTGTTCCAGAACGCGTTGAAAATTATTTTAGTGGCATCAAGAGCCGTGCTATGCGTAGATGCAGGTTGCGATCTAGAATACATAGTGATGTATGGGTGTTGCACAATATAATTAGGTAGTAGATGAGTTCTATTACTGAAATTTTTTTGTGCGGGTAGCAGATGAAATCTGTTACCCGAGGTTCTTGTTGCTTCCCTGGAATTTGCATATTTCTGATCTTGATAACAGCATGGTGGAGTTTCAATGTTCTGGCAATCCGCGATCCTGATTGATCAACGAAGTGCTAACAGTTCATTGAATTCCACCGTAGTTAAAAAGAAAGATGAAATTTCGCAGACGAAAGGGCAATGCAGATATGATCTGCACGGGGGTCATGCGTATGACGAAGTTTAGTATGGGGCTTGAGATTTTATTATCTCGGTTTTCATACACCCTGGAAAGTTAATCTAGCGACTTGAATTATCATACTTGATGATGGACGTTGGTAGCTTCGGTTTGTTTCGAAACCTTAGAAGCCACGTAAAACAAGTTTTTGCATGAACCGATTAGAGGCGTCTAACTTGGTTTTGCAGGAGGGTTTGCATGTGCATATGATGTGGTATAGCAGTGCTCATAATAATTTGATTATGTATGAGATGACTATATGATGTAAATTAATTAACATGACCTGCGTGTCATGATTCGGCATGATGGCTGGAGCCATATGATTGCACTTTAAATGACCTGCGTGTCAACCTTGTTGTAATGCATTATTTTATTAGCTATAGAGATAGCAATATTATTTGGTGCATCGACAAGGTGGTGGCAATCTTCGCGAAGGTGAACACCGACGCGAATGCCGAAGACGAAGAAATACAAGACTTCTCCGTCAAAAAGGGCTATACCATATCATGCTATTATGAATTGCCTGAGATGTTTATCCCTTATGATGCACCCTTTTTGATTGCGCGGTAGTCGCTTTTATTAGGGTGATCTCTCACAAAAATATCAAGTAGTTAGTGTTCTCCCAAGTGTAGCACCGTCACGGCACCTAACTTTTCGGGGCATCACATGGACACATGGGTGCGAACGATTAGGGAAGTGTGAGGCGGGTGAGTTGAGACCTCGCAGCAAGATCACTTGGTTGTCTTGACGTTCTGGAGGAGCGTCCTGAGCTCGGAACACGCCCATCGAAAGATGAACAAGAGTCACATAGAGATGTGATTGGCAAGTTGGCCTACCGATTGCAATTTTCGTCACTTGAGATGGACACATCCTTGGCGTTAAATTGTAATATGGATCTTGAATCGCTCACAATCAATTATGAGAGATATTGATTTGAGTGGGAGCGCACTGTTGAATTAACTTGTTTAATTCTCAATGCAATTAATTATGAACACTGTCTAAGTGTGGTTTGCTAATAGTTGTAGAATAATGGCTCGCGTTTCCACCTTCCCTATTAAAATTGAATAGCTGTTAAATATCTGGTTAAAACTTTACGGTTGGTAACGTAATGTGAGGATTGTCCTCAAGAGTGCCAAGAAGGACTTTGTCCTATCGCATACTTTCGGTATTCTCTCGCTTATGCTATGGATCATGTGACTCTCGTCCTTCGATCCAAAAGCTAGAATTCCATTTTTAGTCAAGTGCAATATGTTTGCGTCCATGAGACCCGAACTTCGAAAGTTTGGATAGTTATGTGATATTCATGGAATCTGAAAATCATTTTCAGAGACAGACAAAGGCTAAAAGATATGAGATATCCAAAGCAATGTTTGTTTGCAAACTATTAGTAAAGGAGTTTACTATGCATTAGACTAATAAGAGAGGGATCCAGTAGAACGCCTGTCATATGATGAAAGGTGAATAAAACAAACAACTTAAAGAGAATGGAAGTGTCCGAAGGGTGTTAGTGAAACTTTCATGCCTAGGAAGTCCGGGGCTAACGCCACTCTTAAGTTGGATGCTTCTTCTGAGAGTAGGAGAAATACTGAAAGTTAAACTGTTAGAAGTATAAAGGCAAAAAGAAAGAAGACTGGAATATCCAGCTCATGTATGAATGTCATACAAGTTTTTGATGTATAGAAGGCTGGTAAAAGATATAGTTCTTGGGAATTATGGTTAAACATGTTAATCACTAATTCTTGGGTATTGTGAGACAATCACAAAGATACCCCCTCGATTGCATTCTGTTGCAATTCGATGTAAGAACTACTATGGCCTAAAAGACTAGCCAGAAATGAGGTTTAGGTATACACAGGGAACATAGTAAATGTTACTATACCTTCCATCGGTGTATTACCGTCTGTATTTATTTTTATAATTCGTTTGGAGTTTCACAAACTCTAGCCCATTGCATAAGGTATCTTGCAAGAAGGTTGTTCATAAGAGAACTTTTGATGTTCGAAGTTATGAATAACATAAGGGCCATACTTTCATTGAGAATGAGATGTATGTTATGAATAATGATATTAATATATTACCTCTAGATTTACTTTCATAATTCATTTTAGAGTTTCATACACTCTAGCCCATTGCAAAATGTTTGTTGCAAAAGGGTTGTTCATAAAAGAACAATTGTTGTTCAGTATTATGAATAACATGAAGGGCCATGCTTCCATCCAGATGGGACGTATGTTATGAATATTGATGGTAATATGATACATCCATAACACTGACACTAAATGTCGCAAGACTAAAAGAATACCACACAAGTGTGGCACTGCATTTGGTCACATTGGAGAAACCCGCATGGAAAATTCCATTATGATGGATTTTGAAGTCATTTGATTTTGAATCATCTGACACTTGCAACTTTCCTCCGAAAAGTGAAGTGACTGAAATACCGTTCACAGGCCATAAGGAATGAGCAACAAACTTATTGGTGATCATACATTTTGATGTGTGTAGTTCAATAAATGTTGTTGCAAGTAGTGGATTTATCTATCTTCAGAAATGACTCAAGTAGATATATGGATATTTACTTGATGAGACGTAAGTCTGGATCTTTTGAAATCATTCGAAAGGTTTTCAAATATGAAGTAGAAGTTATTGTAACAAGAAAATTATGTTTCTACAATTCAATTGCAGAAAAAAAAAAATTTGAGTTACAAGTTTAGCGAATGTCTGATGAGTTGTGAAAAGAGTTTCATAACTTACACCTCCCGGAACACCACTGTGAGTGGAAAGTCCGTGAAGATGTAATCGAACCATTTATGACATGGTAAGATCAAAGATGACATAAATAAATTTGCCATTATCCCTTTTAAAAGGTGATGCTTTAGAGACTGCCGCTTTTACACTGAAAAGAGCTCCATCAGGGTCTGTTGAAATGACACCATGGTATGGTATGCCCAACCATGTCATATCTTTTCTTAACATTTGGAATATGGGGCTTGTATAAAAGGTTACAAACCTATTCCAAATCAGACAAGTGCTACTTTGTAGGTTATCCCAAGTCATTGGGTATTCCTCCCTCACTATACCGAGGCAAATAGGTTTGCCACAAAGAACGGTATGCTTTTTGAAGAAAATGGTTCTTTCAAAAAGGTGAGTGGGAGAACAATGCAACTCGATGGGATAAATAGTATCTTCGTCATCAGTTCAAAGGAAAGAGACCTTGGAAGTGATTCCAGAGTTTCCTACTGCGACTGATACGGAAGTCTCTACAATAAAATGTATGGACTTCGGTCGAACTTGCAGCTGAACCACGTAGGCAAGGCTCGTGCAAACCTCTCAGGTGCGCAAACGAGATATTGTTGTTAGACAACAGTATACCTACGATACACAAGGAAGCGTTGATGGGCCCTGACTCCGGAATTGGCTAAATGCCAATACAATCCGAGATAGTTTCCATATAAGTGATTCAAGATTAAAACCTTGATACACCTTTCGGAAGACTTAGAGTCTGACGAATATTTATGGAACTATAACTGATACGAATAAAAATGTTTTATCCATAAAGCTCGACTTGTTGCAATATACAAGTTCAAGGAGTTGACTACGATGAGGTTGCTTCACCGTAGCGATGCTTAAAGTCGGTTCGGGTTGAACTAGCAATTAATACATATTTCATATCATGAGATATAAAACAATGGATGGCAAAAGGATTTCCACCTGATGGAAATGAAACCAAGGACTTGCATGTGTTACAGTCCAAGGTATTTTGTCAATCCAGAGGATGCTAGTAAGTATGCAAACTTCAGAGTTCCAGCAATGGACAGAAGAGAGCAAAATGGAGTTGGAATCTTTGTGTTTTGATGAAATGGTTAAAAGGGTTTTGACTTCATCAGTGGGTAACGAAGATGCTTGTGATTCAAGAAAGTAAGTGGGAGCATAATAATATTTCTAAAAACGTTGTGTGCTTGACACATTGTTAATTGGAATTAAATTTCTTGACACGAATTAGGACTTCATTTAAAAAGGGTTTTTTGATGAAGTGCTTGGGCTAAATAGCCTTAATATTAGGCATGATGATCTATGGAGATAGATTTACCTGATGGGGCTGAGCAAAGATACATATTGACAAAATGCTAAAACCTTTTAGCATTAAAAACCGTCAAGGAGTGATTCTTGCCGAAGTCACATGGAAAGAGTTTTTGCAAGACTCGGTGTCCCAAAACACTGATGAGCAAAATACATGATGGAGATTCCACACACTCTTGTGTTTGGATTAATCATGTATTCCATGGTATGTAAAAACAACCAGATATGTCCAATACTCCAAAATTGTTGCGAGTATAAATACCAAGGTGATCAAAAGTTCTGATCATGGGACAACAGTGAAAAAGGGTCATTGAGTACTATAGTAGCACTGATGACATGTTTTCTCGCAAGCGGAGATCATGAAGATTTCGTTGTAAAAGGTTACATCGATACAGTCTTCATCCATGCTCCAAGCGATTTTTGATTTAATTTGAGGGTTTTGTGTAAAACACAATATGGTGGCACGGTAGTTGGAAATTGTTCCAAACAAGTTACTGTGGCGAATTCTATAACAGAGGCGAAGTATGTTGCCGCTTTTAAAAGCGAGAAAGAAGATGTTGAATCATATAGTTCATTCATGAACTTAGTATGGTTCCAAGATGGCTTTTGTCAATGGGACACTACTGCAGGTAGTTGCTCCGTAACTCAGTCTGAGGAATCCAGGTTCGACCTGTGATTCACATACATACAAAGCCAAGTCCACACAAAATATGAATTTTGTGAAAGCGTGAAAATGTGAGGATATGCAAAGATACACACGGAGCTGAAGTCGTCAGATCCGTTGGACATCAGGCTATACCACAAGCGAAGCATATTTACACCGGTGTGCCACAGGTGTAAAGTGCATTAGAATTAACTAGATTATTGACTCTAGTGCAAGTGGGAGTCTGTAGGAGATATGCCCTAGAGGCAATAATAAATGTTATTATTTATCTCCGTGTTCATAATTAGGTTTATGTTCCATGCTATAACTGCTGTGGTTCCCGAGCCCGTATATCCATAAAGGCTCTGGGGAAAACCCATGTGCACGTGTGGAATAATAAACGGTAAAATGTATTCCTAGTCATGCCTCTAAGACTAGCTCAAGTGTTGCATGATGATTATGTTTTCCCAATCATAGGCATGTCTATGCCAGCAACTTTGAGGGCACAAATGTTAGAAGAACATTTGTGTTGAATCGACCCGATTGATGTTATGCTATGAGATACATTCGTCACAAGTTAATGGTTAATAGCACAGAGATGGTTAATGTTTGCATGATTCCTCAGACCATGAGAGTATCGAGTTTCTTCATGCTTGCTTCATGAACTTTGGGGTTTGTTAAACGTCATCCGTAAATGGGTGGCTATTACGGCGGCTTACGGGTTCATGGGAAAGTATGTCAAGTAACTTGATAGCTCAAGATTGGGATTTGCTCCTCCGGCGATGGAGAGATATCTCTGGGCCCTCTCGGTGTTACGGTATCCATCATCGTCTGGCCAGACACTTTGTGATTTGATCACGGGGATGCCGGAACACGGTAACGAGAAAAGAGAACAATACCGATAACGGGGTAACTGGCATAGTGGACAAGTTGTTGATCCACGGGGATGCCAACATGTCTAACCTCGGGTATTTGTAACATATCGTGAAGCAACAGGAATAGCACACGGCAACTGGAGGTTCACTCGAATATTCATTCGTGTGGGTATAGGGGTCAATATGGGTGTCCACGGCTCCGATGTTGATCATTGATCGGAAGGGGTTCCAGGTCATGTCTATACTTCACCGAACCTATAGGGTCACACGCTTAAGGGTCATCTATCTACTGAATACTAGACAGGGAGTCTGAGAGAAAATCACAGAAAAAGTTTCGGACACCGAAAAGTTTCGGACAGCGGAAAAGTTCCGCAGAGAGAGGTCACCGGATGAGTTCCGGTGAAACTGAAAAGTTGTTTCAGGGGATACCATTAAGTCAAAATGGTTTCGGCACATGCCTGATAATTCTTGGAGGATGCCAGAATCATTCTGGAAACTTCTGGGAATTTTCTGAAAGAAAAACCGGAAATGTTCCGGGGCTGCCGGAACCGCTTCAGATGCTTTTCGCAGATGAAATCACTAAACTGGAATTGTTCCAGAACGCGTTGAAAATTATTTTAGTGGGTACTGGAAATGTACTAAGCCCACATAAATATTTTCAGTTTGAACGGACGCTGAAAAATGTCGTCGTGAATAGTGAAAGTGCTTTTTGGGTGGCTTCTTGGAGAAGCCACCTTGAGGGTCCTTTGGTATTTTTCCCCTTGGCTTCTTGGAGAAGCCACCCTTGGGCTTGGCCTATAAATAGGGGTGGAGGGGGCTGCCTAAAGACTCACTCCTTCTCACATACAAGTGCCATGCAATGATCTGGCTTCTCTCTCCCTCCCACGAAAAGAGTTTCGTAGAGCCGAAATGCTGTCTGGGTTCCGGTGGGAACTAGTTCTGGACGGCGAAGCCCTGCCGGATAGTTGACACCGTATGTGTGCAACTCTGTAGAGAGGTCGTAGTTTCGATCTTAGTGCCCGAGGGGCTGTTCGTGAGTGCCTCCCGAAGGGCTGTCCAAGTGACGGTCCGAGTTCTGTGAGTCCTCCCGAAGGGCTGTCCGAGTGACCGTTCGAGTTTCGAAGGTCCTCCCGAAGGGCTGTCCGCGACACCGTCCGGGGGACTGTTTGACCGCCTCCCGGAGGGCTGTCCGAAGGGAAGACGAGGGTATACATCCTCGCGGTTGGGAGGTTGTAAATCCTAGCTGCGGGGATCTGCACCACCGATCGTCATCGACTCTACTTTCGCTGCGCTACGAGTCGGTAACGAAAATGATCAAACCTTGTATGCAGTCTCCATAGTGGTCCTGGGCTGGTGCGTAGGTCGGAAAATTTTTGTTTTCTGCTGCGTTACCCTACAGCCGGTTGAGGAGGAGGTCGGGGAGGGGACAGGTGACGGCGGGGCGGCGCCGGCGACGTCGTGGTTGGCGGCGACGGCGTCGGGACGCCCGGGGCGCCCAGATCCAGCACTGGGAGGAGGAGCAGGGGATCGAGGGGGGGATTAGGGTTGGCGAGGCACTCCATATAGGCCAGGGGCGAAAGAGTGGCCTGGCCTGGCTGGGCCAGCTGGGCCGAGGCCCGGGGGGGGGGAGGTTTTTATTTTTATTTTTCTCTTTTGTTTTCTTTTTGTCTTTTTCTTTTTTATTTATTCTTATTTTCTGTTTTATAAATAGTTAGGCCACCAAATGACTTTAGTAAAACATGTGACTTGCACCATTAAGTGTTAGGCATTATTTACTACCGCCAAAAATTGTTTTGGAGACAAACGGAGTTCACACAAATTTTATATTAAATAAAATGTATTAAACCTTGCTGTTTTGGTAATGTTAGAGTCACCTAATTTATTTATTTATTGTTGGTTATAATTTCAGTATGGTCTCTGGAATATTTATTATTTAATGAACATTTTAGTCTCTGGATTTGGACAACTTTTATTTTTACTTTAAGTTTGAATTTCCATTGGAGTTTGAATTTGAAAGGGATTTACTACTAATGATGATTAAGCACTGTTGATCCTGATGACATGGCATTATCAACAGGGTGATTACTGTAGCTTAATACATGGGGTGTTACAATGGACACCTGCAAGGAGTCTGGGAAGGATACTTTGACGCTGAGAGTTAAAGAGGAGCACGAACTCGTTGGAATTGATCTGTTGTCTGTTCCATTTGAGGAGTTCTTCCAGTTTTTCAATCAAAAGGCCCTCGATAAAATAATCGTCACTTGCTACTGTCTGTAAGTACTACTTCTGTAATTAAGTCTCTATATATAGCTCAGCTCTTTCATTGCATGTATATATAATTATCCTCACTATATTATGCAGATTGAAGATCGTCGAATGCAGAAAAGCACAAATCTACGATATTGGGTTCATTAACACAAATCTCATAGATGAATGGACGGTTAAATATAATGCCAAAGAAACCGAGGCCAACTTGCTACAATCGTTGCTTCGAAATCAAAACAAAGATAAAATACTCTTTCCTTACGACTTCAAGTGAGTGTTACTGTCTTGTGCATATTCGGTTTCCCTTATTACTCGAGGTTATAGTAATGTAATTGATGAGTTATGCATGCGTGCGCAGCTTCCACTTTATTCTCCTAGAGATTAAGCTTGAGCAGGGACTAGTAACCGTCTTAGGCTCGAGACGAAAAGATCTCAAGGAGTATGCGGCCATGACTAAAATGCTTGAGAAGTAAGTTCAATCGATCGTTATCGCACCATATCGGCAACTTTGTTCATTTCCTGATATCAAGTAATTGTTTTCTTTGTCTGGCAGGGTTTGGAAAGAGTTCACCGCTAAAGCTCCGGGATTGCCGGGGGAGCTCCGATTTACACACCCGAAAGTAAGTACTACTAGCTAGTTCCGCGCATCTCCCATTGATTCTAGCTAGTTTCATCAATACCATTTAGCATGCTTGCTTATCAGTTTGATTGACCTCTATTTCTTGTAAAGTGGTTGTGGCAGGAAGGCGGGACTGATTTTTGTGGATACTACATTTGTGAGTTCATCTGCCACACGATCTGTGAGCGGGGCTACTCTGAAAAACAATATGAAGTGCGTAAGCAATAATATTCATAATTTTATTTTATTATCATCATTTGTGTTGAGTTTCATTCATATACATGTATTGACCCCCTTCTTCAAATTAGATGTGGCAGATGCGGAATGAACTCCTACCACAAGATCGCATAAAAGCAATTCAAGAGGAATTGGCGGGATTATTTCTTGACCACGTCATCAATAAAGCCGGAGAATACCATGTGGAACTTGACATCAGATGTTAGGGATTGTAAGAGATCTTATATTGTATATATGTAGCTAGTAGCGTCGGATAGATATACAAAAACTTGTTGTTCGACCAATCTCTCGGAGAAGGAGGAGGTCGATCACTTCTCTCTGTATATATATGTTCATGACGATCTTGTATACTTAATGGTTTCCTTCATTTTCTTACTAGCTAGCGTGTCGCGAGTTCTCTCTATACGTATAGTACGTAGCGTCGACCAAGCACGGAGATAAGAGAGGTCACTTCTCTCTATTACCTAGCTAACACAATATATACCCTACAAAACCCCCAAACCCCCCCCCCCCTTTCAAAAAAAAAAAAACAAAAATCCCAGCCCCTGAACTGCTGACGCGTGAAGGCTTTTTGGTCCCGGTTGGTGCTACCAACCGGGACAAAAGGCCTTCCTGCCTGGGCAAGCTGCAGCGGCCACGTGGAGCCCCATCTATCCCGGTTCGTAGGCGAACCGGGACTAAAGGTATTGGGCTTTAGTCCCGGTTCCAGAACCGGGACAAATGGGCCTCTGGAACCGGGACAAATGTGCCTTTTTCTACTAGTGCAAGATAAGCCCATAAGGCAGGATGCCCATGTTTGAACTACGCACTACAGCAAGTTCTCTTTGGCAACCTTTAATTTTTCTGAGAACTCGAACTTGCGAGAGATGAATTTCTTTTGAACCGGATGTTGAACCGGATAGTGAGATCTCAAAACATTGTGGGAGAGAGCTTTCCCTTGAACCGGATTTTGAACCGGAACTTTTTTCTCATAAACCGGAACTCTTTCTTTGAGCCGGAACTTTAGATTACTCGGCACTGTTTAAGCCGGAAATTGTCTTGACAACCTTTTGAATTTTCACCAATGTAGCAGTAGCCTCTGGGACCGGGTTATTTTCCCTCCAATGACCCGGGGTCATGAATTGGCTGAGTTATGTCATTGTAGCCCCCGAGTCTTAAGACGACTCGAGGAGTTGGCTTAAGATTCTCCATATTTGACAGTGATATAAACCGGCATATAGTTGACAGTAAAGATGGCCACGGCATCCGAGGCGGTGCGGACGCGGGCGAGTCGGCCGCGTGCGCAGACGACGAGTCAGTCTCGTGTGTTGATGCAGCAGGGGCAGCGATTTGCGCATGTATCCGTCGAGCAGCATGGCACAGACGAGCGCTAGTGCAAAAATAATGTTGGCACATGCCCCTTTGCCACACCTTTGTAATGAATAATGGTCCTGCGAAAAAATACCACAGACCAGAGTAATTGTTTTCAAACAATGTAATATATGCTGATAAGATATATATAGAAAGAATAGCACCTGGTATATTTTGCCAAATGAACACGGACGCTGGCATTAGATAATGCTGGTCAGACGTCAGATGACCGCCTATACGTAGGTCTGATAAAGCAGTAGCTCCCACTGTGGTCGTCTTCCTCTTTTTTTTATCCTCACGCTATGGATTTGCAGGGCATATAACACTCCGTGCTCGTGAGGTACCGCTACATATAGCATACATTGCATGGCTGACACGGTGGTGGGCCACGTCGATTGGACTTCACGCTTGATGAGCGGCAGCGATTCGAGTTGTGCGCGCATAGGGTTAGGAAAAATCCATGTCAGGCGAGGGTGAGCTCGCAGCGGCAGAAGCAGAGGCGCGACCCGGTGTGACGGAGTGTCACAGGCGCGCGGCCGCACGGGCCACGTGGAAAAGCCGGACGCCGGGGGCGCACAAGGGCGGCCGAACCCGATGCTGGTGCTTGCGGGTAGTGGCAGAGGTAAACCGAGGCGGCTGGCGGCTTGCGGCGCGCCTGCGGCCACATCGGCAGAGGCGGACTGATGCAGGGTGAAGCCTGGGCGGCTTGAAGCAGGGGCAAACCCGTGGCAGAGGCGGCTCGACGCGGCCGGCTCGGCGAGTTGACAGAGGTGACAGCGGGGAATGGCGGCGGGTTGAGGCAGGTGCTGCAGCGGCTCTGAATCAGGCACGACAGCTGCGGTTGCTTGCAGGTAAGGACTACAGCTCGAGGTTCCGATGGAGTTGTTCCCTTTTCCTTCTAGGACCCGGATTCGATGAACACGGACGCCGCGGAGAAAATACAAAACACCCCATAGGCGCAGATTCCGTCAGATGGTCTGACATGGAGACCGCCGAAAAAACCGGCTACGGACGTCCGCTGGTGATTCTGACTTTGATAACCTGAATACTAGCACGAGCATCTAGCACCATATTGATTGGGAAGTATAATGGATTGCTTTTATCCGTGGTCTGGCAGGTGCCTTCGCGCCTGTAGATGTAATAGTACTTAAGATGCGAAATGACTCTTTTACGGCCGACAATGGATAGCATTGCCCGACGAGATCTATCTCCAGTACTGCATATAGGATGCGAGGGCAGCAGCTAGCCGATCGATCGGCTCCAAGCTTCTGTCTGTCTCGATTACTTGCAACGCCGTAGGTAAATCATCCGTGCTGCAGTCTTTGTCTTGGACTCGGCGGAACACACGATGCGGTGGTGCGCACAGCAACCCTAATTTTTCCTTGAACGCAAATCTCACAGATCGCACGTCTTCCAAATCGGTTCTTCTTCATCCCGAAATTCGTGAACTTCTCGAAACCCTGAAAAAATCCCTCCAAGAACTCAACACCACCGTGCGCAGGTCCCACGGTGGGCGCCAACTATCGTGGTTTTATCACAGTAGATGTCCTTATTGTGAGGACTTAGTCGTGAGGCCAACGCATCTATGTGGTAACTTGAGAGGGGTTGAGTGGGACAAGAGACGCGAGGTTTTACCCCGGTTCAGCCCCTCGCGATGGAGGTAAAAGCCTACATCCTGCTTCATTGATATTGATGATGAAGATGCTCACGATTACAAAGGTGCTCTTTCGCTACCTCTAACCTCGAGAGCTGTTGATTTGTCTGTCTATCTAGACTTGTCCCACTCCCCCTCTTGGGGTGCCCTGCCCCTCCTTATATAAGTTGGAGGGGCGGGTTACATGTGGAGTCCTAGTAGGACTATGACTACTCTATTACAAGTGGAATCCTAGTCTTGCTTCCTTTGTAAGAGAATACTCCGTATGCCTTTCCTCTTAAGCCGGCCAAACATAACATGAGCCGGCCTTCCATGAGCCGCCTTCTGGGCCACCGGGTCTTGTCGCTCCTCTGACCCGCCTGCCGGGTCACCAATGAATCACCAGGCCCAGCCGAGTCATCAGTGAGTCGAGAGATCCGGGCGGGTTACTTAGTGAGTCACCAAGTCCGACCGGGTCATACCGCGGGGTATATCCCCGACAGTGTCCCTATAAAACTAAAGGGCTCCTTTGTAAATCTAGAAAATCCTAATGATGCCTAACGCCGTCCCCGTGAATAGTTATGCCACATTAGCTTTTGCAGGTTCCACCTGTCATTATCGTCATCAAGTGGGCCAAAACCAATAACTAATGTTTTTTGCAAAAAAAAAGACTCAGAATTAGTGATTTTTGGCACAAAACTGTAGAAGTGTTGTTCTTGTAACCTAGCCTTTAATGTCGATGTTTTCTGCAATTCACTCCTCCTAGCTATCAATGGAAGATACGCAAAGTTTGCATATTCATGTTTAAAATTTAACCATTTTGGTTAGCAAATTTTAAACTAGTTACTAGTAGTTGTGTACTACAATAGAGGAATTTTAACTTCTTGGTTTTTCTTTGTTTTATTTTAATTTTTTATTTTGATTTTGTCTTGTCATGTCTTGTCTATCTCGAAGTTTGGTGACTTGGTGAGGAGAATCAACATGGATCCCTTCTACTACCCATGACACTTCACATAGTACAAAGGCAAGCCTTCGCCAATTATTCCACGAATTTACAAAGCAAGCTATATTTCTACTAATTTAAAAATTGTAAGAAAATTCAGAGAGGTTATTTCTTGAGCACTTAGCACATCTAAGTGTAAGCCGAGTCCCCCTCCCCCCCAAAAAAAAACATTTGATAACTGCAAGGTCCACAAAATAGCGCAGAGTAAGCCGAGCATCCGCCAAAAAAGTTACTTTATACAGAAAACTCATCATAGAAAGGAAAAAAAGCACTCAGCTTACACAAGTACTGCAATATGCCGAGTACTATCTAATGTCACACTCGGCTTACATATTTCCTTTTGTTTTACAAAATGTCCTAATGTAAGCTGAGTGCCCGATAAAAAATCACTCGAACTACAGTTGTGGATTTTTCCTCCCATGCATTTTCAACTAGATAATACACAAAGTATGTTTTCTTTCATTTTATTATTCTTTTATTGTATTTTCTTTCCCCCTCTCTTTCTCGCCCATTCTCTCCTATCAATTTTCCCGCTACCCGTTCTATTCCTTCTATTTCTCGGTCTTTCTCCCTTTACCACCAGTTTGCCACTTTAAAGTTGTACATTAACTTTTTCCTTATTACACAACCATAGTGTACCCATGCTAGGTCCCCATGCAGAAAGAGGAGTGCTTTTGACACTTCCTCACGCGACTTCATTTGCCCCGCCAGAGGCACACCGTCAAGCACCTGGCTTTTCTTTGGAAGGGGCCACTCCATATGACTTGTACTCTTTGTTTGCATTGGTATAGGTCAGAGAATCATGGAAAACACAAAGAGAGGCCTTGTCATAGTAGGAGTTGGTCGGCGGCGACAAAAGGGGGGAAGTTCACACTGAAGGCATGAATCTTCTTGCAGAGTAGTCAGGTTTGTAAAGGAGGCGCCACTCTAAAGTTGGGTGTATTGGCTTTTTAGTTAGTACACAACCCTAGCGTGCACATGTTAAAGAGCGCATGCAAAAGGAGGAGTGTTTTCGACATTTCGTCGTGCAATTTCATTCGCCCCCTTTACGGTGAGCCCGTGAGTGTCTAGCTCCTAGATTTTTCTTCATAAAGTGCCACTCCATGTGCATTTACTCTTTGTTTGTCTTGTAACAGGTCATAGGATCATTCCAAATCCAAAGAGATGCCAACCCCTAGCAGAAGTTGGGTCGGCGGCTCCGTAACGAGGCATGCTGACATTGAAGCCATGAATCTGCCTCATGCGGGATTGTGATGTTTATGAACTTCAAAATTGTGTATTGACTTTTTCTCATCACACAACCCTTGTATACACATGTTAGGATCCCATGCAAAGGCGTGCATGAGGGGAGGGGCGTCTAACACTTCCTCGCACGATCTTATGTCGGCCCCTCTACGACCACGCAACGTCTATCCCTACCTTTTCTTCAAAAGGGACCACTCCATATGACAATTACTCGTTTTCTATAATAGGTCATTGGATCATAGGAAACCAAGAGAGAGTTCATGTACTAGCAGGAGTTGGGTTGGCAGCCTCGAAACCAGGGAGGTTCATACTGAAGGCTTGAATTGTCCTGCGAGATTGTCTAGTTTGTGAAGGAGGTGCCTCTTCAAATTTTTGTATTGACTTTTCAATCATTACAAAACCCTTGTATACCCAAGTTAGGACCCATGAAAGTGTACAGTTTCTGACACTTACTCAAGCGATTTCGTGCGCCCCCTCCCCGTGGAGCCGGGGCAGTGTGTACATCTAGCTTTCGTTCAGAAGAGGCCACTTCATGTGACCTTTACAACACATGACCAACTGCCAGGGCTATCGGGAGTCGTTGGTGTGAGGCCTACACTGATTCTAATGAATAACTTGCATAGAAAATGAAACTCACCTTTTGTTGTTCTAGAAAAGCCGGCATGGCCCCACATAAAACTGCCACTCCATGAAGATACGTGACAATTTCTTTTATCAATCCCCACACCCAGTTGCCAAGTGTTTACGCACACAACATGGGTGCTATAAGTTAGAAGCTACATGAACAACATGCCACATCACAATAGTAGACTTAGGATAAAAAATAGGAGTTTGATTGACTCGTCATGGTTGTAGAATACACATCGCATACAAATGCTACCAATTTTGGCGTGCAAGGCTGTCTCTAGTCAAGGCCACTCCCCAATGTTGGTACAATATCTGCCTACCTGTGTTTTGGAGATTGTTGACAGAAACACGTATAGACTGATTTGTTTGTTAGTGCATACAGAGAGAAATAGTCCATAGAAAACCGAAGAGAATGCTGTCTCCGGTGCAAGGTTCGAGGAACTTCACCGAAGCATATCTGCGTTGCAGAGAAGAATAAGCTATATCTATTGAAGTCTTGTAGACGAGAAGATTAATGTGAAGGATTTGACCCCTTGAAGTTTTATTGCTGAAGCGAACCATTTTGTTCGGTGTTGTCCGAAGAAATTGACTGCAGCGAGCGGAAGTCGAAGACTAATTGAAGACGTAGTATTCTTTTCGTCTTTCTTATTTCGTTCTTTTGAGTCATAGGACCTCCGTACTATTAAGAGGGGTATAGGTTCTCGAATCTTATATCCGATGTGATGCTTAGCCCAAAATCTATGCAGGATGCGAGAGAAATCTCTTTATGCTCCGAATGATTACCTCGCAGCGGTAGACATTGTTCTTCGTGCTGCAAGAGATATCTTTCGGACTGAGGAGTTAGCATTACTTGCCCCACAAGTAATGTTACCGTTGTGCTCAAAATTCCGACCGTTGGACTCGTGTCGTTCAGCCATTGGCTGCCATCGATGTCCAATTTGGCCATTTCCCGTCAGGGAAGGCTGCGGCTATAAATAGCAACCCCGCTCCAATGTCATTCATTGGCTGCTCCACTTGAGATTTCTGAGAAGATTGATTTGAGCAACCCTCTCTGAGTGATTTGAGTTTAAGATCCACCAAGAGAAAATCAAGAGCCCAAACTTAGACAGTGGTTTAGCATCACAGTAGTTCTGAGTTAGAATTCTTATACCTATTACTCTTGAGAGCTGCGCACTCTCTAGACGGATAGGTTTCCGCTCGAGTATTGAAGAGTTGTTGTCTTCACTGAGCTAGATCTTCAGCAACCAAGAGTTATTGTGGTTCGCGAAGGTCGACCGAAGGTTTGGAGATCACCGACAAGGATCTACCACGAGTGAAATCCACTGGAGTCTGATCAGCTTCGAGTTGAAGGAGAATAGGGTGAAGAGAGTTTATCTTTCGTGTTAAGTCACAGCCTCTCCAACCAGACGTAGCCCTTTGGTAGAAGGGTGAACTGGTCTACCAAATCTCTGTGTCGCCATCGAGCACCACTGGTTCATTCTACTTCACTGCACTTCCTTCAGCAGTTTACATTCGTGCTCTATGTCGATAGTTTACCTAATCATTATCATTGATTGTAATCTTACTTTCTTGTCTGTCTCTGTAATTCACTTGATATTATATTCGTATCTCATTCCATTGCATTTTCATCATACTGTTTAGCCATATTCATTTTACTTCTGTGTATCCTCTTGCATATCGTTCACCACCAGTATCATGTTGTATCTTATTCTACTGCATCTGTTTGCATGTTGCATTACTCTCATCATTGTTAAACCTGTGATTTCCCATGCTTGTACTGTTATTACATCTTTCATTGAGGAATATGCTTCTGAAGATGAAGATTGATTTAGTCCATTTCCACCGATCTATTATTCCGCTGCTGTGATTGGGATCTGTTTCAAAATATTGGAAAGAATTTTTGAATCTCCCATCACCCCCCTCTGGTCGATATACTCTCGGTCCTAACAATTGGTATCAAAGCAGGTTCTCCCTGTCTCTGTTTATTAAAGGTCTAACGTCCTTGGAGTTTTGAGTATGTCGTATGCAGGTAGATCCTCGCACTCTGAAAGATTTCCTATCTTCGATGGAAATGACTATCTCTACTAGATGGAAAGAATGAGAATCAGAATTCAAGCTATCAACTATGATCTATGGCAAATTGTGGAAAGTGGCTTGACTATTCAGCAACCGAATGATCCAAATTCCGATGACAAAGCCAATCTGCAGTTGGATGCTCAAGCTAAAGATATCATCTGTTGCAGTCTGTCAAAAGACATTTTTTCTTCGATTTCAAAAGCTCGACACTTCAAAGAAAATCTGGGATGCTATAAAAAATGCTCATGAAGAGTTCATTGCCAGAACAGATCCCCACACTCAAATGCTTCGTGCCATGTTTGCTGGTTTCAGAAGTCTGCGTATGGAAAGTGCTATGGAACTCACTGATCGATTGACAAACATTGTCGAAAGACTTCATCAACGAGGAGTAACTAATATCACCAATAGAGATGTGGTTGACAAGCTTCTGAGTGCTCTTGATGAAATCTTCGATCCCATCGTAGCTGAAATCAAGAAAAGACCAGACTATGAAGAACTTCATTATGTTGAGATCATGACGCTGTTGTTCATCCACGAAGAAAAGATGGAACTTTAGAATGCAAATCAAGAATCTTCTTCTGAAGGTGAAGGAGAAATTCTCTCACACTATGGCAGCTCAGAAGAAGAAGAAGAAGATATTGAGAATCAACACACCATCACCAGAGAATTAGAAATGCTAACGGACAGGCTAAGTGATCTCAGAAGACAAAATTTATGCCTCACTAATGATGATGAATCTGACTTGCCTGAATCATCAAGAAGGTTATGTCCGAAAGAAATGAAGTGTTTCAAGTGCAAATAGTTCGGTCATGTCATTGCAGACTGTCTCTACCGGGAAGGAAAACCTAGTAATAGATGGAAATATCTTCACTGCAGTGGATTCACTCGAATGGATCATCACACTAAGCTCCCGAAGAAGATTGATTCACCATCATCTTTGTCGACGAGACCAGTCACTGACGTGAAAGCCAGGGCAACCGTCGAGTCAAATATGAGGAGAATTTCATAGCTGAATAGAGCGTGCGCTGATATGACCCTGGACTCTAAAGAAGAAGCGACAGACTCTGAATCGGATGATGAAGAATTCTACAAGAAGATTGGAAGAAGCAATGCCTTCATTGCGTGTGAATCATCAGAAAATTCACTCGAATCAGCCTCCAATGATGATCCCTCAAGTGATGATGAACCAATCACATTCTGTCTCATGGCAAAATCATCTAAGGATCAGGTATCAAAAAAACACCAAAAATCCATGAGTGGATATTCTCTTGAATACATTGCCTATGCTAAACTTGTTAAGATTGCAAAATCTCAACATGATGAGCTTGAAATGCTTGAGAAGAATCTTAGGAAAACCGAAGGGTTACTGGTCGAAGAGATGGAGAAGAATCAAAAGTTGATGGAAGAGCATGATGCTTTTTCTTCAACTATTGATGATCTTTCCAGCAAGTATGATTCTCTTTCAGTAAACTTCGAGAGTTTATCTGATGAATTCCTTAATAGGAATCAAGAACTCGAGTTTCGGAAAGAATCTCATAACGCGCTTGCGAAAGAAAAAGCTTCTTTCTTCGCTGAGCAATCTGATTGACTTCCTGATGATTTTGTGCCTCCTTGCTTAAAATGCTTAGAATGTAGTAATGCTGATTCTCATGCTGAAACTTCTAGTGCTAACATCCAGAATATTGCAACCCCTATGAATGAGATCTCTAACCCTTCTCCCGGGGAATTTGCTGCTATTACTGAAGAAAATTGCAGGCTAAAGGACTTGTTTGAGACTGTAATGCTAAGGAGCCTAAAAGGGCATCAAACCCTCTATGATGTGCTCAAGAAGTCCATTTTGCACAAAAACCCTCGAAAGGAAGGACTGGGTTTCGAAAGGAAACTCAATGTTGGTGGAACCTATTAGGCTCCCGAGCAATATCCTTGAACAACTTGGGTTTGTGCTAAGAGTAAAACTCTTGAACCTGAAACTCTCACTGGATATCACTCACCCATTTCTGTTGATACTAATGAGTCTGATGACTCAAACTACAAAATCTTCAAACAACAGAATGGAAAAGTTTTTCGCTCGATATGTTGGACCTAACTGCAGGTCAGGTTCACCCAAGAAGCAAATCTGGGTGAAGAAATGCATTATTGAAAGTTTATCTGTCACTGCTAACCTGACTGTGCAGGGTAACACTCTTCGTGGAAATGATTATCATTCGCAGAATGACTCAGAAAAACCTTCAAATGGGTATCAATCAAACTTTTGACAGAAGGAGTACATGCGTACCTCCTCAAATCATTATACTCATATATCTGGAAATAACTTCAATACTTATTCTTATGATTACTCTCAAAGTACACAGGTGTCTCACAGATCTCGACGAAAGAATGTTCCTGCTCAAACGAAGAAAATGAGATCCTCGTTGCCCACACAAATGTGGGTTGCGAAAAAGAACTAACCCATTCTTGCAGATAATATCTCAGGAATTCCTCTCGTTTATTCTTTATCCTGAGATCTATATTGTTGATGCTAGTTTAGTGTGTTTTCCTTCGTTGTGTTTGTGTTTTTCATTCGTCTGACTGAGTGTTTTGATTCAGACTCTGTTTTCTCTCTATTCCTTGATTTCCGTCATAAACATGCAATTTGATCTAAAGAAGATTTCAATCCGATGTCCTTGGTCGCGAATGAAATCAACTTTGAACATTTATCTGTTTTGGCGCTTGCCCTTCTTCAAACCCTTCGGCTTTCCATTCAGTTTTTGAGATTTTCGCAGGAAACGGTTGACACATGCCCATGATCTCACGATTGTGATCTTGTCCGTTGAATGTGGAACGTCCCGTGCTTTTCGGCCGTAGATTTCGGAGGAAGCGGTTCCGCCCGTGGGCTATAAATACCCCTCCGGCTTCTTCCTCCTCTGTTCTCCCTCATTTGCATCCTCAAACCCTCTTTCACTCTCCGCCCGAGCCCGAGCTCGAAGTAGCGTCATCGTCGTGTCGCCGTGCATCTCCGGTGAAGCTTCCCCGTCGTTGGTCGCGTCAGTGCGGTACTTCCTCTCCTCCGCATTGCCGTAGTTGGTTTGTGCTACCAAGTTAGGGCGCACAGATCTGGAACTAGCCCTGCTCCACTCCTCTATTCTTGGGCTGTTCTTACTGACGTGAATTTCTCCTGATTTATTTACCGTGCGGTAGATCTTTAGGAGTCATTAATTCGTGGCCAGTACGGTTTGTAGTTTTACCTCATACTAGCTATCTTGGATCTAGGGTTCTTGCATACTGCTTCGAAAGATTAGATAGTTGTTACTCTGCCTTATGGCATATTGCAATTATTTTGATGATATCTTCCAAATGTATGCTATGGATTCCTTTGCTGCTTCTAAAAAACTCTCTGTTTTAGTCAAATTGCTTCTGTGCATTTTTGTGACCCCTTCCTGTTTTCCCTCGCGTTGTTTTATTTTTCTCTTAGGATTGGTCAAGGCACATAGCTCGGAAGAGCAGTCTGGTTCTGAAGAAGAAATCCCTCAGATACCTCAAATGGCTGAACAAAAGAGATTGGTTGTTGCTGCAAAACCATCAAAGCCACCAAGAGTGCCGAAGAAGAAGTCTGAATCTGAATCCGAAGAAGAAGAAGATGATATTCCCTTGGCTCACAGTCAACCCGAGGATGATCAGATCACCGATTCCAAGAATTTATTCTCCGATGGAAATCCCAAGAAGGGTGGTCGTGAAAGAGAAAGGAACACAGCTGTTGAGATGTCTAATCCCGAGACTTACAAAACACCACCTGGTGTTGAAAATGCAACTGAAAGAAATAACCGGTTGCAAAGAATTTGCCGTCACTGGGTGAAGAAGTGGTTCAAATATGAGAATGTCCGAAGGAAATGTCAAATCTTGTTTGCATTCACTCCGCCTTGGAATGACTGCATTGCTGAGGGCTGCCTAGGCCCAAATGATGAAAAAGCCAGGCCGCCTCCTCCTGCAAATGCTCATGCTGACTCACTAAAAACAAACTGCTGATTTTCCCGAAGAAGTGGAAAATAGAGCCAAGGCCAAGGCCAAGCGTGAAGCCAAGGATGCGAAGAAAAATAAAATTGAACAGAAAAATGTTGAGCTGACCCAGCAAGATGTTCAAGAGAAGAAGGAATGGGCCTCTGCCCGAAAGGAAAGAAAGGGAAGGAAGTCAGATTCCCCTTGGGCTTCCCGAAAGAAATCTATTGCCAAGAAATCCAAGAAAGCTACTTCTGCCTCATCAGATGAGTCCTCCGATGAAGATGCTCCCGATGAAATTCCGATGTATGATCAGCAAGCTCTTTTTGACAAACCATAACAAACTCCCTCACCAGCAAAAGTTTCACCTCCGTTGAGAATGTCACAAAGGATTGCTCGTGCTCCAGTCACAGATAAACCTTCGGATTCTGCTGCCCCTTCTACAAAGAAAAAAGCTGCTGTTGCTGCCAAGAAGGCCAAGACAAATGTTCCTGCTTCCATAGAGGAAAAGAAATATGACTTCATTTCTATGATTGACATCATTGAGAGCGCTACCTATGATGCCAATACCGATGTTTTGAGTAGTTTGGGCCTTCCTGATGATGTTACCAAGCTGGTAACAAAACACTTCATTGATCTAAGGAAGATTACCGAGAAGCTGAAACAAGCAATCGAGGACAAGAAAACCATCGAGCAAATGAGACAAGATGCCAGCATAGAATCTGAAAGGAAGGAGCTAAACAAAGAAATTCTTGAGATCACAAAAGCTCTCACTGCTATGAGGAATGAGAAGATTGAGTGGCACTCAAAGCTGAAGATGGATGTGTCTGAGCTCTATGACCGAAGTAATGATGAGATTAAGCGTCAAGAAGATCTCGCTCGACGCAGAATCAAAGAGGAGAAGCGTCAGAAGGCAAAGGAAAGAGAAAGCAAACCGAAGGCAATCTCATCGTCGCATTCAGAACATTGCAACTGACGCTCCCTATGACTCGAGTGCTCCTCTACAGCAGATACCACATTTCCCTTCTCACGAAGATGATCCCATGCCTCAAGCTGCACCTGACGTGGTTATCATTACTCCCTCAACTTCTCAAGAGACTGATGTTATTGACATCTTTCTGAACAACCCTGACGAGGAAAATGTCGTGCCCGAGCAACAAGCGCCAGAAGAGAAAATCGATGAAGAAATTGAAGGAAATATGCCCTAGAGGCAATAATAAAGTTATTATTTATTTCCTTATTACATGATAAATGTTTATTATTCATGCTAGAATTGTATTAACCGGAAACATAATACATGTGTGAATACATAGACAAACAGAGTGTCACTAGTATGCCTCTACTTGACTAGCTCGTTAATTAAAGATGGTTATGTTTCCTAACCATAGACATGAGTTGTCATTTGATTAACGGGATCACATCATTAGGAGAATGATATGATTGACTTGACCCATTCCGTTAGCTTAGCACTTGATCGTTTAGTATGTTGCTATTGCTTTCTTCATGACTTATACATGTTCCTATGACTATGAGATTATGCAACTCTCGTTTACCGGAGGAACACTTTGTGTGCTATCAAACATCACAATGTAAATGGGTGATTATAAAGGTGCTCTACAGGTGTCTCCGAAGGTACTTGTTGAGTTGGCGTATATCGAGATTAGGATTTGTCACTCCGATTGTCGGAGAGGTATCTCTGGGCCCACTCGGTAATACACATCACTATAAGCCTTGCAAGCATTGTAACTAATGAGTTAGTTGCGTAATGATGTATTACGAAACGAGTAAAGAGACTTGCCGGTAACGAGATTTAACTATGTATTGAGATACCGACGATCGAATCTCGGGCAAGTAACATACCGATGACAAAGGGAACAACGTATATTGTTATGCGGTTTGACCGATAAAGATCTTCATAGAATATGTGGGAGCCAATATGAGCATCCAGGTTCTGCTATTGGATATTGACCGGAAACGTGTCTCGGTCATGTCTACATAGTTCTCGAACCTGTAGGTTCCGCACGCTTAACGTTCGGTGACGATCGGTATTATGAGTTTATGTGTTTTGATGTACTGAAGGTAGTTCGGAGTCCCGGATGAGATCGGAGACATGATGAGGAGTCTCGAAATGGTCGAGACGTAAAGATCGATATATTGGACGACTATATTCGGACTTCAGAAAGGTTCCGAGTGATTCGGATATTTTTCGGAGTACCGGAGAGTTACGGGAATTCACCGGGGAGTATATGGGCCTTATTGGGCTTTAGGGGAAAGAGAGAGGGGAGGCTGCGTGCCCCCCCAAGGCTTAGTCCGAATTGGACTAGGGGGAGGGGCGGCGCCCCCTCCTTCATTCTCTTCTCTTTTCCCTTTCCTTCTCTCCTACTCCTACTACATGGAAGGGGGGGGGGGGTCCTACTCTCGGTGGGAGTAGGACTCCCCAAGGCGCGCCATAGAGAGGGCCGGCCCCTCCCCTCCTCCACTCCTTTATATACGTGGCCAGGGGGCACCCCATAGACACACAAGTTGATCATTGATCTCTCTTAGCCGTGTGCGGTGCCCCCCTCCACCATAATCCACCTCGGTCATATCGTAGCGGTGCTTAGGCGAAGCCCTGTGTCGGTAGCATCATCATCACCATCATCACGCCGTCGTGCTGACGGAACTCTCCCTCGAAGCTCTGCTGGATCGGAGTTCGTGGGACGTCATCGAGCTGAACGTGTGCTGAACTCGGAGGTGCCGTGCATTCGGTACTTGGATCGGTCGGATCGTGAAGACGTACGACTACATCAACCGCGTGTAGGGTAACGCAGCAGAAAACAAAAATTTTCCGACCTACGCACCAGCCCAGGACCACTATGGAGAGTGCATACAAGGTTTGATCATTTTCGTTACCGACTCGAAGCGCAGCGGAAGTAGAGTCGATGACGATCGGCGGTGCAGATCCCCGCAGCTAGGATTTACAACCTCCCAACCGCGAGGATGTACTCCCTCATCTGCCCCTCGGACAGCCCTCCGGGAGGCGGTCGGACAGTCCCCCGGACGGTGTCGCAGACAGCCCTTCGGGAGGACCTTCGAAACTCGGACGGTCACTCGGACAGCCCTTCGGGAGGACTCACAGAACTCGGACCGTCACTTGGACAGCCCTTCGGGAGGCACTCTCAAACAGCCCCTCGGGCACAAAGATCAAAACTACGACCTCTCTACAGAGTTGCACACATACGGTGTCACCTATCCGGCAGGGCTTCGCCGTCCAGAACTAGTTCCTGCCGGAACCCAGACAGCCTTTCGGCTCTACGAAACTCTTTTCGTGGGAGGGAGAGAGAAGCCAGATAACATCTTGGCATGTGTATGAGAGCAAGGGATGAGGTTTGTGGGCAGCCCACTCTCCTCTATTTATAGGAAAGCCAAGGGGTAAAGATGTCATACAAAAAACCCCAAAGTACCCCCACTTTATGCCTTTTCATAAAAGAATAAAGATAAAAGGGGTGCCATGTGGAGCTCCAAGGAGCTCCACCATGCTTGGCCGGCCACCCCTTGGGCCCCCCCCCCCCAAGGGGGCTTCCTTAGTGCCTAAGGCATTCTAGAAGCCTTTTGGGAAATTCCCAAAAGGTGCTTTCCATAAAATTCCCAAAAAGCACTTTCACTATTCACGACGACATTTTTCAGCGTCCGTTCGAACTAAAAATATTTATGTGGGCTTAGAACATTTCCAGTACCCACTAAAATAATTTTCAATGCGTTCTGGAACAATTCCAGTTTAGTGATTTCATCTGCGAAAAGCATCTGAAGCGGTTCCGGCAGCCCCGGAACATTTCCGGTTTTTCTTCCAGAAAATTCCCAGAAGTTTCCAGAATGATTCTGGTATCCTCCAAGAATTATCAGGCATGTGCCGAAACCATTTTGACTTAATGGTATCCCCTGAAACAACTTTTCAGTTTCACCGGAACTCATCCGGTGACCTCTCTCTGCGGAACTTTTCCGCTGTCCGAAACTTTTCGGTGTCCGAAACTTTTTGGTGATTTTCTCTCAGACTCCCTGTCTAGTATTCAGTAGATAGATGACCCTTAAGCGTGTGACCCTATAGGTTCGGTGAAGTATAGACATGACACGGAACCCCTTCCGATCAATGATCAACATCGGAGCCGTGGACACCCATATTGACCCCTATACCCACACGAATGAATATTCGAGTGAACCTCCAGTTGCCGTGTGCTATTCCTGTTGCTTCGTGATATGTTACAAATACCCGAGGTGAGACATGTTGGCATTCCCGTGGATCAACACTTGTCCACTATGCTAGTTACCTCGTTACCGGTATTGTTCTCTTTTCTCGTTACCATGTTCCGGCATCCCCGTGATCAAATCACAAAGTGTCTGGCCAGACGATGATGGATACCGTAACACCGAGAGGGCCCAGAGATATCTCTCCATCGCCGGAGGAGCAAATCCCAATCTTGAGCTATCAAGTTACTTGACACACTTTTCCATGAACCCATAAGCCGCCGGAATAGCCACCCATTTACGGATGACGTTTAACAAACCCCAAAGTTCATGAAGCAAGCATGAAGAAACTCGATACTCTCATGGTCTAAGGAATCATGCAAACATTAACCTTCTCTGTGTTATTAACCATTAACTTGTGACGAAAGAACCTCATAGCATAACATCAATCGGGTCGATTCAACACAAATGTTCTGCTAACATTGTGCCCTCAAAATTGCTGGCATAGTCATGCCCATGATCAGGAAAACAGGATCATCATGCAATACTTGAGCCAGTCATAGAGGCTTGACTAGGAATACATTTTATCGTTTATTATTCCACACGTGCATATGAGTCTTCCTCCGAGCCTCGTTTTATTTGCAGACTCGAGAACCATAGCAGTTATAGCATGGAACATAAACCTAATTATGAACAGGGAGATAATCAATAACATTTATTATTGCCTCTAGGGCATATCTCCTACACCGCGTTGTCATAATGCTTCCGCTTTCGGTCTACGAGGGTACGTGGACACACTCTCCCCTCTCGTTGCTATGCATCACCATGATCCTGCGTGTGCGTAGGAAATTTTTGAAATTACTACGTTTCCCAACAGTGGTATCAGAGCCTGGTTTTATGCGTAGATGTTATATGCACGAGTAGAACACAAGTGAGTTGTGGGCGATACAAGTCATACTGCTTACCAGCATGTCACACTTTGGTTCGGCGGTATTGTTGGATGAAGCGGCCCGGACCGACATTACGCGTACGCTTACGCGAGACTGGTTTTACCGCCGTGCTTTGCACACAGGTGACTAGCGGGTGTCAGTTTCTCCAACTTTAGTTGAACCGAGTGTGGCTACGCCCGGTCCTTGTGAAGGTTAAAACAACACTAACTTGACGAACTATCATTGTGGTTTTGATGCGTATGTAAGAACGGTTCTTGCTCAGCCCGTAGCAGCCACGTAAAACTTGCAACAACAAAATAGGGGACGTCTAACTTGTTTTTGCAGGGCATGTTGTGATGTGATATGGTCAAGACATGTTGCTATTTTTTATTGTATGAGATGATCATGTTTTGTAACTGAGTTATCGGCAACTGGCAGGAGCCATATGGTTGTCGCTTTATTGTATGCAATGCAATCGCCCTGTAATTGCTTTACTTTATCACTAAGCGGTAGCGATAGTCGTAGAAGCAATAGTTGGTGAGACGACAACGATTCTACGATGGAGATCAAGGTGTCGCGCCAGTAACGATGGTGATCATGACGGTGCTTCGGAGATGGAGATCACAAGCACAAAGATGATGATGGCCATATCATATCACTTATATTGATTGCATGTGATGTTTATCCTTTATGCATCTTATTTTGCTTTGTTTGACGGTAGCATTATAAGATGATCTCTCACTAAATTTCAAGGTAAAAGTGTTCTCCCTGAGTATGCACCGTTGCCAAAGTTCGTCGTGCCGAGACACCACGTGATGATCGGGTGTGATAAGCTCAACGTTCATCTACAACGGGTGCAAGCCAGGTTTTGCACACGCAGAATACTCGGGTTAAACTTGATGAGCCTAGCATATGCAGATATGGCCGCGGAACACTGAGACCGAAAGGTCGAGCGTGAATCATATAGTAGATATGATCAACATAGTGATGTTCACCATTGAAAACTACTCCATCTCACGTGATGATCGGACATGGTTTAGTTGATATGGATCACGTGATCACTTAGATGATTAGAGGGATGTCTATCTAAGTGGGAGTTCTTAAGTAATATGATTAATTGAACTTAAATTTATCATGAACTTAGTACCTGATAGTTTTTTGCTTGTCTATGTTGTTGTAGATCAATAGCTCGCGTTTAGCTCCTCTGTTTTATTTTTGATATGTTCCTAGAGAAAACTAAATTGAAAGATGTTAGTAGCAATGATACGGATTGGATCCGTGATCTGAGGATTATCCTCATTGCTGCACAGAAGAATTATGTCCTTGATGCACCGCTAGGTGACGGACCTATTGCAGGAGCATAGGCAAACGTTATGAACGTTTGACAAAGCTCGGTATGATAACTACTTCATAGTTTAGTGCACCATGCTTTACGGCTTAGAACCGGGACTTCAAAATTGTTTTGAACGCCACGGAGCATATAAGATGTTCCAAGAGTTGAAATTGGTATTTCATACTCATGCCCGTGTCGAAAGGTATGAGACCTTTGATAAGTACTTTGCCTACAAGATGGAGGAGAATAGCTCAGCTAGTGAGCATGTGCTCAGAATGTCTGAGTACTACAATCACTTGAATCAAGTGGGAGTTAATCTTCCAGATAAGATAGTGATTGACAGAGTTCTCTAGTCACTATCACCAAGTTACTTGAACTTCGTGATGAACTATATGCAAGGGATAACGGAAACGATTCCCAAGCTCTTCGTGATGCTAAAATCGACGAAGTTAGAAATCAAGAAAAGCATCAAGTGTTGATGGTTGACAAGACCACTAGTTTCAAGAAAAGGGCAAAGGGAAGAAGGGGGAACTTCAAGAAGAACGGCAAGCAAGTTGATGCTCAAGTGAAGAAGCCAAAGTCTGGACCTAAGCTTGAGACTAAAGTGCTTCTACTGCAAAGGGACTGGTCACTGGAAGTGGAACTGCCCCTAGATACTTGGCGGATAAGAAGGATGGCAAAGTGAACAAAGGTATATTGGATATACATGTTATTGATGTGTACTTTACTAGTGTTTATAGCAACCCCTCGGCATTTGATACTGGTTCAGTTGCTAAGAGTAGTAACTCGAAACAGGAGTTGCAGAATGAACAGAAACGAGTTAAGGGCGGGGTGACGATGTGTGTTGGAAATAGTTCCAAGATTGATATGATCATCATCGCACACTCCCTATACTTTCGGGATTAGTGTTGAACCTAAATAAGTGTTATTTGGTGTTTGCGTTGAGCATGAATATGATTTGATCATGTTTATTGCAATACGGTTATTCATTTAAGTTAGAGAATAATTGTTGTTCTGTTTACATGAATAAAACCTTCTATGGTCATACACCCAATGAAAATGGTTTGTTAGATCTCGATCGTAGTGATACAAATATTCATAATATTGAAGCCAAAAGATGCAAAGTTAATAATGATAGTGCACCTTGTTTGTGGCACTGCCGTTTAGGTCATATTGGTGTAAAGCGCATGAAGAAACTCCATGCTGATGGGATTTTGGAATCACTTGATTATGAATCACTTGATACTTGCGAACCATGCCTCATGGGCAAGATGACTAAAACGCCGTTCTCCGGAAGAATGGAGCGAGCAACAGATTTGTTGGAAATC
The DNA here is from genome assembly GCA_011799875.1 of Thinopyrum elongatum. Classification (NCBI taxonomy): domain Eukaryota; kingdom Viridiplantae; phylum Streptophyta; class Magnoliopsida; order Poales; family Poaceae; genus Thinopyrum; species Thinopyrum elongatum. The sequence goes on along the minus strand of CM022301.1, from coordinate 447,140,386 downwards.
ATACATATTGATGTATGTGCTCCAATGAATATTGAGGCTCGCAGCGGGTATCGTTATTTTCTCACCTTCACAGATGATTTGAGCAGATATGGGTATATCTACTTGATGAAACATAAGTCTGAAACAATTGAAAAGTTCAAAGAATTTCAGAGTGAAGTGGAAAATCATCGTAACAAGAAAATAAAGTATCTACGATCTGATCATGGAGGAGAATATTTGAGTTACGAGTTTGGTCTTCATTTGAAACAATGCGGAATAGTTTCGCAACTCACGCCACCTGGAACACCACAGCATAATGGTGTGTCCGAACATCGTAACCGTACTTTATTAGATATGGTGCAATTTATGATGTCTCTTACCGATTTACCACTATCGTTTTGGGGTTATGCATTAGAGACAGCTGCATTCACGTTAAATAGGGCACCATCTAAATCCGTTGAAACGACACCGTATGAACTATGGTTTGGCAAGAAACCAAAGTTGTCATTTCTTAAAGTTTGGGTTTGCGATACTTATGTGAAAAAGTTTCATCCTGATAAGCTCAAACCCAAATTGAAGAAATGTATCTTCATAGGATACCCAAAGGAGACAGTTGGGTACACCTTCTATCATAGATCCGAAGGCAAGACATTCGTTGCTAAGAATGGATCCTTTCTAGAGAAGGAGATTCTCTCGAAAGAAGTGAGTGGGAGGAAAGTAGAACTTGATGAGGTAACTGTACCTGCTCCCTTATTGGAAAGTAAGTTCATCACAGAAATCTGTTCCTGTGACTCCTACACCAATTAGTGAGGAAGCTAATGATGATGATCATGTAACTTTAGATCAAGTTACTACCGAACCTCATAGGTCAACCAGAGTAAGATCCGCACCAGAGTGGTACAGTAATCCTGTTCTGGAGGTCATGTTACTTGACCATGACGAACCTACGAACTATGAGGAAGCGATGATGAGCCCAGATTCCGCAAAATGGCTTGAGGCCATGAAATCTGAGATGGGATCCATGTATGAGAGCAAAGTATGGACTTTGATTGACTTGCCCGATGATTGGTGTGTTGGGGAACGTAGTAGTAAATCAAAAAAATTTCCTACGCATCACCAAGATCAATCTATGGAGAGACTAGCAACGAGAGAGAGAGGAGTGCATCTTTATACCCTTGAAGATCGCGATGCGGAAGCGTTGCAAGAACGCTGTTGGAGGAGTCGTACACGTAGCGATTCAGATCGCGGTCGATTCCGATCTAAGCGCCGAACAACGGCGCCTCCGCGTTCAACACACGTGCAGCCCGGTGACTTCTCCCGCGCCTTGATCCAGCAAGGAGGAGGGAGAGGTTGGGGAAAACAACTCCAGCAGCAGCACGACGGCGTGGTGGTGTTGGAGCAGCATGGTTCTCCAGCAGGGCTTCGCCAAGCACTACAAAAGACGAGGAGGTGGAGAGGTAGGGCTGCGCCAAGAGGGAGAGAGATTCGTCTTCCTGGCAGCCCCAAAACCCCCACTATATATAGGAGGAGGGGAAGGGGGTGCGCTCCCTCTAGGGTTCCCACCCTAGGGGGGGCGGCAGCCCTAGATGGGTTGGAAGGGGGCGGCCAAGAGGGGGAGAGAGGGGGGGCGCGCCCTAGGGTGGGCCTTAGGCCCATCTGCGCCTAGGGTTTCCCCTTTCTCCCCTTTTGCTGCGCCTCGGGCCATGGTGGGAGGCGCACCAGCCCACTCAAGGGCTGGTCCCTTCCCACTCTTGGCCCATGCAAGCCTCCGGGGCTGGTGGGCCCACCCGGTGGACCCCCGGAACCCTTCCGGTGGTCCCGGTACATTACCGGTGACGCCCGAAACAGTTCCGGTGACCAAAACCTCACTTCCTATATATTATTCTTTACCTCCGGACCATTCCGGAACTCCTTGTGACGTTCGGGATCTCATCCGGGACTCCGAACAACATTCGGTAACCACGTACAAACTTTCCCTATAACCCTAGCGTCATCGAACCTTAAGTGTGTAGACCCTACGGGTTCGGGAGGCATGTAGACATGACCAAGACATCTCTCCGGTCAATAACCAACAGCGGGATCTAGATACCCATGTTGGCTCCCACATGTTCCACGATGATCTCATCGGATGAACCACGATGTCGGGGATTCAATCAATCCCGTACACAATTCCCTTTGTCTACCGGTATGATACTTGCCCGAGATTCGATCGTCGGTATCCCTATACCTTGTTCAATCTCGTTACTGGCAAGTCTCTTTACTCGTTCATAACACATCATCCCGTGATCAACTCCTTGGTCACATTGAGCTCATTATGATGATGTCCTACCGAGTGGGCCCAGAGATACCTCTCCGTCACACGGAGTGACAAATCCCAGTCTCGATTCGTGCCAACCCAACAGACACTTTCGGAGATACCTGTAGTGTGCCTTTATAGCCACCCAGTTACGTTGTGACGTTTGGCACACCCAAAGCATTCCTACGGTATCTGGGAGTTGCACAATCTCATGGTCTAAGGAAATGATACTTGACATTAGAAAAGCTTTAGCAGACGAACTACACGATCTTGTGCTACGCTTAGGATTAGGTCTTGTCCATCACATCATTCTCATAATGATGTGATCCCGCTATCAACGACATCCAATGTCCATGGTCAGGAAACCACAACCATCTATTGATCAACGAGCTAGTCAACTAGAGGCTCACTAGGGACATGCTGTGGTCTATGTATTCACACATGTATTACGGTTTCCGGTTAATACAATTATAGCATGAACAATAGACAATTATCATAAACAAGGAAATATAATAATAACCATTTTATTATTGCCTCTAGGGCATATTTCCAACAGTCTCCCACTTGCACTAGAGTCAATAATCTAGTTCACATCACCATGTGATTTACATTGTTATGAATCTAACACCCAGTGAGTTCTGGGGTTCGATCATGCTTTGCATGTGAGAGAGGTCTTTAGTCAACGAGTCTGCGACATTCAGATCCGTGTGTACTTTGCAAATCTCTAGGTCATACTGTAGACACTGCTACCACGCTCCACTTGGAGCTATTCCAAATGGCTGCTCCACTATACGTATCCAGATTGCTACTCAGAGTCATTCGGATTGGTGTTAAAGCTTGCATCGACGTAACTCTTTACGACGAACTCTTTATCACCTCCATAACCGAGAAATATTTCCTTAGTCCTCTAGTTACTAAGGATAATCTTGACCGCTGTCCAGTGATCCGTTCCTGGATCACTCTCGTACCCCTTGACAGATTCATGGCAAGGCACACACATGTGCGGTACACAGCATGGCATATTATACAGAGCCTATGGATAAAGCATAGGGGACGACCTTCGTCCTATCTCTTTGATCAACCGTGGTCGAGCTTTGAGTCTCACTCAACTCCACACCTTACAAATCAGGTAAGAACTCCTTCTTTGACTGATCAATATTGAACTCTTTCAAAATCTTGTCTAGGTATGTACTCATTGAAAGTCTCATCAAGCATCTTGATCTATCTCTATAGATATTGATGCCCAACAATTGGGTAGCTTTATCCAGGTCTTCCTTTGAAAAACTCTTTTCAAACAACAGTTTATGCTTTCCAGAAATTCTACATCATTTCCGATCAACAATATGTCATCCACATATACTCATCAGAAATTCTATAGTGCTCCCACTCACTTTCTTGTAAATACGAGTTTTTCATAAACTTTGTACAGACTCAAAAACTTTGATCACCTCATCAAAGCGTATATTCCAACTCCGAGATGCTTGCTCCTGTCCATCGAAGGATTGCTGGAGCTTGCATACTTTTTAGCATCCTTAGGATCGACAAAACCTTCTGGTTGTATCACATACAACCTTTCCTCAAGGGAACGATGTTTTGAAATCCATCTGCCAGATTTCATAATCGAAAAATGCAGCAACTGCTAACATAATTCCAACAGACTTTAGCATCGCTACGGGTGTGAATGTCTCATCGTAGTCAACTCCTTGAACTTGTCAGAAACTTGTTTGCGGCAAGTCGAGCTTTATAAATGGTAACATTTACCATCAATGTCTGTCTTCTTCTTAAAGGTCCATTTATACTCAACGACCTGCCATTTAAGGGGCAAGTCTACCAAAGTCCATACTTGGTTTTCATACATGGATCCTTTCTCGGATTTCATGGCCTCTAACCATTTGTTGGAATCCGGGCCCATCATCGCTTCTCCATAGTTTGTAGGTTCATTGTTGTCCAACAACATGACCTCCAAGACAAGGTTGCCGTACCACTCAGGAGCATTACGCGTCTTTGTCGACCTACAAAGTTTGATAGTAACTTGATCCGAAGCTTCATGATCATCACCATTAACTTCCTCTTCAACTGACGTTGGCTCCATCGAAACATCTCTCTGTGATGCGTTACTCTTTAGTTGAAACAAAGGTTCAACAACCTCATCAAGTTCTATCTTCCTCCCACTCAATTCTTTCGAGAGAAACCTTTTCTCGAGAAAAGACCCGTTTTTAGCAACAAATACTTTGCCCTCGGATCTGAGATAGAAGGCATACCCAAATGTTTCCTTAGGGTATTCTATGAAGATGCACATTTCCGCTTTGGGTTCGAGCTTATCAGACATAAGTGTCGTATTCCCAAACTCTGAGAAATGACAACTTAGGTTTCTGCCAAACCATACGGTGTCATCTCAACGGAATTAGATGGTGCCCTATTTAAAGTGAATGTAGTTGTCTCTAATGCTTAACCCCAAAACGATAATGGCAAATCGATAAGAGACATCATAGTACGCACCATATCCAATAGAGTACGACTATGATGTTCGGACACACCATCACACTATGGTGTTCCAGGTGGCGTGAGTTATGAAACAACTTTCACATTGTCTTAAGTTGTATACAAAACTTGTAACTCAGATATTCACCTCCACGATCATATCGTAGACATTTTTACCTTCTTGTCACGATGATCTTAGACTTCACACTGAATTTGTTTGAACTTTTCAAACATTTTAGACTTGTGTTTCATTAAGTAAATATACTCATATCCACTCAAATCATCAGTGAAGGTAAGAAAATAACGATATCCATTGCATGCTACAACACTCATTGGACCGCATACATCAACATGTATTTTCTCCAATAAGTTACTAGCCCATTCCATCATACCGGAAACGGGGTCTCAGTCATCTTGCCTAAGAGGCATGGTACGCATGTCGCAACCGATTCGAAATCGAGTGAGTCCAAATATCCATCAGCATGGAGTTTCTTCATGTGCTTTACACCAATATGACCTTTAGCGGCAGTGCCACAAGTATGTGGTACTATCATTATTAATTTTGCATCTTTTATGAACATGTGAATTACTACGATCGAGATTCAATAAACCATTCACATTGGGTGCATGACCATTGAAGGTATTATTCATGTAAACAGAATAACCATTATTCTCTAACTTAAATGAATAACCGTATTGCAATAAACATGATCTAATCACGTTCATGCTCAACACAAACACCAAATAACATTTATTTAGGTTCATCCCTAATCCCGAGAGAGTGTGCGATGGTGATCACATCAACCTTGGAAACACTTCCAACACACATCGTCACCTCACCCTTAGCTAGCCTCCGTTTATTCCATAGCTTTTATTTCGAGTTACTAACATTTAGCAACCGAACCGGTATCCAATACCCAGGTGCTACTAGGAGTACTAGCAAGGTACACATCAAAAACTCGTATATCAAATATACTTCTGTCGATGTTGCCAGCTTTCTTATCTACCAAGTATCTAGGGTTGTTCCACTTCAGCGACTGTTCTCCTCATAACAGAAGCACCTAGTCTCAGGTTTGGGTTTATCCTTGGGTTTCTTTACTGGAGCAGCAACTGTCTTGCCATCCATGAAGTTTCCCTTCTTGCCCTTGCCCTTTGTGAAACTGGTGGTTTTACTAACCATCAACACTTGATGCTCCTTCTTGATTTCTACCTCCGCGTTGTTAAACATCGCGAACAGCTCAGGGATCATCATATCCATCTCTGGCATGTTATAGTTCATCACGAAGCTCTAGTAGCTAGGTGGCAGTGACTTGGAGAACTATATTAATCACTATCTTATCTGGAAGATTAACTCCCACTCGATTCAAGTGATCGTAGTACCCAGACAATCTGAGCACATGCTCACTGATTGAGCTATTCTCCTTCATCTTGCAGGCAAAGAATCTTGTTGGAGGTCTCATACCTCTCAACGCGGGCACGAGCCTGAAATCCCAATTTCAGCTCTTAGAACATCTCATATGTTCCGTGACGTTCAAAACGTTTTGGAGCCTCAATTCTAAGCCGTAATGCATGACGCACTGAACTTTTAAGTAGTCATCAGAACATGCCTGTCAGATGTTCAAAATATCTACAGACGACGCTTGAGGGGTTGGCGCATCGAGCGGTGCATTAAGGACATAAGCCTTCTATGCAGTAATGAGGACAATCCTCAGACCACGGGCCCAGTCCGCATTATTGCTACCATCATCTTTCAACTTACTTTTCTCTAGGAACGTATCAATAAAACAGGGGAGCTATCTACAACATAATTTGCAAAGACACTTTGACTATGTTCATGATAATGAAGTTCATCTGATGAACTCCCACTCAGATACACATCCCTCTAGTCATCTAAGTGATACATGATCCGAATCAACTAGGCCGTGTCCGATCATCACGTGAGACGGACTAGTCATCAACGGTGAACATCTCCATGTTGATCGCATCTACTATACGACTCATGTTCGACCTTTCGGTCTCTCGTGTTCCGAGGCCATGTCTGTACATGCTAGGCTCGTCAAGTCAACCTAAGTGTTTCGCATGTGTAAATCTGGCTTACACCCGTTGTATGCGAACGTTAGAATCTATCACATCCGATCATCACGTGGTGCTTCGAAACAACGAACCTTCGCAACGGTGCACAGTTAGGGGGAACACATTTCTTGAAATTTTGGTGAGGGATCATCTTATTTATGCTACCGTCGTTCTAAGCAAATAAGATGTAAACATGACAAACATCACATGCAAATCATAAAGTGACATGATATGGCCAATATCATCTTGCGCTTTTGATCTCCATCTTCGAGGCGCGGCATGATCACCATCGTCACCGGCATGACACCATGATCTCCATCATTGTGTCTTCATGAAGTTGTCTCGCCAACTATTACTTATACTACTATGGCTACCGGTTAGCAATAAAGTAAAGTAATTACATGGCGTTTTTCATTGACACGCAGGTCATAGAATAAATTAAGACAACTCCTATGGCTCCTGCCGGTTGTCATACTCATCGACATGCAAGTCGTGATTCCTATTACAAGAACATGATCAATCTCATACATCACATATATAATTCATCACATCCTTTTTGGCCATATCACATCACATAGCATACCATGCAAAAACAAGTTAGACGTCCTCTAATTGTTGTTGCATGTTTTACGTGGCTGCTATGGGTTTCTAGCAAGAACGTTTCTTACCTACGCAAAAGCCACAACGGTGATATGCCAATTGCTATTTACCCTTCATAAGGACCATTTTCATCGAATCCGATCCGACTAAAGTGGGAGAGACAGACACCCGCTAGCCACCTTATGCATCAAGTGCATGTCAGTCGGTGGAACCTTTCTCACGTAAGCGTACGTGTAATGTCGGTCCGGGCCGCTTCATCCCACAATGCCGCCGAATCAAGATAGGACTAGTAACGGTAAGCAAATTGAACAAATCATCGCCCACAACTACTTGTGTTTTACTCGTGCACAGAATCTATGCATAGACCTAGCTCATGATGCCACTGTTGGGGAACTTAGTAGTAAATCAAAAAAATTTCCTACGCATCACCAAGATCAATCTATGGAGAGACTAGCAACGAGAGAGAGAGGAGTGCATCTTCATACCCTTGAAGATCGCGATGCGGAAGCGTTGCAAGAACGCGGTTGGAGGAGTCGTACACGTAGCGATTCAGATCGCGGTCGATTCCGATCTAAGCGCCGAACAACGGCGCCTCCGCGTTCAACACACGTGCAGCCCGGTGACGTCTCCCGCGCCTTGATCCAGCAAGGAGGAGGGAGAGGTTGGGGAAAACAACTCCAGCAGCAGCACGGCGGCGTGGTGGTGTTGGAGCAGCGTGGTTCTCCAGCAGGGCTTCGCCAAGCACTACGAAAGACGAGGAGGTGGAGAGGTAGGGCTGCGCCAAGAGGGAGAGAGATTCGTCTTCCTGGCAGCCCCAAAACCCCCACTATATATAGGAGGAGGGGAACGGGGTGCGCCCCCTCTAGGGTTCCCACCCTAGGGGGGGAGGCAGCCCTAGATGGGTTGGAAGGGGGCTGCCAAGAGGGGAGAGAGGGGGGGCGCGCCCTAGGGTCGGCCTTAGGCCCATCTGCGCCTAGGGTTTCCCCTTTCTCCCCTTTTGCTGCGCCTTGGGCCTTGGTGGGAGGCGCACCAGCCCACTCAGGGGCTGGTCCCTTCCCACTCTTGGCCCATGCAAGCCTCCGGGGCTGGTGGCCCCACCCGGTGGACCCCCGGAACCCTTCCGGTGGTCCCGGTACATTACCGGTGACGCCCGAAACACTTCCGGTGACCAAAACCTCACTTCCTATATATTATTCTTTACCTCCGGACCATTCCGGAACTCCTCGTGACGTCCGGGATCTCATCCGGGACTCCGAACAACATTCGGTAACCACGTACAAACTTTCCCTATAACCCTAGCGTCATCGAACCTTAAGTATGTAGACCCTACGGGTTCGGGAGGCATGTAGACATGACCAAGACATCTCTCCGGTCAATAACCAACAGTGGGATCTGGATACCCATGTTGGCTCCCACATGTTCCACGATGATCTCATCGGATGAACCACGATGTCGGGGATTCAATCAATCCCGTACACAATTCCCTTTGTCTACCGGTATGATACTTGCCCGAGATTCGATCGTCGGTATCCCTATACCTTGTTCAATCTCGTTACCGGCAAGTCTCTTTACTCATTCGTAACACATCATCCCGTGATCAACTCCTTGGTCACATTGAGCTCATTATGATGATGTCCTACCGAGTGGGCCCAGAGATACCTCTCCGTCACACGGAGTGACAAATCCCAGTCTCGATTCGTGCCAACCCAACAGACACTTTCGGAGATACCCGTAGTGTGCCTTTATAGCCACCCAGTTACAATGTGACGTTTGGCACACCCAAAGCATTCCTACGGTATCCGGGAGTTACACAATCTCATGGTCTAAGGAAATGATACTTGACATTAGAAAAGCTTTAGCAGACGAACTACACGATCTTGTGCTACGCTTAGGATTAGGTCTTGTCCATCACATCATTCTCCTAATGATGTGATCCCGCTATCAACGACATCCAATGTCCATGGTCAGGAAACCACAACCATCTATTGATCAACGAGCTAGTCAACTAGAGGCTCACTAGGGACATGCTGTGGTCTATGTATTCACACATGTATTACGGTTTCCGGTTAATACAATTATAGCATGAACAATAGACAATTATCATAAACAAGGAAATATAATAATAACCATTTTATTATTGCCTCTAGGGCATATTTCCAACATGGTGAGCCATTGAGATTAAATGGATCTTCAAGAGGAAGACGGACGCTGATAGTAGTGTTACTATCTACAAAGCTAGAATTGTCGCAAAAAGTTTTTCGACAAGTTCAAGGTGTTGACTACGATGAGAGTTTCTCACTCGTATCTATGCTTAAGTCTGTCCGAATCATGTTAGCAACTGCCGCATTTTATGATATCTGGCAAATGGATAAACAAAACTGCATTCCTTAATGGATTTATTAAAGAAGAGTTGTATATGATGCAACAAGAAGGTTTTGTCAATCCTAAAGGTGCTAACAAAATATGCAAGCTCCAGCGATCCATCTATGGACTGGTGCAAGCATCTCGGAGTTGGAATATACGCTTTGATAAATTGATCAAAGCATATAGTTTTATACAGACTTGCGGTGAAGCCTGTATTTACAAGAAAGTGAGTGGGCGCACTACAACATTTCTGATAAGTATATGTGAATGACATATTGTTGATCGGAAATAATGTAGAATTATTCTGCAAAGCATAAAGGAGTGTTTGAAAGGAGTTTTTCAAAGAAAGACCTCGGTGAAGCTGCTTACATATTGAGCATCAAGATCTATAGAGATAGATCAAGACGCTTGATAAGTTTGTTTTCAATGAGTACATACCTTGACAAGATTTTGAAGTAGTTCAAAATGGAACAATCAAAGAAAGAGTTCTTGCCTGTGTTACAAGGTGTGAAATTGAGTAAGACTCAAAGCCCGACCACGGCAGAAGATAGAAAGAGAATGAAAGTCATTCCCTATGCCTCAGCCATAGGTTCTATAAAGTATGCCATGCTGTGTACCAGATCTATTGTATACTCTACACTGATTTTGGCAAGGGAGTACAATAGTGATCTAGGAGTAGATCACTGAACAGCGGTCAAAATTATCCTTAGTGGAATAAGGATATGTTTCTCGATTATGGAGGTGACAAAAGGTTCGTCGTAAAGGGTTACGTCGATACAAGTTTTGGCACTGATCCAGATGACTCTAAGTCTTAATCTGGATACATATTGAAAGTGGGAGCAATTAGCTAAAGTAGCTCCGTGCAGAGCATTGTAGACATAGAAATTTGCAAAATACATACGGATCTGAATATGGCAGACCCGTTGACTAAACTTCTCTCACAAGCAAAACATGATCACACCTTAATATTCTTTGGGTGTTAATCACATAGCGATGTGAACTAGATTATTGACTCTAGTAAACCCTTTGGGTGTTGGTCACATGATGATGTGAACTATGGGTGTTAATCACATGGTGATATGAACTATTGATGTTAAATCACATGGCGATGTGATCTAGATTATTGACTCTAGTGCAAGTGGGAGACTGAAGGAAATATGCCCTAGAGGCAATAATAAAGTTATTATTTATTTCCTTATTTCATGATAAATTTTTATTATTCATGCTAGAATTGTATTAACCGGAAACATAATACATGTGTGAATACATAGACAAACAGAGTGTCACTAGTATGCCTTTACTTGACTAGCTCGTTAATTAAAGATGGTTATGTTTCCTAACCATAGACATGAGTTGTCATTTGATTAACGGGATCACATCATTAGTAGAATGATATGATTGACTTGACCCATTCCGTTAGCTTAGCACTTGATCGTTTAGTATGTTGCTATTGCTTTCTTCATGACTTATACATGTTCCTATGACTATGAGATTATGCAACTCCCGTTTACCGAAGGAACACTTTGTGTGCTACCAAACGTCACAACGTAAATGGGTGATTATAAAGGTGCTCTACAGGTGTCTCCGAAGGTACTTGTTGACTTGGCGTATATCGAGATTAGGATTTGTCACTCCGATTGTCGGAGAGGTATCTCTGGGCCCACTCGGTAATATACATCACTATAAGCCTTGCAAGCATTGTAACTAATGAGTTAGTTGCGGAATGATGTATTACGGAACGATTAAAGAGACTTGTCGGTAACAAGATTGAACTAGGTATTGAGATACCGACGATCGAATCTCGGGCAAGTAACATACCGATGACAAAGGGAACAACGTATGTTGTTATGCGGTTTGACCGATAAAGATCTTCGTAGAATATGTGGGAGCCAATATGAGCATCCAGGTTCCGCTATTGGTTATTGACCGGAAACGTGTCTCGATCATGTCTACATAGTTCTCGAACCCGTAGGGTCCGCACGCTTAACGTTCGGTGACGATCGGTATTATGAGTTTATGTGTTTTGATGTACCGAAGGTAGTTCGGAGTCCCGGATGAGATCGGAGACATGACGAGGAGTCTCAAAATGGTCGAGACGTAAAAATCGATATATTGGATGACTATATTCGGACTTCGGAAAGGTTCTGAGTGATTCGGGTATTTTTCGGAGTACCGGAGAGTTACGGGAATTCGCCGGGGAGTATATGGGCCTTATTGGGCTTTAGGGGAAAGAGAGAGGGGAGGCTGCGCGCCCCCCGAAGGCTTAGTCCGAATTGGACTAGGGGGAGGGGCGGCGTCCCCTCCTTCCTTCTCTTCTCTTTTCCCTTTCCTTCTCTCCTACTCCTACTACATGGAAGGGGGGGAATGCTACTCCCGGTGGGAGTAGGACTCCCCAGGGCGCGCCATAGAGAGGGCCGGCCCCTCCCCTCCTCCACTCCTTTATATACATGGCCAGGGGGCACCCCATAGACACACAAGTTGATCATTGATCTCTCTTAGCCGTGTGCGGTGCCCCCCTCCACCATAATCCACCTCGGTCATATCGTAGCGGTGCTTAGGCGAAGCCCTGCGTCGGTAGCATCATCATCACCGTCATCACGCCGTCGTGCAGACGGAACTCTCCCTCGAAGCTCTGCTGGATCGGAGTTCGTGGGACGTCATCGAGCTGAACATGTGCTGAACTCGGAGGTGCCGTGCATTCGGTACTTGGATCGGTTGGATCGTGAAGACATACGACTACATCAACCACGTTGTCATAACGCTTCCGCTTTCGATCTACGAGGGTACGTGGACACACTCTCCCCTCTCGTTGCTATGCATCACCATGATCCTGCGTGTGCGTAGGAAATTTTTGAAATTACTATGTTTCCCAACAGAAATAGAGGTTGAGAAGTTGGTTTCATCGCCTGTGAAGGAAATGCAAGTTGAGCCCTCTGGATCCAACAAGGAGGATGATAAGATTGAGGGGGAGCAAAGTGCTTCCCGAGGAAATACCACCCCGGTCACTTCATCTAATGCCCCTACCCAAATGGAAGTTGATCCTGCTCCTGCTTCTGTTGCTTCACAACCAGAACTGGAAGAAAAGAAATCAGAAGAGCCCATGGCTCACGAACAAGTTGTACCACCTGTTGTGCCCCAGGAGGCCGAACAAGAAGCTGCTGTGACCCAAGTGTCCGAGGAAGTTGTTGTACCTCCCACTTTTGAAAGTTCACCGAAAGAAAAGGATCTAGTGCCTGATAGCCAGAAAGACACTGAAGGAGTTCCAGCAAAAGAAATTGAAGGTCAGACAAGTGCTCCAAAGCCATCTGCACTAGAGAAATCAAAAAGACCCCTTGCTCCACTCAAGCAAATCGAAGAAGATTTGCCAGCATCTGATGATGTTCGGCCCATGGAAATGAGCGATGAAGAAGTACTACAAAATCCCCAGTAATTATTTCCACTGTTCCCTGCTAAGTATGGCCCAAATGGTCCTGCATTCAATGAGCAGCTTCATCTCTCGAAGGTACCATTCTTTGGGACAAGCCCATATGAAGGAGAAAGGACTTCGCTTTCACCGAGGTTTTGGACCGAAGAACAAGCCGTGTACTATGCCAGGATATTGTTCGGCAAGAATCGAGTTTTCAATCACAAGATTCTGAACTTTGCTAAGCTCGAAGAGATACCCTGCTTCCACTATGCCATCGAGCATCTTGAGCATGCACTCCTAAATGGTTTTCTGCGTTTGAATCATGGTTGGAGTCGAGAGGTAATACATCAGTTCTATGCCACTTTATACATCTCTGGAAAAATTGGAGACACCTCAACCTGGATCCTCGAATGGATGATTGGAAGGGAAAAGATCAAGTGCTCGGCAGATCAGTTCTTAGCCTTGCTAAATCTCCCTCGGAGTGAGTTTGAGAAAAATTGAGAACACAGGCTGCATTACTGGGAAGTGTCCGAAGAACAACTTCACATGCTGATGGACCCCAACTTGGTTGGAGATGAATGCGTTGATAGAGATCCAAAGAAACTAGCCTATGACAAAAAAGTGATGTTTCATATCCTGTGCAATTCTCTCACGCCAACGAACAGACCAAATTCTCTCAAAGGCATCGTGGGAAATGCTCTTCTAGCCATCTCTCAAGGAATCCGGTTCGATGTTCCTGATCTTTTCATTCGCAACCTGGCGTGTGCTACTGATAGCCCCCAATCACTGAAGCCATACGCCCCATGGATCATGTTTGGCATTGAACAACTCATCCATGAAAAATTCTTCTGGGCTTATATTCCGAAAGTTTTCATGCCACCAGTACGTGACACTCTCCATATTGTGAAAGATATTGGCAAGGGAAAGGCACCCGTTGATGTTGCTGGTACTGCTTTTGCTTTTGAGTCTGCTCCGAAGGTTAAGAAAGCCAAGGTCGAAATTCCTCAGAATGAAAATCCTTCTCTGTATGAAGTCTGCATTCGCACACAGCAATCACTGGAAAGCCACATCAAGCTTGATTGAAAAGAAAAGGTGGAGATGATGACAGAGTTGAATTTGCTTCATAACTATGTTCGTCAAATTCTTCTGCATGAGAAGGAAGCAAAGAAGCGCTCCTGGACTCTCCTAAGGCAACATTAGTCTCGCAAGCAGCTGTTGCACAAAGGCATCAAGAAGGATTATGACTACCTGGACTTAATGACTGTTCCTCGCATTCGAAGACAAACTCCTGTGCTCCCTCAGTGTTCAGCTTCAACTGACATGTTGTTTATCAGACCAGATGACCAAATTGAAGACACTGCTGGAACACTCATCTACAAGCCAGATGTTCATCGCAACATTTTGTCTGAAGGCCATGCTACTACTCTTGCTTCTGCCTCGACCATTCCTCACTTTGCGAATTCCGATTCGTCGAGCAGTTTCAATTCTGATTCTGAGGACTCTCCGGACGAGTAGTCCCTTGTGTGTTTTCGCTATCCTTTTTGACACTTGTTGACAAAAAGGGGGAGAAGTACATCGAGTGATAGATGAATGGGGTATCTGCAGGGTGTGTTTTTATTCGCCATTTGCTTTTCGCAGTTGAATGTTTTGGTTTTCCCTCGAATAATTTGCTTGAAGAACTTATCGCACCGCCTGTGGTGTTGAAAATACTCGATCTCCATGTAACGTTAAGGCTACTCATAGTGGGGAGTATCATATACTAGTATCATGCATAGGGTACTAGTGTATGATACGACCTTAATAGTGCATAGTATCATAGTGTAGTATTATGGATGATCTTATTTATGTCCAGTGAATGACACAAAGGAGTGTAACATTTATTATGATACGGTATCTACCTATGTTACTCTAACCCTCTCTCTCCTCCTGAATTCTCTGCCACATCAGCGTGTTTACTATTCCCGAGTGCATGGTACCACCGAAGATACCACCACTATGGCCAGCCTAATAACCCCCCTTGCAATATTATTTGCTTCCACCTATCTATTTGCAGGTACTATCGAAAGTTTACTCCTGCGCAATGATTATGCTCGATCATTATCTATCGTGCAGGGAAAGTAACAGTTCTACAAGGACAGATAATCATGGATATCTTGAGTAATGGATGAACCATATCTATCTGTAGGGTAACGCAGCAGAAAACAAAAATTTTCTGACCTACGCACCAGCCCAGGACCACTATGGAGACTGCATACAAGGTTTGATCATTTTCGTTACCGACTCGAAGCGCAGCGGAAGTAGAGTCGATGACGATCGGCGGTGCAGATCCCCGCAGCTAGGATTTACAACCTCCCAACCGCGAGGATGTATACCCTCGTCTTCCCTTCGGACAGCCCTCCGGGAGGCTGTCGAACAGTCCCCCAGACGATGTCGTGGACAGCCCTTCGGGAGGACCTTCGAAACTCGAACGGTCACTCGGACAGCCCTTCGGGAGGACTCACAGAACTCGGACCGTCACTTGGACAGCCCTTCGGGAGGCACTCTCGAGCAGCCCCTCGGGCACTAAGATCGAAACTACGACCTCTCTACAGAGTTGCACACATACGGTGTCATCTATCCGGCAGGGCTTCGCCGTCCAGAACTAGTTCCCACCGGAACCCAGACAGCCTTTCGGCTCTACGAAACTCTTTTCGTGGGAGGGAGAGAGAAGCCAGATCATTGCAATGGCATGTATGTGAGAAGGGATGAGTGTGGAGGGCTGCCCCTCCACCTCTATTTATAGGATAGCCAAGGGGTAAAGATGTCATACAAAAAAACCCCAAAGTACCCCCACTTTATGCCTTTCCACAAAAGAATAAAGATAAAAGGGGTGCCATGTGGAGCTCCAAGGAGCTCCACCATGCTTGGCCGGCCACACCCTTGGGGGACCCCCCAAGGGGGCTTCCTTAGTGCCTAAGGCATTCTAGAAGCCTTTTGGGAAATTCCCAAAAGGTGCTTTCCATAAAATTCCCAAAAAGCACTTTCACTATTCACGACGACATTTTTCAGCGTCCGTTCGAACTGAAAATATTTATGTGGGCTTATAACATTTCCAGTACCCACTAAAATAATTTTCAATGCGTTCTGGAACAATTCCAGTTTAGTGATTTCATCTGCGAAAAGCATCTGAAGCGGTTCCGGCAGCCCCGGAACATTTCCGGTTTTTCTTCCAGAAAATTCCCAGAAGTTTCCAGAATGATTCTGGTATCCTCCAAGAATTATCAGGCATGTGCCGAAACCATTTTGACTTAATGGTATCCCCTGAAACAACTTTTCAGTTTCACCGGAACTCATCCGGTGACCTCTCTCTGCGGAACTTTTCCGCTGTCCGAAACTTTTCGGTGTCCGAAACTTTTTCGGTGATTTTCTCTCAGACTCCCTGTCTAGTATTCAGCAGATAGATGACCCTTAAGCGTGTGACCCTATAGGTTTGGTGAAGTATAGACATGACACGGAACCCCTTCCGATCAATGATCAACATCGGAGCCGTGGACACCCATATTGACCCCTATACCCACACGAATGAATATTCGAGTGAACCTCCAGTTGCCATGTGCTATTCCTGTTGCTTCGTGATATGTTACAAATACCCGAGGTGAGACATGTTGGCATTCCCGTGGATCAACACTTGTCCACTATGCTGGTTACCTCATTACGGTATTGTTCTCTTTTCTCGTTACCATGTTCCGGCATCCCCGTGATCACATCACAAAGTGTCTGGCCAGACGATGATGGATACCGTAACACCGGAGGAGCAACTCCCAATCTTGAGCTATCAAGTTACTTGACACACTTTTCCAGGAACCCGTAAGCCGCCGTAATAGCCATCCAGTTATGGATGACGTTTAACAAACCCCAAAGTTCATGAATCAAGCATGAAGAAACTCGATACTCTCATGGTCTGAGGAATCATGCAAACGTTAACCATCTCTGTGTTATCAACCATTAACTTGTGACGAATGAATCTCATAGCATAACATCAATCGGGTCGATTCAACACAAATGTTCTTCTAACATTGTGCCCTCAAAGCTGCTGGCATAGACATGCCCATGATTGGGAAAACATAATCATCATGCAACACTTGAGCTAGTCTTAGAGGCATGACTAGGAATACTTTTTACCGTTTATTATTCCACACGTGCACATGGGTTTTCCCCAGAGCCTTTATGGATATACGGGCTCGGGAACCACAACAGTTATAGCATGGAACATAAACATAATTATGAGCAAGGAGATAAATAATAACATTTATTATTGCCTCTAGGGCATATCTCCTACAGACTCCCACTTGCACTAGAGTCAATAATCTAGTTAATGTTAATGCACTTTACACCTATGGCACATTGGTGTAAAATATGCTTCGCATGTGGTATAGCCTGAAGTCCAACGGATCTGACGACTTCAGATCCGTGTGTATCTTTGCATATCCTCGCGTTTTCACGCTTTCACAAAATTCATATTTTGTGTACACCTTGCTTTGTATATGTGTGAATCATTGGTCGAAACCTGATTCCTCAGACTGAGCTATGGAGCAACTATCTGCAATAGTGTCCCATTGACCAAGCCTTCTTGGAACCATACTAAGTTCATGAATGAACTATATGATTCAACAACTTCTTTGTCGCTTCTAAAGCGTCAACATACTTAGCCTTTGTTATAGAATTCGCCTCGGTATCTTGTTTGGAACAATTTCCAACTACCGTGCCACCATATTGTGTATTGCACAAAACCCTTAACTTTAATCGAAAATCGCTTGGAGCATGGATAAAGACTGTATCGATGTAACCTTTTACAACGAACTCTTCATGATCTCCGCTTGCGAGAAAACATGTCATCAGTGCTACTATAGTACTCAATGACCTTTTTTCACTGTTGTCCCATGATCAGTACTTTTGATCACTTTGGTATCTATACTCGCAACAACTTTGGAGTATTGGACATATCTAGTTGTTTTTACATACCATGGAATACATGATTAATCCAAACATGAAGGTGTGTGGAATCTCCATCATGTATTTTGCTCATCAGTGTTTTTGGGACACCGAGTCTTGCAAAAACTCTTTCCATGTGACTTCGGCAAGAATCACTCCTTGACGTTTTTAATGCTAAAAGGTTTTAGCATCTTGTCAATATGTATCTTTGCTCAGCCCCATTAGGTAAATCTATCTCCATAGATGATCATGCCTAATATAAAGGCTATTTTGCCCAAGCACTTCATCGAAAAACTATTTTCAAATGAAGTCCTAATTCGTGTCAAGAAATTTATTTCCAATTAACAATGTGTCAAGCACACAACGTTTTTAGAAATTTTATTATGCTCCCACTTACTTTCTTGAATCATAAGCATCTTCGTTACCCATTGATGAAGTCAAACCCCTTTGACCATTTCATCAAAACACGAAGATTCCAACTCCATTTTGCTCTCTTCTGTCCATTGCTGGAACTCTGAAGTTTGCATACTTACTAGCATCCTCTGGAATGACAAAATACCTTGGACTGTAACACATGCAAGTCCTTGGTTTTATCTCCATCAGATGGAAATCCTTTTGTCATCCTTTGTTTCATATCTCATGATTGAAATATGTATTAATTGCTAGTTCAACCCGAACCGACTTTAAGCATCGCTACGATGAAACAACCTCATCGTAGTCAACTCCTTGAACTCGTTATTGCAACAAGTTGAGCTTTATGGATAAAACATTTTTACCCGTATCAGTTTTTAGTTCCATAAAATTCGTTAGACTCTAAGTCTTTCGAAAGGTGTATCAAGGTTTTAATCTTGAAACATTTATATGGAGACTATCTCGGATTGTATTGGCATTTAGCCAATTCCGGAGTCAGGGCCCATCAACGCTTCCTTGTGTATCGTAGGTATACTGTTGTCTAACAACAATATCTCGTTTGCGCACCTGAGAGGTTTGCACGAGCCTTGCCTACGTGGTTCAGCTGCAAGTTCGACCGAAGTCCATACATTTTATTGTAGAGACTTCCGTATCAGTCATAGTAGGAAACTCTGGAATTACTTCCAAGGTCTCTTTCCTTTGACCTGATGACGGAGATACTGGTTATCTCGTCGAGTTGCATTATTCTCCCACTCACCTTTTTGAAAGAACCATTTTCTTCAAAAAGCATACCGTTCTTTGTGGCAAACCTATTTGCCTCGGTATAGTGAGGGAGGAATACCCAATGACTTGGGATAACCTACAAAGTAGCACTTGTCTGATTTGGAATAGGTTTGTAACCTTTTACACAAGCCCCATATTCCAAATATTTAAGAAAAGATATAACATGGTTGGGCGTACCATACCATGGTGTCATTTCAACAGACCCGATGGAGCTCTTTTCAGTGTAAAAGCCGCAGTCTCTAAAGCATCACTCTTTAAAAGGGATAATGGCAAATTTATTTATGTCATCTTTGATCTTACCATGTCATAAATGGTTCGATTACATTTTCACGGACTTTCCACTTGCAGTGGTGTTCCGGGAGGTGCAAGTTATGAAACTACTTTCACAACTCATCAGACATTCGCTAAACTTGTAACTCAAATATTCCTTTCTGCAATCGAATTGTAGAAACATAATTTTCTTGTTACAATAACTTCTACTTCCTTTTTGAAAACCTTTCGAATGAATTCAAAAGATCCAGACTTACGTCTCATCAAGTAAATATCCACATATCTACTTGAGTCATTTCCGAAGATAGATAAATCCACTACTAACAACATTTATCGGACTACACACATCAAATGTATGATCACCAATAAGTTTGTTGTCCGTTCCTTATGGTCTGTGAACGGTATTTCAGTCACTTCACTTTTCGGAGGAAAGTTGCAAGTGTCAGATGATTCAAAATCAAATGACTTCAAAAATCCATCATAATGGATTTTATCCATGCGGGTTTCTCCAATGTGACCAAATGCAGTGCCACACTTGTTTGGTATTCTTTTAGTCTTTATGATATTTAGCGTCAGTGTTATGGATGTATCATATTACCATCAATATTCATAACATACGTCCCATCGAGGATGGAAGCATGGCCCTTCATGTTATTCATAATACTGAACAACAATTGTTCCTTTTATGAACAACCTTTTTGCAACAACATTGTGCAAGGGGCTAGAGTGTAAAACTCTAAAATGAATTATGAATGTAAATCCAGAGGTAATATATTATTATCAATATTCATAACATACATCTCATTCATAATGAAAGTATGGCCCTTATGTTATTCATAACACCGAACATAAAAAGTTCTCTTATGAACAACCTTCTTGCAAGATACCTTATGCAAAGGGCTAGAGTGTGAAACTCTAAAATGAATTATGAAAGTAAATACATATGTAATACATCGATGGAAGGTATAGTAACATTTACTATGTCCCATGTGTGTATCTCAACCTCATTCCTGGCTAGTCTTTCAGGCCATAGTAGTTCTTACATCGAGTTGCAACAGAATGCAATCGAGCGGGTATCTTTGTGATTGTCTCACAATACCCAAGAATTAGTGATTAACATGTTTAACCATAATTCCCAAGAACTATATCTTTGACCAGCCTTCTATACATCAAAAACTTTGTATGACATTCATACATGAGCTGGATATTCCAGTCTTCTTCTTTATTGCCTTTATACTTCTAACAGTTTTAACTTTTAGTATTTCTCCTACTCTCAGAAGAAGCACCCAACTTAAGAGTGGCGTTAGCCTCGGACTTCCTAGGCGTGAAAGTTTCACTAACACCCTTCGGACACTTCCTTTCTCTTAAGTTGTTGTTTTATTCACCTTTTATCATATGATAGGCGTTCTTCTGGATCCCTCTCTTATCAGTCTAATGCATAGTAAACTTCTTTTACTAATAGTTTGCAAACAAACATTGCTTTGGATATCTCATATCTTTTAACCTTTGTCTGTCTCTGAAAATGATTTTCAGATTCCATGAATATCACATAACTATCCAAACTTTCGAAGTTCGGGTCTCATGGAAACAAACATATTGCACTTGACTGAAACGGAATTCTAGCTTTTGGATCGAAGGACGAGAGTCACATGATCCATAGCATAAGCGAGAGAATACCAAAGTATGCGATAGGACAAAATCCTTCTTGGCACTCTTGAGGATAATCCTCACATTACGTTACCAACCGTAAAGTTTTAACCAGATATTTAACAGCTATTCAATTTTAATAGGGAAGGTGGAAACGCGAGCCATTATTCTACAACTATTATGCAAATCACACTTAGACAGTGTTCAAAATTAATTGCACTGAGAATTAAACAAGATAATTCTACAGTGCGCTCCCACTCAAATCAATATCTCTCATAATTGATTGTGAGTGATTCAAGACCTGTGTTTTGATTATTCGTCATTGATGTTAGTCACCACTGATGGCGAAAATCTCAACCGGTAGGCCAACCTGCCAATCACATCTCTATGCGACTCTTGTTCATCTTTCGATGGGCGTGTTCCGAGCTCATGACTGTCATGCCTGAACGTCAAAGATAACCAAGTGATCTCGCTGCGAGGTCTGAACTCACCCGCCTCACACATCCCTAATCGTTCGTACCCATGTTAGTCATGGCGCACCCCGAAAAGTTAGGTGCCGTGACGGTGCTACACTTGGGAGAACACTATCAACTATGATATTTTTGTGAGAGATCACCCTAATAAAAAGCAACTACCGCGCAATCAATAAGGGTGCATCATAAGGGATAAACATCTCAGGCAATTCATAATAGCATGATATGGTATAGCCCTTTCTGACGGAGAATTCTTGTATTTCTTCGTCTTCGGCATTCGCGTCGGTGTTCACCTTCGCGAAGATTGCCACCACCTTGTCGATGCACCAGATAATATTGCTATCTCTATAGCTAATAAAATAAGTGCATTACATAAGGTTGACACGCAGGTCATTAAAGTGCAATCATATGGCTCCAGCCATCATGCCGAATCATGACACGCAGGTCATGTTAATTAATTTACATCATATAGTCATCTCATACATAATCAAATTATTATGAGCACTGCTATACCACATCACATGCACATGCAAACCCTCCTGCAAAACCAAGTTAGACGTCTCTAATCGGTTCAAGCAAAAACTTGTTTTACGTGGCTTCTAAGGTTTCGAAACAAACCGAAGCTACCAACGTCCATCATCAAGTATGATAATTCAAGTCGCTAGATTAACTTTCCAGGGTGTATGAAAACCGAGATAATAAAATCTTGAGCCCCATACTAAACTTCGTCATACGCATGACCCCCGTGCAGATCATATCTGCATTGCCCTTTCGTCTGCGAAATTTCATCTTTCCTTTTAACTACAGTGGAATTCAATGCACTGTTAGCACTTCGTTGATCAATCAGGATCGCGGATTGCCAGAACATTGAAACTCCACCATGCTGTTATCAAGATCAGAAATATGCAAATTCCAGGGAAGCAACAAGAACATCGGGTAACAGATTTCATGTGCTACCCGCACAAATAATTTTCAGTAATAGAACTCATCTACTACCTAATTATATTGTGCAACACCCATACATCACTATGTATTCTAGATCGCAACCTGCATCTACGCATAGCACGGCTCATGATGCCACTGTAGGGTAACGCAGCAGAAAACAAAAATTTTCTGACCTACGCACCAGCCCAGGACCACTATGGAGACTGCATACAAGGTTTGATCATTTTCGTTACCGACTCGAAGCGCAGCGGAAGTAGAGTCGATGACGATCGGCGGTGCAGATCCCCGCAGCTAGGATTTACAACCTCCCAACCGCGAGGATGTATACCCTCGTCTTCCCTTCGGACAGCCCTCCGGGAGGCTGTCGAACAGTCCCCCAGACGATGTCGTGGACAGCCCTTCGCGAGGACCTTCGAAACTCGAACGGTCACTCGGACAGCCCTTCGGGAGGACTCACAGAACTCGAACCGTCACTTGGACAGCCCTTCGGGAGGCACTCTCGAACAGCCCCTCGGGCACTAAGATCGGAACTACGACCTCTCTACAGAGTTGCACACATACGGTGTCATCTATCCGGCAGGGCTTCGCCGTCCAGAACTAGTTCCCACCGGAACCCAGACAGCCTTTCGGCTCTACGAAACTCTTTTCGTGGGAGGGAGAGAGAAGCCAGATCATTGCAATGGCATGTATGTGAGAAGGGATGAGTGTGGAGGGCTGCCCCTCCACCTCTATTTATAGGATAGCCAAGGGGTAAAGATGTCATACAAAAAAACCCCAAAGTACCCCCACTTTATGCCTTTCCACAAAAGAATAAAGATAAAAGGGGTGCCATGTGGAGCTCCAAGGAGCTCCACCATGCTTGGCCGGCCACACCCTTGGGGGACCCCCCAAGGGGGCTTCCTTAGTGCCTAAGGCATTCTAGAAGCCTTTTGGGAAATTCCCAAAAGGTGCTTTCCATAAAATTCCCAAAAAGCACTTTCACTAATCACGACGACATTTTTCAGCGTCCGTTCGAACTGAAAATATTTTTGTGGGCTTAGAACATTTCTAGTACCCACTAAAATAATTTTCAATGCGTTCTAGAACAATTCCAGTTTAGTGATTTCATCTGCGAAAAGCATCTGAAGCGGTTCCGGCAGCCCCGAAACATTTCCGGTTTTTCTTCCAGAAAATTCCCAGAAGTTTCCAGAATGATTCTGGTATCCTCCAAGAATTATCAGGCATGTGCCGAAACCATTTTGACTTAATGGTATCCCCTGAAACAACTTTTCAGTTTCACCGGAACTCATCCGGTGACCTCTCTCTGCGGAACTTTTCCGCTGTCCGAAACTTTTCGGTGTCCGAAACTTTTTCGGCGATTTTCTCTCAGACTCCCTGTCTAGTATTCAGCAGATAGATGACCCTTAAGCGTGTGATCCTATAGGTTCGGTGAAGTATAGACATGACACGGAACCCCTTCCGATCAATGATCAACATCGGAGCCGTGGACACCCATATTGACCCCTATACCCACACGAATGAATATTCGAGTGAACCTCCAGTTGCCGTGTGCTATTCCTGTTGCTTCGTGATATGTTACAAATACCCGAGGTGAGACATGTTGGCATTCCCGTGGATCAACACTTGTCCACTATGCTAGTTACCTCATTACGGTATTGTTCTCTTTTCTCGTTACCATGTTCCGGCATCCCCGTGATCAAATCACAAAGTGTCTGGCCAGACGATGATGGATACCGTAACACCGAGAGGGCCCAGAGATATCTCTCCATCGCCGGAGGAGCAAATCCCAATCTTGAGCTATCAATTTACTTGAGACACTTTTCCAGGAACCCGTAAGCCGCCGTAATAGCCATCCAGTTACGGATGACGTTTAACAAACCCCAAAGTTCATGAATCAAGCATGAAGAAACTCGATACTCTCATGGTCTGAGGAATCATGCAAACGTTAACCATCTCTGTGTTATCAACCATTAACTTGTGACGAATGAATCTCATAGCATAACATCAATCGGGTCGATTCAACACAAATGTTCTTCTAACATTGTGCCCTCAAAGCTGCTGGCATAGACATGCCCATGATTGGGAAAACATAATCATCATGCAACACTTGAGCTAGTCTTAGAGGCATGACTAGGAATACTTTTTACCGTTTATTATTCCACACGTGCACATGGGTTTTCCCCAGAGCCTTTATGGATATACGGGCTCGGGAACCACATCAGTTATAGCATGGAACATAAACATAATTATGAGCAAGGAGATAAATAATAACATTTATTATTGCCTCTAGGGCATATCTCCTACACTATCATGGTTGGATATGCTATGTTTATTTATCCTTCGAATATCTAACCTTGCAGGAAAAGAAAGTTAGTGACTTGAAAGCTACCCCTTTGACTGACCATGTGTTTTTCCTCACATATATTCTTCGTATCTTCACTATTGCAGGAAAACTACCTCTGAAGTTTATCCACTTCGAGCAATTCATTCATGTTTATCTTGCTCTGATCATACCCGAATATCTAACATACAGGAAAATTACTTCTCGTGTGGATTCAAATTGTGCTCTGAGAAAACTTTCATGTTATATCCTTCGTCAACCATTTCAAAGTACTTACTGTATCTATCTATTTATTTCAATAGGAATTATCTCAAACACTGTCTAGCGCATTGAAAGAACCTTTGAATAAGATCATAGGACAATGTCACTCTTACGAAGAATTACCTTGCTATCTTCCCATTTATCTATGCTCTGATTCATACCTTCAGGGGGAGCGTGTTTTATCTCCGTAGTTATCTCTTGTCTTCTATTATTCCTCGCATTACATTCCACTCATTATTTATCCTTCGATGTGATCTGTTTTGTCAACAATCGTCCAAAAATGGGGAGATTGTTGGTGCAATATCTTCCTACCTGTGTTTTGGAGATTGTTGACAGAAACAGGTATGGACTGATTTTTTTGCTAGTGCATACAGAGAGAAATAGTCCAGACAAAACCGAAGAGAATGCTGTCTCCAGTGCTAGGTTCGAGGAACTTCACTGAAGCATATCTGTATTGCAGAGAAGAACGAGCTATATCTATTGAAGTCTTGTAGACGAGAAGATTAATGTGAAGGATTTGACCCCTCGAAGTTTTATTGCTGAAGAGAAGCATTTGGTTCGGTGTTGTCCGAAGAAATTGACTGCAGCGAGCGGAAGTCAAAGACTATTGAAGATGTAGCATTCTTTTTGTCTTTCTTCTTTCGTTCTTTTGAGTCATAGGACCTCCGTACTATTAAGAGGGTATAGGTTCTCAAAGCTTAGATCCGCTGTGATGCTTAGCCCAAAACCTATGCAAGATGCGAGAGAAATCTCTTTATGCTCCGAATGATTACCTGGCAGCGGTAGACATTGTTCTTCGTGCTGCAGGAGATACCTTTCGGACTGAGGAGTTAGCATTACTTGCCCGCAAGTAATTTTACCGTTGTGCTCAAAATTCCGACCGTTGGACTCGTGCCGTTCAGCCATTGGCTGCCATCGATGTCCAATTTGGTCATTTCCCTTCAGGGAAGGCTGCGGCTATAAATAGCCACCCCGCTCCAATGTTATTCATTGGCTGCTCCACTTGAGATTTCTGAGAAGATTGATTTGAGCAACCCCTCTCCGAGTGATTTGAGTTTAAGATCCACCGAGAGAAAATCAAGAGCCCAAACTTAGACAGTGGTTTAACATCACAGTAGTTCTAAGTTAGAGTTCTTGTACCTATTACTCTTGGGAGCTGCGCACTCTCTAGACGGATAGGTTTCCGCTCGAGTGTTGAAGAGTTATTGTCTTCACCGAGCTAGATCTTCAGCAACCAAGAGTGATTGTGGTTCGCGAAGGTCGACCGAAGGTTTGGAGATCGCCGACAAGGATCTACCACGAGTGAAATCAACAGGAGTCTGATCAGCTTCGAGTTGAAGGAGAATAGGGTGAAGAGAGTTTATCTTCCGTGTTAAGTCACAACCCCTCCAACCAGACGTAGCCCTTTGGCAGAAGAGTGAACTGCTCTACCAAATCTCCCTGTCCCCATCTAGCACCACTGGTTCATTCTGCTTCACTGCATTTCCTTCAGTAGTTTATATTCGTGCTCTGTGTCAATAGTTTACCTGATCATTATCATTCATTGTAATCTTACTTTCTTGTCTGTCTCTGTAATTCAGTTGAGATTATCTTTGTATCTCGTTCCATTGCATTTTCATCATCCTGTTTAGCCATATTCATTTTACTTCTGTGTATCCTCTTGCGTATCGTTCACCACCCGTATCATGTTGTATCTTATTCTACTGCATCTGTTTGCATGTTGCATTACTCTCATCGTAGTTAAACCTGTGATTTCCCATGCTCGTACTGTTATTACATCTTTCATTGAGGAATATGCTTCTGAAGATGAAGATTGATTTAGTCCATTTCCACCGATCTATTATTCCGCTGCTGTGATTGGGATCTGTTTCAAAACATTCGAAAGAATTTTTGAATCTCCCATTCACCCCCCTAGTCGATATACTGTCGGTCCTAACACTAGTCAAGGCCACTCTCCAATTAAAAAACCAAAGGAAGATCTTCACTCACATAAATATTTTGAACTTCCATAATTTTTTATGGTCCAGGGGATTGGGGACACACTCAATATGCTTATCATGTTACATGAGTTAAAGAGTCAGTGAAGAAATTTCAAGAAAAGGCGTATGAGTTCTATTTTGGGTTAGTGCGGGTGATAAAAATAATCGATTTTAACTGCTCTTTTTTGGGGCCTGTTCAAGTTTATTTTTTGGATTCAGAGGATACTCAGAGGTAGTATATTTATGCCTCTGCTTTTTTATGATGTTTGCTTGAATGACATAAACAACAGCCATCTATATGCTTGTGTAGAAATACTTGATGTTTCAAACTTATTCAGATCATACTCCAAATCGGCATAGAATCATAGTCGATCTCTGAGGATTCAGCTCCTTGTTACACGAGGTAGCGGAGGAGGCAGCAACTGCTTCCCCACAACCAAGATAAATGCCCCCAAATCGATCAATTCCCCCTCTGATAAGCATCGTGGGTCAATCACGACTTCCTCAACATCGAGAAGGGACAAACGTTGGGTCAATCACGACTTCCTCAAATATAGGTGAGAGAAATTACCTTCACGGGCCAACACCATTGCGGCAAAGACTATTGAACTCGTATGCAAAGCTCCTCCTTTACATCAAATATAGGTGAAAGAAATTACCTTGCATCCCATGGATGTAAACAATCGATAATGTGTACGTAACGAGAATATATTTAGATGGTTGGACGCTTGGGACATTTTCTCCTTTTCGAAAAAAGAAGAACAAATAAAAAACATGGCATGAATATTCGCATGCTTGAAAATCCCATATGTTTGATAGAGAAAGTGATAGTTGATTTATGAAACATAAAAGATAGGTAATAAGACAAAAGCACACTGGACATAAGGGAATCATCTTATAAAAGCAACTATATTATTCTGGTTCTTCTCGTTCAATCACAAATCAGGAAAGGGAGATCCATGTTTCTCCTCTCATCTAAACCTGTTCATGCATTAGTATGTCATCCTTTATACAACCACCATAATTCAGATTAAAAGTGTGATGAGGAGATCACGATGTCATGGAAGAACACATCCATCGTCTTGTATAGCCTGACGCCACGTAGCCTTGCAGTAGCGTTGGGTCTTCTATGAACATTCTAGTCCCATTTGAAATATGGTAGTGCCTCATTTATCTGTTAGATTTTTTAAAATTTTCAATGAAATTCATGTAAGGCTCATGAGAAAAACCTACTTTCCAAACATACTAGAGAAACTCTTCGGTCTTTTGTCCTTGACATGAAGTGGAGGAGAAAGAGAGACCATGCATCTCTTGGACCAATGTAGAGATGTGCATCCTTTTACCGATGCAGACCTAGCTATTGAAAGGTTGAAAGGATATGATAATTTTAGGCAGCTTGACGTTTCAGAGAAAAGGGAAAATTGCACCATCAGTAAAATAGGCTAGCACGTCAAATGCTACTACTCCAAGCGACACACATATGGAACATTTTTATAACAAAAGTAAACAATAACTTCCGCATTATTTCAAAGTTGACATTAGTTCTGCAAGCCATCATATGAGAAATGACAGTATAAATAAATATGATTCAGGGACATGTAGCCTGAACTGATTCCAAATTGATGCTTAATTTGCATACAAATTAACTATGATTTGGCCTCGCGGTCTAACCATCTTGCACCACAGGTTGGTTGCTTGCTTATTTGCTGATCTTTCACGTTTCAGCCATTAGTCTGCAGGTTCCTGCAAATAATCACAAAAATTCAGTTAAATTTTTAGACCTGTGGACGCCAACTACTGCATGGAAAATTATATTTCTAATAAAGTATATGTGAGAGTAGTGTTGAGCAGGAACAATGGTGAAACATTGGATCTGGGACGACACAGACTCAAGTACTCACTGTGAATAATATTTGCAAATCTTTTTGTGTAAACCACGTACAAAATACTCACACACGTGTGTAGTACACAAAGGGTAGCAAACTGCATAACGGCCCATCAACGTTTGACCATGAACTAGATATGCAGGATCTCTAGAATCTATCTATAAACCCTATAGGGTAAAAGCATCGCAGAAAAAATAATATGGAATAACCTGCACACACGTACCTCATGTCCAACAATTCGGTTGGATCCAGCAAAGAGCCCCTGAACCCAATATCTTCTTTGAACAAGGCTGGAATTCCGATGTCCCGTTCGCGATGTCAATGATCTTCCACTCAAACTGATCATGGTCCGAGCTAAAGGCTAGGCAGTAGGCGGAATTCCTCTTGAACCCGGAGACACTTACTGCTCCACCGTAGCCTGATGCCGTGAAATTACTTGACATGAGCAATGTCAGATCACCGGCGTTCTCTACCCTGGTCCAACTCGGCGTCGCGGCGAAGACATTGCTCTTGTATACCTGCCCAAGGTAGGTGGAACCCTGAAACATGGTGCCGACGACGTACAGCTCGCCATTCACCTCCATATAATGGCGGCGATATATTGGAGACGGAGACAACGGCACCGATGTAGCCATGGCAGGCTAGCAGCTGCACCCGCAACGTCACAGATGTTGAACATTCTGGAACATTCGTCGTCGATCGCCAGGAACCTACTGTCATGGAGATGAACGAGCAAGGTAACGCAGTCAAGGTCGGTGTCAAGCAAGCTCCACGCCACGTCAACGCCCACATGGCAGAATGCGACAGTGCTCGAGCCTTGGAGCGCCGCCATCGCCACACAGTCGCCAGAGCCAGGCGAGGAGGAGGAGAGCACGATCTGGCGGAAGACCGCGCTCATCTTTTTCTGATGGAACATCGTACTCTTCAGCTCGTCTAGCTTGATGACGTTACCGTCAGCAAGAAGGATGGCTGTCTGGATCCAATCGAGCATCGTCGCTTGACTAAAGGAGGCCACGCCACGACGTGCTCGTCCGCCGGCGGGAGCTCGACGGTGGTGTCCGTGAGCGGGTTGAGAAGTGTCAATGACGAGCCTTGCTTCAGTGCTCCCCCCTAACTCAATTTCCTAGGGGTATTCTTGACCCCCGCCATCTATTTTTTCTCCAGCCCGCCGCTGCCCATATCCAAGCCCCGTAGCCCATATCCAAGCCCCGTATAACCCGTATGACCCATACGTATGTATACGGTGACATCCTGAAAAAAAAAAAGGATGACACGACCCCACGACCAGGTACGACCTGCCGACGGCCGATCCATCAATCACGCAGCTCAATCAATCACGCAGCTCCATCATTCACGCAGCTCCTCCATCATTCTGGTGAGGTTCTGTAGGAATATCGGCGGCGGCGATCTCATCGCCGGCGATCTCGTCCGAGAGCGCGCGCGGCACCGTCGTCAACCTCCAGCGCTCGCAGGTACCGCATCCCGTTTCCCCATGTTTGTCTCGCTCGCGGCAGCATCAAACGAACTGCCGCTGTTTTCGTCGTAGTGGTTAACCTAGCGGGGCGGGTAACCTAGCTTTCCGGCGGTCCAGGCCATCGCAGATCTTGTTCTGGTAGTGCTGCTCGTCGTGATATACACAGTGATCACGCGGGCTAAAGTGGGTTTCTTCTTTCTAGGGTTAACCTAGCGTCGGTTGCCGTCGGTGTGTGCACGACGGCTCCGTTATTTGATGCGGCGGCTTACCTAGGTTTCCGGCGATCCAAAGTAATCACGACTGGTGCCGTGGGCTAGGAATCCGGCGGCGCATGTTATCACGGGTAGCGCTGCTTCTCGCGATCCAAAGTGATCACGTACTGGAT
The DNA here is from genome assembly GCA_011799875.1 of Thinopyrum elongatum. Lineage (NCBI taxonomy): Eukaryota > Viridiplantae > Streptophyta > Magnoliopsida > Poales > Poaceae > Thinopyrum > Thinopyrum elongatum. The sequence goes on along the minus strand of CM022301.1, from coordinate 447,109,361 downwards.
CCGTGGGACGTACCTTAACGCCGATGACTGGTGTGGAGAGGGGGGAGGATCCATGGGCGATCAGAGGTCGTTGGCGTCGGTTGTGTGCACGATCTGAACGCCCTCGGTTGGGGCGCTCTCCGGTTGGGGTAGTTTATTTAACATCCGTGATCGTGCGCTAGGTGTTGTATATGTCAGCATTGATAATGTTTGCACATGTGATGATACATATTATTTGTTGTAGGAAATGGCGGACGATGAGTTAACTGATATGATGTATGACATGGAGTTTGGAGAACTGATGAAAGACTGGATAGAAGATTGGTCAGATAATGAAAATTCAGATGGTGGAGATAGGTCAGAGAATGGGAACGAATTGGAAGATCTTAATGTGAGTGGCATTATCATGTTGTAATTTTTTGGTGGCATCCGACAATATTATATTTTGAAAATTTATAGATGGATGAACATGATGATGGTCAGGAAAACAATGAGCATGATGATGGTGAGGAAAACAACTCGGAGATCTCGAATGAAGATTATATTAGTCAGGTATGGAAGTGGAATTTTTTGTTGGCATGCATGCAAATTTAATTAATCCTGGAATATTATATGATGAGTACTTATGTATTTGTGTTATATTTTTCAGCTCATTTCCGAATGTCATAATGCGTACGACTATTACGGTGAATCCGACGCGGAGACAGGCCTTGATGACGAATCATTAGCTGCACCTGATTCTGGGGAGTCGCAGTTATCGGTCATCATGAGTGAGGTATGTATGTAATCAATGTTGTATGGAAGTAATGTTATACCATAGAAAACTGTTTTCATGGCTATGTTATGATTTTGTAGGTGACAGAAGATGGGGGGAAAAAGAATGTCCAAGATACTGCCAGTGCAGATGATAAGAGGGATATGTTCATGCAGATAATACAAATGACTTTTATGTCTCATGATGCTGCGTATGATTTCTACAACAGCTATGCTAGAGATAATGGTTTCAGCATTAGAAAGAATAAGGTCAGGTATAGCAAAACCGAGTCACATCATATGCGTTATAGGCGGTTTGTTTGTTCCAGACAAGGAAAATGTGACAGCAGGTTGCTAACCGAGGAAGGACACAGCCGTAGGCTCAGACCCGAGACACGCTGCCTCTGCGAAGCGCACCTGACCGTGAAGCTTGACCAAAAGCGTGGGGTTTGGTATGTTGATAGTTTTGAGGACAAGCATAGGCATATCTTGGCAGGACCGGACAAGGTACCTTTTCTTTGGTCCCACAGAAAAATCAAAGAGTACCAGAGAGCTGAGATACTGTCTATGGGAGCTGCAGGGATTAGAATTCACGACATGATGGATTCCTTCATCAGCAAACATGTATGGTATGGCGGTGTTGGTTTTACCAGGCGTGAAATATACAACCTTTGCGCTAGGGAGAAGAGGAAGCTGCTTTCAAAAGGTAATGCTGCCACAGTCATAGGCATCATGGCCAGTAGGAAACAGAGGGATCCTAGCTTCTTTTTCGAGTACAAGCTAGACAAGGAAGGACATATGAATAGGATGTTCTGGTGTGACTCCCAGTCTCGTCATGACTATGAGGACTTCGGCGACGTGCTTGTATTTGACAGCACATACAAGATGAACCGGTATGGTATGCCATTCATACCCTTTATTGGTCTTAACAATCACCGGAAGACCACTGTTTTTGCTTGTGCCATAGTTTCGGACGAGACCGAAGAGACATATGTGTGGCTGCTGGAGACTTTTTTGAGGTCCATGTGTCAAAAGATGCCGAAGAGTGTTATCACGGAGGCCGACGCGGCGATGATCAAGGCAATTCGCCAAGTCTTGCCAGACGTGTGGCACCGTATATGTACGTGGCATATAGAAAAAAATATGAAGATTCACCTCAGTCACAAGTCCTTGAAGGAGTTCCGAACTCTTCTATACTACAGCACGTCCACGGCCACGTTTGAGGAGAGATGGCACGCGTTTTCCAAAAGATGGCAATTGGAAAAAATAGTAACATGGTTGAGACGGATGTATAAGAAGAGGAGACTGTGGGCTGCAGCTTATCTGACAGAGGGTTTTTGGCTTGGCATGAAAAGCAACCAGAGGAGTGAAAGTCTAAACTCATGCCTTCACCTCCACCTAGACGGTGAAATGACCCTGGTGGATATGATTTTGCACTATGAGAACGCCGTTGTACGTATCCGTGAGAACGAGGCACGAGATGATTGCACGGCCTCACAGAGTTTACCGGTGCCAGTTACTAGCTCGAGGGAACTTGAGATAGCTGCTTCTCACGTCTTCACTCCAGCAAACTTCTATATATTGCAAGCTGATCTTAGGAAAATTGGCGGCATGGAGATTGTAGAAATAAAGCTCGGAGATGGATCATAGCAGTACATCGTGGCCTGGAAGAATAACCGGAAGAGCCGTTTTTGGGTGGAGTACACTCCAGTAAATTCCGCAGAAACTATAAGGTGCAGCTGCAGAAGAATGATTCGAAAGGGTCTACCTTGCAAGCACATATTCCATGTACTGAAGTACTTGAATATATCTGAAATACCAAAGTGTTTAGTTCTTGTGCGGTTCACGAAAGACGCAAGGTTGGGACTGCCCGCGAGGCGCACAAGCGATCTGTTGGGATTTGGATGGACTGGAGCAGCTGAAAGAATGAAATATAGCCAGGTCAGTGTGTTGGCTTCAGAAGCTATGCATGCGGCATGCAAACACCCAGCTTTGTGGGATCAGTTACAGGAGAGTTTGAAGACCGTGATAGCTAAGAGCCATGAGTATGATCAGCTAAAGGAAAATTTGAGTAAGAAAACAGCTGACCTCAGTAGTTGTGCAATTGAATATGTAGACGATGGTGAAGGCAACATAGTTGAAGTTCAAGATCCTATTAAAGTATCAACGAAAGGTGCAACTAAGGTAGATGAGAACCGCCCTATGTCGACGTACGACGAGATCAGAATCCAGTGCGGCGCATGCAAGTTGCTAGGGCACACTAAACGCAGCAAGAAATGCAAACTAAATAAGAAGTAAGTTTTTGTACGTATTGTTGGTTATAATTGTTTATAACTTGTCATTCATTAACTTTTCCTGTTATCATGTGCAGAAGCGTGGTGGGCGAAGAAGAGTAGAACACTTGCTAGAGTTATGTTCGGATGAATCCAGTGATCTAATAGTGAGGTGTTTACAATGTGTTACTGCATACATGATACATGATATATACTCTTGCAAGAGGCCAGGACCTTGAGATAGTGCTTGTAGCATATATGGACTAAACAGGAGGCGGTCACTAGGGACTTTAATCATGGAAAATGGATAGCATTTTAGCCATTGTAATGATGGCATCTTTTGTGTTGTCCACTCTAGTTATATTATATTAGAAAACTAGACGATACCCGGCACGTTGTTGCGGGAATGTTTTGCAATATATTCATAGAGAATTGGTTACGTTGAACATGTATATGTTGTTGCGGGAATCTTTTGTTTGCATGTTGTGGTGGACCTTTCTCCATGCATGTTGAATGATGAGGTGGCAAACTTGCATGTTAAGAGAAAGAGGTTAGTGGTGGCTAGTTGTTTAGATATAGAAGATGTAATTATGTGTGGTAATAATAATTATTTTTTCACTCCTTTGGTTCACCACCACTTAGATATAGAAGATTCCAGCTCACTTGGGTCTAGAGTATAGACTTCATACCGAAAATCCCTCCATTTTCCCCTCATTAATAAGAGAAAAACCCACCATATTCTGGCTTGTAGTGTAACTCGGGCCGCTTGTCGTGATGATGTGGAGGGGGAGCGACGGATGCCGTTAGATGGCGCGACACACGGCCGCTCCCGTTGCCGAGCCCATTTAACAATTTTTATTTTGATTACAGCCCGGTTAAATGGGCCGCGCTGGCCACCTGGTCGGGGCGGTTCTTCCCTCGCGACCGCCGCGCGCCGCCGCCACCACCGATCGACGTCTTGCCGCCGGTCGCGTTACGCCATGGTTTCGTGGAGCGACGAGTCGAGCTCTTCTTCGGATGGCGAATCCGTGACTAGCCTGTAGGTACGCTCCTACTATATAATCTCCAGATAGTGCTAGGCTTAGGGTTAGGGTTCTTCATTTCCGGTATTTAACGCAGGGCGTTGATTTGTGCATTATCTGTGTTGTTTCGTTTAGCTTCCTACGACTATCCCTTGCTATGAATGGAGTGGTATTGCTCACGATCTGTCTTCTCGTTGTCTGCATCGAGAACCTTGCGTCAGGCTAGTTGCTTTTGATTCCTTGGACACTGGCAGACGTTTTCTTGCCTGTGCTCAGAAGGTATGTTGTTCCGTACTGTAAATATATGTTTACATTAGCTCATGCTCGATTTACTTCGCGGTAATCCATTGTTCTGCCCAAAGTTGCATACAATTTCAATTAATTTGTGCATTTAGAAAGTCCGTATTTATGTTGTATTTTTTACGGTCTAATATTTGTTTTAGCACATAATAGCATATACTTGTAGTTAATTGATCCATATATATATATATATATATATATATATATATATATATGTATATCAGTGCATGGTACATTTTGTGTTTATATGATTGAGACCATATTTGTAGTGCATTTGTGCATATATGATTGAGACCATATTTTTTCATACTGTAGGAAGAAGTGAAATGTAACTATGTGGAATGGGTAGACCCGGAGTGGTCAGTGGCTAAGAAGTTCTGCCTCAGAGAACTGTGGAGCATGTATGACGAGAAGCTGAGACAGAATGTTAAGAATGCTGAAGACAAATGCAAGTTAATTGGAGAAAAGAGGAGGATGGAGGAAGAGCTGAGATTTTCAAAATGGACTTTGCTAAACTGGTGGCTGATAAGGAGGATGCTCTCACGCAGTTGGGCAATGCAAGATTGTCACTTAGCGATCTCAAAGAGGAGCTGGAGAAGAATAAGATGGCAGACCATGGTTGTGCCAATATACATCAGGTCCTGAGGGTAAAGGCTGAGCAAGACCGGGACCTGGTGGTGCTAGAGAGAGACCAAGTGATGAGAGAGAGGGACCAGCTGAAGCAAGAGAAGAAAAAACTTGAGTATATTATTGCAGATTTTCTCAAATAGAAACATGGGTACATTGATAAGATCAAGAAGCTGAAGGAGATTTGTGATGAATTTTAAGTATGTTTTGTGGTTTATTGTTGAACTGAATGATCAAGTCCTATCTGCATTGTGGCCAGTTCATTTGTGTAAGGCCTAAGTATATTATATTAACCAATAAATTATATCACTTTCGAAATAGTTTGCCCTTGTTTGACCTGCATCCTAATGCGGGTTCTCGGCTAAGCACTGAAATTCTTTTGCTTCCACCGGAGCTCTAAATCTTACTGATCAAGGGGGCAAAGAGCAGTTGATCATGTGATTGATGGTGCTACTGATCCTGATCTTCATGATGCAGAAAAGGAAAAGGCTAACAAAAATGCAGCAAAACAAACTGTGCAACGTGATTTCAAGCAACACATAACACCAAGGGAGTCTGGCGCAAGACACGAGGAAGATCCACCTGCGGACGCCGATCCCGAGAGATCCAGCGGCAATCATGCGCACGGGATCCCAGGCGGATCTGCCTACTCCACCCACCGCAGGATCCAGGGGTGGCCCGTCTGCGTCCGACACGCGGGCTGTCTCCACCGAGCGGTCAGGCGGGACCGGACCTGGCGCGTCCCCCCGCGCCAACTGGGTCGCCCGCGCGGGGACCGGATCTGTCGTTGTCTCGGGCGCGGGATCCCACACCGGATGGCACGACAGCCAAGGTTGATTCTCAGGCAAACAAAAAGGAATTTGTCGAATTTGTTTCTTATTGTTGAATAATGCCAAATCAAATCAAAAAAATATGCAAAAGTAAAAAGGAAATGAATTACTCTTCCATGAAAGAAAAGAATGAACACAGCAGCAAAAAACATTAAGGTATAACAAATGAAGGGAAGCAAAAATTTATTGGTACGAAACGTATAGTCTGACTGCATTACACATACACATGTATGTGTAAGCGACCAAAAATGCAGACAAAATCCAAGGTATCGTGCTTATTACATGAATGATCAAAAATCAAAGTTGTCCATGCCGGGAAACGTGCTGCCGGACTTAAAACAAACGACTAAAACTAGAATCTTTAATCATGTATGATGTCTTCACGCCTTGCGTTTCTTTGCGATGTTGCGAATTTTGTTCTTCACACAGTCGAGCGTGTTGGTAGGTGAGAGAAGCAACTCGGCGACGAGACGCCTTCTCCTTGCATTAACCGTGTCCTGCAATTTTTAGAAGAAGGTTTAATGAATTGAAGTTGGTATTATACGACAAATGTTCAAGTGTACGAACAGAGAGGACAAATTACCTGGGTAAAATCGGCGGTCCATCGTTCCCCGTCCCAATGCTCCATAACTTCAATCACAAAAAGGCCACAAGAGTTCCTAATATATATGCAAACATTAGTCACCGTGCACACGACCATGTCTTTCGTAAGTAGAAAATGATGAACCATAACTCACCCGTCCTCTTGTAGTGGCATGTCCATCTGAGCTGTGATAGGCCACTTAGTGACGTCTGGATATTTACCAGGTGTAATACGGTTTGCCTCTTCCATATCAATTGCTATTGCTAGTCGCTATTTCAAAGAAAGTAGTAGTGAGAAACCATATGACATTTCATATGAAGAATGCTCAATGTTGGGGAGAGTACCAGTGCTTTCACAGTGTCGAGAGAGAACTCGAGAGGATAGAGCGAATCAAAAACTCGGAATTCTTTCTTGCGGTTGTGCATCACCACGGTGATCCAGTGTGTATTGCTGACGTTCAACGGGATAAACGACTAAAATGTGGAACAAATTTGTAATCAGATGCAATTATGCTTGTTAAAATGAGTGTTAATGAACTAGTAAGAACATATCGTACCTTATCACGGACTGTATACTCGTCCAGAACCCTACGTACTGCTCCAGCTCTGCTCAGCGCACTATCCATGTTGTATTTCGACGGTTTAGGGTTGTCTCGTGCCTTAGCACGATCAACAAGGTATTTGGACCTCCAGGCTGGACAGAGGTGCCGATCATGACCAACGCGTAGAGCCAAATGTGTCTGATAAGCATCGATAATCTGCGTAAAATAATAGAACATTTTATGTTCATAGGTGACACCTAGATTATGCACTTAAATAGCAGGACATGGTAATAGATCTTATGTCATCCGCCAGCCATGTATGCTCAAGTACCGGTCGTATACTCTCCACAGTCACAGAGGTGCCACGTTCATTGTAGTAAATTCTTTTTGTCATATTCTTCTCAGACCGAGCAGCTGCCTCCACAATTGTAACAGCAGCATCGATGAGTTCCGGTGTCAAATCGTCCTTAACAGAGCCTTCCACGGCATGGTCACTAAACAGAGCTGCATGATAAATTACGAACGTCAAGAACGGTGAGTACATGAAATGGTAGTAAATTAAGCACTAAGTTAGCTAGTAACGGTACCTCTAGTTGCGGTAGTGTTGCCGGATGGCTTAGTACCGCGTGCGTTTCGCTTGCTGGGCTTGTCAAGCGCAAAGGGGGATTCAAATTTCATGGGAACAGTCCGTCGGCGCTTCCCGGATATAACATTGTCTTCTTTTGCGGTTGCTGCAGACTTTTTCCCCTTGCTCTTACCCACCATCCTGTCGATAGAACTTGTAGAAATGTCAATGTCGGACGATTCTGCTCGAGGAGAATTACTTACGATCCAAGGGTTCTTCGGTGTTGCGCCGCACTCATCAGTAGGCTTCGTTGTCTTGTCAACATTTAACTTGGCAGGTGTTTTCTGGTTAACAAAGAAATAATGTGATAGGTTCAGTTTACGAAAAATGAATATGCATAATTGAGATAAATGAAGACAAATAAATGAAAACATACTTCCTCATCATCGTTTTTCTGGTTTCCAACAGGCTCGTCAGGCTGTGTCAAATCAATCACCGGCTCTAGACCGCCAGAGTCATCCTTGTACACGAATTCTTTTTTTTCTGGTGGACCATTGTCAAAGGAATCCACTTCTTCGTCTGCATCGTTGTTGCCGGAAGCTGCAGCAGCCGCTGGCTTGTACATCACACCATTTTGGTTCAACTTCTCTAACAATCTCTGCATTACATAAAAAATATTAATTAATGTGGGCATGGTTTTGCAACTTCAAAAATGTTGTAAACATAGAATTAAGGGTGTGTCACCTCGGCTACTTGTTCCGGTATTTCCTTCCTTTGGCTGCGTATGTAATCCATACACCGCTTCATGATGAGGTTCATCATCTCGTTCGCGTTTGAGGCTAACTTGGACTTCTTTGTCGTACCAACGGCGGGCTTCATTTTTGGCTTTTCTGGTTCGGGAACTTTGCGCTCCTGCGCCCTATACTCCTTGGTTATGTTGTCTTCAATCTGCATGTGAAATACAAGTATATGTGATCAATAAAAATATTAATACAACTAATTATGTTATATAAAAGATTTAAGAAGTACCCAACGTAATGAATTACCTTGATGTTACCACGGCCACGGCCGTGGTCATAATCAAACTTGTCTCTCCTAGAGGCTGCAGCTTCAGTCCAATTCCCCATTAGAGGTTCCATGGACAAGCTAGGATTGAATGCGCATTCACCTTCCAGAGGCTGAACCTTCTCCCAGTACAAGTACTGCATGAATATGAAAAATTAGAGTTAGTACTATACAGCAGGTACATTAGCAATCATATTTTTTTTCAATGGTACAAGTCTGAAAGGTGTACCTGTAGGAGAGCTAAGTTCCGTCTCGGCCATTGGCGGAGGTGTTTGCCTTTCCTCACGTTGCGAAGGTAGTCCAGCAGAACCCGGAGGGTGAACGCATTCCAATTAATCTTGGATATACGCTTCACATCGTCCACCAATGCGTAATATTGCTTTGGGACAGTCTTGCTGGACATGGGAGCAAGAACTGTTCCAAGCAACACGAGGACAACTCTCCGAAGGAAATCATCGTCGGCAGATTTATTTTTTGTGATGTCCACAATCAGATCATCGATGACTATATTACCTGTGGTCTTGCTCAGGAATTGAGGCGGCACTCGATCTTTAACATCCTCACCTTCCTCACCGAGAATACCTTCTGCCGACAGTCCGTGGTTCTCCAAGGCCAAGATGCACTCAACATCCACGGCACCGAGAGACACTTCGCCAACCAAGTCTTGTACAATGAATCTGCCCTTGCTAGGATCAAAAATCTCAACCATGTACCGGATCAACAGTGTACGCATCTTCAGCGAAGGTATCTGAAGCATGCTACGCAGTGGTGTTTCGGCAAGTGCGGCGCGTTGACCGGAAGATAGACCGGCAATAAGTTTGCTCCATTTTTCAACGGCGCAAACAATTTCTCCATTCAGTTCATCCATCCTGTTAAAAAAATATACTTGGTTACAGTACCATAAATTATTTAATCAACTTTTTTCCTAACATATTGTTGGATAAAACATAATAATGGAATACACTATCCCATAGTAGATAGAAAACTATACAACATAATTTATTCATACTGAAACATTCAGCAGAGACACGTGCAGCACATAAAATGACAGTTTAACAAGTACTTATTTAACCAATTTGTTTCAGAATCAAAAGTAACATAATTTATTTAATCATTTATTTTTATATGGTACTGTACAAATAGATATAAGAATCGGTGACAGTGCCTAATTAACAGTAAATCGAAATGAAAAAAACAAAATTATGCATACTGGAACATGCATCAAACAAACGTGCAACACATACAATATTAGTGGGCGTCTCATAGTTGCAACATGCATGTCTTAGGGCATTGCTATAACTTAAAGTGACTATGCTATAACTAACACTGATTAAAAATTGTTGTTTATTCATCAATCCAACCTACAAGTGAAAGACAACAAACACCATGCAGAAACTAATTTGCAATCGTAGGGCTATCTAATCTAATACACGCACAAACAGATGTAGTGTCATAGGCCTATGTAATCTAATACACGCACAAACAAAAAACATCTACTCCAACAGATGTAATGCGAAGATTATGCGCTAATTAATCTTAGTCCTATCGAATCTAACACACGCAGAAAGAAAAGCATCATGAATGCGGTACGGTTGCCAACATACTGGATCGCTCGATGAAGATGGAAGTTGTCGGCGTTGTAACGTGGACGCAGTTCGTCCACGGCGGCCAGCAAGCGCTGACGATCTGGATGTTCTTGACGATCTTGCTGGAGTTGGGCGGATGCTAGGGAAGCAGCTGTCGTCGACTCGGCGGTAGGAGCCGTCGTAGACGACATGAATGACGATGCCGAGACTATATAGGAGGAGGAGGATCTCCTAGGTCGTCGTAACCACCAGGGAAAGTACGTCCGTGATCTTTGCCTTCCTTGGTTGAGGAGAGGCAGTACGTGCTCCTAAATTAAAGGGATAGGCTTCCCACGCTCGAGTTTTTTTTTTGTACATTCCGATCCGGGAATTGTGTAACAAATCCCGGCTGCTCCTCTCTTTGAGCGACGAGGGGCTCGTTTCATGTATTTTTTTCTTTTCTTTTTCATATTAGAAAATTTTGAAATCAAATAATTATTTCAACTCAACCCAATGGTCCCAAATTTTTTCACACAATGGGATGACCATGGACATCATGCATGCCAATTCTCATCGATTTCCGACACTCAATGCATTTACTAGGATTTTGCCGGCGAAAAGAACCCGAAATGCTGCCCGGACGTGAAGCAACATTCGTTCGGTGTCCGGAATGGCTCAGATGTTGCATGGGGGCCTACATTGGGCATCCTCACATGGTGCCAAACTTTGGTGTCATTTCATGCAGGCCACCACATAGCACATGTGCAATCACCATCATTCGGGTCTGCCGGAGGGGGAGCCAGAAGGACGTTGTTTTTCTACACTAAACCAAATGGCCCCAAATTTTTTTCACACAATGGGATGACCATGGACATCATGCATGCCAATTCTCATCGATTTCCGACACTCGATGCATTTACTAGGATTTTGATGGCGAAAAGAACCCGAAACGCTGCCCGGATGTGACGCAACGCTCATTCGGTGTCCGGAATAGCTCAGATGTTGCATGGGGGCCTACATTGGGCATCCTCACATGGTGCCAAACTTTGGTGTCATTTCATGCAGGCCATCACATAGCACATGTGCAATCACCATCATTCGGGTCTGCCGGAGGGGGAGCCCGAAGGACGTTGTTTTTGTACACTCAACCAAATGGAATTTTGAAAATAGAAGGAAAATTTTATTTAAGACGTGAAACAGAAGACAACATACATTCATGGAATTTTGATTTTTATAAGTATAATAAGAAATAAAAGACAAAACATATACTTGAATTTTAAAACTCTAAGAAGAAATAACGGAGAAAAAATATATTTGATATACCTTTTTTGAAATAGAAATCAGAAAAGATATATTATAATAAAGATGAAACATATTATATTGCATTTTTTGAATTTTAAAAGTGTGAGAATAACTGAAAGAGTCAAAATATATTAGATTTTAAATTATTGTACATATAAAAAGAAAATAAATATTTGATTGAATAAGTGAAATATAACACATTAATTTTTCGTACGTTAGTGAAATTTTCGTACACATTGAATAAGTGAAATATAACACATTGAAGCAGCTCGGTTTTAAATGTGGTAGTAATCTGCGCGCGGGTGAGGCTGGCCTGGGACGGCCCATCCGAATTAGGCCCAAGCGAGCGTCGCGCCGGGCACATCCCAGCGGTGCTGGGAGTTTAGTCCCACCTCGCCAAGCGAGGGGAGCTCGCACCGGTTTATATACCGGGCTGAGCCTCCCCTCTCAAGTTCCTTTCTAAAGCGGGCAGCACATTGCCTAACCCTGTCCGTCCCTGCCCAGTGGGGCCTACTAGCTGTCTATTATCACAATCTGGCGGGCATGCATCCTGGCCCAATAAATGAATTGGGTTGCTAGTCGTATGCTGGCCGTTGAATTATGAACTATGCAGCTAGTAGGCGGGTTTTTTTTGTCATATTTCATTTTTTGCATTTGTCACCATTATTTGTTGTTCTTCAAATCACCTCATAAAAGAATATAACACAACAATTTTTCGCACATTCATGAATTTTATAACTCAGAACAAATAATAGAGAAAAATATATATGTGATTTAAAATTATTTCAAAGATAAAACTAAAAAGATATATTTTAATTAACAAGTGAAATGAAAGAGAACGTATTATCTTGCATAATTTGAATTGTAAAACTGTCGGAATTAATGAAAGAGGAAAAATAGATTTGATTTTAAAATATTTGAAATATAAATAAGAAATGAAATACGTAAACATCATGGCAATGCACACATTTCCATTGCAACCAGTAATTTAGGCTAACTAGGATTGTTTCCAAACACAAATGTGAGATTATGATAACCTTGCAGGGTTAAGCTATGTATTTGAATCTAGAACCAAATTAAAGCAACCTTAGAGTTGAAGAACTGGCTGATCCATATATCAATAATAATGCTCTATTTTCACTTCAAGCCAGCATAAACCTATATAACCAAAAGCCAGCATGGCCCGCAGTCTGCCTTACCCATCATCCTGGGCTTACAAAGTTCACGAGGACAGCAAAATAACAGCAACAACTACTAAAACATCGCAACAAAGTAAAGGCCACATCTTCAGCAGGAAGTAGAGTCTTCTTTTTTTATCCTTCCAGACTTGCCACGTTGATTCTCCACCCCTGCTTCGCTGTGTACATTTCACTTGCTACTCGCTCTAGCAGTCTTGCTCCCACCTCCAGCACCTTTTTTGTGGCTCCTTTGTCTGCAAAATAGATCAATCAACAATCCCATGGCTCATTAGTTTGATTATAGAGAAAGTGGAAATGGGATTATTTTTTTAATATTTATTTAATTTTTTCGCATATGTCACATGTCTAATTTTGCACACAAGTTTGAAACTTTCAATATTTCTATTTTAAATTAAATAGAAATTTGACTAAATTTGATAAATGTTTTGACCAATATTGGCACCATGTCAGGATGCCCAAAGTCATTTTTTAAATTTGTATTTATTTTTTTGCATATGTCACATGTCTATTTTTTTTGCATATGTCACATGTCAAATTTTGCACACAAGTTTGAATCATTAAATTTTCAAATTTTAAATTAAATGTAAATTTTACAAAATTTGTAAAATATTTGGACCAAACATTGCCACCATGTGAGGATACCCAAAGTAATTTTTTAAATTTGTATTTAATTTTTTTGCATATGTCACATGTCTAATTTTGCACACAAGTTTGAAACTTTCAATATTTCTATTTTAAATTAAATAGAAATTTGACTAAATTTGAAAAATGTTTTGACCAACATTGGCACCATGTCAGGATGCCCAAAGTCATTTTTTATATTTGTATTTATTTTTTTGCATATGTCACATGTCTAATTTTTTGCATATGTCACAGTCAATTTTGCACACAAGTTGAATCATTAAATTTTCAAAATTTAAAATTAAATATAAATTTTACAAAATTTGTAAAATATTTGGACCAAACATTTCCACCATGTGAGGATACCCAAAGTAATTTTTAAAATTTCTATTCAATTTTTTGCATATGTCACATGTCTAATTTTGCACACAAATTTAAAACTTTCAATATTTCTATTTTAAAATATATAGAAATTTGACTAAATTTGAAAAATGTTTTGACCAACATTGGCGCCATGTCAGGATGCCCAAAGTCATTTTTTAAATTTGTATTTATTCTTTTTGCATATGTCTCATGTCTAATTTTTTCCATATGTCACATGTCAAATTTTGCACACATGTCAGGACCACCTCCAAATCACCTCAATTTTGGCACACATGATCTCTTGCACAAACAAAGCTAGGTTTCCAAGGTTTTATATTTTTTTGAATTTATACTGCCCTCTAGACTGACTGATCAAAACATCGGTCTATACCTCAAGGGGGCATTGTAAAATATTTTTTTTCAAATTTTTCTTTCATAGCCATGTTTGGGACATGTGGGTCACCAAGTACAAGAAAATTTGGATGATTTGAAGGTGGTGGAAAAAATCACCCATGTTCAAAAACTGGCTTAAGTATGGTCCCTCTGGAAATGGGGCATTTTTTCGACCACCTCCAAATCACCTCAATTTTGGCACACATGATCTCTTGCACAAACAAAGCTAGGTTTCCAAGGTTTTATATTTTTTTGAATTTATACTGCCCTCTAGACTGACTGATCTAAACATCGGTCTATACCTCAAGGGGCCATTGTAAAATATATTTTTCCCAAATTTTCTTTCATAGCCATGTTTGGCACATGTGGGTCACCAAGTACAAGAAAATTTGGGTGATTTGGAGGTGGTCGAAAAAATCACCTTTGTTATATGGTGGAGTATTTGCTATTTTTGCTTACTCAAATGATGGAAAGATGTCATATGTGTGGATGAACAATTTCCACTTACTTCACTAAACAACATTAATTAACTTAACGCAAAGTTTTACATTTGGTCCGATTTGCTTATGGGCAAAGCATGTTGCACATGGCCGCAGCATGGGAAGTGTTTGCAGCATGCCTGATCAGTGATGCAACACTGATGCGGCATGTCTGATCATTGCAGCAGGTAAATTCAAACAAATCATACATCTAAGGAACCATAATGGCAAATTTAAGGGACACAAATATAGATAGCAACATATATTACTACCATAGATAGCAGCATCCACACAGCACACTTGCTGATGCAGACACCTCCAAGTTCAGACCACTAGCATATTAGATAAGTTCAGACCACACATCACAGTACTACACTTAGATAAAGTTCATACTACATTACCACTTCAAGTTTCCACCATCAGACTACCACATAAAGTTCACCAAAAGAACTGAGGCTTCCTCCATCATACGACAACCAGGGTCTAGGGCAACTACATGTTAGGGTTTCGCAGGACCTTGTGGAGGGCAGAATGCTGAGCCCTGATCTTGTACTCATCACTGCTGATGGATGTAGCCCGACAATGTTCCATCAGATGCTCCAGCAACCCAGACCTGGGCTTGGGCCTGTTGCAGTAGGGGCACCGGTACTTGTCCGTCCTCCACTTGTAGTACATACCAGATCCTTGGGCCCGGAACTTCTCCACCACCTTCTCTTCAAAGGACTCGACGTTCCCCTCGACCACATCATCTCCAGATTGATACTGCAAACATTAATGACTGACATTAATACATTATGCATTCAAATACTATAAACATCTAACACTAACTCAATGCACAAATAACTTTTCAACTAGGCCTTACCTCGTACCGCTCATCTTCATCACTGTCATATGGGTAGTACCCAGATGAGTCCCACTTCCTCTTGTTGCCAACAAGATCCTCCTTCTGCTATATTGTCAACCAAGCAAATCATTTACAAGGAATTGAATTGCAGTTCAAATAATATCATTACAAACAAGTTGATTTTGCATAATGATGGAAAGCTCCTAACTATATTGAAAAGGTGCACAGGTTACACATGGTATGTACATTTCAACAACTAATTCATAGACTATATATGAAGCTATATAGATACTAAACAATAGGGTTATGAACATACAAGTTCATTCATATGGACATACAAATCCAAATTTTGCTTTTGAATATGCATATGAAGGTATAAATGAATATCATTCCTCTCATATTAACCAATGAAATAGCAGTTTTGGACAGACAATGCAAATAGGAACTTTATATATAACTTCACAAACATATCAGGTTTTCATTTCATTTCTAAATATTAATAAATATTTAGTTCAGAGCAGTTCTGAATGAGCACTCATATGTCAGAATAAGTGAAATGATGAAGCCTAACTCCTACATCTAATTAAAATACCCTAACTCCAGCATCTAATTAAAAAACACTAACTCCTAGATCCACTGGAACATTGAATCACAAAGTTTACTTACATATATCATTGGATATAAATGAATCCAGTACAAATAACACTAACTCATACATCTAATTAAAATATCATAACTCTTACTTCTACTGCATCATTCAGTCACACCATTTAATTTACATTTATCTCTCCCTATAAATGAATCCAATACAAAAGAACCCTAACTAAACATCTAATTAAGAAACACTAACTAGTACATCTACCTACATCATTCAATCACAGAATCTATATAACTGTCTATAAATGAATAATACAACTAAACCTTAACTAATCAACTAATTAATAAACCATAACTACTACATCTACTGGATGATTCAATCATAGATCCTACATATACTGGCTATAAATGAATCCATACAAGAAAACCCTAACTAAACATCTAATTAAGAAACCCTAACTACTACTACATCTACTGGATGATTCAATCACAGATTCTATATATAACTGTCTATAAATGAATCCAATACAATAAACCTTAACTAATCAACTAATTAAAAAACCATAACTACTACATCTATCTACGGATGTGATTCAATCACAAATCTATTATCAGTGCTCTAATTGAATCCATACAAAAAATCCCCAACTAAACATGTAATTAAAAAATCCTAACTCTACAGCTACTGGATGTGATTCAATCACACATTCTACATATCAGAGGCTATAAATGAATCTAATACAAAAAACCTAACTAAACATCTAATTAAAAAACCCTAACTACTACATCTACTGGATGTGATTCAATCACAGATAGTACATATCAGTGGCTCTAATTGAATCCAATACAAAAAATCCCCAACTTAACATCTCATTAAAAAACCCTAACTACTTGATCTACTGGATGATTCAATCACATAATCCAAACTTAACCTTCACTATAAATCAATCAAACATCTAAAAAACCCTAATTATCAGAAGGGGATGCAGCAACTAGCAACAACAAAAAACCCTAACACCTAAATCTACTGCTTAACGGGGGTAACTAGCAACGGAGGGGACTGCTGGCAAGGATTACCTGCAGGTCCATGTGCTCGCCGCCGGCCTCCGCAGGTCCATCAGACGGGCCGCTCGACACCGTCACGCCAAGCTCCGGCACGGCTGAGTCCGCCACGGCCACCTTCTCCTCCAGATCCGCCGCCGCAGCGACCGATCCAGCGCGTGGGGATGCAGCACCTCCTGCACCCGCGCCGCCGACGAGGGTCTGCACGGCATCTACCACGGTCTCCGCGCCCGTCTTCTGCAGATCTCCGTCCGCGACGGCGGCTTCGCCACGGCCTTGCTCCATCCGAGCCAGAAGCAAGCAGGAGAAGAGAGGGAGGCGGCGGTGGTGAGTGAGCAGGTGGGGTGGCCGGTGAGGGAGACGATGAGGCAGAGGAGAGAGGAGGGAGAGGGAGGCGATTTGGGGGAAATGGGGTGGGCGATGCGGCCGGTGCCCGTTCCCCTCCTCTTATACTAGGGGCCTTTTTTTGGAAACTATCCACGCACACGTGCACGCGCACGACCGCGGGGAAACGCAACCGCCAGCATATAATACACGTACACGCCCGGCGTACAATAGTACACGGGCCGGCGCGGGCTCATACAGGGCTCTATGACTGGTCTACGCGCGCTCTACGCCCACCTGAAATGACCATCGTGCCCCTCGTTACGAACCGCCATCGACGCATCTGGACCGTCCTTGTGTTTTTCCCACTCACGTTCAGCCCAGGGGGGGAGCACCGGAGCAGAAGCGGTCAATGACGTGGCCTCGTCGTCCACGAGGGCTAGCCAACCGCGTGACGAGCCGAGCATGGCCTTGCCGCGCAACGACGGGAGGTTCCTGGTGAATGTCGTCTCCCCGCCGTCTGCCACGGTGTAGAAGGTGACCGGGCAATCCGGCGAGTCGCGGTTGTAGGGCAGCATCAGCAACGGCCCTATGTACCTGGCGAACGGCAGCACGGCGCGCCAGGCCGGGCAGATGGACCGGAACTGGAGTGCGTGGCGGCGGGACGGGAGCATCTTGCCGATGTGCTCCAGGAGCTCCTCCGGCAGAGTGCTCCAGTCCGGATCCTCCTCCTCCAGAGGAACAAGTCTGGGGATCCGGCGGGGTGGAGGGGGCGACATGGTGGTCGTCGTGGAGAGGAACAGAGAAGCCATGGAATGGATGGGGATGGAATGGATGAGAGATCGTGCTAGAGGAGGATGAACAGATCCAAAGCGGGTCAGCAGGCGATGTGGAGGAGAGGGGTGTCGCGATTGATCCAGGAGCAAAGCAATACAAGGAAGGCATTCAATGCACCTTGCTGTCAACGCGGCAGAGCTCTCTGGCCCGAGTTTCTTGCCTTTTTTGTCGCTAAAGGCTAGAGCTAGAGAGATGCCATGTAAAAACACGTTCGTTTATTACATTTTTGGGCTCGTGACAATTATGAAACATCATCTTTGCAAAAAAAGAAATTTGCTCGTGTGGTGGCGACGATATTATTATTTCAGGTCCGTTGTGAATTTTGGTTTTATATGTATGAACTCCATGTGATGTCAATAAATACTGATTTTTTTGGAATTAATGCTACAAAAATACATATGCCTTACTATTTAAGAATGCAAATCTATTATATATACACAATCGAAATAATAATTGAGCATAATTCTTAGCTGGATATATAGTACAAGTCTATTTTATTTATGTATTTTGGAGTCAAATTAGAGCAAATTTATATATTTGCGCTATATAGGAATTTCATTGGAAGTCTACAAATAACTAAATTTCAGGGTTAGTTTTATATATTGAACTTAAAAATGGAAGTGTAATAAAATATAAAAAAAACTTATTTTTATTTTTTTGGATATTTCAGTGAGGTCCGTAATATTTATGTGATAAGAATGTTGGTCCTTGGTGCAGCTAGCAGTTTTGCACACTCACACAATTGCCTTTTTCTTAAAAGTGCAAGTTACATTTTTCACTATACTAACCTTATGCTGTTCGGAAATAAATTAAATACAAGAAAATATCATTTGCATTTTCTAATCCTACTTCTCAAATCGTTCATATTTTCTTTTGTCTAAGTCAATTCTAGAAAAGTGGAACTTGCACTTTTTCGGCAAAGAGTGGAGATTTCGTGCCCCGAGGTTGTGTACCTCATATGATCGTGGTATAGTAGTTTCCACCTCAATCCACTATGACACGGCTAATTGTAACCGACCGCAGTCTCACGACCATAGCCATCTACACACGGTCGGCGGAGTCGCGCAACTTGAGCTTCATGCTGAGGTGATGCACGAGGTTGCACACCAGATTGGTGATGCACTTGCAACCTCGCTTGGAGCCTTGGAAGCTCCCCTTAACACCTTATTCAGTAAAACATTCTCTTATTCTATGCAACAAATCCGAGCTGTACTCCACCCCGAACCAAACACTGACTCCCCACCCCTGACGATCCACCAGCCGTGTAGCCCCTGTCTACCTCCCACCAAGCACCCCCCCCCCCCCCCCCCCCCCCGCGCGCGCGCGCGCGCGCATGCCACGGCCCCGAAGCCTTCCTTTGACGCCAACTTCACATGTCCTCACCACTGCACGAGCACCCGATCCGCGCATGCCATCCCACCACCACCAGTGCCTCCCGCCACGTGGATCTCGCCACTCCTCTCTGCCTAGCTGCCTTCCATGCGCTGACACCTCCCGGTTGCGTGATTTTGCACTGAGCCAGCACCGTTCCCATCCCACACAACTCCCACGATGGACTGCCGCCAGATCAAAGCTAGTTGCTTGAAGCTGACACCTCCTGCCCCCTGATTTGCTACGAGATCGACCGGCACCCCAACCACCCCATCACACTGCCTTGAACCCCATAGCAGCCAGTCGCCCCCACCCCTCTGACTTCCTCTCCGGACAGCGGAGCCGCCACCACTCTGCCTTCCTCTTCATATAGAGCGGAGCCCCAGCCCTCTGCTTTTCTCTCCATGAAACGACGCAGTTCGCCCGAACAACCCTCGTTGGTCTCTCCTCCCCCATCAACAAATCACCGGGATCACAACTATCCGCTTTGCTTTTCCCCTGTTTTTTTCATGGTTGTGGAGTCAGGAGAAGAGAGCGCCATGGTAAAGAAGGAAGGGCCTTGTTGCCATTGCGGAGTCACAAGTGAGCTCCTCTTCGTGAACAAATCTAAATTTTTTCCTTTTTCTTTGTTTGTTTCTCTGCGAGTTATGCATCTGGGAAGCAGATGAAATCCCTCGGAACCAAGTTCCAAATATTTCTTCTTTGTCGAGTGTTACGTCGGTTTGTTGCTGGCGGATAATATCTGAGATTCGTTGAATTCTCCCAACTCTGTCGATTCAAGACAACTCTACGAGTATTTGGGGCCTTTCTGGTTGAAATAGAATTCTGAAGAGAGATGACACATTCGGACAGACTTGTGTGTTGACCATGGTGGGCATATGCTTCCTACATAAATATTTGTTACAGTTACTATACACTTGCCAATTAATAGATAAACTTGCTGCAGTTACTGAAAATGCTTAGTGTCGGATGTAGCACTGAAGCTGAATCTCTGCCATCCTATGTCACTGAAACTCAGCGGCAACCATGGAGCAAGCTACTCAACTTAACAAATCATCTGCAGTTGCTAGACCTCATTTTGTAGGAAAGTTACTTGCTTGTAGTATGTAATAACACTTGAAAACAAACAATACGTGAAAGAAATATGCAATTTGACTAAGTATGTGATCCTCTTGTTTATTTATTTATTTAGTGCCTCAAAACTGTAAATTTGTGAACACTATGCCTATATCTAGAGTGAAGGATGTTGGCCATCAGACACTATTCATGTCAAAATATGAAATATGTTCATGTCGGTCCATTGTGGAGCAAGCATTGCGGGGCTCATGGCGAATTCTGTATACTTCTCCGAGCATCGGCATGGCTATCAAGAGGACCGAGACCATAAGTTGGATATATTCGACCTAGCCAAAGACAATGGCAGGTCAGAGTTGTTCTCTTATAGGAAAAAGGTCCAAGGTTTTTGGAGGCTCTTTGCTGGACTGAGCCGAAACTGGATCTAAGGACGTACAAGGTACATCTCCGTCCTTTTACTTTTTATGTTCTTTTTTGTCGTGTGTCTCGGTGGGTTTATTATATTCTAGAAATCATACTGTCTATCTCACTATTCCATGCTCGTTCTCATTGTAACTAGGCTTTACATATTCTGCAAAATCTTGATGTATGTGTTCGCGACAAATATTAGATGTCATATTTTGTGGATCGACCATCAGTTGGTCAATGGTCAAAGTGAGGATAAGATTAAGACGCCATATATATTTGGTGGGCCGGTACAGTCATCATGGTTTTCCATCCTCTAGATAGGGTTTATAGCTTATGAAAAAACCCAACATGTCATTCTCATGATGACGGATAGCGACAAAATGGTAGATATGTCATACTCAGTGGATATGCAGTAATCTGATTTTCAACAGTAGTGGTAATTAGTCCACTGAATCTTTGTACTAATGTTAATTTTCTAGTTACCAAAACCATGTTTTTCCTAGGTCTAGCTAGGGTTTGTTGCTCTGGTAAAAATTTCAACCGTTTTGATTTGCGAGAACAACAATAATGACTGGTAAGTTGGGAACGACATTTTAAAAACCCATCATTATTCCATTTGAAATTTGGATTATGAATCATATGTGAATACCTACTCCATTCATGTTGTGTTTGCAACATCTTTATTTTAAATGGCATAGGAATCACAAATGTCAAGTTTATAATCACATATGGGTGACGACAATAGGTTAGATTTGCGTCATCTATTGCATAGACCGTTATATGCTTTGCAACGATAGTGGCTAGTACTCTAGATTAAATGATTGAAGGTATATTTAGGGTCTGCCTGGTCTGCTAGGTATCTCAATTATTTTAGGTTCATCGTTACAAGTGACAACCAAAAAGTTAGGCATGAGATGTCTGTGGGAAAGCCATTAATTTATTTCAAACAAGTATGGAAGGATCTTGTATCGTAACATTGAGGATGTGGCGTATCTACAATACAGATAATAAAATGACAAGAGAAAAGATTGAAGCACGAAGCTGAGCACTTTTAAGTGGGCAGCTAAAAAAGTGGCAGCATTGCGGCTCAATTCACAAGGTATCTTATATTTGGATTTCATCCGCATGCATAACTAATTCCTTCTTTAATGCAAGCTTCAGATCTTACCCAATGTACAATACAATTAAGTTGTCCACAATGCCATTGTTAAGATTCTAATTTTGCTAATACAAGTGCTAAGCTTAATTTCTTGGAAGATTGTGGTGTTCCCGTCAAAATAAAGACCAAGGACGCCGCATGTGTTGCTGAAGAGGAGGCCAATGATCTGGAGAAGGCCATCCGTGGCTTATTTTCATAAAGATTACCCTATTTATGGGAAATTATTTCATCTTAATCATATTTAACCACAAATGTGTCGGGTTTATTCCATTTTAATTTAATTTGCACAACCTATCAAGATGGTCCCATATGCCACTCAACTTTTTTCCCGTCCAGCCAGACATGTTTACGTGTAGATGCATATGAATGTGACATCTATGGCTATCAAACTGTGTTCAATACACGTATTTCAATATGTGGTATGTACACCTTTTTTTCTTGCGGGTAATATGTGATACATATACAAAAGGGATAAATATGTGGATCTAAGAATAGCCTACTATTTGGTATTTCAAATAAACAAATGTGTGCTTCTTGTATTGCCCATATGTTGTAGTACTATTTTTTTTCATGGATTCAAGGACTGTTTGTTAATAAAACTTTAAACATTACATAGAATACACAAAGCGCACATGTAGAATAGTTTCAGGAAATTTCGAAAACTTCTAAATGCAAAATTTTGGAATGACTCGAACTGTGGAGTCGAGCACTACGCCTATTACCACACGGGATGTGTGGTAAACTCCTTCTGAATTGAAACGAAGTTATGATGATGTAAGTTGAGATTAAAAAATTCTAGAAAAGGCCCTATTCGATGCTCACTATGACAAGTAGTGTGAGTGATGCACTGGAGCCTCCACCATGCGCTGGTGGGAGATCGGCGGTAGCGCCAGTGAGGAGGTTGAGCAATGCATGTAGGCAGCCCCGCAACCTCGTCCACCTATGTCAGCCAACCCCATTGACAAGCCGTGCATCGCCTTGCCGTACACTATCATGAGTTTATTCTATAAGATCTCCTGATCGTCTATCACCTGTTAAAAGTTCGCAGCACGACGCTTCGGCAACGACACGTGTCACTAAACCTGGGATTCAACATAAAAAATAGAATCAATAATTCACATCGTCAGATTTTTGGAACAGATTCAAACCAAATTTAAGTTAGATAAAATTATTAAAATGCCGTGAATTATGATAAATCAAAATCATGAAGAATTTTTTTTCATTTTATGAAATTTGGATATTTTAGTGAGATCTAGATTTTTTGTGTTAGCAAAATTTCATACCTCTGTGCAACTTGCACCTTTTCATTAAGTTGTAGTTTTGTAAAAGAAAGTGCAAGTTACATTTTTCATTAAGCTAAACTAGCACTCCCCCCTCTCCCCATCCTGGGTCATGATCCATCACTGGATCGCCTCCCCTTTGGCCAGCTACCAGCCACCTAATTCATAGCCAGCAATCCATTTCACTCTCTTTTCCTCAAGACCATGGCGGAGCCCTCCACTCTTCAGAGAAGTCCAAGACTGGAGGCCAAGCAGCTGGGCCGCTTCACGGTTCTGTCATGCGAGCTCCTATGGTGCATCGCCCAAAGGCTCTCGTCAAGCTGAGACATCGTCAGTTTCCCCCTGACGGGCAGGCCCGCGTTGAACACGTCCGCAGGCGTTTAGGGGGTGGATTTGCTATATCCGGTTGTAGATGCTTCAATGGATGCAACGTGGAAGGGAGATGCAGAGCGGCCAGACTGCTGGACTACATCATGTCTTTCGTGTAAGTTCTCATTCAACGTGAGAGAGGGAACGCGGAGAAGGCCAGCTGATGTGCTTAGCAACCCCAGAAATTGCAAGTAATTACGAGTGCATTCGATGCATTCCATGGAAGTATAAAACTACAATATCACACACGAAACTTATCCCCTGAATGTGCTTGGGCTACAACAGAACTAAATAAACCAATTAAAGCACATTAAAAACCAAATATTTTCCAGCTGAAGCAAATATTTTCCGTTTCATGCATACACAGACCCATCTCGCTTCTTCTCGTCAAATCTCTGTCTCGCTCCTCCGTCCACGCTCCAGCGCCGCCATTCACCAGATCAATTAACTGCTCTGGCGTTGCCAATCAGTCCTCGCCTCACACGAGATCGGCGTCGAAGCAGCCGCAGGGCGTGCCAATTTCGATGGGGAGCAGGAGCGGGAGCGGAGCAATGGAGTGGACAGAGATAACATCACCACCGGGATTCGCCGTGACCGGCGGGCGGCCGTCATGGATTCACTGCGCAGGTTCGTTCGCATCCCCTTCCCTTTTTTTCTCCTGGCTGACCAGCAAATCATTAATCCTTGCTTCCGTCCGCCAAACGACCTATTGGGGGACTAGCAACCCCTCCAGGGTGACAGGGGGCCGAAGACCATACCGCCGTCGCAACCGGGCATGCCCAGAAGAGGTGTTTAGGTCAAGGTTTTGGGTACCACCCGGAAAATTCGGATACTGGGCGGTATCCGCGTTTCTCGGCGCCCTATTTTTTCACGTTTTCTACTTGCCTAGTCTGAAAAAAAAGTGCAAAAAAACAGGACTCAAACCAGCCACCTATCGACGCGGGGAATAGACGGGTACCACCACGCCATAACATGGCGGACTGTCTTATATGAGAGGCTAAGTCATTTGAGTATACATTAAGCATACACAGACCCATCCCGCTTCTGATCATCAAATCTCCGTCTCGCTCCTCCCGCCCACGCTCCAGCACCGCCTTTCACCACATCAATTAACTGCTCCGCCGTCGCCAATCAGTCCTCGCCTCGCACGAGATCGCTCTCGACCCAGCCGCCGGGCGTGCCAATTTCTGATGGGGAGCGGGAGCAGGCGCGGAGCAGTGGAGTGGACGGAGATAACACAGCCGCCAGGATTCGCCGCGGCTGCGGCCGGCATGCGGCCATCATGGATTCACTGCACAGGTTCGCTCGCCTCCCTCTTCCCTTTCTTGCTCCCGGCTGACCAGCAAATAATTCATCCTTGCTTCCGTCCGCCAAACTACCGATTGGCGGACTAGTAACCCCTCCAGGGTAGCAGGTGGCGGAGACCATACCGCCTTCGCAACTGGGCATGCCCAGAAAGGTGTTTAGGACTACACACTCCTCTCCCGCCATATCCAATGCGTATTCAATGGGTTCCAGAAACTTTCCGGCCTGCCCTGCTACCAGTATCCTATATCTAACCTTGGCTGTCACCTCGGATGGATCTCCTCAGATCTATTACACAGACTCTCGCTCCATCTCCCCATCCTCCAACACCTCACGCGGCGTGATCCATCGCTGGATCGTTTCCACCTTCGGGCCACCCACCAGCAATACATTTCACTCTCTCTCCCTCTCGAGACCATGGCCGTGCCCTCTACTCATCGGAGAAATCCGAGATTGCAGGCGAGCCTGCAGCAGTGCCGCATCACCGATCTATCGTGTGATCTTCTGCGGTGCATCGCCCAGAGGCTCCCGTCCGGCCAAGACATCGCCAGTTTTCGGCTCACGGGCAAGCCCTGGCGCGACGTGGTGCCGCTCAGGCACTTCACTCCCCTTCCGATGCTGCCAGAGACTTGGGACGCGCCACCTTCTACAGGACATCTGACGGCAAGATCCTCATGGCAAGCCTACCGGACCTGCAAGGCAAGGGAGTTGTAGAAATTGGTTACCTAGTCTTTTTTTGAGCGTGAACTACAATTTTCTTTTTTCACCAATCAACCCAAGCTACCAAAATTTGTTAGTACAACCTGAAACCTTGCTTCATGCATGTATTTGATCTTTGCATCCAATAGGTTAATTAAACAAGTGAATTCTTGAGATGGCGAGGAAGCAAGAGGTACTTGATAATTTTTCAGTCCAAAAGGTCATTAGGAGTAGAAAAAAAACATGATTTTCAATTAAATCCATAGAATCTAAAGAGCAATACAGATAGAGATGTCATTTTATTGAGTTCGGAGAAGTTTATTTTTTGCCCATGGAAATTGTACCAAGTTTATTTTACAACCTTCTACTTATTGTCAAGATTTCCACCGACTAGTCATGTTTTGCACATGGCGTTGCTGTGTTTCGTTTAAAGGTGCATACATGCAGATTTTTATGCATAGGTCTTGTCTAGAAAAGAAGTGTGTGGGCCGTAGTTTTTCATTGTACTTCCAATTTTTTGGCTAATCGAGGATAGGTTCATAGAACCCGATTGTAAAAAAAAAATCATAAATTTATACTATATAGCTTTTTACATGTAGATGCATATGAACATGGCATATGTGCCTATAAATTTTATTTCATACATATATTTTAATATGTGGTACATACACTTTTTTCTTTTGGTGTAATATATGGTACGTACACAAAAAGGGTAAATATGTGGACGTAAAAATACTGTGGTATTCGATACTACAATTACACAAATTGTTTCTTTTATAGCTCAGATGTTAAAGTACTATTTCTAAATAAAACATTACACATTAGTATAATACATACGCACACATGTAAAATTGTTCCAGGAAATGTTTTTTTAAACTTCTACAAAATTTCAAAGACTTCATTCTTGTTTTACCCAATGTTTTGTTATTTGTGACAGTGATTACCCCATATAAGGGAAATGCTTTCATCTTATCCAATTTAACGACAAATGTATCGGGTTTTTTTAATATTTTTTATTTTGTTTGAACGTTCTAC